>JAHHFK020002597.1:0-620000 GCA_024533555.2 Aedes koreicus | reverse complement strand
CAGCGATCAATCAATTTCCGATGATCCAACGGCATTTGGATTGATTATTTCGAAACACCATTATTGATGTTTGCTGTTGCGGCGAATTTGTTCACTCTAGATGGTCCGGCCACGGCGTAATTATTGGTGCCTGATGGTCCGGAAACGGCGAGATCATCATGTTTCGATGGTTCAGAAACGGTGAGTTCTTGATTTTCACATTCTAGATTAACTGCACTTGGATTTGCTGGCTCGTTTTCTTTCTTGATAAAGCGATAAAGTCTGCAATAGCAGGTATTACAAATGTAGGAACAGCTTTTATCCAACTTTATTCTCCTTTCCGCTGCATTACCATATAGTTTAGGAGTAAGTTTCCTGTAACTATTACTCCAAACATGGCAATTTGAGCATTCGTGCTTCATTGTTTTAAACGTTTCTTCAGTAAGGTTTCAGTTCGGTTGACTCAAAGTGACCCTAATGTGGAATAATTCAAAATATGAGTTAAGTTTACTCAGTCGTGGTTTACGCTACAACTCAAATTCGGCATGAGTGCCTCTGCAATCCTTATGAGCACTCATGCTGAATTTTGACAGTTATTGCGTAAACCATGGCTGAGTAAACCCTAGCAATGTTGGTCTCTGCTTTTAAACAATTTGAGGCTGATTTATAGTTCTTACATTTAATGGGGTCAGAATTGGACCAGCCTCCTCTACTTTTGATGGGTACATTACTTCACAAATAAAACTAGATTTGTAAACATGGTTATCGTGAATTTATTAGGAATAAGTTTGATAACTTCAATGAAATGATTCCCGCAGTTATTTTGAAGTGATGGAAAATGATGCTCATTCCATGTGTGTATGGGCAAAAAACTTGAGATTTAAAAAAATGTTACTCAAAAACAGCTCGATGAACATTTCTAATTTTTTGATATGTTATGTAAACATGTTTGAATTTTCATAAAAAAAATATAAAAATAAGTAGTCGTGGTGGTCCAACATTTAAAAAATAATAAAAAACGAATATTTTGACGATTTTAGAAAATTTAAGTACATTAACTCTTTTAACCAATATTTTAAGAAGAAATAAAAAGTAATAAGCTTTCTATTCATAAAAAATAAAGCAAATCGATTGAGTGGTTCAGAAGTTATGATTTTTTTTAAATAAAAAAATTTCGAAATATGTCGATTATTCTGGTTATTCTGGTTCGATACCCTGTATCGAACATCGTCACCATAGTAAAAAAATTAAAAAATACTGGTCTAATTATTTTCAATGAAGAACATACCAAGCGATACACATATATATTAATATTTATATATATATATATATATATATATATATATATATATATATATATATATATATATATATATATATATATATATATATATATATATATATATATATATATATATATATATATATATATATATATATATATATATATATATATATATATATATATATATATATATATATATATATATATATATATATATATATATATATATATATATATATATATATATATATATATATATATATATATATATATATATATATATATATATATATATATATATATATATATATATATATATATATATATATATATATATATATATATATATATATATATATATATATATATATATATATATATATATATATATATATATATATATATATATATATATATATATATATATATATATATATATATATATATATATATATATATATATATATATATATATATATATATATATATATATATATATATATATATATATATATATATATATATATATATATATATATATATATATATATATATATATATATATATATATATATATATATATATATATATATATATATATATATATATATATATATATATATATATATATATATAAATATATATATAAATATTAATATATATGTGTATCGCTTGGTATGTTCTTCATTGAAAATAAGAGTGCTCTCACTCTTCAAAGTGTTTAAATTGCGGAAACTTTCAATAAAATTCGATTCACCCCACAAACCACACAACCACCACTCACCATACCAAACTTCATAATTTTTTAATTATTAATATTCCTCTTCCTACCACCCCCACCAAAAAAATAAAAAAATACAACAAATTATTCGCTGTTTTTTTTTATCCCCTCTACAGCAGAAAAAACAGCAACCACGACAATTTGTTTTTTTCCCTCCCCCCTCCCTCCCCCCCCTCCCCCCCCCCCCTCCCGGGAGCACACCGCTCATGCAAACATCCACCAATGCTTCACGAAACCAAGGCGTCAAGAGGTCTCTCATCAAGGTCAACTCCTAAGCCAATAACAATCGATTCGCATTTACCACTGAACCAAAGCATGCTTCACGAGAAATCACCAATGGAGTGCTTCGTGTGCAAAGGTGTTTGTCTGTCGCTGTCAATGCAGAGAAGGGTCAAACTGGCAACCTTGCCCATAGCAATCAGTAAAAATACGGCGAGGCCTCAAGTCATCGCCGCAGTTTACGTCAATTAGCTAAAACGACCCGGAAATTGGAATGACAGACGTCCGAGCAATGAACTGACACACATTTATTCACAAGTCATAATTGCAGCAGTCACATGTAAAAGTTATTAGTTATTGAAATTTAATTATCTAAAGAAATTGTTAAAAGGTGGTTTTTCTGGTGATATTCAGTACATTAGTCGGTTAACGCGTTATCCTGAAAAGAAAAAGTAAGAAAGAATTAATAAAATAGAGATAAGTTAATTAGAAAACTCAATATATGTTACGGTACGATCAGTAGAGGTTACGATCGGTAGAGGCTACGATCGCGTGGAAGGGTGCCCATATTAAGAGGCCCACCGTATTGTAAGTTTGAAATTCTCATAAATTGTAATATTTTGTACTTACCGGAAAATTTAATTACAGTTGTAGCATATTCTGCTAACAAAACGGCAACCTTGTAGCACCCTTATTCCTACGACGATAGTCGCTGACATTATGTAAACGGTTCGTCGAAATGAGCTACAAGTCGAAATGGACAGTTATTCGTGAAGCGAATCTGTAGACAGCAAGACAAATATGGACGGGTTAACGGGTGCACTTATTTTCATCATCCTTTTCATCACTCGGAGAAAACCAAAGCCTGTGGAGTAAAAGTTCGGGTAGAAGCTCCTACAAACTCCAGCTGCAACGTTCATCAAACCCAAACAAACGAGGTATTGTTCTGGGTCGTCCCTATGGTGCTTTGCGGTCCAACAAATATGGTGCAAACGTACGCTTTCATCGAAAACAAATCTGAAATCACGCTCAAGGAACAGTCTCTTGCAGAGGAGCTTCTATTGCAAGGATCTTAGAAGTCACTTTGTTTGAAATAGAAGGCGATACACGAAGAATAGAGAACGAATATCAAAAGGTAGAAGTGGATATTTCATCCGCAAGAAACACATTTCATTCGTATAATCTGACAGATGTTCCATACAGGAGCAAACAAATTCGGCCAAAACTACTGATAGCTTCCAAAGTCAGTATAGACATCTCGCTGTGATTCCCTTCGATTACTAAATAGATGTAATTCCACGAATTTTTATTCGACATGCTGGGGCATGTTTTTAAGAGTCGCGAGAGAAAAAAAAACTATTCAGGCCGATTGCCGTTAAAACCCATTGAGGGTGGCTAGTGTGTGGAAGCTGTTCATCTAACTTCGGGAGTCATGACAACTACCATGCAACGTAGACTATAATGCAAGTCTCAAACAGTAATTAAAATCTACTTCTCTTGAGAATATGGGTATCTCAAAACTAGATAAATTACCTCTGTAGGAGACCAGCGTGCTGTGGAGATACTAGAAGCGCTGACAGAACCCGTGGAAGGTCATTTCGGATCAGACCTACTTTGGAAGTTCAATGCTGTGCGGCTTTCCGATAGGCAATGACTCTCAAAAGTTGGGGGTATTTAGAGTCACGATTGAAGAATGATGAAGGTTTGGCAGAGGCACTGCGCGTTAAAGTGGTCAAGTACTTTCAGAAAGAATGAATTGAAAATTCGTGATCCAGGTTACTATGGAATGCGGCAGCTACTGTTTAAGGGGTCTCTTTGCACTCCGTCTTATTATACAAACGTGACCAATTGCACCAATTGCGCCACATGCAGTTAATGCTATCTTGAGAAAGCATTAAGTTGGCGACATGCTTGGTAGCTTCGAAACGGAGGAAGGATCTTTAAGGCTGGCCCACAATTGATACGTTGCGGATGCGTTTGCGTGAATTTTCGTATGTGAAATATGAGCACTCTAACTTATTTCCAATCTTATCCAAAAATAAAAATGTTGCTTGTATTGAATTTTATTGACACGTTCGAAATATTAAATAAAACAGTTTTGTAATAGTTATAATACACGTAACATGATCATTACTAACTGGGAATGACACAGATTATGTCGGTATATTGTTGTTTTGTCCATGGACGCAGACTACCAATTGGTTTATAATTCCTTTTTAAATAAGCTTAAATAAGCTTTTAAAATAAATCACAAGGCATGCTTTTGTTACATGCCTACGTAAAGTATATGTTTGTATTGAAATTATCTGAAAAATATTGTTCTGATTCTGAGAATTCATTCTATTCATCCAGTTTTATGTTACCGTGAATTCATGCCAGTCATCGGCTATGTAATGAGATTTTGGATTATTTATGTTATATATCAGTGATTGTTACGCATGAGAACTGGGGATATCGGTTATTCATTGACTTCAAACCAATCGCTATAATGACCACCAGCGGCAGTTGTTAACAAACCACACACACATTTACTTGCGCCATAAAGTGCAGTTAATTTTCAAATCACATCAAGCAAAAACAGCTAAAATTCTTCATAGAATACCGATTAAAGAACCTTATTACGCATACCTCACTCTGAAAATATTGAGTGGTTCCCTTTATCCTAAGCACGATAGAATTCAGCTAATAAAGGGGTGGCTTGAAAAGCGGATACACTGGGACGGACAAAGCAACTACGGAAACTAAGTGGTCCCATGCGAAATCGAGTTTTATAGTTATTGTTGCTTGGTATACTGAAAGCTAAGGATATCCTTTATTGGTTATTTATTGCATACTTTAGCAGCGAATGTGATTTTTGGTATATACGTAGCACTGTTAACGTAGTTAAGCTAATGGCCAAAATCAATTACGTGACCGAAATCGAAGTTTCAGTACAACGTTGGCAATAACCTCTAGCAGAGTAATTCAAATTGTTATTAATTCCAAATCCATACCATGTGTGGAAACCCTTCCTTGTAATTAGAACAAAAGCACAAAAACACATCATAAGATGCTGGATCCCCGTGGAGTCGTTGGGAATTTGAACCTGATGTGTTTGCAAGAGGCGTATGCTCGACACAAACGAAGCTTCACATAGAGAAAATTGAAGCGGAACTCTGCAACCAACGGACTAGGACATTGTACCACACTAAAGCTAGAGGTTACTCTTCTATCACACGACACAGGTCCAAATCACTGTAGCCAGCATGCTACGAACTGAGACGAAAATAAGAAACACAATTTAATCAAAGCGTATCACACACGTGGGATACGAGAAGTTATTTAGCAATGAAACCCACAGTGGGGAATAGTAAGAACACAAAATGCACTGCTGTTGTTTGGAAGTACCCATGCTACTACCGAAAATATTTGCAACCATCACGTACCACTAGGACAAACGCTTATAAAATACACATCTGCCATTGCACCGCATATGCTACTCCATGGTGTCAATTGAATTATTTCAAATTACAGTCATCATACACAATACAAGAAAATGCAATTATTGAATTTTCAACAAACATTACTGTAGAACTGGATGATTTCGCCCTGTACTTTTTCTACATGAATGTCTATTTATGTAAATCAGCAAAACTCATAAACCAAGCACTGCATGATTTACATGATCAGATATAGCACTTTCCAATTTGATCATACTGATGTCATAGGGCTTTGCATACCATAGTGCAGTGTGTCGCAATAGAGATTTAACAATATCATAAGCTTATGTACGTATGTGTGTATGTAAGGAGCCACCATCCCTTCTAAGACCTTGTCGTGTATGCAGCTCCACTTAATAGCAAGATCAAATTGAGTTACCGGTTGGTATTCGCAGTAACGCTGTATGAAGGGCCAAAAACGGTGGGGCGGACCCGTCAGCAGAGACACTTATGCGAAAACCGCGGGAACATAAGATTCTCCTTCCAACGATACGATCCAACAAATCGACTAACCCAATTCGCAATACTTATTAAGGTTTCTACAGGATGGCTTGTTAAGAAGGGCGCGTCACTCTCGCTGAAACTGTTGGAGGAGAATTCACAGCATCACAATCGAATCGGTAGGATAAAGAAAATGATACTGTTTGTTCCCTCCTAGACGCCGGTTGTCATACCACTTTTTTCTTAGCGTTTCAAACTTATTGCTTTCGCAATTAGCTTATTGCTTGCTCTCAACTTAGTGTTCTAAATGCACTTCCACAGTTATTAATTAAGTGCTTTCGATGCCAGGTACCATTTTTTGCATTAGTATGATTGTGTGGCAAGTACAATCATACGCTATGCTCAGGTAGTCGAGTATATAGCTATATGCTATATACTTTTAGACTTTTAGAAGAATATTAAACCTTAAATTTCCAAGTGCTGTTCCGATTTAACAATATAATAAGCTTACCTTGAAAAATAAGATAATTATATTCTCTTGCCACAAATATTCCATGAGATTGAAAATTTTGGAATCGTGATAAATTGTACTGATTTGAGGTGTACAAAGCTAAGAAGTTTACACACTTAGAAAATTTTACAGTATTCGGTAATTTTTTACCGAACTTTCAACAGCTGAACGTTCGGTAATCTGTTCGGTAATTAAATCAATTACCGAACGTTCGGTACTCAAATTTTTTAATGAACCTGCAAAAACTACCGTACAATTCGGTAATGGAAGATTTGATGATCTGTCAAAAATACCGTACAGTTCGGTAATTTGTGTAGTCTGGTACCGAACCGTTTCGGTATTTTTTTTGTGTTTATCATTAAACACCAAAATATTCGGATGTTTTTGGTTTATAAATATATTAAGCAATACAATATTTGTTGTTATTCCGACCGGGACTGTGAGGTCTTTCCAGCATATGGCGCAGTCAACGAAATACTACGAACGATGAGTGTCGGCTGCATCGGATGCTGGTCAGTGAAGTTGTCTTCTACCTGTAGATGGATACAATGCAGCAAATATATTTTGCATGTGTATCATTTAGAATGAAAATCCATTATTACATCGAACCTATTGATTGTTAAGCGTGTAATCAGCACATTTGAAATATTTATAGCTAGCCGGATGAAAGCTCTAATTAACGCTGGTTTATTTTCTACATACATACATGGAATCATTAAAATTAATCAATATCCAAACCACCTTCTGGACAACCGATCACTGGAACCACGAGACTTCATAGAAAATGGCGGACAGTTTGACAGTTAATAATACTTTACCGGGCTTCGGTGATTCAGAGTTCGTTTTACGTTTTGTTCCGTAAAGTGCTTACCGTATTCAGTGATTGTTTGTTTTTACCGTATTGATTGTATTTTTTTCTACCGTATACGGTAAATAAAATTTAACATTACAGATCGTTCGGTAAAGTGTTACAAAATTACGGTAACATTTTTTATGTTTACCGAAAAATCGGTAAGATGCTATGTTTACCGAAATGTTTCGTCAATTTTTTTACCGAACAGCAAAATCGAATTTAAGTGTGTATGATACTAAAAAGAACATGAATGAAGTTTCTCATGCCGGAAATGTAATAATTTAAAGCCTAAGTTGTTTGTGCATGTGATCCAGCACCAGTTAAATTCAGGTTTTATCATTTTTTAATAATTATCTAGAAATAATACCAAAGTCTTCCAATTATTTCTAAAGCCAAAGCCAGAGAGATCGGCCTCGCAAGATATTACTTGGATCAGTTTTATTTCTCGATTAGCAGTACAATGACATTATCCAAATAATCACACTTGCACCTCTGCTCTATTTAATATATTAGTTGGTAATATTTTAGAAAAATTGACGTTTAAACATATTGTTTACGTTTCTTGAAATATACTGCTGCAATGCAGTCTTAGATCCAAATACAGTAAAGTATCCTATAGTATGGTGGGTGATACCGTCCACTCACCCATAATCTTATCTGTTCAGCATCCCATAACGTTGATTTTCGGTAGGTATTAAATTCATACATACATAGCAATCAGCAATTGGTAGCAGGACAGCCGAGGAACAACTGCAAGCGGATGGTACCACTCAGTGTACTACAGGAGAGCTGACTGTAATCGCTTACTCTATTCCAAACAATACCAGTGGATGTAAGATGTAATGATGTAACATTTGTTCGTCATTGAGGTATTTATTTACTATCCTGCACTTTTCGAGCGGCCGTCTGACGGTTATTTACGACCGAAAAGACCAGCAAAAGCTTAACCGCAAAACCAAGGAGAAGGTGGTGGAATCCTGCCGAGCCTTGGGCCAAGAGGTCGATGCAAACCGTCAAGAAGTATCTCCCGCCAAGGACATCGGCACAGGTCCGTCTCTGCTCTGAGAAGCAGGCCACCAACCAGAAGTACTAGTATATTTTTCATTGTTTTTTTTTATCAGCTCCATTCGATAACTTTTTTATGTAAACAGATGTTATTTTTGGCGAATTTCAAGAAATTCAAAAATGTGAATTGTTTAGTTTAGGCTATAATTAGAGTAAGTCACGTGCGTTTCGTCTTATTTTGTTGCTCAATCATATAAATTATAATAACTTAGGTTGTGAAGCGATGAAGACGTTTTAATTCTCCGTCATAATTATTTTTTTAGGAGAAATGAAAAATGTTTGTGTTTTCGACCAAAATTTATAACGAAGGTGTACCAAAGTGATTCTGAACGGGTTTTGATCACTGGTGTGGCAAAATCTGTGCCTTCCCGGTCGGTTTTTGATGGAACTTCCGTACACTCAGGCAAACAAACTTAAGAATTTCATAAAGTTCGACTTATGAAAGATGCTTTGTAATTTCATTAGCCTGACATATTAATAGATTTTGTTTTACACGACGTTGTTCTTGTACGCCTTTCCTGTTTACAAGTATTGATATATACTAGTGGTCAAGTCACTGGACTCATAACCTCAACGTTCAAGGTTCGAATCCAGGTTGCTCCATATTTTTATTTTTTCAACATCTTTATATTTCATAAGGTTCCCTTACGCTGAACTGGCCGGCTTGACGTGCCGCAAGGGCTCAGTAGGGATTCTCTGTCAAGACTCAAAGCTAAGACATCTTGACATCTTTGCATTTCAGAGTATAGAGCAGCATTACAATTTAATGCTTGTAATGCTCAATTTGTTTTTCAGCATTTCTGCATGACATTTCCATGAAAATTTTATTTCTGAACTTCAACTTCTATTCAATAAAAGACTGGCATGTGATTATAAGCAGAAGAGGATTGTATTTAAACATATGTTTTTAGTGGTATTATGATAAGATATTCCATTTATTTCAGAAATCATCCAACCAGGCTCTTTGATCACTAAAATTGTTTTCTTAGACCTTTAGAATAGTCTGTTTTTTCAAAAAAAAAAACAAATCAAATATTTTGTTTTTTTTTTTGTTTCTTGATTAACGAGATTTTCAGCCTCGGGCTGGTTCATCTCCCGTCGTTGTCACTCAAACACCGCTTTTGGGCATTTTCGTAACTTGTCCAGGAGTGAGATTCGAACTCGTGACTTTGGCGTGAGAGGTATGGATGTTAACCACTACGCAGGGGTCGCCCCATACAAATCAAATATCTTTTCATTGAAATTTTATCTTCGTTGAAGGGTCTGATCTACTCTGCTTTTCAGTTTTTCCAGGACTATTAAGATATAAATACATATCCAATTTTTATTTTGCAGTAACAATCCAGTGGCTGTCAGTTATATTTTGTAAATACATATATTATATTCTACACAGATAAAAAGAAACATTGAATTCTCTGCATTATCTAATGCACATAAAGGGAATGCTAGATTTGGCTGAACATAATGGGATATTTTATGTAAATTTAAGTCAGATAACGCCTGAATCTAGCCTGTTGTATGGAAGATTGGCGCATGTAAGATTTCAAACAATTTTGTTATTTACGCCTCCTTTGGCTTGGAATTAAACGAGGGGAAATTTTACGCGCTTGTTAAAATTAATAATTTTTTTCTGTGTATTACCTACATTACATACATACATTCAATAACAAAGAGTAAGGGGGGAATACAGGGTGCCAGACAAAGTGTAGGCAGGCTTCCCCATGATACCCCCACACATCCCGCACTTATAACCACCCAGAAACTATTTTTTTCTTAAAAACGGATTTCTTCTCTCCCCCCCCCCCCCCCCCACCATATTTGTTCAAGCGCCCCCCCCCCCCGGTACTCACACCCCCCTCCTCCACACAAAAAAATAAAATTTTTACACAATAACAACAAAACGAAATCCACTACCCCACAAACAAAAAAATAAATATATTTTATCTTTACAATACAATATAATTATTATATCTCTCGAGCGACAAACCCGAGCTGATTATGATTAGAGTATGAATGACAGTGAAATAAACAATAAAAATAAAACAAAAACAAAAAAAATAAAAAAAATAAAATAAACTAACCATAGACAAAACCAACGAACCCAACCAACCCACCCCCCCGCCGCCTGGTCGTATTTATAATATACGCACCCCCCACCCGCGCACCTTACTGTATGTTACTTACATATACATATTTAATGTACGTATATGTTGTACGTGTTCAGATTTTTTTTTTTTTTTTGTATAAAATATTGTTTATTTAGATTGAGTTTAAATAAAATATTATACTAGACAATCAATCAACTAGCCAACATCGATTCTATTATTAACATTGAAATTAACAAAGCTGATGTATTTGATAAACATTTTAAGAATTTCAGCTTTCCTCGCTGGTGCTATGTTTCCCAAAATGGGTCGCAGAAGATCGTCGAAGGTTAGCTGCTGCCACCCGCCAAGAATCATCGTCATCTTTCGTTGGATGTGTGCCCATGCTGCAGCTACTCGAGGGCACTCGCTGAATTTGTGTTGTAGAGATTCGACAATGGGCACCTGACAAAACTGGCAATAAGGATCGCTTGCACGACCGATTTTATTGAGCAACCTACGATGATCCGTCTTCTCATTAATTAATAAATACAGGTCCATGCGCAGGTTGGACGGTAGCCTTCGTGACGATATGTTCATCCAGATCTTCTTCCACTCGATGCCTGGATGGTTTCTTTCCACTCTGGGTAGCTCTGTTTGTTCCAGATAGAACTGGTGTATGAGATCACTGGAGGGGTTTTGTTGGATGTTGATAGGAAGTAAGGGAATTTGCTGGGAGAGGAGTTTGAGGCAAGGAAGATCGGCGGGGGGAGGAATATCTTGGGTGAGAAGGGATTGATAATGGGGAAGGGAATTGATCTCTTGAAGGTGCCGGTTGATAAGAAGCGCTTTGCACTTGATTGCTGGCAGTTGCAGCTTCAGTCCTCCATGCTCCTTGCTACGCACTAATTGCTGCATAGGGACGCATGCAGCTATTCCACGAAACAGGAAGGTCCTCATCGTCGATGTTATTTTTGCTGTGTGGATGCATTGCGGTGGTAATATTGACGACAGATACCACACCTTCGCCGTGATGAACGTGTTCAGCAGGATAATTTTCTGCTGCAGGGAAAGGGAGCGCATGTTGTGCAGGAATATCATCTGCCGAATTTTACCCACTAGTGTGTCCCAGTTTAGCTTTGCCATCAGCCGCACTGAGTTGGCAAAAATAACGCCCAGCACCTTCACCTCTTCAGCAGTATGAAGCCCTGGTATCGACAGTGGAGCTCCATCGGTGGATCCAACGTCGATCGCTACTGTTTTGTGCCGATTGAGTTTTGCCCCGGCTACCGTCTCGAAGCAGTCAAACAGCTGGAAAACTCGTTCGGCCGTTTGTGATGAGGTTGCAATCACCGTGATGTCGTCAGCATATGCAACGCAAAGATCACCACCACACACACGCTCCACACGTGATAAGAGGGGATGGAGATAGAGCACGAAAAGCAGCATCGACATTGGATCTCCCTGCCGAACGGATCGTTCGATACGGAACGGCTGTGAGAGGTGCCCATTCACAAGCAGCCGGGACGAAGAGGTAGCAGCCACCCGAGAAAGCCAGCTGACGAAATCCTGGTTGATACCAAGAGAGAGCAAGGTCCGATGCAGGAACTCATGAGAGACCCGATCGAACGCGTGGTCGAGATCGAACGAGATTAACTTCCCCTTCTGCTTTCTCGCAATAAGCTGTGCTGTGCCACACGATCCTTGAGCGAGAGTGTAGCTTGAAAAATCGATCGGTCGGTGTTGGCGCATTTTTGTGCGTCACTCAAAACTCGATGTGATCGAAGTACACGTTCCAGCCGGGCTTTCATCACACGGGAGAGAATCTTGTAGTCGACGTTGAGCAAGCTGATGGGACGGTATGCTCTCGCAGTTCCATCGCCACCTCTCTTTTTAACCAACACTATGGTACCATCGGTGAATGCTGTGGGGAGCTCATCCGTCGCGGCTTCATTCATGACGAAGTAAAGCTCCCGATAGATGATGTCGAATGTACGGTAGTAAAATTCCACCGGCAAGCCATCGATGCCCGGAGACTTTCGTTTTTGCGAAGTTCGGATGGAATTTTTCAATTCGTCTACACTGATCTCTGCCATTAGAGCTGCATTTGCTTCGTCGTTCTCCGGCACGACTCTCTCGGTTTCGAACGTTTCTTCCCCGTTTCGCCTTGTCTCTTCCGCCGCGTATAGGTCCCTAAAGTATCGAAACATGTGCTGTTCGATCTCTCGGGAGCCTTGAATCTGTTCTCCTTGCTCAGTTTGCAGTCCTGTTATCAATGTTTTTTTCCGCCGTCGGTCGCCAAGCTGAAAAGTAGTGGACGTTTCATTGAGGCGGATGAAGTTTTGCGCAAACTGTCGCTGCAGCGTTAGCATTTGCGCTTTTATGCGGTTGATGGTTACCAGCATTGAGCGATTCTGGAAATAGCCATCATAAGCGTGACGTAGTTGTTCGTAGAGCTGTTGTTGCTCCGCGTGGAAAATCCTGAGGGCTTCGCTTGACTTCCAACGGAAAAAGGTTTTAATTTTCGGTTTCGCGCATGAGATCCACCATGCCATCCAGTTTGGGAAATTTCTTCGCTGGCGGGTCCAAAACTGCCACCGGACTTGTAATTCCTCTAGATTTTCTGTCGTTAGGAGGTGAGGGCGGAGAGACCAGAATCCGCGTCCTTGTTCACGGCCAAGGTGTGGGAGGCAAATACGTACTGTCAGAGCTTTGTGGTCGGTGAATGAGCATACGTGCGTGGCTGCGCATCGCAGGTGGTCGCATAGCCCCGTGCTGATGTACATGCGATCGAGCCTGGATGCCGCGTTGTGTGTGACGTACGTGGGTGCGGGAGTAGTGGGGTGCAGTTTCAGCCACACATCATGCAGCTGCAGCTGCCGTACGGTCGCCTGTAGAGCTGGGCTTGTATTTGCACTCGTGGAGTCGCTCGGACGAAGCACACAGTTAAAATCGCCAGCGAGGATGACATGTCGCGTATTATACCGAAGGTAGTATGCGATCGTGCCGTTGAAAAATCTTTCCCTCTCCGCACGGAAAGCTGACCCCGATGGCGCATACACATTGCACAGCGTCGTGTTTTGTATCCTCACAGCGATGAGGCGACCATCCAGGCTCTTCTCTACATGCGAGAATTGGATGTGGTCTTTTAGCGCGATTGCCGTTCCCCGCCTTGCATGATCAACGTTGCAGAAAACGTTGAATCCAGGCAGAGAGAGCAGCTCGTTCTCTACCTCCTGGAGAAAAACGATATCTAGCTCCATCGTTCGAATAAAGGTTCGGAGTGCGTCGATTTTCGTTGCGTTCGTGATGTTGTTGATGTTGATCGTAGCGAGGTTATAGCTGGAGAACTCAGCCATTACGACGGTTGTTTACTCCCATCTTGCATACCATCGTCGTCCTCTACGCGAGGCTTCTTGCCTGGTGGGCGATTACGGAGCTGCCTTCTGGAGCTGGTGTTTGAGCTGACTGACGAATCGGTTTCGTTACCATCGGACTTGCTACTAGCAGTTTTGCGTTCCACTCCGCTTCTAGCAGGGGGCTGTTGACCTGTAGAGGGGGCCAACGACCCGCTGCCCGATGGGTGAGTCGAAGCCGAGATGGAGGCTAACGGGGGGAAATTTTGTTCGGTCACGAGTGGTACTGGCAGCAGCTTCTGTTGCCGGTGGGGAATTGGTTTCGGCGGCGGCATGGTCGTTTTCACCGAGTGTGTTTCAAACCGAGGCTGAGCAGCTTGGTTCGAGGTTGTTTTTGTTTCGTTCGCACCGTGTGCGGCCTGGATCGGAGTCGGAACTTGAGTCGTTTTTTGCGACGGCGTCTGCTTTGCAGCATCGGCGTACGACTTTTGTACGAGCAGTTTTTTATTCTGCACGCACGTAGCCCCGATGTGGATGTATTCGCGGCAGTGTCGGCAAGTTTGACGCTGCCCGTAATACGCTACTTGTGTCATCTCGCCATCGATGGTGACCCACGACTCGATGTTTCGTTCCACGCTCATCTTGGCTAAGCGGACACCAGTCGAGATGCCAGGGAAATTGACATCGGCTCCGTTTCGTTGCTCGCGTATTGCGATGACGTCACCGTACCTTCCTAAGAAATCGGTGATTTTTTGGTCCGACACGTCTTCAGACAGATCGAAGAGCCTCACCTCCACTGCTCCATCCTCCAGGGTGATTCTCAACGGATACTTCTTCCCGTCGACAGTGATGTCGTGCTTGCCATCGTGTTCCTCACAAGTGCGTTGCGCCAACGCCAGATCGATGACTTTCACGAATGAAACTCCGAGGGTTCTG
Organism: Aedes koreicus; assembly: GCA_024533555.2. Taxonomy (NCBI): domain Eukaryota; kingdom Metazoa; phylum Arthropoda; class Insecta; order Diptera; family Culicidae; genus Aedes; species Aedes koreicus. The sequence continues at coordinate 605,011 of JAHHFK020002597.1, read as the reverse complement.
CTGTTCTGAATCCGGAGCACTTCACCTTGCTTCAGACCCAGCACGGTCGCACAAAAACTATGCACTTTAGCATTGTCCGGTTTCTTCGGCACGTTCGCAAAATCTATGCGAAAGGTGTTTTCTCGACGGCCCATCGCGGAGTCGTTTGGACGCGAAGCAACACTGAACGGCCCAACGATGAGCAAGAAGAGAGAAAGAGAAAAAAAAAAGTAGTTTATGTTCGACTTCCACAGAGCAGTAAAGAAAAACGCGTGTATTCAGCTCGGAAGTTGAGCGCTCACTGGTCAGATCACATGTACACTGTGTCCAATATATTTTCTTACAAATTCAAGCTTCGATGATTTCACAAAAGTTATTCGGATTTTACTATTATTTTTATTGAAAGGTAAAATTACATGGATCAATTACAGCATATGGTTCGGAATAATACCGCCTTTAACCTTTATGACCAGCTTCAAACGTTTTTCAAACATATCGCAAGCTGCACGCACTACTTCCATCAAGATTTCATCCCAAATCCGAAGGAATACGACTTTGAACTGGGCCAAAGTAGACACCTTGTGTTCTTTTATTTTCGACAGCATGTAATAATCCAAGTAATTTAGATCCGGCCATTTAGCTTTGGCCCAAAAATCGGTAAAATTTGCCCGACACCAGTTTTAGACCAAATTCGCTGTGTGAGAAGGCGCTCCGTCCTGCTGAAACAAGTTATCATCCTTCAGGTACATTCTTTTCAAGCTTGGCTTCACAACATTCTGCAAAACTTCCGTTTTATAATATGAAGTGTTCGAGAGTAATATCACCCTACCCTCGCTACGCCACTGCCGAACGAGAGTGTTCTCTCCTACGATCTTTCCTCCGAATCGAGACGGTATTCTCTCTACCTCTTCGACCGATAGCGACAACGATCACAGGCGATCGTTATCGGTGATGTCACAGCAGGGATCATCTTGTTGCTAGATAGTGGACGACCTGGTGTACAATAGTCAATAGTCGTGTCGGCTCTGACTCTCGAGAACGATGGATGGGAGCAGAGCCACAATGAAATAATGTTCTGTGTTAATTGTTTGTGATGTAGTGGTTTGTAGTAATGTAAATGTATGAATGTGTGATGTGATGTTTAGAAGGGGATGAATAGAATACCAAAAGAAACCCAAACCAAACAAAATACAGTCCACTATATAAAGGGCGGGCAAAATATTCCACCCCACTGGCAGTTATTATTTACCCTCCAATCGGTGTTGGTTAGGGTCCGGTAACCCAACATTATGGTCCTTCGAGCCGGATAAATCGGCAACCCGGACAAAGGAAACTGCCAGCGTTGGTCAATGCGTGGCTTGAATGCCAAAATGGTTGGTTTGTGGACACAATTAATCAGCAGCCATCACTCTGGCATTATTACTTTGGATGAATATGGCACTGGGTTATGATGGCTGCTAGGAGTTGAATACTCGTATCCTAACAAAAACAAATATGGACATTTTGGATTCTCGGATATTGCTACTGGACTGGAAAACACTTCAAATTCTACTAATGCTGCGTCGGACATCACAACATAAAAACCACGGCACATTGCCTGGTTTACTACGTAATTATAAGCTCAGTGTACGTCCAGCCGGATGGACACAACACATTACACGTACTGACACACTTTCCATTATCGGTCAACAATAACAACGCATCTGGTGCGATCCTAAACAACAACAGAGCTCATTACAACCGCCGATCACAGCTGATGGATCAGCTGTTCAGCGGATCTGGATGTCAACAAACCGAAACCGTACCAAGGGATACAGTTGACACACCCACTACGAACGATTCGAAAGGCGACTGGAGAATCACGAGCGAAACACATACGTTTGTTGGAACTACTGTTTTGAGGAAGATTTGGATGTGTTTATCCTATTTTCGGTTTGGATCTAACATACCGATGACTACAACGGGAGAGCGTTATCAACACATCCATGATAGCCTACGGATAAATGCGGATCAGTTCATGACGTACTCTTTCTTAGCAATAATGGGCTAACGATGACGTCATACGTAAGGAGTGATTATGAGTCAACAATGAAGGCATACATCGGTTGGCGTTGATCGTAATGGGATCGAGTAGCTGCACCTATTTGTCCAGGTAAACAGCTTACATGTATATGTCTAGCCGAGCTAGGCATAACGTTTTCGGAAGCTAACAATCACTTTTTTTTCGAAACCACAACAATGACGCCTTCGCCTTCGGCACATCCACGGATGCCAATCATATGGTTCGTCGATCAGCTGATCGTTTAAAGCAAACATTTTCGCGCGGCCTGCTGATGTTAGAATAGATACGGATACAACAAAGCAATACCATCATAACGGAAATCAATTTGGACGACCATTAAAAGGGGTGTTGGACACAAGGTATCCGCCCTACACACAACAGGTTGAGTACATGAGTTGCTTAAATAAATCATCAAAGCAGGTGCAAGGAGGTAGCGGTTTATTCCACAGTTTGGGCAAATCGGTGCTAAATACCGATTCCTACATCAATCAAATGTGAATTAAGCACACAGGGTGCTTGTAATGGATATACTCAAACGTTTGATCACACAGGGTGATCGAACCAAACCCTCGGGCAGGACACAAGGGTGTCCTGTAGCGGTTCCTTGGGTTGTGTACAAAGGGTGCGCAAACCAATCCTAGGACAGAACACAAGGGTGTTCTATATCCATCGGTTTGTGCACAAAGGGTGTTCAAACCAATACATGGCAAGGACACGAGGGTGTCCTAGGAATGCCATGCCAAAAAGAGGATACAAGGGTGTTCTCTAGGTACCATTTCTAGGTCTTGAGTACAAAGGGTGCTCAAGACTAAGGCCAAGGCTTGGCTCATTTCTGTTCGTCTTGCGTGCTATATACTAGCACTGATAGCATAGTTCAGAGTGAAGCGAGGCACGAAAAAATAAGTACGAAGCAAAATTCACAAGAGGGGACAGGGTCCGGTTATAAAATCAAACACCGGCAACAAAGCAACGTTATTTTGCAGCTGAGGGGTGTTGCTATTGTTTATTAAACATGGAATGAAACTAAATGAAATAAAAGGAAGAAGAAAATGTGAACCATTTGCTAGCGGTTTTTGAGGGCCCGGAAAGGGAAAACCATATATTCAAGCTGTTCATATGCAGATTTGTATGGAAACAAAAGTAGGTTATTTTTATGAAATGAAATGAACTGCTCATACTAATAGTACTTGATTGAAATTGTAATGCAAACAACATTTCAATATTTACCAACCACATACATTTTTTTTTAATTCATTTATTTGTACAGGCTCAATCGAATCAACTTTACAGAGCCTAAATTTCATGTTTATATACATCAGTTATCTTAGAACTAAAGTTAGGGGGATGTTATGTATGCTGTCTCGAGGTTAAAAGGCATAACAATTTAACGGATGGAGTGATGGCTGGGAATTTAAAGTAAGGTTTACATAACACATTTATTTTAAATTCAAAATCGTCTGATGCTAACTTATAATTTTTGGTTTTCTTTTTACTTGAACAATTTCTAGAAAAAAAACACAAACACAAACAGATAAAAAAAAATTGTAAACATACAGGTTTAACAAACCTCAATCTAAGGGTAATGTAAGTAAAAAAACACGCATTCAAAGCGTTTAAAGAATAATGATTCGACATGAGGCGAGACATCACACGAATGAAGTCTCGACCCACAACCATCCCCCCAAACCAAGATTTCTTCGACACCTTTGGGATGTTAGAATGTTGTCATCGCCCAAAATCTCCTTTACTCCATTTATGCTACCAGCTAACGAAGAAAAGTAGGAAAAAAAATCATTGAAGGCGATTTGTCGATCGCAAATATCGCCTTCCATAGCGCCCACCTTTGCAAGCGAGTGCGCTCTCTCTTTGTCCGTAATCGAACAATGAGAAGGGACCCATACAAAGGTGGTGATAAAATAACGCGAAGGTAAAGCACTAAGAAGCTCCTGTATTTTCATAACAAAATACGAGGAGTGCTTTACTGGCCTACTTGCGCTTAAGAAGCGAATAACCTCTACAGAACTGAGACTATCCGTGAAAATGAAGCACTGATCCGGAGTAAGTGAGGCAATAAGTTCTAGCGTAAAGTGTACTGCCGCAAATTCAGCGACATAAACGGAACAAGGAGCTTGAAGCTAACGATTGGCGCTATGAATTTCATTTAATATACCAAAGCCTGCTGACTCCTCTATCAATGATCTGTCAGTGAAGAACGATTTAGTGGAATCAGTTTGCACAAACTTTTCAGCAAATATCACTATAGGACGATGATGCTCTGAGATTCCACGATGTTTGAATCAAAATGAACCGAATTGCCGAAATCAGAGAAGCTAACACGATTGGGAATATTCGGCGAAGGGCTGACATTCTGTATTATATACAAGGGGTACAAAGTCATGAAGCGAGTTTGAGGGTTCAACTCAAGAAGCTCAAGTTCAACTCTCAAAGTTTTCGATCACCTGGGGGTTCACAACTTCACACCTGGTGAAGAGCCGGAGAGATAGTTCTGAAAACCGATCTGAGAGTGGCAACATGCTGGCCAGCACTTCAAGACTCATGGTATGAGTCAAATGCATGCAACCTAACGTGAGACGAAGACACAAGGATGGAAAAATTCAATCGCATGCATGATTTCAGCCGATTCCGTGTTTTGCTTCGACAGTTTTTTTTTTTCGATCAATCACAGTCACATGGAAATATTTCAAATGATCACTGCTGATTGTTTATACCAATGAAGCCATGAATCAGCCAGGCTAGAGAATGAATGATGCAATCAAAGCGACCCACACAATATACACATTCATTTTGAATTATGTGAATCATCTATTAGCCTTCTAGAGAATCTAGAGTTCTTTCTCTTCAATCATCTTACATATTTGTTTATTTGTAATCATATCATCCGACAACATGGTCTTAATGAAATCTTAATATATAATAATAATACTAGTTATTAGCTTAAAACACGCATTGTGCGTAACCGTTCTCTAAATGTGTTAGTTGACAAATTAAAATCTAAAACCTCATAACATGCCTCAAAACGTCTGGAGATGGAGTTGAGAGGATCATTCGAGCCATATGTCGTATTTCTTGTCCTTGGTTTTAGAAATTGCCTGGATCGAATAACACGTTGAGGAGCATAAATCAGCAAACGCTCAAGCAATGCTGCTCTGTCAATTTCCGCACGAAGTATTTTTGCTCCAAATACTGCTTGGTCAGCCAAACAGAGATTTTGAAGCGTTTCAATGCCCAGCAAAGCACAGCGATCTGCATATGGGGGTAGATTTAAAGGGTCACGCCAGGGCAGATTTCTAAGAGCAGACCTCACAAACTTCCGCTGAATGGATTCAATCCTAGAGATCCACACCGCTTCGTAAGGGGACCAAACAACTCATGCATACTCCAGAATAGACCGGACGAGCGAGCAATACAGAGGCACAATGGATCATCAAAGTCTTGAGCAATTTTTGAATGAAGCCTAGCTGACGGTTGGCTTTGTCAATTATTGCTGAATAATGCATCTTGAATGTCATTTGCGCGTCACGTAGTACTCCAAGGTCCCTAATTTTATCAACACGTTCCAGTTGCTCCCGATGCATCGTGTTGTTGTAGTGAATAGGCATTCTACAACGATGGAACGATATAAGGTCTGTATCCACATTAATCCGGACACCTTCAAATCATTGTAACTTTTGAAATATTGCACGTAGGAATGAAAAATTTCACTGCGGTATACACTGATAGGCAAAATAAAGTGCCCACCTCTTCGTTTTTTCAATTTCTCTCATTTACTTGGTTCAAATTAAAGTAAACACACTGTATTTTTTTTTATTATCTTATTTTTTATATTCTTTTTAATTTTCACTTATGGAATACTGAAAAAAAAGGAGTTTTACTTAAAGAAAACTAAATCAATTTGTGTTGAAAAAAAAAACAGTGACAAAATAAAGTGCCCACTTCAAAAATCGATATGTTTTCGATAAGTTTCCATTGGAAGACCCCTCGATTGTTTAGGTTTTGATATTTTGACATGTTTTGAAGCAGACGGCTCAAACTGGTGCATTTGTATACGTGATCGCATTTGATTCAATTGAAAAAAATGAAGAACGCAGTGCTTTCGAAAGCAATTCCCTTGTGTATCCGAAAATTGGTCGTTCGTGATGTGCAAAACGGTGAATCGCACCGGGCTCTCGCTAAGAAGTACAGTATCAGTAAGGCAGCGGTTGGCAAAATTCTTCTGAAGCTTAAAACGTTTGGATCAGTGGTGCATCGCCCTGGCAGAGGCAGGAAGCGGAAAACGGATGCGAGAACGGACACCAAGATCATGCGCGAAGTCAACAAGAACGCGAAGGTAACTGTCCGCGAGATCCAGGAAACCCTTCAGTTATCAGTTTCCGGTCGAACTGTTCGTCGCCGTCTCGTAGCACAGGGGTAGAATAGCAAACTTGCCCGGAAGCGCCCATTTATCAGCAAGGCAAACAAAGCCAAACGGCTTAAGTTTGCTAAGGAGCATGCTGATAAGCCCCTAGAGTTCTGGAAAACGGTTCTCTGGACGGACGAATCAAAATTCGAGCTGTTTAACCGAAAGCGGCGGGTTCGTGTTTGGTGCAGATCCAGACGGGCCTTGAAGAGAAGTTCGTATTCCAGCAGGACAACGACCCGAAGCATACTACCATGAAGACCAAGTCTTTCTTCCGGTCTTGTCGGATCAAACCGCTGGAATGGCCTCCACAAAGCCCGGACCTCAATCTCATCGAGAATTTGTGGGCGATTCTCGATGCCAGGGTTGACAAAACTGGTGTTACCAATAAAAATAACTATTTTGAAGCCCTGGAGCGCGCCTGGGAAGAGCTAGATCCACAGCACCTAAAGAACCTGGTCGAGAGCATGTCGAAGCGCCTGCAGGAGGTCCTGAAAGCCTGTCCTCCTTTGGCTCAATTATTATTATTATCAATTATTGAAATGCTTTTATTTTACTTTAATTTATGTTTTCTGTAGCCTAAATGAAGTGGGCACTTCATTTTGTAACTGTTTTTTTTTTTCAACACAAATTGATTTGTTTTTCTTTAAGTAAAACTCCTTTTTTTTCAGTATTCCATAAGTGAAACTTAAAAAGCATATAAAAAATAAGATAATAAACAAAATACAGTGTGTTTACTTTAATTTGAACCAAGTAAATGAGAGAATTTGAAAAAACGATGAGGTGGGCACTTTATTTTGCCTATCAGTGTAGCTGAGAGTTTATGATGAAAAAAGACTATGATTGATGTTTACATTTCATGTTTAGTATTCAAGATGGCGACGAAAGAAAAACAAATGCGCGAGCGAATTTTGTACGGGCGTACGGCAAATCCTGACTTATCAATACGGGACCTTGCAAAAACATTGGATTTGCCTAAATCCACTGTTCACGATGCGCTCAAATCATTTTTGGAACGTTTGACGGTGGAGAGGAAACCGAGAAGTGACAAAAACATGGACCGAAAAGTGAAAAGGATATTAACGAAAAACCCAAATCTCTCCATTCGAACGGTGGCTCGTAAAATAGGGATGGCACCTGGTTTTGTCCAAAAATCAAAACAACGTTTGGGACTTAAGTCGTATAAAGTAAAAACAGTTCCAAATCGCAACGACAAACAGAACTTGGCAGCAAAATCACGGGCTCGACGTTTGTACTGCGAATATTTGACGAAGTTTTCATGCGTTGTTATGGACGATGAAACTTATGTCCTGGAGGATTTCAAGCAACGTCCAGGGCTGGTTTTTTATTCTGCTATGGCCAGAAATGCTACAGCTGAGCATTTCAGAACGAAGAAGGCATCGAAATTTCCCAAAAAATACCTTGTGTGGCAAGCAATTTGCACGTGTGGCAAAAAGAGTAAATCTTTCGTCACTACAGGCACAATCAACAAGGAGATCTATCAGAAAGAGTGTCTGCAGAAGCGGTTGCTATCCTTCATCAAAAGTCACAAAGAAAAACCTTTGTTTTGGCCCGATTTGGCATCATGCCACTATGCTAAAACTATGATGGAGTGGTACCAAGCAAATCAAGTGCACATTGTACCAAAAACCTCAAACCCGCCAAATTGCCCAGAGCTACGACCAATCGAGAGATATTGGGCTCTGATGAAGCGGAAGCTTTCTGGAAAGAAGCAAGGAATCAAAGACATCAAACACTTCCAGCAAATTTGGACAAAGACGGCTTCTACGATTCTGTAGAGTCTGTACAAACCCTAATGGGCGGAGTTAAGCGCAAAGTTCGAAAATTTTATGCAAATACCGAATAACTATGTTTTGTCTTCACGAATTGTTAAAACACATCCCCTGAATCTGAAATAAACAACTACGACGGAAATATAGTGCGAAATTTATGTTTTATTCATGTTTTGAGGTGTCCGGATTATTGCGGATACAGACCTGTGCAAAGCGTGAAATCCAAATGCTCTATGGAGACACTCACTTTAAGGAAGTTGTGGCTGCAACGAGAAGCAAAAAGGTCAACAAGCTTTTGAAGTCGTCTGCAATCAGCTTCTCGTCGGATGACAAGAAAAACTTTCAAGTCATCAGCCTAAATGAGCAACCCACCGCTCACCAGTAGGTTTACGACGTCATTGAAAAACAATACGAATAGTAGAGGTCCCAGATTGCTCCCTAGGGGCACGCCGGATAGGGGAGAAAACCAGCTGGATTGCATTATACCAATTTTAACACTCAATAGTCTGTTGCCTAAGTATGATCTAAGCCACTTACACATTCTTTTTGAAACTTCCAGTCGTTGCAGTTTTGCCAAAAGGATCACATGGTTTACGTTGTCAAAGGCAGTTCTTATGTCAGTGTAAACTGTGTCAAGTCGCGCGCGCGCGTGTGTGTGTGTGTGTGTGTGTGTGTGTGTGTGTGTGTGTGTGTGTGTGTGTGTGTGTGTGTGTGTGTGTGTGTGTGTGTGTGTGTGTGTGTGTGTGTGTGTGTGTGTGTTTGTGCGTGTGTGTGTTGTGTGGTCGTGTGGCTGGCCAGCGATGACGGGATTCTGCTGCGGTGGGGTTTCTCGGCGGCGGTGTCGCTGCTCGGGCCTCGATCGCCTGATCAAGGGTGGCTTGGTGGATGCGCTCGGCTCGTCACCCGACGGGTGTCGCGGCGGATTTTGGGATTACGTTCCCGGGATATGCGGTAGCTCGATGATAATCGCAGCTTTGCCCGACGGCTGCCACGGCGTGGTTTCTGATCCTGCTCAAGGGTGAATTAGGGTGGTTAGTCATCGCCCGATGGACGTTTCGGGGTGGCTTGCTTTTGTCAGGGCTGCTTTCGGATATTTGTGGGTTTATGAAAGAAACTCAACAGAGGCCAACAACTGCTCAGTCCCCCCACATCCTAAACAGTCCCCGCCGATCGTTCGGGGCTACTTATTCGTGTACTCAGTAGCTGTCCATCATATCTGATGGAACCCCACCATCCGCGACCCGTGGATCCGCCAGGTTGCTTGCAGCTCAGCCCCGTAGAGTCTTCACCTACTCTACGGTCTTCCTGGTGATGCTGCATAAAAGAGCTATTTTGACTTTTATCCGGGTAGGAGCACAATACATACCATTGTGCTCCTAACAACAACACCACAGGTTTTAAAGTAATTCTGACCCATAATTGCTCAACATTAGTACCAGTAGAGATAGCCGATGATTCAAAATAATTTTTCACGGCAATCAACACGCCACCTCCACGTCGGCGCATTCCGTTTGTATCGCAGCGGTCCACACGAAAAACACAATAATCGCCATCAAAGAGATGCTGAGAAATTATACGGTCGTCAAGCCAGGTTTCCGTGAAGACGTAGACGTCGTAGTCCAGTTCTGACGTAGAATGAAACACCTGATCAATCATTGTCCTTAATCCTCGAACATTTTGATAATAAATATTTAACACCGATGATGAATCAGCTGCGGCAGTAGTGATAACAGAAGGTACATGCACGTCCTGTGCAGTAATACTGCAACTTGAAGAAGTATCAGGAAGAGAAATATCGCGATTTGAAACGTACTTGCCTGGCAACACAGGCTGGAAGACCCTTTCACCAAACTCGACCACAGAACCAGGACGTCTTTAATGGCAGGATAAGGCAACAGGCACGACTGGGTCGGATGGCTCCAGGGCTTCCAAAGTACTGTACTTATTGCGTCCTAGTGTATCCAAATTTGTTTGAAGTGCATGCATATCACAGGTTTCCGCTGGAAAATTCGAAGGTCTTGTATCATCAGGTACAGTTGATGGCTCGACTGTTATGGGATCAGAAGGGGCTTGCAAAGTGCTTTTTTGCGTGCGTCCTGGTGAGGATGAGGCTGTTGGTCCTATACATTCGTGCTGGATAGCTCAATTGCCATAGGTTGTGGCGGGGGTTTCGTTTCCAAAGGTGCCGTAGATGTTAGTTTGACGATTGGTGCACCGTTTTTTGTTCGATTTTCTTCAAATTCATGAATTTGAACATTTTCTGGCCATGAGTCACTAGAGAGAGCTTTTTCTTTGAACCTCACGTCAATTCCAATTTTGAATGATACGAACTGGAGCGAATTGAGGTCCTTTCCTTTAGGAACTAATTTAACCACTTTAGGCGTTATGTTAGCCAAATGAAGGCACTCACTAACCAGTGAGACGATCTAATTCTCCGTAGTATCCGGATAGAAAGCTGAGAGGTAGATCCAAATCAACTGATCATCAGCACGGCGATCAAGGTTAACCGTCTTGATGGCATTAGCTGCTTTCGTACCAAAATTATTCGACACGATGGGGAAGGTAATTGAATTTCCGTCATTTGCTCGGCGACGCTTCCACGTACTGACCGGAGTACCAGTGCGACTCACGTTTGGCCACCCTGATAAAAACAATTTCTTTAATGGTTTGGATGATACCCCAAATAGGTCGTTAAGAAAAATAACCATACGAAATTTATAAGGGCAAGCATAAGAAGTAACAAAGGGAGAAGCTGCACTCGATTTACCGTCCACTTTTGCCGTCAGTGATTCAAATCCAGAGCGCAAATTTTCTATCTCCGCTTGCATGGATTGAATAGCCACAGGAAGGCTTGTGAGTCTATCATCAAAACCGGTCATCAGGTTAAAGAAGTGCGCATTGGAAAAAGACCAGCACAACCATCACACATCCAGAATACATTATTTTTGTAGTTCTTCATCTGGTCCAACAGTGGTCCATACACATTTACATATACCGCATGAAAGGTCGCTCCGCAATAGCCCTTGCACACAACACCCTCGGCATCCTTCACCTTCTTCTGACACCGATGGCAAATCATAATGATCTCGCGATAGAGTTGATTTGTTCGGTTAATTAACGCCTTTGGGTATGCAAGGATCGAAAAGTTGGCGGTTCACGGGAACAGGTGGATTAGGGAACGTTCATTAATTATGTCACGCAAAAAGTGACTTTTATAACCCCCTCCTTGTCACGTTTTTTGTATGGACATTCAAAATTTGTTGCGTGTCATAATTAATGGACCTTCCCTTATGGAATAAAGTTGAGTGATGACGGCGATAATGGTTGTTGACAATAACCGCTTGCGAATGTCCAGTCAGTTACCAAAATAAGTAAGAGTTCGCCTATCCGATAGAAGTGAAGGCTTACATGGATGGCCTTTGTGCCATGAGAAATTAACGGAAGAAGCCATTGTTTACGTTTGTCAGTTAAGCCCTAAAATGAAAAATCTTTGTCGAAATCACACTTTATGTCAGTAGCACAATAGAACGTTATGCGGACGAAACTACAGTAAACCGGGTAATTATTAACGGAAATAACAATTAAAAATATAACAAAAACGTATGCGGATATTCTCGTTCTTATGGTTTATCACGGCACTTATATGCATTTAATGCACAATTTGAATATAATTTTATAATTTTTGAAAATTAAAAAATAAAGTACCTATATTATACTGAACGACTACTACATGTATGCATTTATATGTTTTGTGAAATGCATAATGAATCTAGTTAATGCCAAGGGAAGTCAAGCCTATTTTCAAATTAGAAATAAAACGTGCTTTCTCCAGTTTTATTTTACATTTATTTTAAATTAAAAAAGCGATTATCATTACTGCATCCATCAGACTCATTCATCTTCTTCACTCATCATCAAATAGATCTTAGGTAGAAGGTCTGAGTTGAGCTTAAGTAGGAGAGAATTCTCCTTCTCAATGCAGCATAGACGGTCGGATGTTGTTTCAGAACATGCCGCTTAAAATTTCCGGCCATCAAATTGTCCTCCTTGGATCCACATTCTTCTACAGCCTTGCTCAATAACCTACAACAGGGTGGTTTTTGAGTGCACCGTCGTTTCATTCTCATCATGCTTCCAAATAGTACTTGCTCATACTTCTAATAGTATTTACTTACTGGGTTTATCACTGTGATTCAAATATGACCGTGAAGCAAAACGTGAATGAGTCTTTTCGACAAGCAGCTAGCAACAGCAACACACAACACCGTAATAATCATAGCCATCATAGAGCTAAGCAGAAAAGTTGACAGTTTTTCAGTCACGCCACAACGCTGCCGTCCAACATCTATAAGTGCTACTCCAATTTGGCCCAGACTGAATGCGAAACGTCGTCGGGAGGATCGACCCGATTTTAACGCGGCAGTCACGAAAGGGACAAAGACAATTGATTTGAGTGATCTCTCCGTTCCCTCCATCTCGGCTGCTGCCCCACCGGTGAAGTTTTGGTTATATCTCTCCCGATTGAACCCACTCATAACTGATGATGACGTGCAAAGTGTTGTTTCGCGATGTCTGAGCACAACAGACCCTATCGACGTGGTGCGGTTGGTTCCCAAAGGAAAAGATACATCCAACCTGACATTCGTGTCATTTAAGGTTGGTCTTGATCCGGATTTGAAAGACTGTGCTCTAGACCCTGCTTCATGGCCCTCTGGATTGCAATTCCGTGAATTCGTTGACTTGGCAAAAAACTAATAAATTACGTCAACCCAACTGATTCCACTTTCGACAACAACTCATCTATCGACGACAAACTCTCCGAACCGGGACACCTCAAAACAGGCACCAAGGAAGCCCCTGAACCGCCCAGCCCAGTCGTGCTTTCTGCTGACATCTGCCATCTTCACCGTCCCGGACCTGTGGCTGGTGACGGTAGAGGGGGCTTCCGGCCTACACCCTCAGGCAAGTATGATTTCGATTTGGATGTTTCGGTACCTGAATCCGCTTTGATTTCCAGCTCTCCGGATCGTACCTCGAATGAATTGCGGATTTACTATCAGAACGTTCGTGGGTTGAGGACCAAAATCGACGCGTTCTTTCTGGCAGTCTCGGAGGAAGAGTATGATATGATTGTATTAACGGAAACGTGGCTGGATGATAGGATCAATTCGTCGCAACTTTTCGGATCATTATACAATGTCTACAGAACTGATCGATCCCCGCTGAATAGTCATAAAACACGCGGCGGAGGGGTCCTGATTGCTGTTTCAACTAGGCTAACCAGCTATCTCAGCGAGTCGCCCATTTCAAGCCGATTGGAGCAGATTTGGATTGTTCTGGAGCATCTACGAGACACACTTAGCGTGGGCGTAGTCTACATTCCTCCCGATCGAAAAAACGATTGCACAATCATCCGTGATTATGTGGATTCGCTAGGCTCAATATCATCTCAACTGAGCTCTCAGTCTCCTGCGCTCTTATTCGGCGACTACAACCAAGCTGGGTTACAGTGGCGCTTGGCGGGCAACGACATTCCAATGATCGATCCCTTGTTATCGCATATGCCGGCGGCTTGTTGTAGCCTTTTGGATGGATTTAATTTTCATGGATTCACTCAAGTTAATACTATGCTGAACCGGAATGGGCGCTTGCTCGATCTTGTTCTAGCAAATAATCGTGCATTACCGGGCACACTCCTTACTCTGCCAGTAGAACCACTAATCGATCTAGATGCCGACCACCCTGCTCTCGTCGTGAATTTCAACCTACCCGCCCCGTTGTTTCATTCGCCGCCATCTGAGTCCTACTCTCTTGACTTTCGGCGGACCGATTACGCTGCATTGAATAATGAGCTTGCTGGAATTGATTGGCAATTTATTGAATCGACAAGTAATGTGAACGACGCAGTTGATTTTTTCAGTTCTGCGCTGGAAAATGCAATTTTTCGCATTGTTCCAGTACGTCGCCCTCCGCAAAAACCATCATGGTCAAATCCACGCCTACGCGTACTGAAGCGACAACGCTCTGCCGCCCTCCGTAAGTACTGCACTTCTCGCTCACCCTGCTACAAACGACAGTTTAATTTCGCAAGTCATCGTTACCGCAAATATAACCGTTTCCTTTACAATCGACATGTAAGACGCACGGAAGCAAACCTGCGAGAGAACCCAAAAAATTTTTGGTCGTTTGTTAACTCCAAGCGAAAGGAAACCGGGTTGCCTTGTTCCATGTTCCTCGGAAACAACACAGCCAATACTGAAGGTGAGAAATGCAACCTGTTTGCCCAACGTTTTATGCAAGTGTTCAACGATTTCTCCGCTTTGCCGACACAAGTGATAGATGCTACTATGGGGTTGCCACACGACGTGGTCAATTTCGATTTTCCACGCATTACTGATGACATAGTGATGACTGCAATACACAAACTGAAGCTCTCGTTTGCCACTGGCCCTGATGGCATCCCATCGTCTGTTTTAAAACGATGTGCAGACAGTCTTTGCCTTCCCCTTGCAAGGATCTTCCAGCTTTCGGCGCAGCAAAGTGAGTTTCCCACACGCTGGAAACACTCGTATATATTTCCGATCCACAAAAAAGGAGATAAACGGGACATTGTCAATTACCGTGGTATCACCTCACTGTGCGCATGTTCAAAGGTATTCGAAATTATTATAAACGGTTCCTTGTTTGAGTGCTGTAAAAACTACATCGATTCTGATCAACACGGCTTTTATCCGAAACGATCGGTTTCTACGAACCTGGTTCAGTTTACTTCTAGCTGCCTGCGTTGTATTGATTCTGGATGGCAGGTTGATGCTGCGTATATGGATCTGAAGGCTGCGTTTGATACGGTGGATCATGAAATTCTGCTTGCTAAGCTGGACATACTCGGCATATCATCTGCCGCTGTGGATTGGTTTAGGTCTTACTTGGTGAATCGCTCAGTACGGGTTAAGATTGGCACGTCGGAGTCGGAAGCTTTCACAAATAATTCGGGAGTTCCGCAAGGCAGCAACCTTGGTCCACTGCTCTTCTCGATCTTCATAAACGATGCCATCTTGCTATCCCCACCAGGGTCCCGCCTCTTCTACGCAGATGATTCAAAAATTTACAAAACTATAAAAAGTCTATCAGACTGTTCCGACTTGCAGCATATGTTGTGTATTTTCGCCGAATGGTGCTCAAGGAATCTGATGGGCTTAAGCATCGAAAAATGCAACGTAATATCATATCACCGGAAAAACGCACCAATCATCTTCGACTATGTCCTCTCCGGGAAATCGCTCACTCGCGTTCAACACATCAAGGATCTCGGTGTTATTTTGGATAATGGAATGACATTCAGATTTCACTACAACGACATTGTGTCCAGAGCCAATCGTCAACTGGGCTTTATTTTTAAAATTGCTGACGAGTTTCGTGACCCGCTCTGCTTCAGGTCACTTTATTGCTCACTGGTACGTTCCATACTAGAATCATGTGCTATTGTATGGTGCCCTTTCCAGGCCATATGGATCGCCAGAATCGAAGCAGTTCAACGAAAGTTCGTAAGATACGCTCTTCGCTTTCTCAGTTGGCGTGATCCTACGAACCTGCCTCCGTATGAAGAGCGTTGCCGTCTGCTTAATATCGAGCCACTTGAGGTGAGACGAAAGGCCGCTCAGGCTTTGTTTGCTGGGAAGCTGCTCAGGGGTGAAATTGACTGTCCGGCACTGTTGTTACAGTTAAATTTGTACGCTCCCGAGAGACCTCTTCGTCAACGTGTATTTTTGCATCTTGAGCCACAGAACAACAACTATGCACTTCATGAACCAATTCGAGAAATCAGCCAGCGTTTCAACGAGCGTTTCAATATGTTCGACTTCAACTTATCTGCTGACGTGTTTCGTCATCGGCTACTTGACTCTTTCCGTACTTCTGGCCGTAACCAAGTAATTTAAGTTTTTTATTCATTTAGACATTTGTTGTCAGTTGAATTATTGTGATAAATAAATAAATAAAATAAAAAAAAAAAAAAAAAAAAATACAATACGCGATGTGTTTTTTCCCCCCCCCCCACCCCCCCACTTCTTCTTCTCCTTTTTTTACCATTTTTATATTATAAAAAAAAAATAAAATAAATAATAATTAGTGGGGCCCCACTCCAAAACAAACCCACCCCTTTTTTTTCTCCGTACAAACACACAAAAAACACTATTTTCTATAAAATTTATACACACAAAATAAAGGATGTCCGGAAAGTAATGGGAAAAAATTATAATAATATTATTTATTTTGAAATAATGATAAGAATTCTTATTTATTGCTCAGATTCAAGATATATAAGTATACAGAGATGTGAGTATGTTTACTTAGCATTCTACTCCTGATTTGGATATTTTGGTAAGCATAGAGTAACCGTGGTCCATGAGGTGCTGTCCATGAGTTTCTGCTACATCAGCTGCAAGTTTTTTCCAGATCCGCTTGAATCCAGTGAGGTTTTTTGGTGGCATATGTCTCTTAGAATACTCCTGTTTGCAAATTGACCAAAATTCTTCGATTGGTCTAGCTTGTGGCAAATTCGGCGGATTTTTGGATTTCGGGATAAATTCAATATTTTCTTGCCCAAGGAACTCAAGTACTCTTTTTGCGTAGTGTACCGATGCCAGGTCTGGCCAAAATAAAACACTGTTGGTAGAATGATGCTTATGAATGAACGGAATCAAACGCTTCTTCAAACATTCGTTGAGATAAATTTCTGCATTAATTGTTCCGGTTGTAATATATGGCTCAGACACGTTCCCAAATCGATCCATGGCCTGCCACACAAGGTATTTCTTGAAAAATTTAGATTTTTTCTTCGTTTTTTCATCGTACGAAACTTCTTTGGGATTAGAACTGTGGTAAAATTTTCGTCCTGGCACTTCTTGTGGGTCAAATGGAACATACGTCTCATCATCAATTATAAGAACTTTTTGACGTGACTTGTCGAGAACAAAACGAGCGCCTGATTTCGCACGAGCAGCTTGGTCCTTAACATACTTTGGCACGATCTTTTTTGTTCTCGCCTTGATACGTAGTTTGTTAATTTTAGTATCACTGAGTGTTGACTTTGAAATATTCATTTTCGATGATAATTGGCGAACTGAAATATCCGGTTGCTTCTTAAATGCCTTTTCTACAGCATTCACGACCTTTCGCGTTGATACGGATGCTGGACGACCTGATAGTCGATGAAAATCAGCTGTACCAGTTTCGAAATACCTTTTTAGAACATTGTAAATAGTGCTGGATGGAACTCCTTCTGCTTTGAAGTGACGATACGTGGTAGTTTTGCACCCATCAGCGATATTTTGAAAAAACTGGACAATGCGTTTCGCACGCGCTTCCTTTTCGCTACGCTTCATTGTTTTGGTACATGACGTTTATGCACACTTAACTAAATATGAGTACTGCAAAGAAAAACCTACTCAACGGTATGTTTCACGCTAAATTTAACCTAAGCATTTGTTACAAAACATAGTGCTCAAATTTTTCCAGTTACTTTCCGGACATGCTTTAGGTCACCAAAAATTTTCCTTGAGCCCGATTCTTTTCAAACTTTCTGGAAATAAAATACTACTAAATGGTTAAGTGTTGACATCATTGGTTTATTGAACTTCTTCTCCCAACCCAAATGCCCGCACCTTTGCCTTGACCCCTTTCATCAAATTTTGGGCAATGATAGGACCGACTTGCTTACTTACTTTTAACCACACTTTCTTTAGTTCAAGTTCATTTTCTATCAGTTTTGGAGTTTTAATGAGCTTTGCCTTCATGCCTACATTATTATCTTTGTACCAGTCTAAGACGGGCCGGGCATAGTGGCAAGATGCCAAATCCGGCCAAAACAGTGTCGGGCCATCGTGAGATCTCAAGAAGGGTAGAAGTCGTTTTTGGAGGCATTCGTCCTTGTAGATTTGTCCGTTGACGGTCCCAGAGGTGATGAAGGGCTGACTCATTTTGCCACATCCGCAGATCGCTTGCCAGACAAGGAATTTTTTGGCGAATTTCGACAGTTTCTTCTTCCGTACACTCTCCGGAACGGCCAACTTAGAGGTGGCGACGTAGTGTTCCTGTCCTGGCATTTGTTTGGTGTCGGCTTTAACGTAGGTCTCATCGTCCATCACAATGCAGAACGGTTTTGTGAGCCACTCCCTGTACAGTTTTCTTGCACGAGTTTTGACCACCGAGTTCTGTTTATCGCTCCGGTTCGGTGCCTTCTGGACCTTGTACACATGTAATCCAGAACGTTTTATTGTTTTCTGCACAAAACAAACTGAAACTTTCGCCTTTTTCGCAACATCCCTGATCGAAATGTTGGGATAACGCTTAAATTGGTTCAATACCATCCTGGCCTTCTCCGGATTTGATGTGCCACGTTTTTTGCCACTACCATTTTTCCGCTTGGTTGTCTTACGGTCCTTGAACGTTTTGATCACATGAGATACGGTTGAATGTGCGATTCTGAGCTGTTTTCCGATCCATCGATGAGAAGCGTTTGGGTTTTCGAAGAGAGTGCCCAAAATTTGTTGGCGCACTATTTCTTCATTCGAAGCCATCACTGAAATCACTCGACCGATTTTCACGAAACTTATTATACAATTGACACAACACAATGAAATACATTCAGTTAAAATTTCAATAATTTTTACCCACACGCTAAAAAGTTACGAACAATTGCGTGTGTCCAAATTTCATCGAATACAGTCTTTAGTACCAGTGCCAACTGTGTGATTTTTTATCCCTGTTCATCGCTGAGCCGTTCCGTGTCGCTGCGCGTCCAAACAACTTCACAATGGGCCGTCGGGAAAATACGTTTCGAATTGATTTTGCGAACTTGTCGAAGAAGCCGGACAAAAGTGCACAAGTTCTGTGCGACCATGTTGGGTCTGAAACAAGGTGAAGTGCTACGGATCCAGAACACCAAAGCCCTCGGTGTGTCCTTCGTGAAAGTCGTTGACCTAGTGTTGGCGCAAAGAATTTGCGAAGAACACGACAACCAACACAAGATCTCAGTGGACCGGAAAAATACCCACTAAGGATCACTCTGGAAGATGGAGCAGTGAAGGTAAGGCTGCACGATTTGTCCGAGGACATGTCGGACCGAAAAATTGCTGAGTTTGTGGAAAGGTACGCAATTAGAGAACAATTCTAAAAAAACATTGAATCGTAGGTCATCATGGACGATGAAGTGACGAATGTATTGTATTTCGAGCAGCTGCAGGCATCCCGACACTGCCACAAATACATACATATCAGCGCTACTTACATGCTGAATAAAAAAAAACTGCTCGTTCAAAAATCCTACGCCGATGCCGCAAAACAGACGCCTTCGAAAAAACGAGTCAAATCGACCATACTCCCGGCCAAAGCAACACAAACTCAAACCAAATCGCTCCCAGTGCGAGCCAAACGAAGCCAACCCCGAGTCAAGCCACCCAAAGCATGCCAACACCGAAACGAATTCCTCACCGCCAACAACAGAAGCTTATGCCACCAATTGTCCTGACTGAACAAAACTTTCCCCCGTTAGCCACTATCTCGGCTTCGACTCAACCATCGGACAGTGGGTTGATGACCCCCTTTACAGGTCATCAGCCCCCTGCTAGTGGCTCCGATGGTAACGAAACAGATTCGTCTGTCGGTTCAACCAGTTCCAAAAGGCATCACCGCACACGACCACCAGACAAGAAGGCTTGCGTGGAGGAAGATCGTAAAGACAAGCGAGACGGGAGTTACGGAATGTCCTAATGGAGAACGGAGTTCTCCAGTTACAACATGGTTTCTATAAACATCAACAATATAACGAACGTAACGAAAATTCACGCTATCCGCACCTTCATTCGATCGCTGGAGCTAGATGTTGTTTTCCTCCAGGAGGTGGAGAATGAGCAGCTCTCCCTCCAGGGTTTCAACGTTGTCTGCAATGTGGATCAGGCAAGGAGAAAAAAGGGGATCGCGCTAAAAGACCACATACAATTTTCGCATGTGAAGAAGAGCTTGGATGCCCGCTTGATGGCCGTAAGGGTGCAAAACACGACTCTGTTTAATAGTCGAGCTCTCCAGGTGACCGTACGGCAGTTTCTGGCTAAAACTGCACCTCACAATCCCCGCACCCACGTACGTCACACAAAATGTGGCATCCAGGCTCGATCGCATATACGTCAGCACTGGGCTATGCGCACAACTGCCCATGTCTTTACGGACCACAAAGCTCTTACAGCGCGAATCTGTCTTCCCCACCTTGGCCGTGAACAAGGACGTGGTTTCTTGTCCGTCCGCCCTAACCTTTTAACTGCCGAAAACATAGAGGAGTTCCGTGTTCGGTGGCAGTATTGAACCCGCCAGCGGAGAAATTTCCCCAACTGGCTGGCATGGTGGCTCACAAGTGCGAAACGAAAAATAAAATCCTTTTTTCGCCTAGAACGCGGAATACCATCGTCTGTACACGCAGCTACAGTTAGCGTATGATGGCTATTACCAGAATCCCACCATGTTGGTTACCATCAATCGCGTCAAAGCGCAAATGCTTACGGTATAGCGGCAGTTTACGCAAAACTTCATGTTGCTCAATGAGACTTTCTTTGCGGGGGAAAACATGTCAACATTCCAGTTGGGTGATAGGATGCGAAAAAATCAACTATAACAGCACGTTTTTAGACTTCGGGGATCTGTATTCAGCAGAAGAGGTGAGGCAGCTGAAGAGAGAAAATTTCGAAAACGAGAGAGTCGTGCCCGAGAAGCAAACGCTGCCATTGTGGCAGAGATCAGTGTAGACGAGTTACAAAATGCCATCCGAACGTCGCAGAAACGAAAATCACCGGGCAGTGACGGTCTGCCGGATGAATCCTGTCTACGAACATTTGACATCATATATAGGGAACTCTACCTTGTTATTGACGACGACGAATGAGTTTCCTTCGGAATTCACCGATGACACAATTGTGCTCGTCAAAAAGAAAAAAGGAGATGGAACAGCAACAGCATATCGTCCGATCAGCCTGCTCAAGGTTGATTTCAAAATTCTCAGCCGTGTGATGAAGGTCCGTTTAGAGCGTCTAATGCGGAATTCTCTCTCAAGGATCGTGTCGCCCAGCTAACCGCGAGAAAGCAGTGAGGGAAGATTATATCGTGCGACCTCGATCACGCGTTCGATCGGGTCTCTCATGAGTACCTACATCGATCCCTTCGTTTGCTGGGTATCAACCAAGATTTCGTCAGCTGGTTCTCCCGTGTGGCTGATACCTCTTGATCACGCCTGCTTGTGTATGGGCACCTTTATCAGCCGTTTTGCATTGAACGTCGCGTTACGTCAGGGCGATCCTATATCGATGCTACTCTTCGTACTATATATCCATCCCCTGCTCGTACGAATTGAGCGTTTGTGTGGTGATGAGCTCTGCGTTTCGTACGCTGATGATATCACGGTGATTGCTACCTCCACACAAACGATCGACCGGGTTTATTAGCTGTTTGATAGTTACGAGATCGTAGCCGGGTCGAAATTGAACCGGCAGAAAACCGTGGCTATTGATGTCGGTTTCATTAATAGGGACCCACTGACGATACCAGGGTTGCAGACAAAGAAGCGTGTTAAGGTACTGGGCGTTGTTTTCGCCGACTCAGTGAGAATGATGGTAACGCTAAACTGGGACGCCTTAGTATCCAAAATCTCGCAACTTATTTGGTTACATAACATGCGCTCTGTGATTTCTGCACACGGCAGTTTCTGCACACGGCATGACTTACATCAGCGATGGGGACAATCCTGTCTCGTGGGCTGCCCGCACGAATCCAGAACAAGGCGGACTAAAGCTGCAACTGCCGGCGTTAAAATGTAAAGCCCTTCTCATCAACCGCCACATGCAGGAGATCGTTTACCTTCCTATTACCGCTCCCTTTCTCCCAGAATATTCCTCCCCTTGTCTCAAACTCCTATTCCCTTTCCTTGTCTCAAACTCCTCTCTCAGCAAATTCCCTTACTCCCACACCACATCCAACAAAACCTCCTGCGATCAAATTCATCGTTTCTACCACGGACAAACTAGCCAACCGAGAGTAGAGTTGTGCCATCCCGCAGTGAACTGGAAGCGTGTATGGCTCAACATTGCAAGCAAAGAGTTGTCGCCAGCCCAACGTAGCAGCTGGTACTTGCTCGATAACGAAAAAGTTGAGCACAGGCAACTATGGAACACCATTCGACGAGTGGACAACGATCAGTGTTTACACTGCAATGCAGCAACGGAATCCCTGTAACATAAGCTGTCTAAGTGTTCTCGAGCCAAGGCGGCATGGTTGCACTAGCAGAGAGTGCTAGCGACAATCCTGCATGAACATAGGAATCTTTCTTTCGCGGAACTGATTCATCCAAGTTTAGACACCGTAGAAAGAAGGCAGAAAACAGAAAACCTGAAACATTTTATAACTTATGTCACCTTTGTCATTGCTTGTGATAATGATGTAGACGTAGGCGAATTGGATTTCCACTTACAAGATGAATTGTAATTAATTGTATGGTAATTAGTTTTTCAACAATTCTACGAAATAAACAAAATTTTGTTTAAAAAAAAATCAGTGGGGTTGTGTACAAGACACGACCGGTTGACGTAAACTACGTTAAACCAAGTGATGCATTATAATGTCAGGGAAATTCTGTGTGGCTATTATTAGCGTTAAAAGGGTTTCAATTATTCGTGCCGGACGCTTACCCTTACCGATAGAAGCAGTTTAAGTCACAATATGACGGGTGCGGCTCTTATGGGTTTTGAAGCCAGTATGTAAGAAAATTCTATTGTACGCTCTTGAGATATTATTTGGTGGCCCTGAAAAGGGCCGTTTGGTTTTATGAAGTCAGTATGTGGGAAAATTCTCTTGTACACTCTTTATAACTCTTTGGTGGCCCTGAAAAGGGCCGTTTGGTTTAAATGATGACACGGCCACGGTTGCACGTTTTACGATGGACTGTCTTCAAGGCCTAGAATATAGTTAAGGATCTGTTGGGGAATATAAAATTATTAAATTAATGATTGTTTTAACTAGTTTTAACCCCCCCTACAAACATTATTGAGTCGAAAACTTTCGATGGATATGGATATCATTAAGGATTCTTGTTCGAACGAATTTCAGTAAAGTTAATTTATTTCATCGCTCCGGGCATTTATTTATATTATTGCTCCGGGCATTCGGCTATATTCGGTATACTATACGGAATATAAAGCTACTTTATAACATCTAAATGACTTTCTCATGTGATCAATCGGCCATTCCATTTCACATTAAAATTCCCACTATATTCATTTAGTTATATAGGTGTTGGTATGAATAAGCCCTTCGAAAAATACACAACCGCTCACTCTTACTTTTCCATTGAAAACTTTTATATTCTACATTTTAATATGTGATGAATACATTAGGCCATAGTTGGGAATATAATGTTAAATGCGTACCTAAAATATGGTCTATGATTTTCTTGTGAAATTATTATTCATGTTTCTATGTGAATATCAGGTAAATTAGTGAATCGATTATGGATAAAACGTTAAGGAAATCGAAATATATATAAATATATTAGATCTCGCAGAAGAAAGAGAGTGAGTTTTATAAAATATCATTATTCTTTGCAATGGGTATGGGAGAAAAGGTTAATATATGATTAATTCTTATAAATATAAAATAAACACCTAAGAAAATAATCACGCATTAAAACATGTTCAGCGCATTAGTTGTATCAATATCATTTGTAGGTTCATATGCAGTAAAAGCATGCTGCGCATGTCATCACCAGAATACAATTGATACTTGAAATTTCCCAACAAACAATTTGAGCTGTATAAAAGCTGAATAAGCTACTTTTTTGCTTAAGAAGCTAATTTTGGATTGAATAAGCTGTTACACGGCATGCAATGTTTGTTGGGTTATTAAGACAGGGAGCGATAACATAGAGATATTCAATTGCAATGATGACATGCACTTTGTCAAATTGATTGAAATTTAATAAATATCAATTTCCTACCTTGAGTTGAAGGACCTTCTCCAGCGTCCCAACTAGTTGTTGGCAACGCATTACCTCTTGCTGCTTTCAATTTCGCCCTATAACTACAAGCTCGCTCGGCATCGGTGCATGGTCGTTTCGGAGGATTTCCCGTATGTTCGCTCTTTATGCTTTTCCTGAATCTGCGCAAGCGTTCTGGATCAAATCGGTTAGGCATTCTCACTTTCACCAAGTTTCTCAAAAAGTTTTTCTTCCTAGAGGACTCTATCCAACGCGAATCGTTAACACAACAGAACAACTGTTTATAACACACTACTAATTGGAATTTACAGAGAATGTTGGTTTGGAATATCATGTTCGACATCGAAAATGAAGTCCGTGATAGGGAATTTGTGTGATTTAAGGTATGCGACGAAGGGAAAACAAGTTTTGCTAATACCACTGGCAGCCAATCGACAATTTGAAACGAAAATCCCAATCAAACAAACTCTCAAGCTGAGAATATTAAATTGAAAGTAGCAAAGATGGATTTGTATCTGGTAGGATTTTTCGGTGAAAATAAATCAAAGCACCGGCAGGCTTTGATTTATTTTCACTGATTTTATGGATCCGCTGCATAGCACACTGTTGCCTAGTAACGACTTGGCAAAATCCAATATGACTGCCAATCGACCGAAATGTAAGATTAACTCTTATTCAAATAACTCTCTTAAATTAGAAATTGAATTGATTTATTGATTCATCGCGGGTTGCGCCAACCAGCTAGGACAAAAATTTCACCCACGGAGAATTGTCCTGCTCGCCTTTCATGGAGGCTCTCCCGCAAACAATAGCGTTTTTGCAGTCGTGACGAAAAAATTGGCAGTAGATTAAATGGCGCACAAACCGAACGAAATATTAATTTAATTCTTATATAAACAACTCTCTGAACTGGAAAAACTCAAAAGGACAGATTATTTATTTGTGGGTTGCGCCAACCAGCTGGGTAAAAATTTCCCGTCGGCTCACCCTCCATGGAGACATTTTTGCAGTTGCGGCGAACGAATCGGCACCATTTTTGGCGCACAAACCAAACGAAATAAAAGTTTAATTCTTGTATAAACAACTCTTTTAATTAAATTGGTTGTCCTCAAAAGGACAGATTGTCAATTTATGGATTGCGCCAACCAGCTGGGTAATCGAGCACCGAACTAAAATTATGATTAGTTCTTTAATAAACAACTCTTTTATTTTAATTTATTGTCCTCAAAAGGACAAATTATTTCCACCTACTGCTGCTCGCCTCCAAGGACGTTTTCCCTAAACAGCAGCGTTTTCGATGTCACGGTGAAACAATCGCCACGATGAGGTAAGATGGCGGCTTGCACAAACCGACGCGATTGTGCGCCCCCATAATCCGCCATTTTACCTCATCGCGACGATCGCTGCTTGGGAGAGCCTTGGTACTTACCACCACCAGCTGCTACGCGACCACCAGCTCCATCTGCAACCAGCTGCCTGCGACCAGCTACCAGCGACCAGCTCCGCACAGCTTCAATGCTGCCAAACGAATGAGGCAACTTTTTCCTAAGTGTGCGTTTTATACCGGTCTCAGCTGCATGCGAGACGTACATGGAGAGACGAATGACATGATTGGTTAAAGTTCCTCTCTAATACCAAGAAGAAGATGATGCAAGACGTTCCTTGCTTCGATTTGAAAACTGTGATAGGAAATTTGGTAAATTTACTCTGCAAAATGTTACTATAAGACATCACCTCATATTTGCGTTATTTTCAATAGTTTACTATTGTTTGAGAATAATGTTTTACAATTGAATTGGAGCGCGGTAAAATTTCCGACCGATTGAGGAAGAAATCATGTAAATCTATCGTGGATTATTTGAGTTATTTGCGTACAAAACGTACGGTTTTTCGTGACGGTCGCAATATTTTAGATTTTCATTTGACACCCTACCCTTGCCGTAAGACGTAGTCTACGTCAAAAAACAAAAATTTTACTAAACACCAACGCGGTCCTACGTGAACCTCGCGGTTATATCCTTCATATAACCCACTTCTATTTTTTTATAAAGATGCTGGGAGCATCAACCGTTCCCATCAGAATCCGAATCGAGAATGATGGTTGGTCGGACGTCACCACATGTTTTAAAGGGTGATACGGTCAAAATTTGGTCAAGGGAAAACGCGTGTAAATCGGTGAAATCGTTTATTTAAAAAATCAAATTAAATTTCTTTTTCAAGTTCAATTAGTATAAAATTCAGGAAAAATATTCAGTTAGGCTTCCGCTTTTCCAAATCCGAATTGCCGGGCCTTACGCTTGACCCCTGCCATCAGATTTTGTACAGCCACCTTGTCCACCTTCTTCGCCGCAGAAAGCCAGTTTGCCTTGAACTGCTGCTCGTCCTTAGCAGTTTTTTTGGTCTTCTTTAGGTTCCGCTTGACAATAGCCCAGTATTTCTCAATTGGGCGGAGCTCTGGCGTGTTGGGAGGGTTCTTGTCCTTGGGAACCACCTGCACGTTGTTGGCGGCGTACCACTCCATGGCCTTTTTACCGTAATGGCAAGATGCCAAATCCGGCCAAAACAGTACGGAAGAACCGTGTTTCTTCAGGAAAGGCAGCAGACGTTTATTCAAACACTCTTTCACGTAAATTTCTTGGTTGACAGTCCCGGAAGCTATGAAAATGCTGCTTTTCAAGCCACAGGTACAGATGGCTTGCCAAACCAGATATTTCTTTGCGAACTTTTACAGTTTCGTGTGCTTGAAAATATTTGCTACCTTTCCCCTTCCTTTTGCCGTATAAAACTCCTGTCCCGGAAGCTGCTTGTAGTCGGCTTTGACGTAGGTTTCGTCGTCCATTACCACGCAGTCAAACTTCGTCAGCATCGTCGTGTACAGCCTCCGGGATCGCGCTTTGGCCGTCGTATTTTGTTTATCATCGCGATTTGGAGTCACTACCTTCTTGTAAGTCGATAGTCCAGCTCGTTTTTTGGCTCGATGCACGGTTGTAGACGATACACCCAGCTTATTTGCGGCATCTCGGAGAGATAGGTTAGGGTTTCGCTTGAAACTACCGGCAACTCTCTTTGTCGTCTCAGCGGCTTCCGGTTTTCGATTTCCCCCCGATCCAGACTTCCTGGCTGTCGACAAACGTTCCCCAAACACTTTAATTACATTTGTAACGGTTGATTTGGCAACTTTTAGCGATTTTGCCAACTTTGCGTGCGAGTAGCTCGGATTTTCGCGATGCGCGAGCAAAATTTTGATACGCTGCTCTTCTTGCTTGGACGGCATTTTGACAACTGAAGAGTGAATTCCAAAATCAAAAAAGGAGCAACATTCTACACACACACACCTTCAAAATGAGGGGTGTTCAGGTTTTTTAAATGCAAAATTGAAAGAAATACGTCAAGTTGATATTGACCAAATTATGACCGTATCGCCCTTTATAAGGCTGGCACGGTAACTGTAGCACCATGAACCAATCAGCTTGTAGCGCAAATATGATGCCATTTTCGACCAGTAGCTTTGTGCCTTTAGACATATTTTCGTTTAAGTACTTTTTAATTAGTATAAACAAATGTGATGAATTAGGTTGGCAACAAGGATTCAGCGTAGATGTTTTACCTTTGGAATGTAATGCTTATCGTAAAATTTCTGCGGGCCAGAAAGAAGATATAAGTGTTCAAAATCTCCACTTGAAGCATAACGTAGATTTCAGAAATTTTAGAACGGCGCTGTTATACAGGAATAGAAAAGAGAGACGTAAGTCCTACGTAAACTCGAAACCAATTATTTGGAGCCAATGTCTTGTGGTTTCAGTGAAGCTTTTTTCCACATTAGCCAGCAATGTTTTGGTTTCAATCTGTGGGCATGCAAAGACATTTTTGCGCAAAGGAAGGTTTTGTTCATCTGTCATCTATGTAGAAATAAATGTCCTGTACTTTCCCCACGTTCCCGCATGTTTCGAACATGACCTTTGTATCGTTCGAAATTGGCCTCAGTCCAGTTTTAAAAGCGCAAGTCCTCAACGCAGAAAACTAGCCCGATGCACAGTGGTCAAAAAGTCGATTTTAACGCTCTGAACTCATAGCTCCCTAAATAGTGGAGCTAGAGCGATGGCGTCTTTGGCAAAGTTGATGAATAAATAACAAGCTTCGTATTTTGACGGCAGGACTTTTGTGAAAAATCCCCCTAAAAGTGAGATAAAAATTCAACTGTTTTAGGAGTTTGCACATCAGCGTCTACTCGATTTCCAGCATCAGGGCCAAAAACTCGGAACATCTCGGAAAAGCGCTTTTTTTATCACGAGAGCGGGATACACACGTCTGAACGTGTCGATGATCCAATAACGAATGATTACTATTCTTCTTCTTTATTGTTTTAACGGGAATGCCAGGCCTGTTTTATATAATGGCATATATCATAACATGACAAGAAGGGGGTTCTCAACGAAGGCAATGCAAATCAAATTTTACAAAAGGGGACGAGCCTCAGTTGTTACGCCAGACAGCAGCGTGGAAATAAAATCATTAGTTTTCATTAGAGTGACAGGGGTTTCGGAGGTTAAATTCGCATCTTTTCTACTCAGGCAACAGAAAAACGGCCCTTGTCAGGGCCTCAGAACCCTATCCCAAGAGAGTTGAGATATAGACACACTTGCTTCTGAAACTGCATAACAATAGTAACAATACAAACAATAGTTTGTAAATATTAGCCAGAAAAATTATAACTCACATTTTAAAACTACCTGCAACTAACCTAATCTATTATCTGTAACTAATCCACTATGTACCTATGCACAACAAGAACTACAATGAAGCTAACCTACCCCCTACACTGAATATGTGAAACACATAATTGGTCTGCCGTGCTGCAGTTCCGCTCAAATTAACTGTTAATATTTCGTTTGTTGAATGTACAACGTGCTTGCTAGTTTTAATATGGCAAATAGAGATTTATATACGGATACTAATAAAAAATGTTGCTCATTTTCTCCAGAACGTGGCTTTTCAAGCAACGCCATGTTGAGCCGGTGCGTGGTAATGTACATTTCAATGAGCTCAAGAGAAATTTCAATCAAACATACTCTTTAGTAGGCAAATTTATTTGTTCGTCCTGAAAATACAGGGTTTTAGTTGTTAACGGAGGGAACATGGTTCGCGATTGAAATTTTCTTCTCGGTCTTCCTGGGTAGCATGATGGCCTGAATGTTTGGCAGCACGTAATACTACGATAAAAATTGAAATTTGCAACGTCTTTCACTCGAGAGTGTACACACTGAACATTGACCATAGAGCGAATTACAACGAACAACTTAACCTAACACCCAGTGGATTAAACTGGACATTTTCGCTTTGCAAAAAAGTTCCACCGGCTGGAGCGGGAATCGAACTCTCACTTCATGGCAATGAACGACGGGCGACGCCGCTAACCACTTGACCACGAAGATGATGTGGGCGATTGATTTGGCCATTTTCTCCGAGACGCGGCTTTTTCAACGCCATATTGAGCCGGTGCGCGGTAATGAAAATTTCGATGAGCTCAAGAGAAATTTCTATCAAACATACTCTTTAGTTGGCAACTTGATTTGATCGTCCTGAAAAGGACGGATTTTAGTTGATAACATGGTTCGCTATTGAAATTTTCTTCAGTCTTCTTGGGCTGCAGGACACCACTCTGTGAAATGGTCACACCGGAGAAAAGTTTGTTCAGCTCCTCGTCGTTGCGGATGGCTAGCTGCAGGTGACGTGGATGATTCTTCTTGGTCTGGTCTTCTTGTTTTCACGGGTGGCGTTTTCTACCACCGTGCTCCGCAGACAAGTCTGTCGCATACGAATGCACAACGAGAACTGATGATTGGTCGGTCGTCCCCACATGTTTGAAATTCGCTGGCACGGTAACTGTGGCAGTATGAACCAATCAGAGCGAGGCGCAAACATGATGTCATTTTCGACCAATAGCGTTGTGCGTTTAGACATTTTTATTTTAAGTTCATTTTAATTAGTTTAAACAAACATTATGAATTAAGTTTGCAACAGGGATTCAGCGTTGATGTTCTACCTTGCGAATGAAATACTTATCGTAAAATGTCTGCGGGCCAGAGAGGAGATATTATCGTTCAAAGTCTCCAAACCCGCGTAACGTTTGCGATTTCAGAAATTTTAGAACGGCGCCCCTATACAGGAATAGAAAAGAGAGACGTAAGTCCTACGTCAAAACGGTGAATGCTAGCAACCAACCTGACAAAGCTGAATAATGAACGGAGACTGAAGATTTCACTGACGACCTCGGCTGATACTGGAAAGGCAAAGACCTTTTTCTCTTCCAGGAGCGCATGATCAATATTCTCGTCTAGAACATATGACGGCCACGTTCTTGGATCTTGACGTAGCCACAGTGGACCCTCGAACCACAACCTTTCGTATTGCAACTGCGCCGGAGTCATGCTCCGGGAGATGATATCCGCAGGATTGTGTTCAGCTGCTACGTAGTTCCAGCGAAATCCTTTCGTGGCGTGTTGAATTTCTGAGATAAGATTCGCAACGAACACCAGCCATCGCGACGGGAGTGACGACAACCAATACATTATAATCGTAGAATCGGTCTAGAAATGAGCGTTGTGCTGAATTTTAGTGCAGGCAACCAACTTCTCGTAAATATGGCTCAGAAACAGCGCACCGGACAGTTCTAGTCGGGGTGTGCTTTGTACTCTTTTTTTCGGTTGAGATCTTCTAACGGCGCTACCTTGGATATTGCAGTTACTAAGCGAACTTCCACTGCACCACTGAAGTTGGTTGATTCTATATTCGATTCAGAACTGCTGGAGCGATTCTGGTAATGCTTCGTCCCAGTCATTTTCTCTA
Organism: Aedes koreicus; assembly: GCA_024533555.2. Classification (NCBI taxonomy): domain Eukaryota; kingdom Metazoa; phylum Arthropoda; class Insecta; order Diptera; family Culicidae; genus Aedes; species Aedes koreicus. Next base: position 573,884 of record JAHHFK020002597.1, on the reverse strand, counting down.
GTGAGGTCAGCTCTACCATCTTGTAAGCCAACTAAGTTGTGGTTTCAATGTTATCAGCCCCAATCAACATGTCGTCCACGTAGCAATCATCTTTCAACACCTTCGCCGCCATGGGATACTTCTCGGCTTCAAGCTCTCCCAGATGCTGCAGACACTTGGTTGCCAAATACGGAGCACATGCAGTTCCGTACGTTACTGTATTTAGCTAAATACGGATTGTCTCGTCGAGAGAATTCTTCCATAGGATGCACTGAAGCCGTTGGTTTTGCAAATAAAGCAGAATCATCCTATACATTTTCTCCACGTCAGCGATAATGGCAATCCGGTGGAGACGAAAACGTAGCTGAATTGCCTGAATATCACCCTGCACAACAGGTCCGACCATCAGAGCATCGTTTAGTGAGACACCCGTGGATGTTCTGCAGGATGCATCGAAACCCACACGCAGTTTAGTCTTGGTACTATCTGGCTTTAATACGGCGTGATGTGGAAGAAAGTAAACAGGAAATTCTAGATCATTTGAGACAACCTGTATCATCTGACCTAGCTGCTGATATTTATGGATAAATTGATGATACTGTGCCTTCAGCTCGGGATGTGCTTCTAGTCGTCGTTTCAAGGCTAAGAACCGTTTGATGGCGATTGCCTCAGATTCTCCAAGCTGCTGCATGACGAATTCCTTCTTCGGTAAAGAAACTATGAACCTTCCACTCATTCCCGAGTTGTGGTTTCTTCGAAGATATTTTCACACGTCGATTCTTCCACCGATTGGATACTCTTAGACTTGCAGGATTCCAATTCCCAAAACCACGTGCACGATAAGGAAATTGATTCTGGAGGACGCGCTGCTTGGGTTGCAATGCGTCCAGACACGATCCAACCAAAGATTGAATTTTGGAGCGTTGGGCCCTCCTCGCATATCTTGCTACGTCCATCGGTTAGAAGATAGTAGAAATACTCGGCACCAATGATGATGTCGATCTGCGCCGGCTCACAGAAATGCGGATCGGCCAATACAATATTGACTGGTGGTTTCCATTGATCGATGATCGCCTTTTGAACAGGCAGTGTAGATGTCAACTCTGGCAGCACGTCGTCACTGTGGGATTCGAAATTTCGCTGAGCAATTACACGCCGTCGTGATACGGATTTTGATCCTCCAATTCCTTGAACAGTCAGGCAATCGGGAACTCCACGAAGTTTCAGTCTTTGACTGATATTAGTGATCCTGAAACAAAACTGCGAGCACGAATCTAACTGAGCTCTAGCTAGTCGTGTCATGCCGTACTGGTCCTTGACACAGACCACGGCTGTAGAGAGAAGGATGTCTACAGTACGGTTTCTCGCACTGACTGATAGTGAAACAGTGTTCTCGTTTGTGGTGGAACTTGCTTACGTGTTGGAGTGAGTGAGTGACAGGAAGAGCGCTTGTGGACAGTGTAGTGGTGAAATACAATTAATTTGTAGTCATGTCTAAAGATCTTCGTGAGCTGTAAGAGCAGGACGGGAACATTCGGAAGACGCTGGATGCAGGGCAGGTTTTCGTCGAACATTATGATCCTGCTCAGGTTGACCAAGTAACAGTCCGTATCCAGAGACGTGAGAGTGTGGAACTTATCTAACTTAACTTTAGGGTGAGCCAATTCAAGCACATTCAAACAAGGGGTCTACTCGAAGCTGCTTGTAAGGTCCATTACTGATCTTTGAAACCATCTGCCTGTCGTAGTCCTCCTTATCCATAATGACGACACTGTTGCCTTTGTTTGCTTTTAGGTAGAAAATAGGCTTACATTTCAGTTCCCTAACGATTCGAATATCCTTCTCGTTGTTGTGTCTTTGTTTCTGTCCATCCTTGATAATATCTGAAGTGATATTATTGGCTATGATTTGTAAAGATGTCGGAAGTATGTGCGTAATTGCTGTCTCCACATCGATGATGATCTGCTCTACGTCGGGCTTGGTTGTAACCGCGTATCCTAATCCCTTGTTGAGGTGAGTCAATTGTTCTTCCGTGAATGCGGTCGTCGATCGGTTGACAACTAGTCCCTCAATGGAGTAGACCACCAGCGCGTTTTGATGGTGGGTGTACGTGTGGCCTGTTCCTTGGTGTAAGGCGTGGTCCGTGTCTGTTGGGATTCTATTCTCATCCTGTTGAGTTTCCTATCGAGGATCGTTTGTTTCTTATTAGATTCGGACTCTCCTCTGCTTCCTTGACTCGGGATAAAAACTCCTGGAATTTTACGGGATACTCCTTGGATAACATTAGGTGCAGACAATAGCCCTCCAAAGTCTTCCGGTCCAGTTTTTTTACGGGATACTCGTTGGCTAGCTTCAGGTGAAGAGAATAGCACTCCAAAGTCTTACGGTCCAGTCCAGTGGTCCGCAGTCACCAGGATTCGGAAAAACTTGCCATGGCGAGATCCTGACAACATGCCACCGTATCCTGATAGATGTTGACTACTAGGTTTAAACACGCTGGAACGACGTTGAGAAAGCACTCGTTACTTAATGCTAAACTGATGGATGGGAAAGCTGATGCCCCGAACTACTTGCTATGTTGAACTTTCATGTATCGAACAGAACTCTACGGAACTTTACGTTGCTACAACCAAGTTTTCACTGAACTGTGTTTGGGTACAGTGAACCGATTTTAACATATATTCGTACGTTTACTGCAGTCGAAGAGCTATTTGAGTTTAATGAACCATCTATTTAGACGTTTCCTGAACCGGATATGAACGATGTTGCACTAGTTTGAATAGATACGTATTAATTTAGTTTATTATTATTCATTAGGAATATCTAAATTGATTTGGGAGATTTTGATATTGGGAGATGAATTATTTTAAATACAAATACAAATATTTAACGGGCCGTTTATCATCGTTAAGTTTTGCATTTTGCCGCGAGTACATGAAATTAATTACGTTATTATTATGAAATAATAATTAATTATAACGAATGACTTAGCTAGTGTTATTGCATAGGTGGCTTTTGGTGAGATTTATTTGATAATATACATGGATATTACAATAATCTATTTTCAAATTGGTTTGGAGATTTTACATTTCCAAATCTGGTAGTGTATTGCAGTACCCTTATCGAAATGATATCGGTAATGTTTACATACGGGACTTATTGTATGTGAAAGTAACCTCGGAAAGGACATGATTCTCCTGCCATTCTGAAATGGGTTGTTGGATATGCTGTAGAACTATCACTTTCTAGCTCCGAGATTAAAGCTGCTTTCAATGGTCAGTTATAGGATTGTTGCAAACAGATTTCTTCATAATACCATTGCCGGAAAATGGATCTTAGATTGAATACACACACATAAGATATAAATTAAAATAAATTGAATAATTAGAATAGAATCCACCAACAATATTGATTCTTAGCAAAAATCTTAGAAGGATAGATCAAGTATCGCCATCTTTTGCATATGGTTTTTGAACTTAGCATGGCCTTTTGTTGCTACCCTCAACTAATACTATTTTTAGAATAAGCCGTTATGATGTGTCATAAGGCCTGATGACATGTTTGTTTGTAGAAACTAAAACGTTACTTCTTATACCACGGACTACTTTCAATCGCAGAAATCGATTTCACAATTTATGGCGAAAATTATTTGAAATTGCTAACATAAATATCTCAATAAAACGTACATTGTTAATTTTAATTTGTTGTTAATTTTAAATAGTACATAATACTAATTGTTAAAAATTGTTAATTTTAAATAGTACATAATACTACAAAACTAGTTTATGCACCAGTAACGGGGCGACTGACTTTCAGTTTCAACGATACATATTACCATTCAGTTATTAAACATGCAGTCTAAACAGAGCTTAAAAAGTCATTCTTTTACTTACAAAGGTGTTGCCTTTCAATCTTTTCAATCTCAACCAGTACCACCTGCTACTCACATTTGTCCATCAGGAAAACCTCGATACCTACAAACATTTCTCGATACTGGGTTCGAACACAGGCTGTGATCTTTCCAACTGTGCTGTAGGTGCACCGCTCACCTCAATCTATTTGCTAGGCTGCAAAAACGCTAGCATTCGTTCGTACACAGAATGCAAGTATTTGAAAGCTCCATATGTACGTTTGTTATTGGAAAATGCAATGGTTTCATTTCCACTTTGGCACACATCAAACATCAGAATTGGAGAACGTGTCTACAGGGAATGGCTGTGGTTCGTTTTGGTTTTGCTTCGACATGGACTTGTGGTATACGTATCACTCTGTCTTCTATTTTTGCCGTCTGTTCAGTAATTTACAAAGTGGCTTGAATTTATAGAGACTCATGTTTATGACTAAGTTTATACACTGTATAATACTTTACAAAGAAGAAGTAGAATTGACTGTTCCAATCTAATCTCGATACGACTTCTCACTCCACTGAGAAGAGTAAATGCGATTGCTTCTGTTGAACATCGACGAATGTCCACTCTGTTGCCGCACCGACAAACGCAAAATTGGAATGGAGCCTCTGGTCTACATAGTTACTGGGACTAGAGCCCAATTCTATTGATGCTACACACAAAGCAAGTTATTGTCTACCGTTATGTAAAACGAAGTAATAAAGAGTCACCTGTTGTCGTAGTCGTCGTCTTTCGGATGAAGTGGATTTGCATTATATAGTTCCTGATTGCGTGCGATTGGGAGCAATCGTTCACAAAATAACCTCTGCACTCATTCAATATCATTGAAATAATCGTTCGGATACCATACGGTGACTTTGAAGTTATTCAATCACTGTGTGTTTTCCAAACATTAGTTGAATGCAACGATTATTTTACTTTTGGTATAGAATAATAATTGGATACTTTTCCATGCATGTACCGTGCGAATGTAAATTAGCACAAGAGCGATCTCCAGACATAGGGTAAATTTACCAAATAAAGAACACTCAAAAAATTTACCAGCACCAGGCTGACCAAACGTACCGTATTAACTAGGACAGTAGGGTGAAGCACAACTTCAGCAGTGGAAAAATTCCCGTCAGTTATTAGCATTCACTCAGCCGTATTCAATCCAAACGTCTTGATTTTTTGTACATGATTACCTCATGTGAGGAAAATGTAAATGTGTGTTAATGTTCGAAATATCAAGACGTTTGAATATGACTGAGTAATAGAAAAAAATAAAATTGGTCCACTGCCGAGGTAATGTTTCCACCCTACCTATTTTAATTCATTTTTTGTCTTTTTATAATAAATATGCTATTTATACCGTATTTTTGGTAACTCAATAAAAATTTACGCTCTCTTGATGTTTGTGTCCGAATGAAAAGCCACTACGAAAATTTAGATCAATGTTTACTAGAAGGAGAAAAATTCGGTGGAAATATGTATGATTTACAAGGTGGGTGCAAATTAACCTCCTTGACCGCCAAAATGCGATGCTACTGCTAAGAAGGTTATCGTGCCTTGTATTCAAGCATACACGCCAAATTTCAGTGCGATACTGACCTTAGTTTTGTTTTGACAGCTGATAGTTGTTGGCGTGTTTGACATCATGTTGAATATGGAAGAAAACGATTTTAGTTCTCTAATAAAACATTATTTTTTTATAACGGCGAAGGAAACAAAAGAAAAGTTGGATAAGTATTATGGGGCAAATGCTCCGTCAGATTACACTGTTAAATATTGGTTTCGAGAGTTTCGTGGTGGCCGCAACTCCACTACCGGTCAATTCGTAGATTATTCGATACCTATCTGTAGAGCCCAAGTAAAAAAATTATCTAAGGCATTCTGTAAGGGTACTTGCAGAGCAACCTCATTGGGCTCCGTTAAAGACACTACGCCGTCATCTGCAAATTGTTTCAATGTTTAGTTGTCAATTTGACAAACATCAATCTTTCTTTAGCATTTCATGCTTATTGCTTCCATAGCTTATTGCTTCCATAGCTTATTGCTTCCATAGCTTATTGCTTGCTCTCAACTTAGTGTTCTAAATGCACTTCCACAATTACACTAGTTTACAAAATAAATCAAAAGTGATGAACTTTATAATTCGACTACTGTTTCTAATGTGAAATTTTATGCAGAGTTCAAAAATGCCGTCAAAAAAAATTAAAGTAGAACAGTTTTCGAGATAGGGATAAAAGTTGATTTTTTAATAAATGAACAAAAACATATTTACTTAAAATGGAATATCTCCAACGCGTGTGATCTAATTTCAAATATTTTGTCGTCAAATGAAGCAGAATTAAATTTAACACTGATCTTTTGAACATTGCAATATTCTAGAAGCAATAGTATCGACGCTATTTATAAGTTTTTTTTTATTTTTTTGCGAGTTTTTTGAAGTTTTTTTTTTTAAATGTGCTAAACATATGATTGATACCAAAATAAAGGAAACAAAAAATCTATTGCATATGAAGCATTAAGCCAGAATAAGAGCTCAATGGTGAAAATCGGTTGAAAAATGAGGAAGTTATGCAGGTTTGGAAAAAGTGCAGAAATGCGGGAAAACAGAAATTCGAAAGAAATACGCCCATCTCTCTCTCTCTCTCACTCTCACTCTCACACACACACACACACACACACACACACACACACACACACACACACACACACACACACACACACACACACACACACACACACACACACAGAGAGAGAGAGAGAGAGAGAGAGAGAGAGAGAGAGAGAGAGAGACAGACACACAACACACACACACACACACACACACACACACACACACACACACACACACACACACACACACACACACACACACACACACACACACACACACACACACACACACACACACACACACACACACACAGTAATAATTGGGAGACACACAGAGTGCCTCTGTTACGGATAGTAGCGATTATACTCGGTCGAAGTTTATTTCACCGTCGCGTGTGTAATCAGGCTAATTTATTAGAAAAGTGCTGAGGCTGGTGCATTTTTATTTATTTTTTCAATTCACGGCGCATGAAAAAAAAAGTTCAAAAAACAATATTTGGTGGTCGATCGCGCTTAGAAGTCGTGTTCGCACGCCAGCGGAAATCAGTGCGGCGATTGTGTGGTGTCCCGTCGTTCTCAGTTGGCCGGGTTTTCGTCGCGTGTTGTCAAGTGATCGTATCTTCGAATCAGGCCGTGAAGATTTCGGTCGTCTTGCAAAATGATGGAGGAGGATGATCCTCCACCCTCAAATACGTGCGATGAAGGTGGTGGGTTAGCGACCGCGCATGAAAAAGCAAATCCGTTTGCAAAAAGTGGAATGTTGCCAAGGTCACCAGTGTCGAATAATGTGGCCGTAGCTAGTAGAAGCAAGATAGGAAGAGCGCAAGAAATTCAAGAAGAGTCGGGTGGGCCTGGGTTGAGTCTGCTGTTTACGCCGAAAGTCAGTAGTGGCAAAACTCAGGCCGAGCAGCAGGTTCTCCAGCTTGACAGAACCATGGTGATGGAAGTTAGAAAAAAGGTTGATGAGCTCTATGACTTCATCAAAGGTAAAAATAACGTCCATCACAAGATCCGGGCGCTAGTGACGGGTATTAAGTCTACAATGTTAGCGGTCGAACGTGAGCAGCAAGTTTGGAGAGATAGGGCGGAAAAGGCTGAAAAAGAAGTGAAGGAAATGTCAGTAAACTATCGTGCGGGCAGTAAAAGAGATCGCGAAACACCAGGTGAGGAAGAAGCGTCCAAGAAACAAAAAGAAGACATCGGCGAAGTGGTGATAATGGAAGGCAAGGGTAGTAAATGGCAAATCGTGCGACATAAAAATGAGACGAAGGAAGAAAAGAAGAAAAAGGAAGAAAAGAAGAAGGCTGAGAAGAAGAAAGAAGAGCAGGAGATGGAAGAGGCTAGGAATAAGGGAGAGAAGAAAAAAGTGGACCGGCAAAAATGGAAAGGAGATGCCTTAGTTGTAGAGGTGAAGGGGGCAACAACACATGCTGAAATCCTCAGAAGAGTTAAAGACGATCCGGAGCTAAGGGAGCTAGGAGCAAACGTGATAAAAACCAGGCGCACCCAGAAGGGGGACATGCTATTCGAGCTAAAGAAAGATCCTTCGGTCAAAAGCGCAACGTTCAAGTCACTCGTCGAAAAGTCTCTTGGTGACGGTGCAAACGTTAGGGCCTTATCACAGGAGACGGTGGTTGAGTGCCGCGATCTAGATGAGGTAACGACAGTAGATGAAGTAAGAAGTGCGCTGCAGGTGCAGGGTGAACTAGGAGATGAGCCGATGACAATCCGGTTGAGAAAGAAATACGGTGGCATGCAGACGGCGGTGATCCGTTTGGCTACAGCCTCTGCCAACAAACTGTTGGCGGTAGGTAAAGTAAAAGTTGGGTGGTCAGTATGTCCGCTAAAAGTCACCCCTCGAGTAACAAAAGAGATGGAACGGTGCTATAAGTGCATGGGATTTGGCCACCTGTCGAGAAACTGTGAGGGTCCTGATAGATCGGATCGGTGCCGAAGGTGCGGAGAGAAGGGTCATATCGCTAGCGACTGCAAGAAGCGACCTAGGTGCATGCTCTGTACAAATGAGGACGACAACGACCACATCACGGGAAGCTACAAATGCCCGGTGTATCAGAAAGTGAGGGCGAGCCAACAATGATCGAGATAATCCAGATAAATCTGAATCATTGTGACATCGCGCAGCAACTGTTGTCGCAGTCAACAACGGAAACCATGTGCGACGTTGCAATCATTGCAGAGCCGTATCGAGTACCCTCGGATAGCGGCAAGTGGGTGGTAGATAGAGCAGGAATGGCTGCCATACATGTTATGGGTAGATATCCTATCCAAGAACTGGTTTCGAGCACGCATGAAGGTTTCGTGATAGCCAAAATCAATGGAGTCTTTATATGCAGTTGCTACGCACCACCTCGATGGACGGCGGAACAATATCACCAGATGTTGGATGAACTCACCGTACATCTGATCGGGCGGAAACCTGTCATCATCGCAGGAGACTTTAATGCTTGGGCAGAAGAGTGGGGCAGCAGATGTACCAACGCCCGTGGGTTCAGCCTTCTGGAAGCGCTGGTAAAGTTAGAGGTTCAGCTGGTCAATGAAGGTACCGTCAGCACTTTTCGCAGAGATGGTCGTGAGTCCATTATCGACGTTACTTTTTGCAGTCCATCGCTGATGAGAAACATGAATTGGAGAGTAAGCGAGGAGTACACAAATAGCGATCATCAGGCGATCAGGTACACAATCGGCAAAGGAAACTCAGTATCAGTACGACGGATGAATACGAGCGAACGAAACTGGAAGGCAAAGGAGTTCGATAGCGACCTCTTTACAGAAGCACTGCGTGTAGGAAGTGCCCCCTCGGACGCGGAAGAGCTGACAACATGGTTGACTGCGGCATGTGATACCACCATGCCGAGGAAGTTGAAGCCAAGAAATGAACGGCGCCCAGTATACTGGTGGAACGAGGCACTCAGTAACCTTCGTGCTAGTTGTCTCAAAGCCAGAAGGCGAGTTCAGCGAGCAAAAACGGAAGCGGTTAGAGAAGAGCGTAGGGTAGCATTCCGGGCGGCCAGAACCGCATTAAAACGAGAAATACGGAGAAGCAAGTCCAGCTGTTTCGTAGAACTGTGCCGAGATGTCGATGCAAATCCCTGGGGCAACGCTTACCGAATAGTGATGGCAAAGTTTAAGGGTCAAGCGACACCGGTTGAAAGATGCCCGGATAAGCTGAAGACGATCGTGGATGGTCTCTTCCCGCAGCACGAACCTACGGCATGGCCACCGACACCGTACGGCAATGAAGTTGCAGCAGCAACTGGTGGTACACGAGTCTCCAACGATGAGCTCTTGTCAGTGGCAAAAGGGCTGAAGGTGAACAAAGCTCCGGGTCCGGATGGAATTCCCAACGTGGCATTAAAAGCGGCGCTACAGAGGTATCCCGACACGTTTAGGAATGTGTTGCAGAATTGTTTAGAAGAGGGGAGATTTCCAGACAGGTGGAAGATTCAGAAGCTGGTGCTACTGCCAAAGCCAGGAAAGACGCCAGGGGATCCAGCATCGTATCGACCCATATGCTTGTTGGATATACTTGGCAAGCTTTTGGAAAAGATCATCCTAAACAGGTTGATAAAGTGCACAGAGAGCGAGCATGGCTTGTCATCAAACCAATTCGGGTTCCGGAAAGGAAGGTCAACGGTGGATGCAATTCGGATTGTCGTCGACAGTGCTTATAAGGCACTCAAGCAGCAGAGGAGAGGTAATCGATATTGTGCGGTGATAACGATAGACGTCAAGAATGCCTTTAACAGCGCTAGCTGGGAAGCCATCGCCGAAGCGCTACACAGAAATCAGGGTTCCTGACTATCTGTGCAAGATTTTGAGTAGCTACTTCCAGAACCGGGTTTTGCTGTACGTTACAGAAATGGGCCAGAAGTCGATTAGGATCACGGCGGGAGTGCCACAAGGGTCCATCCTGGGACCGACGCTTTGGAACGCAATGTATAATGGGGTGTTAACACTGAAGTTGCCAACGGGAGTCAAGATCGTTGGTTTTGCAGACGATATTGTCCTGACAGTTTCAGGCGAGACGATAGAGGAAGTAGAGATGTTGGCGACCGAAGCGATTAACACGGTCGAGAACTGGATGCGCGAAGCTAAACTGCAGATAGCACACCATAAAACGGAGCTGCTAGTGGTCAGCAATTGCAAAGTGGTGCAACGGGCGGAAATCGTCGTGGGAGGGCATGTCATAGCCTCGAAGCGAGCACTGAAGTACTTGGGAGTGATGATCGACGACCGGCTGAACTTCAACAGCCACGTCGATTATGCCTGCGAAAAAGCGGCAAAGGCTATTAACGCGATAGCCAGAATCATGCCGAATAGCAACGGACCTACCAGTAGTAAGCGACGTCTACTAGCTAGCGTTTCCTCTTCAATACTGAGGTACGGTGGGCCAGCCTGGATTTCAGCGTTGGAAAGCAAGAAGAATCGTGTTAAGTTAAACAGAGCGTATCGTCTCATGGCCATGCGAGTTGCGAGCGCATACAGGACCATCTCTTTGGAAGCAGTATGTGTTATCGCCGGAATGATTCCTATCGACATTATCCTGGTCGAGGACAGTGAGTGCTACACGAGGAAGGAAACCAAAGGGGTTCGAAAGATCGTGCGTGCGACATCGATGGAGAAATGGCAGCAGGAGTGGAACACGGCGAGAAACGGTAGATGGACACACCGGCTTATACCAGTTCTGTCGTCTTGGACAAACAGAAAACATGGCGAAATTAACTTTCACTTGACGCAGTTCCTGTCTGGTCATGGATGCTTCAGAAAGTATCTGCATCGGTTCGGACACGCAACGTCACCCGTCTGTCTAGTGTGTCGAAACGCAGAAGAAACAGCGGAGCACGTGATCTTCGATTGCCCAAGGTTTGAGGAAGTTCGAAGGGAGATGCCGGTGCTTAATACGGAGAACGTCATCGAGGAAATGTGTCGTGAGGAGAGCACCTGGAATGCCGTCAATAGCGTAGTGACGCAAATTATGACTGAGTTGCAGCGCGAATGGAGGGAACATCAGCGGTCAAGCAGCGTCGGTGTCCCAAGAGGGTGACTGTGAAGGAGGGCACGTTATGACGGCCGGCTACTCCATATCGGTACACGTCTCGATGGGTACACCGAACAGCGCAAAGTAACGTCGGCAATAGAGAGGACAACATTGAGAGCATCTGGATCCCTGTAAACAGTGTAGTGGTTCTATGGTGGAGTGAAGATTGTCGGTCAGTAGCGCTGGAGCAGAAGAGGGTGCCACGAGGGTAACCGTGAGGAGAGCACGTAATGATGGTCGGCTACTCCATATCGGTACACGTCTCGATGGGCACATAAAGCAGCACAAAATAACGTCGGCAAGAGTCAATACAACAGAGAAGTGCATGAGCACAGCCGCCCCCTGAAGTAGTCGCTTCATCGTGGTCCCGGGGGGAGAAGGCAAAGAGAAATAAGGAATGTTTTTTAGTGGTTAGGCGGCGAACCACGACTTCTGATGCTCACTCGATCACTCGCGCAACGAACAATAGGCAACCGAAACAATAGACAAAACGCTACGCCCGATAACAAAATATTGCGGAACAAAGTATCGACACAACCGATTCAACCGATTCAACAGGTCGACGCAAACCTATTAAAAATAAATTTTATTATTGCCCTTCCTGCGGTCTTACGGAGGCGAGACATTATTTTGGCCGGACCTGGCATCATGCCATTACGCGCGATCGACGTTGGATTGGTACAGAGACAATAACGTTGTTTTTGCACCAAAAACCGCCAACCCCCCAAATTCACCAGAGATTTGTCTGGTGGAAAGATTTTGGGCCATAATGAAGGCCGAAGTTCGAAAATCGTCCAAAATCGTGCTTAAGAACGAGCTGGAGTTGAAGAAAGAATGGATGAAAGTGACCAAAAAGATCGGCTCCACCATTGCACAAAATGTAATGAGGGGTGTTAAGAGAAAGGTGTGGGCTTTCAGCGATGGAAAGGAAATTGAATAAAGTAATTATGATGAAACGTAATCCGTATGTATTAGTTCATTCTCTGAAAGTTTCAAGAAAATCCGACTTAAAATGAATTTTTGGCGAACACTTTTGCCTGGTGCATTTTTTTCGAGTACAGGCCTTATGTTTTGAAAATATAAAATTTTCATTTGATGCATTGCTGTAAAATATATATTACGCCGATTCGCTCAAAACCGATGAAAGTAACCTCGTTTTGTGGTACTTACACACTTCCCAAATGTCTTGTAAATGTTTGTCTCCTAAGACCGACACATGCAAGCGTCCTTTAGCACATAAGAATGAGTTGAAAGAGATGAGAAAGTAAATTCAATCAAACACATTTTTTGTCGAATTGCGTATTTGTCAGTTTCAGAAGACATAATTTTAGACGAAATCTTTCTTTACGTTCCCCGACTTTTTACAAACATGAATTAAGTCTCGTGTAAAAGTCATAATTGCTAAGCAAACATTCACCGGCAATCATGGATCGCGATTTCGCAGCTCCCACATTAAAACAAATAAAAGCACCAATGATTTATGAATGCAAACTCCAAATCGAATTAACTTTTAGTACCATCCTGTTTAGATGATCTGCAAAATGTTTGCTCAAAATAGATTTTACGAACTCTGATATTGTCATCAACCGTATATCCTTTACACGGCTTAAAAAAGAATATGAAGAGGAAATACCATTTGGAGCTTGTCACCATTATTGAAATAGAACTATAAAATGATAACAATTCAATCAACTCGAAACCATCCGATCAAATCGGCATGGCTTCCATGTGATATGGTCTGATTGAACAGGCACGTCAATATCAAAGAGAAGGTCAATCATTTAATTTATAAGCCAGCTAATGTGATCTTAAATCTTAAATCTTCCCAAAGGGATTTTATCATGCAATGTGACAAGAAATTCCCAGGATTGGACTGAATCGCGGATGGAGGTATATTCCTCCGTGCACCGAAGGATGTCTTCAATTTGATGCTTCAAAACACCACAAAAGCTCCGCAGTTGGTTTTAGAACACAGAATGAATGGTACAGGAAAAACGATATTTAAATTTTGCTCAAAGCAAGACTCCTCTCTTCGGTGGCTCATGTCGCTTTTCTTCTTGCTCGTTGCATGTGGATTTAGAGTCGCTTGTACGGTGCATTTTCGTTCAAATATACTACGAGAAATTTAATCTAAAATGTAAATGAAAATGACATTTCAATTTGTTCTACTTGAAGTATTTGTCTTTTTTGTTTAAAGAAAGTTTGTCTCTTTCTACTTGCATCCGCCCGTACCGTCACAAACATTGTGCCAACCGGGTGCTGCTACTCGCCTAATATACATACATATACGGACCTTAGCATCCCACTTCAAGTTTGACAATGCCACTCTCCGCTTGAGGCATTTTCTAGTAAACTCAAATGAACTTTCGGTCTTCTTACCCATGTATCTGCACGCTATCATGCAGGAGAAAATAAATTGCTTACCGCAGTTAATCTTGAATTCACAAAATTATCCTTACTATAGTACGGTGGTAAAAGCAGGTATATGATTCCATTCAATAGCTTATTATTGATGCAGGGATCATCCAAAGTGAGGAATGGTTTTGATTTAATTATTGTGGATTGCTTGAACTAATAGATTCCTGCGCGATAACTTATTTTGCTTATTTTTGCGTACATACTATCGCATCACAGCTTCACATTTATGATGTAAGAAATCATAAACATTCCATGCACGAATTTTGAATTTCTTGTATACTGCAGTGTTGTAGTTTCTTAGAGTAGTGCGTCCAAAAATCCTAAGTTGCAATTTGGACTGCCATGAAGAATGTTCTATGTATGTAAGAGTGTTATGTATATGTATAACTATGTATATGTATGTTAGGGTGCCAATTAAAAGCGACTTTTCAAAACAAATGGAAACAAATATTTTGAAAAAAATCTACTTTCATGGAATTTTCTTGTTGGGGAGTGAAATTAATTTGACTTGAAGAATTTGAATTCAATTGCTGAGGTATTCATGGCAATAGTATGGAAACATATACTATGTCATCGTTGGTAACTGCTTGCATATAATATGTGATATTTCATCAGGGTGGCTCCATTATTTTCCATTAAGGTGGTCCTTTATGTCGAAGATTGAGAATTTCAATGTAATTTTGGAGACAAACGTATACTAATGTCTCCTAAGTCGTCATATACCATTCACATTTAAAATTTCTGAATTCAACACGTCATATAAAAAATATCGACGTTTAATCACAGAGAACAGACATTCATCTTCGGTCTGTTTCTTGTGTAAAACTTTAAACCAGCATTTCGAATGTATGTCGTTATGCTCCTGGTAGGCGGCGCTGAAGTTGTGCAATAACCGCCATGTAAATGTTTATCAATAAAAAGCCTAGCACATAACCTGAAAAGTTTTGTTTGTTTTTCTCTGCACTTGCTTCTTATACCAGCTGCCCATATTCACTTTTACACACGTTTTTCAAGAAATGGTCTATGGACATCAATGTCTGTTCTCTGTGGTTTAATGTTGGACCTCTGCTGATACAGCGATATTATTATTATTATTATTATTATTATTATTATTTTATTAAAGAGGTTTTAAATTTTAAGTAAATCATTCGTTTTTTGCATGCTTTTATGCAATATTAAAGCTTTAAATGATGTAACATATAAATTTATGTTCATTGCCATGTAATTTACCATTATATACGATGGGGGTCAATTTGTAATATTCAAGTCGATGAAACATTAGTGAAACCAGAAAATAGAAGAAGCTGAAAAAGAAAACGAAAACAATAAAAGGTGAAACGTGTCCGATGCTAAGCCGAATGAACAAACAGAAGTCGATGAAGAAAAAGAAACGTAACACAATCGAAGAAGAAGAAAAGCGAAGAGGAGAAAGTGGACGAATAGAAGTCGAAGAAGAAAAACGGAAGAGCAGAAGCACAAGACGTTGAAGGCGTAGAGAAACAAGGATAAAATCGGAAGAAGATAAGCAGAAGAAGAAAAGTGAAAGGAGAAAATCAACAAAGAAGGATAAAATAACAGCGATAAGAAAAATGCAAGAAGCAGGAAAAATTGAAGCAAACCAACGGAGCAATAGAAGCCAAAGAAGAGAAGCGTAACGGAATCAGCGGAAGAAGAAAACCGAAGCGGATGGAGGAAAAAATTAAAAGTGAAATAAAAGAAGACAACGTGAATGAAAGAAACGTAACACAATCGATGAAGAAGCAAAGCGAAGCTGGCAAAGTGGACGAATAGATGTCGAAGAAAAGAAATGGAAGAGCAGAAGCACAAAAATTTGAAGAGAAACAGAAGGGAAAAAAATGGAAGAAGATAAGCAGAAGACGAAAAGTGGAAGGAAAAAAAGAAGCGTATCGGAATCAATGGACGAAGGAAACCGAAGCGGTGGAGAAAAAAAAATTGAAGAAGATAAGCAGATGAAGAAAAGTGGAAGGAGAAAACGAAACGTAACGGAATCAGCGGAAGAAGATAAACAAAGCGAATGGAGAAGAAAATAAAAAGCAGAAGAAATGGAAAGAGGCACAACGGAAGAAGCAAAGCAGTGGAAAGAAGTGAAATAGAAAAATGAAATAGAAGAAGACAACGTGAATGAGGGAAACGTTACACAACTGAAGAGGAAGCGAAGCGAACAAAGTGGACGAATAGAAGTCGAAGAAGAGAAACGGAAAAGCAGCAGCACAAGAAGTTAAAGACGTAAAGAAACCGAAGAAAAAAAAACTGGAAGAAGATTAGCAGAAGAAGAAAAATGGAAGCAGAAAAAGAAGCGTATCGGAACCAATGGAAGAAGGAAACCGAATCGTTTGGAGGAAAAAATGAAATGCAGAGGAAATTAAAGGAGACACAATGGAAGAAGCAATATACTGGAAAGATGCCAAATTAAAAAGTGAAATGGAAGAAGAAAACATGAATGAGAGAAACGTAACACAACTGAAGAAGACGATAAGCGAAGCAGAAGAAGAAAAGTGGAAAAAAAGAAAAAAATCAAAAGAGGAATGAAAAATAACACAGATAAGAGAAGCAGAACAATCGCAAGAAGCAGGAAAAATTCGGAGCAAATCAGCAAAGGAACAGAAGGATAAGTAGAGTAGAATAATAAGGGTTGAGAAGGGCAGAATGAAGTGAATTGGGAAACGAGTTAATGGATTAATATTATATAAGAATATCAGAATTTCGTAAGACACGAATGCACCCTTCTGGTGTAAAGTGTCATTAATAAAAAAAAAAAAAAATACAGGTTTCGTTTTAACTGTATTTTTCACATATGTGATATTTCATTAGAAAGGTTTACTTGTTTTCTATAAGGATGATTCTTTTGGTAAAACAATTGAAAAAAAATCCAAAATTGTTGACATCTGATTTATGATATTTCATCAGAGTGGCTCACTCCTATAACATCGTAGGACACTGTTAACATATTATATATGATATTTCATTAGGGCTATTTCCTCATTTTCCATTAAGGTGATCCTTTAAGTTGAAAATTAAAAACAAAAACAAAAGTATTTCCAGCAAATTTTGCCCGCAAATTTTTTCGTTTAGTCTGAAACCATGATTTTTCACCAAACGCTCGTTCTCTTTAATCAATGACGGTGTCATCATAATAAGTTCAACCGATTTGTATTGACAGATCGAAAGACTATGGTATGGACTAGCACATTATTCTTGCATAACGACATTTTCGACGAAAAATGAAGAGATAACTTAGTTATTGAAGGAAGAGAATTATTTACTAGAGCCTTTCATTTTTAGATAGGTCCTTTTGAAAAGTTTTGCAAGATTTTCATACGGAATGCGAATGCTAAGTTGAAACAGTTCGGTGTGCTCGTCACAAATTCGCCTATAGAGCATCAATGAGCTTCCCATTTCTATTTTGCACCATCACGGACACGGACAATGGTGGTAAGGTGTTGTGCGGCTTCAAACCAGTGAACGCCAAATTAAAAATGACCAATGGTGGCCAATCTAGCTTCTAGCCAACCCCGAATCTTTTTTTTTTTCATTCTACTTTCCCCCGTAGCCTATCACCACCACATGGGCATTTAGGCGCAGTTTTCCTCCAATACCACAGTTGATTCACCCACTACAGCCCACTAGTGACTAACAAAGTTTGGTAGTTTCAAATTCAAGTTTCCCTCACTAGCTAATGCAATTTTTTCTTATTCCTATTTCCTTACTAATCCATTAACCTATAAGAAAACCAATAGTTCTAAAAACATAACACATGCACAACGACAACAAATCAAAAAAAAATGTAACTACAGTTACAAGCCGGATGCAGACATGTAATTACAAGTGGAATTATTATTATCAGTTCATATTATAATATCCTTTCACTAAATTATATATGTATACAGCAATTCCATAGAAAAAAGATAAACGATTTCTCAGAATTGCATAATTATAAGTAGTTATGTTCTTTATTGAAAAATATTTGACCCATATTTTTTTATTTTGTATTAGGGTGGCCGTTTCTGCGTTAGGGTGGTTCGAAAAATAAATTGTAGTTTTGTTCTTTATTGAAAAATATTCGACCCGTATTTTTTTGTTTTATATTAGGGTGGCCGTTTCTGCGTTAGGGTGGTCCACAAAATTGACTTTTTCAGAAAATCATAACTTTTGAACAACTGGGCCGATTTTATTAATGAGAAACGCAAATGAAAAGTGATTGAACAAATTTTAAAAGAAATAACATTGATTATAAAAACATGGATTCCTTTAGTTTTTGAAGGTTTTCATGGTCTCAGAACCAAAAAACTTCCTCGCTTTTAAATTTTATCTTGAAAGATTGGATATTTTACATAACATATCGAAAAATTGGCGATGTGTCTTTAAGTTTTTGAGATAAGTTTTTTTTTAAATGCTATTTTTTAGGTTTTGCTGACTATCCTACTACGCGTCTTCATTATGGAAGGAACTAGCGAACCATGCGTCCCCATCAATCAGAAGCTTTTTTTATTACTTTTTTAGACCAAACGCATCAGACCAAAACATCGCTGCACCGGTGTTGTAAATTTTGTTTTATACCGGATCTATTTTGCATCATTTTTAAACTGGTATATGTTTTGATCTATTCTTGCAGCAATTTGGAACAAGAAAAATACCGTTCCAAAACACTACGCTACTTGATAATACCAAGTAATGAGTAAAGGCAGGCAAAAAACACCCTGTTAAAAATACTGAATAGACAAGATAAGAATAATATTAACACAATTAGATATAAATGACAGCATATAATGATGAAATGTAAATTACTTAGCAGGAGCACCTAGATTAATATATGAATGTAAAATAATGTAAAATTTGGAATAAATAAAAAAAAATGAGTAAAACTTCAGCTTTTACAAAACAAAAACTCAAGATTATAATTTACCGTGTTGTTTACTAACGCGCAAACCAACTAAACTTTGAATGCAGACAGATGGACCGAATGTCTGTTATTTTTTAGTTGTTGCAGATATTGTACCGGTGTGTTTCGTTCCGGAAACGCATTGAGGCTTGCTGAGGTATATTAATGGGCCGAAAAATGGCCGTTTTTGATGCGGGTGATGCTGGCGCCGGACAAAAAGTGGTGTTGCTCGAATCGGATGCTGATTACCTCAAGTTACTCCCGGTGCTAGCGAATTACCTTTTCGTTTCATTCTTGAATATCGAATGGTTCTCTAAGTTTTTCACAGCCACAGCATTTTCAGGGAAACGCTGGCTAGTTTGAAATGAGGAGGCTCCCAGAAGTGTGATTAGTGTGAATTTTACGACTAATTTGGTGGAAAATTTCGATTCCGATTAGTATTTCGATTGCTAGGAAATGAAAAGTAATGAAGTCTTGAAAGTGAACAATCGGTTTATTGATGGATTGGTTATGACTAGCACTCGCAAATATCTCCTACAGAAGCCTGTTGTATAGAAACTTTCGGCAGGTTTACTGGGGATCAGGATATTCGAATTCAGGTTTATCTACTGGGAAGAGGATACATTTGACTATAGCAGTTTTGATAAGCTCAACCCGGGAACAACTTGACACTTCTAGTACATTGTCACTGAAACTCAAAAATCTGGTCCGGTGGTAGGTGGTACTGTCAAACGTGACAAACAAACAAAATCTAGCGTATCTTCTAAAAAGGGCGAAATGCGGATATGACATGCGATATTGTGAGCTATAAAAATGGTCAATGCAAAATTTGTTACATTTTATGCTTGCAATGAACACGGAGCAGTGGAAACATAAAAGTGTGACAATCGGTACAAAATTTGTGATTGCTTCATATAAAACGCGTTTCAAATGGAAAAGGGGAGCCGATTACCGTTTCCTAAGGGGAGCGGTCAATCATCAATTGCACAAGAGTTTCAAGGGATCGTTCGGACATGAAGTCCATTGTTTTTGAATATTTGTTTGTTAGCCGTTTGAAGGGCTTCAAATGGTGAATTGACAACATCGAAGGAGGGTACCATCGACCTCTGGTCCTCACAAGTTCCTACCTCACACCTTCACGAGTCATATTTGCATTCCAAAACCATTTATTTCAAGAGCGTGGAGCAACATGACAAACATCATAGGCTTAATTTGGTTTTTCAGCATTTTAGCATAACATTTACTTTAAAATTTCACTCCTGAACTTCAACTACTATATTCATGAATAGTGGTTTTATGATTAGATAAGCTATTTATTTTTGAAATCATCAAACCGGGCTCTTCGATCACTCTAATTGCTATCTTTGAAATGTAACTAGAACAGTATGAAGAAATTGTTTTGACAACATGTCTTATTAAATAATATCTTACATTGAAATTTTATCTTTGATATTTGAAATGATCACTTCTGTTTTCAGATTTTCCAGGACTAGTAGGACATTAATACAATAAAACAATTATTTTTTTTTAGTATCAATCCGGTGGATGTCAGATATATTTTGTATACGCATATTATATTCTCGTATTATCTTCCTGTAGCCGCTTTTTACATGATCAAGTTATTAAATTTGTGTCTTAAAATTCAATTCCTCGTTTGAAATTTGTATCAATAGCATTTTAGATGATATGATATGATATGATAACTTATTTTTTTATGTAAGTAAGTAAGACCTTGTAAAGAACGAGCAAAGCATATGTATTTCATATTTTGATCCATATCATTTTGGATCGGCTTATAAAAGCATATGTTTCCTAAACGAATGACAAGCAGTGAAAGATTCGTTTGAAAATTTTATTCTTTGAATATATTAGGAGTCTGGTATGCTTTTATGGTAAGTTTTTTAAATGTTACAACTATTTAGAAAAGTAGAAATTTTCAATACCCCAGCATAAATTAACTTGTACAAAAATAAATTTGTTAATTGAATCAAACCTTACATAGAGCCGTGAAATTTCGTACATTTTGTTTCTTAAAATTTTTTAAAGCTCATCATTTATGCTCAAAATTTCCACTATTCCTATAACTACTATATAACTGGGATTGGGGGGGAGGGGGGTTAGCCTAAGGTGGTCGAAGGATTTGTTGACTGGACAAGGATTCGTGGAGTCGCCAGTCCCTTGTCATGTGAAGACACGCGGCCTTCTGGTCGTATTCGTCCGAAGGTCTTCATTGAGATCGACTGGCCATGCTACAACAAGCCATCACGTAGGCTATTCTCTCGTGGCAACATGCTGAGGATAGTCCTGCAGACATAGGTAATCCTTGCACTGATGGTGGGTTCTTATCACATCACACATCACATCATCATTTGTTTGTTAGCCGTTTGAATATTTCTGAACGCAAACTAACATGTGGGAGGCAAAAGTGATTATTAGATTGTTTGCTAAATCACTAATTTAAAGACCTTTGTTTAGAGCAGATTTTATTTTTTGTAAAATGTGACTTCATTCATAGACAACCCATGTGACAGATTTAGTCATGTCAACAGTTTTTCGCTAAGTTTTGCAGAGCTCACCATTCATTCTTTTTTAAAATAGGTATTTATACACAAGAATTACTCGTACCAGTCAAAATCTGGAAAATTTAATTCCGAAAATCGATTTGTCTTGAGAATTATATGAGATATCTTGAGTCGGAGGTATTGCGCTGGATTCAAAACGCGGAGCGCCATTCATCGCAATACCTTCGATGCTCGTTATCATGCATCAGAATAATCGATTTTCGCGAGTAAGTTTTCCGGATATCGAGAGAATCGAGTTCCTTCATGTATTTCTTTTTAGGCATAGGTATTTATTTCATTCTTTTTAATATATTTTACAAATTTTGAATTATTGCAAATCAAAATCAAAATCAAAAAATCAAAAATAAATTTACTTGTTACAAATATTGCCGAAAAACCGCCTAACCTTCTTTCACTCTTCACTCGAAATTTGCACTTGAAAAAACTCCGCAAACGAATCTTACATCCGAAAGCAAGCAGATACTCGATCAGATTGATACGAGTACAGTGACAGTTCATCAGAGGTGTCAAGGACTCGTTCTAATTTTACGTTATGCAATTGTTGGCCATTTTCAACTGAGGTAGTCACGTTACAAGATAGTAAATACGCTGACAGACGTTCGACTTCATTTCGTTTACGCGTGTAAAAACGTGGCTTCCCTTAAGATATCAAGTAGCAATAAACTAACAGATGAGGCCACAGATTTGTTTTTATTCGTAAGTGAAAAATGGGATATCAAACTGTCACACTTAATGTAGCTATAATTTGACTAGGCACGGCGGCGATACCGTGCAAGATAATTCCAACGTAATTGGATTTGAAATTTTACACAACAAATTTGTTTGTTTTGTTCGAGCTTGAATGTGAACTTGAACTTGAATTTTGACATTTGCTTTCTCCCAACGTAAGTGTAAGCCTTTTTACTGAAGTACCTTATGTAGAAAATTTAAAAAAAAAATCATTGTTTAAACGGTTGCTAAGGCCAATGAATAATCTTAATTATTCTCAGAGTCAGAGGAGAGCCGCGTGAAATATTCATTTCAATATTTAAATAACATAAAATTGAAGTTATGCCGTGAATATTAAAATAGACTCTTTTGATATGGTACGCTTGCTTGTTGTTTTGCAACCACTCATGTCGCAACAAAAACATGCTACTCCGAATAGAAAAATCGGTGGATCTGCCAGGGACGACCCCAATGTTTACGTTGCAAAACCATACATTTTTTATAACTCACACCACAAACCACCTTTATTTTTCTTTGTGGGGGGGGGGGTAAAGTATAACCCAAACCCATGGGTTCTGGAAAAAAAATTCAATTCGTTTTTTTAGGGGGGAAAGTTCAAAAACTGTTTGATTTTTTCAGGAATCGTTTTTAAATATTGTTGGCACAGGCGATATCTTTCGGACCATCCGTAGAGCAAACTCGTTTAATTTATGTTTGAGTTCGCTTTTAGCTGTAATTCATTTTAATTCGTTAGGTTTATGGTAACAATAAGTAAATTAACAATAGTTTAATTTAGGTGATTTATGTGCTTACATTTTTAATCCTATTCGTGTGCTTCTGTCCTGTCCAACAAAGCTTTAACAATTTAACTGTGCTGTGTCTTGCTTGTTCTCACTGTTTGGCTCGTGTGTTCACTGTGCTGTCCTAAGCAATACTAACGGTGTAGATTTGTGTCGTGTGATTGTAGGTCGTTGCTCGTCACTCAGCACTCAATCGTCCCACTGAAAATTATTCGGTCGACTCCACGCCGTCCCGAACATTCCCCGACCCGTATTGCTCCGTGTTTTGTGGAGCATTATCAGCTACTTCGAGGACGGCCAGCTTTGCAACAGGACGTCGAAAAACTCCAGTTGAAGTTTTCACATTAGCGCTGCGACATCTGCCATCCCGTCCTGGGAACACACGAAGCACTCGACCTCTGATCCATCCGTTCCTGAGCCGATCTTCTACTATCATCACTAGATCACCGGCCGAAACCGGTTTGGTGTCCATGAACCATTTGGTCCGTTTGGTGATGGTGGGAAGGTATTCCTTCACCCAGCGCGTCCAAAACTGATCCAGCAGGCGTTGATATAGGACCCAACTTGATCGAAGAGTCACCTTATCGTCGACCAGTTGGGTAGGAACTTGATGTACCCCGCTCGTGCTCAGCATGAGGAAGCAATTTGGCGTTAGAGCCTCATGTTCTGCCATCTTGAGCGGCATGTAGGTCAACGGTCTCGAGTTCACCAACGATTCTGCCTCGACCAACAATGTGACTAACGTTTCTTCGGTAGGCTTGCGTTCGACAGATAGAGCAGCCAAAACACACTTGACCAACCGAACCATACGTTCCCAAGACCCCCCCATATGTGGCGCAGCTGGTGGATTGAAGCGCCATTGTGTGATGGTGTTAGTGAACGTTGCAGCCATTTCTTGGTTGATACTTCTTAGATGCTCTCGTATTTCACCACTGACTCCGACGAAATTTGTTCCCCTATCGCTGTAGATCTCCGAAGGTGCCCCCCTTCGTGCAATAAATCTTCTTATCGCCATCTTGCAGCATTCCGTTGTTAGGCTGGTCACAATTTCCAGATGGATTGCACTGATGGTCAAACAGGTGAAGAGAGCAACCCATCGCTTGATTTCGTTTCGACCTTGCACGATCAAAAGCGGTCCGAAGTAGTCGATGCCGACGAAGCTGAATGGCTTGATGTTTGGAGTAACTCGTGCCTCTGGTAACGGTGCCATTCTTGGAGCAGCTGGTCTCGCGTTGCGTACTTTGCACCACTGACAGCTCTTGCGAGCTTTCCTGAATGCTACTCTCATCTCCGACAAATGAAACTTCTGCCGCATCTCGTTGACTGCCGTCTCTCCATTGCTGTGGTTGAATCGCCGATGGTACCAGTCAACGATGAGCCGAGTGATGGAGTGGTTCTTCGGTAGCACTGTGGGATACTTGAAGTCAAAGGAGGCTTCTGGGAAACCGACAATTCTGCCTTCCATTCTAATTACACCGTGATCGTCCAAAAAAAGTGATACCTTGTAGAGCTTGCTAGTTTTCTCGAGACGTTGATGATGATCGAGTGGATGCTTTTGATTCTCCAGCATTATGGTTACTTCTTCGGCAAAGGCTTCGAGCTGCGCTAACCGGAAAATCGTACGCTCTGAGCGTTGAAGTTTCTCGCGATCAAGGAAGAAGGAGACATTGGGTTTTTCTACGACGTTTCCTCTTCAAATGCTCGATAAAACGATGAGCGTAGCCGACTGCTCGCAGACAGCGTTCCCTTTTGAAAATCGGCAAAATTCCACCAACTGTTCCGTTGTTCCTTGTCGATGGACGTGTACAGGTCGAAGTTCCTCCGCTGTTGGTTCCTCCGCATGGTACGCTTTCTATTGTGGCCACTGGTCTGAGGGTTCGTATAAAAAGTTTGGTCCACAGAACTATCGGTGGCTGCGATTGATTCTGAGCCCTTCTTTCCACTTTGTGGCATCGTCAGCCACATTTAACCGTGAGGAAACGTATCTCCATTCCTCAGCCAACGATGAATCTAAGATTTCAGATACACGACACGCCACGAATTGTCGATACTTCCGTTGGTCGGACCGCAGCCAGGAAAGAACAGTGGTGGAATCACTCCAAAAACATCGTTGATTGATCCGTAGAGAGTGACTATCCACTACAGACTTCGCCAATCTGCTTCCTAATAGGGCTGCTTGCAACTCAAGACGGGGAACTGACAGCGGCTTCAGCGGCGCAACCTTAGTTTTTGACGATACTAGGACACATCGCACTTGGCCTTGGTCAACAATCCGCAAAAATGCAACTGCTACGCATGCTTCCTCGCTGGCATCCACAAATAGATGCCACTCCAGGGTTTGGAAGCTTTCTGGAAGATATCCTGGGAAATAACACCTAGGTAATCGGATGGTGTCCAGTTGTTCCAGTAGAAGGATCCATCGACGCCATTCGTTCTACAAATCGTCGTTAATTTCTCCATCTCAATCGATGTTGCCCCGCCCAACATTTTGAATGAGGATTTTGCCGTGCACAACGACTAGCGACACCAATCCTAGTGGATCGAAAATGCTCATTACCACTTGAAGCAACTGTCTCTTCGTCGGTATGACATTTCCCTGTAGTAATAACGCCAGTTCCTTCCGAAAGAGTCCGTTGAATGCAAATTCATCCGTATCTGGCAACCAGCTCATTCCGAGAACACGTTCCGAAGTTGCAGACGTATGCGCCTTGAAGCATTTCACTGATTCTCCTGCTGAATCCCCGACCCGTGCGAGAACTTCTTCAGAGCTGGACATCCAGTTCCGTATGTGGAAACCAGCCTTAGCGTGAACTGTCTTCACCTGCAGCGCGAGATCCATAGCTTCCTCGATCGTATCCAGACTATCCAAATAGTCATCCACATAATGGTTGTGGATGATAGCGACAGCCGCCTTGGGGTATTCAGCTTCGAAATCCTTCGCATTTTGGTTTTTAATATACTGGGCAGCAGCAGGCGAACATGTCACGCCGAAAGTTCCAACGTCCATCACATATACGTCCGGGTCCTTCGACGAACAATCTCGAAACAGGAACCGTAGTGCCTGCTTGTCTTCCGGTCTGATTTCGAACTGGTGGAACATCTCTTTAACGTCGCCGCTAATTGCAATTTGGCGTTGACGATATCGAGACAGAACAGATGGAAGGGGTGTCAACAGATCAGGTCCCACGAGTAGAGCAGAATTAAGACATTGTCCTTGCACAGTAGCCGCTGCATCCCAAACTAAACGAACTTTGTTAGGCTTCTTGGGGTTCACCACGGCTCCCAGGGGAAAGTACCACACTTTATTGGGATCTGAACCGAGCATCTCTTCCTGTGTTATTTTATGGGCGTACCCTTTGCGCACGTAATCGATTAGCTGCTTCTTCACATTCCCATACAGATCAGGGTTCCGTACTAGCCGACGTTCCAACGATCGAAGCCTTTGCTCTGCCATCGGTCTGCTATCCGGAAACTCAACGTGGTCATATCTCCACAAAAGTCCTGTTTGGAATCGACCTGAAGGAAGACGACTCGTCGTATCTTCCAGAATCTTCCTGGATCGCTTTTCGTCGGATCCTTCCAGCATAGGAACTACAGCTACCCCAACGCTTTCAACCGAGAAAAAGTCCTTCACAAGACTGTGCAACTTTTCATCGGAACTACGTGTTTCTTTGTACAGATGCAGTTGACATTAGTTTAACAGGGTACCTTCACCGGAAATTTGGCCATACACTGTCCATCCCAACCTGGTTTTGGTTGCAGCCGGTTGGTCGGCTTTACCTTCCCGAAATTTGAGCGGAATTTTCAGGTGCATATTATTCAGACCAATAAGAATGGTCGGTGTTGCTTCACAATATTCCTCAACAGGCAGACCACGGAGATATGGAAACTGTTTGGACAAACTGTCGAAAGATAGACTTTGTTTGGGAAGGCACAATTTGTCTACGGTGTGAACGGTGTTCAGTACGTACCGTTTCAAAGATCCTCGACCTGAAATTTCAAGTCGAACCGATTGCGAGTTGTCCTCACAACGTTCCACGTCGCTAG
Organism: Aedes koreicus; assembly: GCA_024533555.2. NCBI lineage: Eukaryota > Metazoa > Arthropoda > Insecta > Diptera > Culicidae > Aedes > Aedes koreicus. The sequence goes on along the minus strand of JAHHFK020002597.1, from coordinate 546,882 downwards.
TCCATTGCAAGCAGAGCGGATGAACAATCCCTTTGACTCCCAACTCACGTGTGATATGAGCTTCGACCAATGTAGAAGAAGACCCTTCATCCAGAAACGCAAAAGTTTGTATGGATTTATCCTTCCCGAACAGCGTAACAGGAATTATGCGGAAAAGAACAGTCTCCTTTCGTTCGAAGTGGAAATTAACTATTTCAGTCGCCCTCGGAGTTGTTGATTGCGGCTTTCCTGGGTGCAACAGCTTGTGGTGTCGCTCTTCACAGCCTTGCACGCTACATGGCGGTGCTTTACAGGGGAATTTTCCATGCGCTACCAAACAGCGTCGGCATAGGTACCGGTCCTGTACGCGTTTCCAACGATCCTCCAAAATGTAGTCCTTGAAAACAGTGCATTCTCGTACTTTGTGTCCCGATTTCTCACATATTGGGCATGGTTTCGGTTGTTGCTGCTTACTTTTGGAACTGCTACCTTGTTTACGCTTATAGATGTTCTCCGTTGGATTACTAACAGAGTGTGCATTCACGTACAGATTCTCTTTCTCTCTTCGTTTTTCTGGATGTACACGAACTTCGCCAGACGATTGGAAAGGGACAACGTCACTAGCTGCAACCACCAACTGAGCCATGTAATCTCCGAATACACCAAGATCGTTAGATGTTCATTTCTGTTTAAAGAGCGCCCAATCTAGCTTAATATTAGCGGGTAATTTACTCACTAACTCTTGTAGCAATGCTGGATTCGCAAAGTGGGCATGTTGCCCCGCTGCACGCAGATGCCCGCAGAGATTTTGGCAAGCAAGCCCAAAAGATACCAACGTCTCCAATTTATCTGATTTTGGAGCCGGAGTACCGCGTACCTTTTGTAGAAGAGAGTTAATGATCAAATTGGGACGCCCATAGAGTGTCTGAAGAGTCCGTATGATCATCGGCACTGACGAGGGTTCCAGCAGAAGGCTTCTAACAGATTCGAGGGCATTCCCTTTGAGACTACGCTGCAATCGCATCAAATTCTCCCCATGAGAGAAGCCGCATAGCTGAGTCGTGTTCTGGTAACAACTAAAGAACAACGGCCACTCAACAGGATCGCCCGAAAAGACGGGAAGTTCTCTGGGAACGACGTGCCTGGCGGCGAGTTGTTCGGAAGTAGGAGTACTAATCCACATTTCTGCTGGTTGTTCAGTGGCAAAACGAGACTCGAAAGATGGCTGAGTTATCGCTGGACCTTGGCTGGCTGCAACGAATGACACTGCTGGTACCGAATTGCTTTGCACCGTACGTACTTGAGACGACATTGGAGGACCAGACGACCATATAGGTGTAGGATCAGCAAAATGCACGAAGGGGGCTGAGATGGGGCGAACAAATGGAGTACTTTTATGCATCGGGTTGAAAGAAGATGCAATATTTCGTGGATCATAAGGGGGGTCGTATGGTTCGGTACCAACGAAGGGAGTGTGTTCAATAAATGAAGAAAGCTTTGGTGTGTTGAATGTCACATTGTGTTGCAATTCGTTTGGTCTTATTTGTAATAACATATAATTCGAGCACGATTGACTCACCGAGGGAATTGCTGCTGTTAGCTGCTTCGCTTGAGGGCAATCCCAGAGCTCCCTGGATCGGCTCCGGCCCATACCGTGATGATGTCGTGGCACCTACCATTCGCTCTGGCCGTATACTAGCAGTATGTTGGTCTCTCTGCATTACTGGCTCGCTTGCTGACTACGTATGAACCAAATCGGTTGATTGATTCGGGTTTGATGGACGTAATAGCACTCCACAGAACTTCCGCTGAATTTCCTTTAAGTCTACCGCGAGTTGCCCTTTTGGTAAAGGTTGAGGAACTCTGGGCATATCCCAAGTTAAACTCCATTCCAACGGATTCTGCACTGGATTCTGCAGTGCTGCTGGTTGTTCGCTGTTCGCCATGGAAGAATGTCTCCTAGATGCACCCTGACTCAGCAGGCGGCTCTGATTGAGCCCGAAGGTAAGCTCCTCCTGATGCACCGATTTCGGGGTTGAGGCCGCAGCGACTGTCGTGGGTACATATGGAATTGACTTGGGAATTGTACCTGTTCGCGATGTAGAACCGGCGGGGATTTCATTGTGCCCGATGCCAGAGTCTATGTTCACGTTTGGTTTGTCCTGGAGCCAATGATGCACCTTTTGGATGCTCGACAATGAGCGACGGCTTCCGAAACTGGCTGTTTCTTCGCCTTCCTCCAGCTGAGCTTGCATAAGCTCGTATCTTTTGGCGAGGTATACCTTTTCCCGCAGGGTCTTCTCCTGTGCCGCTCTTTCCTCGATTACTTTCTCCTCTTCCATACGCTTCAATTCCAGACGAATCTTCGCCTGGGCTGAAGAAGTGGTGGATCGTCTCGACAGCGATCGTACTGGTGGAGGATTTCGCTCCAAGCACCGAACACACACGTCGCAATCCCCAACAATCGAACGGCCGACCGCCGCACACGCGGTATGTATGGTCCGCAAACACTCACAGCATCGTTTCAACTCATCATCAGCAGTGACTGGCCGACCGCATGTACAAACAATTGTGTTTGTCGCCATTGTGGTCAACTGCTACCGGGTAGTGAAGAACGATTGAACAACAATTGGATCAAAGCTATTGATCCTTTGATAATAAAAATCTAAAAGATTTTGTTGGCACAGGCGATATCTTTCGGACCATCCGTAGAACAAACTCGTTTAATTTATGTTTGAGTTCGCTTTTAGCTGTAATTCATTTTAATTCGTTAGGTTTATGGTAACAATAAGTAAATTAACGATAGTTTAATTTAGGTGATTTATGTGCTTACATTTTTAATCCTATTCGTGTGCTTCTGTCCTGTCCAACAAAGCTTTAACAATTTAACTGTGCTGTGTCTTGCTTGTTCTCACTGTTTGGCTCGTGTGTTCACTGTGCTGTCCTAAGCAATACTAACGGTGTAGATTTGTGTCGTGTGATTGTAGGTCGTTGCTCGTCACTCAGCACTCAATCGTCCCACGGAAAATTATTCGGTCGACTCCACGCCGTCTCGAACAAATATTATAATATTCAATTGCATATTCTACAGCTTTTAAAGAGTCTCGGCAGTTACGTGAATTGGTCAGAACTTATATAAGCTTCTAAACTAAACTTTTGCTAACGACGCACTACTGGCAGTAAGCATTATTTGGTCAGACCACGGCAAAAAGTTTGCGAAAAATCTGCGATCTCTGATAAAAATAAACTTTTGATCTCTGATGTTGAATGATTAACAGGATGACAGGTATTGGCGGGTTTAACAACAAGAAATACAACACCGGTACGGGGAACGCGAAGTTGGTCTATTTTTGCTGGTTCAATTCATGTTTTGCTGATGCAAATCAGGTATAAAGTTGTTCCAAAAATAGACCACCGCTGAAGATGCCCTATGTCTTGCTGGGCAGAAGGAATAAACGAAGACAACGAGAATGCGCGCGTAAAAGGCTGGCACATAATTTCAAATACATTCACCACGTGGTGTACAGAGTTTTGTTATGCAGGTTGCATATCTAACGGGTGGTTTAGAAACTTTAATGTTTGCGCTTATTTTGTCGTGAGTACATGAAATTAATTACGCATCAACGACAAACATTTATTTTTACGAATGAACAAGATAGTATCATTAACGAGGCGTTCATGGGTGAGATCTATCTGATTATAACTATATAACAATAATCCTATTTTTAAATAATACTAAATAGGTGCCTGGTTCCGAAATGTTACATTTCGTTACTTGTTACATTGCAAGTGTGTTGCAGTGCCCTTATCCAAATGATATCGGTAATTCTAACATGCGGGGCTTATTGAATGTGAACGTAACCTCTGAATGGGCGTGACCCTCCAGACATTATGAAATGAGTTACTGGATCTGCAGTAGAGCTATCACAATGTATTAAAGCATGGTCACTTGAAGGATTGTTGTAAACAGATTTCTTGCATTATACCATTGCCGGGTGTTAGACTGTACACACACTACAAACAAATGCCAAAATTCCACCCACAGGCAAAAGGAGCATAAACTAATCTTTCTAGCATCCATACTCCCAACGATAAAATACAGATTATCACATTATTTACCTTTACATGGAAGCGTTTGGTACGAGACGTCCACGCTTCCTTCCTTTCATTGGTTCGAAGTAGTAGAGCGATTTCAGACACTCTTCCTGGAATCGCTCTATTTCTTGGAATCCTCTCTGCGGCACATGCTACGCAGTTGGCCTGGCCGGTGACAAGAAAAATGATGCATTCAAGAAGTCGTCATTTTCCAAGACGCTTTCAAGAACTGGCTGCGTTAGGGTGAGATTAGATTGGATTATTAGATTAGATTAGATAATAAACTCAATAAACTAATGATAAACTCGTTTATAGTAAACCCAATAAACTCGATGCGTGACATACAAATGTGAGACCTTTCGGCTCAATCTGTACGATAATAAAAAATAATCCACAATAGTTAAATGTGTTTGGTTTAAACTATTCATCAATTTATTCATCTGTTCATGAAAATGTGTTCACTGCACTCTTCACTCCAACCAAAACACAATCATTAAGTTTGAATTAAAATCCGGCATATATTATTTGAAGAATGATGAATCATGGAAAAAGCTAGTAATATAATTAGTGAATGTTTGTTTTTATACATTTTGGACACCGAATAGAGAAAAAATCAGCAAATAGAATGATAAGCTTGGCATTCCTATAGCCAATACCACTCACTTTTCAATTCTTATAGGAATCGAATTTGAATGAAAAAACAGCTTTTTCCATCCGCATCTCCGATTTGAATCAATATGTTAATGTTGTATTGTCACACCTTCTCTCATTCATAGTGTGGCTCGCACTCACGACATTTCAAAGGTAATATTTTCATTTTTCTTCTTGTTACGATTCTTCAATGCTCCTATGTTGTATTTTGTTCAACCATACACCATCGGATTTCGCCTCGTAAATGTAGTTTCAAATATAAGTTCTCCAATGCTCCATTGTCGCATTGCTTTCAGAGGAAGTCCCAACAAACATCAGTGTCGAATAAACGGTTGTTCAAACAAATTTGGAGAAGTTATTCAGCTTTCTAGAAGAAAGAGCTGAACAACTTCTCCAAATTTGTTTGAACAAACAGTTATTCAGCATTGATGTTTGTTGGGGTATCTCTAAAATGAACAGAAATTCAATCATTGAACTTCTGTTGCAATCAGTGCATATGAAAAACATTAGAGAAGATGTTTTTCTCATATTCATGTAAAAAAACAGAAACTGGAGGCAAACATTTCCCGAATGAGTATTAGGGTGGCTCAACATGCAACCTTATTCGGCGCTGCGTGTGAGATTAGCAGAATCATTATCAGCAATTGTCAAATCGGGTGAGCGGACTCTCCACATAATTTGAACCGAAACTCACTTCACCGGAACTGGCAAATGTGAGCTCATATGCGCGCGCGCTTTTTTTTTTTTTTTTTAATTCTAGGAGTTCAAAAAATCTTCTAAAGACTGGCCTGTTGTGTTCATGTTCATGCACATGCAGGTGTCTGATTTGGCACTGTGTGGGATTCACATGTGTGCCTACCCACTAAAAAACACTCTCCTAGTTCACCGATCACCTGGGTTTCCCCTCCGGAACTACCATGCAGTATTACTTCGGGGGGGAGGCGTTATGCGCAATGTGCGCCGCATCCAATTTATTACTTATTATTTTCCCAAGCCCCTTAGCTCCCATCATGCCGAGCCCTTTGACTCCCACCATGCCGAGCCCTTCGGCTCCTGGTGTTATTTTTTACTTTTTCGCCAATCAGCGACCAACATGCATCGTGCTGAGCCCTTTGGCTCCTGTTAGTAGATTTCTTACGATTTTACACATACTACTAAGATACGCTTTGCACCCCCTTGCGCTGAACTGGCCGGCTTGACGTGCCGCAAGGGCTCAGTAGGGATCAAGACCCGAAGCTAAGAGTCAGTTCCATTGTGGTTATATCACATTTATTAGCAGAGTAGCACATCGAAATTTTAGGTTCATTATTCTTTATATGCTATACAATTTCAGATCATCCATGGATATCCCAAGTTTTGTAAAATAATTTAAAATCAATTTTTTTTTCTGGTGGCCATGATACATTATCTAAGCTTTCAGGCTCATGGTGGATGTGCGGGTCCGTATACAATTGCAGCAGGACCACAATCTGCAGACACGTAAATACAAATGAAATTATTATCGTTTTATATTATAACATCCATTCCCTACATTTTGTATTCTTTTTTATAAGTGATTTTCAGCTTCGCATGTACGTTATGTATTTGAAAAGATAGGAAGGTTTTTAATGTTTGTTTTTTTAAAAAGGATCATATTCGAAAATTTTTACTTACAACAGCACTTTCCTTCTTCATCAGAAATATATATTCATTCAAAACCTAACAGTTTACAATCATTCATTTCCTATTTCACAGACATGAGGAAGCATTTATGGGTGTACAAGAGCTATAGAAAAATTCAATTTCCTAATTTTTTATTTTAGTTTTATTAAGATTCAGTTTTTAGATTCATACTCATCTGAAATGAATTTCGCCTTAAGCTGTCTTCAGTTTTTCTAATATTATTATGATATTAATACACATCTAATTTTTATTTTCAGTAACATACCAGTAGATGTCATATATATATATATATATATATATATATATATATATATATATATATATATATATATATATATATATATATATATATATATATATATATATATATATATATATATATATATATATATATATATATATATATATATATATATATATATATATATATATATATATATATATATATATATATATATATATATATATATATATATATATATAAAAAAAAAATAAAATAAAAAAAAAAAAAAAAAAAAAAAAAAAAAAAAAAAAAAAAAAAATAAAAAAAAAAAAAAAAAAAAAATATATATATATATATATATATATATATATATATATATATATATATATATATATATATATATATATATATATATATATATATATATATATATATATATATATATATATATATATATATATATATATATATATATATAAATATATTGTACCTACGCTTATTATGTTCTCTGACTATTATTGTGAAAACAAATTCTAATCTTAGTAGATTTTATTTCAATAGAAACTGCAACAGTTTTTCGATGAGTGAATGGTCAGATTAGTTACGGATATATATATTCTACTATAGTTTACTGGCTTGCTGGTATTATTATTTTATATTTTAACGTCAGTTTATTATTTTATGTTGTGATATTAAATGATGTGACATAATTTCATTTAAATAAATTTCATTTAAATCGCTATTTCCGATGAGACTCACTACATAAATTATTTCAAGGAAACGGAACAGCACATCGAAATTTTAGGTTTACTATTCTATTGCTATATAATTTCAGATTATCCATGGATATTCCAAGTTTGATGAGATAATTTTAAATCAATTTTTTTTTCTCGCAGCTACATTGTCTAAACTTTCAGGTCCACAAATGGAATTATTATTTTCATTCTTATATTCATTCACTATATTATTTGTCATTATAATATTCATTCGCTATATTTATTATAATTATAATATTAATTCACCATATTTTATACATCACTATATGACATTAAATATATATTGGGAAGGGAGGGAGCATCAGGGTATCACTCAAGCTGGAATTGGACAATGGAGTGGTATGACAACCGGCGTCTAGGAGGGAACAAACAGTATCATTTTCTTTATCCTACCGACTGGATTGTGGTGCTGTGAATTCTACTCCAACAATTTCAGTGAGAGTGACGCGCCCTTCTTAACAAGCCATCCCGTAGAAAGCTTAATGAGTATTGCGAATTGGGTTATTCGATTTGTTGGATCGTATCGTTGGAAGGAGATTCTTATGTTCCCGCGGGTTTCGCGTAAGTGTCTCTGCTTACGGGTCCGCCCCACCATTTTTGGCCCTTCATACAGCGTTACTGTGAATGCAAACCGGTATCTCAATTTGATCTTACTATTTAGTGGAGCTGCATACATGACAAGGTCTTAGACGGGATGGTGGCTACCTTACATACATACATACATACATACTACTAAGATACGCTTTGCACCCGAGCCATCCGGTGCGCAATCGCGCCCGGAAGCAGACATCTTATTCTCACTTTTCGGACCTACCGGTAGGGTGCCGAAGTCACTCCAGTGATTCCGGTGGAGCCTGGCGTCCGGTTCACTGGCGCTCCGACGACCCAGGCCGGTGCTACGACGCGTTCTACTCGACTAGCCCCCGGCGGTGGGTCTAGCCTACTCCGTCAGATAGTTCCCCGGCGAAAGAATTTCTCCCGAAACCGATCGTGCTTCCTTCTCGTCACTTACATCGTTTGTCGTGGTTCCTCCCGCCAACTCTGCTGTAGTGCTGACATGATCTGTACTACAGTCGTGTTCACCGCGTTCCACTTGTCTTCGTCGCTGCACATACGTCCGACGATATTGTCTACGTTGACGTCAGCGCCGACAATGGCTGCCATTTCTCTTCGTGGTTGCAAATCTTGGACAACTGGAGGCAGCTTTGGAGGCAGCGTTTTACGTTGGTTCCAATCGTACCTAACAGAACGACATCTAAGCGTTAGGATTGATGACTGCACATCTGGTGAATTCCTTGTCCCATCCGGTATTCCCCAAGGAAGTCATCTTGGGCCCCTTGTCTTCTTGTTGTACTTCAACGACGTGAATCTTTGTATGGAAGGCCCTAGGTTATCTTTTGCTGATGACTTGAAAATTTACAATCAGGTCAAGTCCATCGAAGACGCATGGTTTCTTCAACACCAACTTGATAGTTTCGCTTCGTGGTGCAACACAAACAGGATGGTGCTGAATTCTACCAAGTGCTCCGCTGTTTCTTTCACAAGGAAGAAGAAACCGATAATTTTCGACTACCACCTCGAAGGCAGCATTATTAAACGTGAATCATGCGTCAAGGATCTAGGAGTTTTTCTCGATGCCGGACTTACATACAAGGAACATATCAGCTACATTGTTTCCAAAGCAATCCGCAGTTTGGGATTCATCATGAGAATGGCAAAGGACTTTACGGATGTATATTGCTTAAAGAGCCTCTACTGTTCGCTGGTGCGATCCACGGTGGAGTATTGTTCAGCAGTATGGAACCCGCACTATCTAAATGGAGTTGATAGAATCGAGGCAGTGCAGCGAAGGTTTGTGCGATTTGCTCTCCGTCGTTTGCCATGGAATAATCCACGTGAGCTGCCTAGATATGTACACCGCATGCAACTTATTGGTCTTGACACACTAGAAGTGAGGAGAGATCTATCATGTGTCATGTTGGTTCCCGATCTTTTCATGGCAAAAATTGACTATCCGATGCTGCTTAACCAAATCAACATTCATGTTCGTTCTCGTGCACTTCGCAACAACATCTTTCTTCGAACACCATTTCGTCGAACAAACTATGGCGCCAACGGAGCTCTTGTTGGTATTCAACGAACATTCAATCGAGTGTCATCTGGGTTTGACTTCCACCTACCTCGCCAAAGAATTAAAACTAATTTTTTGAATATTCTTAGGAACTATCATTAGGACCACATTTTGTCTGTTGATAATAACAAATAAACTGAAAATGACTTGATTCGGCGTTTCTTCTGTGTCATGACACTCAGGACATACCGGCGACCTTGCATGGCCGAATCTGTGCAAGTACTGCTTAAAGCACCCATGACCAGACAGAAATTGCGTCATGTAGAAGTTAACCTCCCCGTGTGCTCTGTTGATCCACATCGACAGGTTGGGAATTAGACGATGGGTCCACCTGCCATTCGCAGCGTTGTCCCACTGCTGCTGCCACTTTGATAGTGTGTTGGCTCGCACTCTATTCCGAACTCCTCTTGTGTTTCGGTCCCTGTAGCACTCGCTATCTTCTTCCAGTAGAAGGCAAATGGGGAGCATTCCGGCTATCACATGCACGGCGTCCGTCGAGATGGTTCGATACGCACTCGACACACGCATCGCCATCAACATGGACGTACGGTTCAGTTGGGCGCGATTTCTTCCAGTCTTCAATGCCGTCAACCACACTGGGCATGCGTACCTGATGATTGACGATGATACGCTCGATAGTAACCTCCTCTTGCTGCTGCTGATCGCAGAGTTGTTGGGCATGATCCGGGATAGTGCTGAGATCACTGCCGTGGCCTTCTTGCAGACGTAGTTGACATGACTATTGAAGTTCAGTCGGTCGTCCAAGTCGTGACTCCCAAGTGCCTGACTTCCCGCTTTGAGTCAATGATTGACTCGCCGACCATGATTCTTGTATGCTTCACTGTCTTCCGGTTGCTGATAATCACCAGCTCAGTCTTGTGGTGAGCTAGCGATAGCTTTTTCCCACGCATCCAGTCTTCCACCGCATCTATCGCCTCCGTGGCCAGTACTTCGACTTCTTCTCGTGACTCACCGATCACTAGAAGCGCCACGTCGTCCGCAAAGCCGATGATCTTAACTCCTCTGGGAAGGTTCAGCTTTAATACCTCGTCGTACATGGCATTCTCAGGAACCCTCAATCTGTGTAACGAATCGGCGATTGCTGCCCAGCTGGCACTGTTAAAGGCATTTTTTACATCCAGGGTGACCACCGCGCAGTAACGGTTTTCTCTTCTCTGTTGCTTCTGTACCGTCTCCATAGCATCCACAACCGTTTTGATGGCATCTACAGTGGATTTGCCTTTCCGGAATCTGAACTGCATCTCTGGTAGACCGCTCTCACTCTCCGTGTACTTCATGAGCCTGTTTAGGACCACTCTCTCCAACAATTTGCCAACGGTATCCAATAGGCATATCGGCCTATACGCTGATGGGTCACCGAGAGGTTTACCTGGCTTCGGTAGCAGCACTAGCTTCTGCCGTTTCCAGATGTCGGGAAAACTGCCCTCCTGAATACAATGTTGTATTGTGGTCCTGAACATATCAGGATTTACACGGATCGCTGTTTTTAGAGCTATATTTGGAATTCCGTCTGGTCCTGGAGCTTTTTCGGTTGGCAAGTCTTTCGCTACCGCGATCAGCTCTTCGTTCGTTACCCTGATTTCCTCGTCATGGACATCCTGGTCGGCGTACGGTATGGGCGGCCAAACCGCCGGCTCATGCATCGGGAACAGTGTTTCGATGATAATTTTCATCTTCTCTGGGCACCTGTCAGGTGGTACGGCAGGACCTTTTATCTTAGACATGGCTACTTTGTATGCGCTACCCCATGGGTTCTCGTTAGCCTTGCGGCAGAGATCGTCAAGACAGGATTTCTTGCTGAGCCTGATTGCTTTGTTCAGTGCAGCTCTTGCTGCTCTATAGGGTAACCTTCGTTCCTCCCTTTCGCCGTTATTGCTGGCCCTCTGCATTCTCCTTCTGGCTCGGAAGCACTGTGCACGCAGATCAGCAATCGTCGGATTCCACCAGTAGACAGGGCGTCGACAGTTTTTTGGATTTCCCATCCTTGGCATGGTTGCGTCACACGCTCAGGATAGAGTCGCTATCAGCTGGTCTGCGGTGGGGTTCAGTAAGTTACCCTCCAGCTTCAGAGCTTCCTCGAACACTTTCTTATTGAATTTCGCTGTCTTCCACCTCCGCTCGTTGAGTAGAGTTCTACTTGACTCCGCCTGCGTGCTGCCTCCGATGTGGTACCGGATCGCTTGATGGTCACTGTGGGTATATTCCTCACATACTCTCCAGTTTATAGTTCTCATCAGACAAGGGCTGCAGAAAGTTACATCTATGATGGACTCTCGACCTTCCCTACGGTAGGTGCTGGCATTACCTTCGTTGACGATGTCTACATTCAGTTTTGCCAGAGCTTCAAGTAGGCTGCTTCCCCTTGTGTTTGTCAGCCGGCTACCCCACTCGACCGCCCAGAGAGTTGAAGTCACCGGCTATGACGACTGGTCTTCGATCGATTAACTCCTCTGTTACCTTGTCCAACATCTGGTTGAACTGCTCTATCGTCCATCTTGGGGGTGCGTAGCAGCTACAAATAAAGGTTCCGTTGATTTTAACAATCACGAAACCTTCATCTGCGCGGTACACAGCTTCTTGGACGGGGTATTTTCCCACTGTCCAGATTGCTACAGTCTTGGCCCTGTCGGCTGTCCAGTTACCATCTCCTGGGGGAATTTGGTATGGCTCCGAAATTATAGCAACATCGCACTTTTGTTCTGCAACGGTTTGTTGCAGCAAGAGTTGTGCTGTATCACAGTGGTTGAGGTTGATTTGAATTACCTCCACTGGGACTTGAGGGCACTCGCTTGTTTGAAGGCCGGACATCTTCGGCCACCTGTTGGGTGATTTCTGTTCTCCGTATTAGCGCAGATCAGGCAATTCGGCGACTTCCTGCAGTTTAGAGCCTTGTGGCCTTCCTCACCACACCTTCTGCATAGTTTGCTTTTGTCGGGCCCTTTGCAGTTTCGTGCCAGGTGGCCGTACTCTAGACATTTGAAGCACACCTCCGGTTGCTGAGAAATACTCAGTGGGCACACAGACCAGCCTACTTTGATCTTGCCAACTCTTAGTCCCTTGTTGGCTGCATCGATCGGTAGTTTAATCGATGCCACCTTCGTGCCAGAAGGCCCGTTTCTTATGCGGATGGTCATCTGGGCTTCTCCTAGCTCGCACTGCTCCTTCATGGCTAGCCCAACTTCTTCTTCCGATGTGACCTCGTCCAAGTCCTTGCATAGGAGAGTTGCTTCCGGACACAAGGTCCTGACTTGGACCTTGTCGCCCATAGCCCTCTCGGTAAGCTCTTTGTAGGAGGAACTGCTGGCTTTTGGATCCCTTTTCAGCTCGAGGATCATTTCCCCATTGCGGGTGCGCCTAATTTTCTGCACGTCTGTCCCTAGCTCCCTAAGATCCGGATTAGCCCGCATGGTGCGCAGAACTTCCGCGTACGTGTCGTCACTTGCTTTGACGATGAGAGCTTCACCTTTGTTCCTCCTCTTGATAAACTTCCGTTTTTTCGGACCTGTTTTTACCGCCCGATTTCTTTTTTCTTTCGCCAACAATCTGCCATGGAGTTTGGCCGCCTGCGGCGACATCTTCTACTGGATGACGTTCACCAGTGACGGGGGCGTCCTTATGTTTCTTAGAGCCGCCGGGTCTAACATCTCCTGGTGATGCCCTTGGCCTTTTCGGCGTGAAGAAGGGTGTAGTTTGCATCCTCTGTGGGATACTTCCCACCACGATGTTTTCCTCCGCTGTTATATTAGTGTCGTGCCTTCTCGCTTCCGATGTTCGGCTTGCCTCACTGGCAGTCTTAGCTGCTGAGAGCTCCTTCTCAGCTTCTTCGGCTCTCTGTGCCATGTTCTTCCACCCTTTAACCGCTGATCCAAGAACCCCTTGGATCTTAATCACCAACGCTTTGATGTCCTTGTGAACGTTGTTTCTTTTGTCGACGTATTCGTGCAGCTCATCTACCAGCTTTTTGGCTGCCTCAACCCGAGGTAGTTTTGGTACCCTCGCCCAGAGGTTTTTTGCTGCTGCATCGGTTGGTGCTTCTTCTCTTGCCCTTGTGGCTCTTGCACCTGCTGGGTTTGCAATGGGGGTGTCCTCACCAACCCAGTTCTGGCAAACGGATTTGCCGCTCCTGCATCGTTGTTTGTTGTATGTTCTTCCATTCTCCAGGTTCCCCTTTTGTTCCGGATGGAACAAACATTCCAATTGAGGATGCTGATGGTGCGATTATGGTCCATATTTGCAAATAAACTTCATCGTCACGGATGTGGCGGCTTTGAGCTGTTCCTCCTTCGAGTGGCAGGAACGTAGTTGGCGGTAGAGCTCTTGGACGATCTCGACCATTTGCTCCGTGTCGTAGAGCTGTCCATCGATGGGTGGTTGCCTGGAGGTACTGCAACTCGGATTGCCCCAGCCAGGAGGAGGAGCCGGGTTGGGAGCGGCGGCGGCTGCCACGAATCGATGATGAACGGAAGCTGGCGGGCGGTATGCTTAGCGATGATTCAATGGGAACGGCGGTAGGTTGGCCACAGTTGGCGTACTTCAGTGGGGCACCTTCGTCCATCGGGGCACAATCCTTTGTGGCGTGTGCACCGGTACACTTGCCACACCGCGGTTTCATGTGGCAGTTTTGAGTTCCATGACCGAACGCAAGGCAGTTGTCACACTGAGTCACATCGTGCTGCTTAGAGCGATACCGGTCCCACTCGATGATGATGTTGCATAGGGCCCGCGTTTTCACCAGGTCCGTCATCGTGATGGAATCCTTCTCAAGATGGACCAGATAGAGTTGGTCTCGATAATTTTCCTGTTGCTGGCGTCTTATGGGAAACACCTTCTGAGGCTTCAGTGCCACCGCTTGCAGCTCGGCGAAGATTGCCTCCGGAGTGAGTTCCGGAAGGCCACACAGAATCACCTTCATCGGCTTGCTTCCGGGTGCATCGTGCGTGTAGAACTCGTGTTTTTTAGCCACGAGGTGAGCGCCAACAGCACGGTAGTCAGCCTCTGTTGAGCAAATATTTTTGGTGCCCGTACTGCACAGCTTGTCCAGGGGATGAATTTTAATGGCTGCAAGCTCGGTCCTGAGTGCAGCAATATCCTTTGACGTGGTGAAGAGCGGGGTGACCTTCACCTTCTTTGGCACCTCCTGTACCGGGAGCACGGCGAATTGATTGCTCGCTAGTAGACGAGCGTTAGGATCCACTGGACCGGTGTCATCATGGCGCAGCCGCTTGGAGCTGCCCGGTTGCGGTAAGGATTCGGGTACGGATGTCACCGTGGGTCGATTTTTACGACCCATTGCCAATAGGCAATAGGTCGAGCGGGAAATTTTGCCAAACTTTGCAGCGCTTTTTTCTGGTTTGCCACCACCAGAAGATGAGCAAGCGCAGGTGATAAATCGCCAGCCGGACACGCAACGCGAGAAAGCGGGCAAGGGGGAAAAACGGGGAAAAAAAAACTTTTATTGCGAGAGAGCGAAAAACACGTCCGTACGTGTCGCTTGTTCGAACTGACTAAACCATAATGCGAAGGTGTACCCCTTATGTAACATTCATGGCTGCCTAGGAGACGTTCGTTACTTAAATATGAAGTCTGTGATAGGAAATTTTTGTGTATTTGGTAAATTTACTCTGAAATATCGACATTATAAGACATCACCTTGTATTTATGTTATTTTCACAAGCTTAATGTTGAAAATCCATCAATTTCCATATTGAAATTGATGCGTAGAAATATTTCAAATAGATTGGTGCAAAGAGTTTGAAAATCAGTCATGAAATGAAATATTAACGTTCAAAACCTAAGCATATTTCGTGACGCTACAAATTCTCGTACTTGCAACGTGCACCCCTGTATTGAAAACAAGGACGTAGTCCTACGTCAAAATCTCATAAATGTTCAATGGTTCCAGAATGGCCTAGAGAATTCATAGAAGTATTGCATCAAAGATTCCTCGAGACATGTGCACAAATTGAAAAATTTGAAATAAGAAAAAGTTGCCCATGATTCGTAGAAGGAATAATCTCTTATGAATGCTCATTAGTTTCATGTCACTATGATTTCTTGAAATACTAAGTTCAATCTAAAACTGTTCAAATTTCGGCCTAGTAACAGATTCGGCCAAATAGCTGTCAGCTCAATGACCCATCTGTCGCAATGACATTCCGCCAAATGGTTCTACGCCGGATAATGACTTCCTATCGGCAAGTTGGCTCGATTCAATTGAAATCCTTCACCGTCATAAACTTCCTACCAGCTTGATTATGGAATTAATCGCCCCGTTGAATCCGGTTTTGGTTGTTCCATTTTCGGACCTTACTCAAGCGAGGCAGCGTAAAACAGCAGCAAATGGGGATAAATCATCATTATCAAGGTGGCGAATCGATGGATGGTGGTGAGTGAGGTAAATCTCCTCGACGGCATCAATCTACTATCTACTCAATCCTGAAACCCCTCCGCATCGAGAGAGAGAGAGAGAGAGAGAAAAAAAGGAAAATAAAGGCTAAGGATATCAATCATTTGCCCGTCTGTTTTCGCTCGACAACGACGACGACGGAATAATGCCACGAGTAGATAATAAGGTGCCAACGTTGGTAATGGACTGCCAAGAAAACGAGCGCTCAAGGGCTTAGGCGACTAATGGAGGATTTGTTTCCAGATTTTCTCTTGATAGAATTCGGATTACTTGCTTGAGAAGTGATTGAAAATTATCGCCGGATGTTGCTAACTCAGAGCGGCAATCAAAACTTCGTCCTAAATTTCATGGGGCCCATTGTTAGCTTGTGTTCCTCTCGGAATGTTGAATGTTTAAAATCTAGCATTACTAGCGTTTGTCGTCTGAAAATAACCGATCAGACTCGTCCTCACCGGATTCACCAGACAGGACGACACCTAGGGGGAACCACTTGAGTGAACATTTCCTCTTTTCAAAATGCCACGCTTGTACGATTGTGCTCGGTTCTCTGCGTCCTCTGAGTACTGTTCCACACTTCTAATCTGGCCGGAGACAAGCACATGGCTTCCGACATGAATGTCTCCCCGTTCTATGCTGTAATAGCAAACAAAACAGCTGAATCCGGGCATCAATCGGATTTCGCCAAAGCTTTCCCGGCCCATCCTGATTGATTGGAGCGATCGTTCCCTCGGAATCTATCAATAAAGCTGATTAAAGGAAAAATCTCTCCCAGTGAGTGTGTGTGTGTGTGTGTGTTGGATGAAGGGCTTCCTTTCGGAGGGCAAAAGCTAATTCGTCACTATTTGCAGTCGGTAAACAGACATTCCGTCAAAAATTCGTCCTCTACTCTGTCGGGAAGGTCGTTGCGGATGGAAAACGAGATGGAAATTGGAGTGGCACTTTTCCGACGAAAGGCACAGCAACATTTCGCACTTGACTGGAGGGATAATTTTAATTAACACTCCTCGAGGGGATGTTTTTTCCGCGCTCATCCAACACTAATTAGTGAGCCGAATGGCGAAGTTTACAATTCTAACAGCCAGGTGCCAACTGAACTATCTTTTTTTTTTTCATTTGGCAAGAGGATGGAAATGAATAGATTTATACAGGCGAGAAAATACTTAAACTTTTGCTCCCGTTGATTACGAACCATATGAAGTTGATTTAGCTTTTGAATGACGCTGTAAATGGTCGATCCACAAATCCAATTCCCATGCTTTAAAGGTTTCCTCAAACATTGCACAGTGGGAAAAAAGTGCCCGAAACGCGAAAGAATTCTATATCTCAGCTCGGAGTGAAATGATTTCTGTAAATATTACTTTAACTTGAAGGAAACTTTCCAAGAAATCGAATGGACGTGGTTTCATTGGCCGCACGGAACTGCTTGAGGAGCAAATGAGCTCATTTTACCCAGGTTCCCCTAATATTTCCTTGTTGTTCAGAAATTTCTTTGCTCGGTGTGACTCAAGAACAACAAAATGATGCTAGTCTTATGTAAAATTTTCAGGAAAATCGATTGAAGTAGGTTTCGTTCACCGCACGGCTCTGTGAATGAAGATATGGCTGATTTAACCCTGATTCCCCTAATATTGTTGTTTTTCAGAAATTTTTTTGCTCGATGTGATTAAAGAACAACAAAATATGGCTAGTCCCATTTAAAATTTCCTGGAAAATCGACAAGAGTTAGTTTTGTTCACCGCACGGTTCTGTGAATGAAGATATGGCTAATTTTACCCTGATTCCCCTAATATTTTCATGTTTTTCACAATTGTCCTTGCTCGGTGTGACTCAAGATCAATAAAATAATGCTAGTTCTTTGTAAAATTTCCAGGAAAATCGATTGGAGCTGGTTTAGTTCACCGCACAGCTCTGCGAACGTAGATATGGCTGATTTTACCCTGATTCCCCTAATAGTTTTGTGTTAATCATAAATTTCTTTGGTCGGAGTTACTCAAGATCAACAAATTAAGGCTAAACCTTGGTAAAATTTGCTGAGGAGTCGATTCAAATTGGCTTTGTTTACTGCACAGCTTTGTGAACGAAGATATGGCCAATTTTACCCCCGATTCCCCTGATATTTTTGTGTTATTCAGAGATTGCTTTATTCGGTTCGACTCAAGATCAACAAAATAAGGCTAGTCCTATGTAATTGGTTGATTGGAGTTGGTTTTATTAACCGAACGGCTTTGTGAATGAAGATATGGCTGATTTTACCCTGATTTCCCTAGTATTTTTGTGTGATTCAGAAATTTATTTGTTCGGTGTTTTTCTACAGCAACAAAATTAGGCTAGTCCTATATAAAATTTTCTGGCCAATCGATTGAAGTAGGTTTCGTTCACCGCACGGCTCTGTGAATGAAGATATGGCTGATTTAACCCTGATTCCCCTAATATTGTTGTTTTTCAGAAGTTTCTTTGCTCCATGTGATTAAAGAATAACAAAATATGGCTGGTCCCATTTTAAATTTCCAGGAAAATCGACAAGAGTTAGTTTTGTTTACCGCACGGTTCTGCAGATATGGCGGATTCTACCCTGATTCCCCTAATATTTTCATGTTTTTCACAATTGTCTTTGCTCGGTGTGACTCAAGATCATTAAAATAATGCTAGTTCTTTGTAAAATTTTCAGGAAAATCGATTGAAGTTGGTTTCGTTCACCGAACAGCTCTGTGAACGTAGATATGGCTAATTTTACCCTGATTCCCCTAATAATTTTGTGTTTATCATAAATTTCTTTGGTCGGAGTTACTCAAGATCAACAAATTAAGGCTAAACCGTTTTAAAATTTGCTGAGGAGTCGATTGAAATTGTTTCGTTCACCGCACAGCTCTGTGAACGAAGATATGGTTAATTTTACCCTGATTCCCCTGATATTTTTTGTGTTATTCAGAGATTGCTTTGTTCGGTTTGACTCAAGATCAACAAAATAAGACTAGTCCTATGTAAAATTGCCTAAAAAATCGATTGGAGTTGGTTTTATTAACCGCACGGCTCTGTGAATGAAGATATGGCTCATTTTACCCTGATTTCCCTAGTATTTTTGTGTGATTCAGAAATTTATTTGTTCGGTGTTTTTCTACAGCAACAAAATTAGGCTAGTCCTATTTAAAATTTTCTGGCCAATTGATTGGAGTTACTTTCATTCACCGCACGGCTATGTGAATGAAGATATGGCTGATTGTACCCTGATTCCCCTAACATTTTCATTTTTTTAAGAAATTTTTGGTTCGGTGTTTTTCTAAAGCAACAAAATAAGGTAAGTCCCATGTAAATTTCCTGGAGACTTGATTGGAGTTAGTTTCACCACTCTGTTATTGAAGAGATGACACATTTGATCCTGATTCCCCTAAAAAAAATTTGTAATTCAGATATTTCTTTGGTCGGTGTAACTCAAGATCAACAAAGTAAGGCTAGTCCTATGTAAAATTTTCTGGAAAATTGATTGTAGTTGATTTCGTTTACCGCACAGCTCTGTGAACGAAGATATGGCTAATTTTACCCTGGTTCCCCTAATATTGTTATGTTATTCAGAAATTGCTTTGCTCTGTGTAACTCAAGATCAACAAAACTATGTAAATGTAAAATTTTCCGGACAAACGATTGGTGCTGGTTTCGTTCACCGATCATGGAACGAAGATATGGCACATTTTACCCTGGTTCCCCCAATATTTTCGAAATAAAGAAAAAAAATCATTATTAGTAAACATGGCACCGCTCAAACGTCATCTAATGAATTCGTGAAAATGCTGTCTCCTGCCAACTTTATACTGTTCAGGTGCTTACAGCTGGCGGCACGAATGAATGCAATGAACTTCTTTGCATTCATTCTGATTCTCCCCTTCTCTTTTACTCACATTATGACAGTTACCGGTAGTACCTTTCCTTGTTATCTCTTTAACTCTTACCGCAAAAAGTAAGGTTAGTTTTCCTTGGAGTTGGCAGTGGACGAATGCACCGAATGAACTGAACGAAACTTTTGAAGTTTAAGAGGTACCGTGTCGCTATATGAAAACACCTTCTATCTTCATTCACATAGCCGTGCGGTTAATAAAACCAACTCCAATCGATTGGCCAGAAAATTTTATATAGGACTAGCCTAATTTTGTTGCTGTAGAAAAACACCGAACAAATAAATTTCAGAATCACACAAAAATACTAGGGAAATCAGGGTAAAATCAGCCATTTCTTCATTCACAAAGCCGTTCGGTTAATAAAACCAACTCCAATCAACCAATTACATAAGACTAGTCATATTTTGTTGATCTTGAGTCAAACCGAACAAAGCCATCTCTGAATAACACAAAAATATCAGGGGAATCGGGGTAAAATTGACCATATCTTCGTTCACAGAGCTGTTCGGTGAACGAAACAATTTCAATCGACTCCTCAGCAAATTTTACAAAGGTTTAGCCTTAATTTGTTGATCTTGAGTAGCTCCGACCAAAGAAATTTATAATAAACACAAAACTATTAGGGGAATCAGGGTAAAATCAGCCATATCTACGTTCACAGAGCTGTGCGGTAAATGAAAATGAATTCCATCGATTTCCCAGAAAATTTTACAAAGAACTAGCATTATTTTATTGATCTTGAGTCACACCAAGCAAAGAAAATTGTGAAAAACATGAAAATATTAGGGGAATCAGGGTAAAATCAGCCATATCTACGTTCACAGAACCGTGTGGTGAACGAAACCTACTTCAATCGATTTTTCTAGAAATTTTACATAGGACTAGCATCATTTTATTGATCTTGAGTCACACCGAGCAAAGACATTTCTGAACAACAAGGAAATATTAGGGGACCATGGTAAAATGAGCTCATTTGCTCCCCAAGCAGTTCCGTGCGTCCAATGAGACCACGTCCATTCGATTTCTTGGAAAGTTTCCTTCAAGTTAAAGTAATATTTACAGAAATCGTTCCACTCCGAGCTGAGATATAGAATTCTTTCGCGTTTCAGGCACTTTTTTCCCACTGTGCATTGCTTGAAAGCCATCTCCAGTTGAATTTGCCATCCCAGAGCTGTCCCTGGGCTGCAGATTGTCTGGCTTCTCCTGGTCCTTTCACTATCCATTATTATAAAGTAATCCAATTGAGTAGACATTTTTGGGGAGCCACACTACTTCTCTCTCGAGAATGCCAGTAGATTTTCAGACTGAAATTTCATTGAAAATGAAACTTCCCAATGTCGGTTAGCAGCACAGCTGCGGAGGGTCTATTTGTGACATGTTATGTTTCCCCGGAGCAGGTGAATTTCCACAGCAGACGGAAACGCAGCGATAGGAGAGCAGAAATTGAATCCACTATCCGGAAGGGTGAGGAAAAGCTCAATCGAATGAGTAATTCAATTTGCGAACAAAATTTTGCTTTCTAAAAACTCCTATCAGAGCGCCTTTTGTAAACCAGAAGCTTCATTCAGTTGATTAATGTCAAGTTCTGGTAGTCATAACCAACTGCCATTGTTGAGGAGTGTGTTGTTTTGCTACTCTCGGTGTTCCATTCGAGAAAAGAATGACATTGACATGGACAAGTGCCACCTTCCGTTCGAGCTACGGGCCAAGTTCCAGCAAAACCAGTTCGAGCGGGATCGAACGTCATTGCACTATGCTAGGAAGGATTCATTCCACATATGTCACAGTAGCCTGCAGTTCCCACACGTAGATGGTAGTGCACTTGGGCCTGACTGCTAACTCGGTGCTATGGAAACGGAATGATGTAGGACGTTGGAATGCCATTCGTGCCATGCTTTTGGAATGCCATCCGTGTCGAGATGGGGAACGAAGTGCGTTGAGAACGCTCACAGCAATCGACTTATGGAGGACACTCGTACATTCGTGTTTTTACGGCTCAATCAAATTGATTAATTTTGTACGAATCCAAGGATCGGAGCATACGGATTTGTTCCGTTTTCACGGATGTTATCAAAATAGGAAAACAATTATCAAGTGATGTTACAAGTCTTATGCACCAAAGCATTTATCACCTCTTGCTTATCGAGAGCTGCACTGCCCATACTCGCATAGCTGTCCCATATGACTTTTCATCACTTTTGAGTTAGCCCCATGTCTTATGTTCATTTTCAATATATTTTCAAAAAAAAAATATAAAAGTGCCAACTTTAATTGTTAAGTTTGTTTTCTCCGTGCGTGGAGTAACGATTATGATGTAGAAAGAGATATTTCGCTCATCATCGTGAGGCACCAAGAGTGGACAGTTATGTTTGCTAGAATTAAAAATATGAAGAGAAAGTGTTGAAAGTTTCGTCAGTGTACGGTAGGTTGGAAATAGAATAGAAGTATTGAAAATTGAGCGAAAGGGCATGGGTAAAGTAGTACTCGAACCAAGGACGTTATCATTGCCTAACATCCTTGTTGCTGACGTTTTGGATTCTCCGAAGCAAACTCGATTTTGGGCTCGATAGTTAGCTCGAAGCTGTAATGTATTAGTTTCTTTAATTTTACATATGCTACTCTTCACACTAATTTTTACTTACATTTAGTCTCCACGTATAACAATAGATCAGCAACAAATACACAATTAGGTTTAGTAAGATATAAGAAACCTAGTTCATGCAGTAATAAGGCATGAATATTTAGTTATACATTCAAGATATAAGTAGCAGTAAGAAATGTTTAATGTAGAATAAGATTTTAACCCATTTTCGCCGTTTTCCACCAAACATTTTTTTTTCGACGATATCGTATCAAAATATAAGTCTTGTAGGTGCATTCATGAAATTTAACATTTTTAGAGGTTTTTTTTTTGACGCTTAGGAACACCGTGACAGCATGTTGCCTATACGCAACACTGACGCATTGCTCGACAAATAGAATGCTCTTGGGCAAATGAAAGAAAATGAAAGGGTTGTCTCTTAAATCATGATTTATTAAAAATCAAATAATTCAAACGAAGTTACAGTTTTGTTTTAAACGTTCGGACACAAGTTTTGAAAATTCATTCGTGATAAATATCGAAACATTTTGGGTGAAGGGCGGCGTTGCATTTCTTACATTGATAGATCGTTTGTGAGTGGCACTGAGCACATCTCAATCTGCGTTTCTTTGAATGTTCCATTATAACGTGTTCGCGGACTACCAATCGCGGCAGTTTTCTTGGTCGCTGCGTATCTTCAGCATCCAAGTCTGATACAAAATCTTCTGCTTCTGATGGCTGTTTCTCAACAAACAATAAGAGAGCTCGTGTCAGTTCCGACTTGAATTGAAGTTGCGAGAGAGGTTTGGTTTTATTCTTCTTAGCGATAAGGCACTGGATCTTCCATGCATTCACTGAGGCTGTGTTAATACAACTAGTGAACAAGGGCCACCACCACTTTTTACCTCGAATGGCGATTCGGTAGTTTGAGACCGCATTGTCATGCAAATCTACTCCTCCCATGTGCTTATTGTATTCGCATATCATTCTTGGTTGAGGAATCGTTATATTTTTCTTTTCTTCGCGCGAATATCTCGAAGCTTTTTGTGCTGGTTCAGCTGCGATGAAATTTGAAGCAACTGTCACTTCGGAATGGTCTTGCCAGCGACACACATAAATCGAATTATTCTTCTCAAAACACGTATCGTACGCATATTTCTTCAGACTTTTTCCTATTTGAAGTATGTCGTTCGCTCCTCTCAGTCTGTTGGATCGCACAGTTCCGATCGCTCGAATCTTTCTCTCATTCAGCAAACAGAATAAAGAATATGACGTGAAAAAATTATCAAAGTAAAACGCATGAACTTCTGGATTTTCAATGGATTCGATCATGGAGAGAACCACTGATGCGCCAAGTCCAATGTTTTTGTCAAATGAACTTGCTTTTCCTGTGAACGGAATGAAATGAATCATAGATGCGCCAAATTCAATCTTTCATTGAATGAACTTACCTGCGTATGGAATGACATGAAAAAGGTATCCTGAATCGGAACATAAGCACCATAGTTTGAATCCGAAGCGAATTGGCATTCCTCTAATGAACATTTTGCAATTATGTCGACCGAAATACGGAAATCATCTGTTCATCGATCGACAAATGCGTGGCAAAAATTCCAACTTGTTTGTACTTTTTGTTTAGAAGATCAATTAGAGGACGAACTTTAGCATATCTGTCTGACTTATCTATGTGATCGTTGTCTGTCAAATGCAAAACTGATTTGAGTCTTCGGAAAGCGTACCGAGTCATGGACTGTGCAACTATCGGCAGTCCAAGATCCGGCTGAACCGACCAATAGTTCTCGATTTGTGGCACTGTGTGATAGCCAGACAGAAGAAGAATCCCTATGAAGCGGAAGATTTCTTCTCGATTGGTGGTAAAGGTGATGTTCTTCTGTCCAGCGTAGAAGTTTGTGTTCAAAACGATCATATCGATGATTTCGTCATCCAAAAATATTCGAAACAGGTCGAATGGAGATTTTCCGTCTAAGGAGAACCAAAAATAAAACACGGAGTTGCAATATTATTAAACCATTTACCATGATCTTGAACGATCGTTTGCTCCAAAGGTGTAACAACATCTTCGTCTATCTCCGGGAATTTGAATGAATACCGCTTGAGCTTCTTCCACGTTGGCTTGCCAAATTTAGCTTCCACCGTGTATGGACGTCTATCGCTTTCCGAATGAGCAGTGCTCGTTGAGGGACCTGAGAAGTCTTTCACTGTCGATGCATAATTTATCTCAAACTCTCCAGCTATTTCGAGAGTTGGATCAATGTCATTCATCAAATTCTCATCATCAATTTGCTCTTCATCGCTCAATGCATCAACAGTTGCCGGGGGAATGTAAATAATTTCCGTGGTTTCGTTGAAAACAATCGCTTCCTCTTCATGTCCATTGTCACTGGACTGTTCCAAGATTTCCACTAATTTTCTGTTACTGCGAAGCGTTCGTGTTGCCATTTATTACGCGCAATAATGCAAAACAGACTATCGGGATAACAAGATCAAATCATGAATGGAATCAGGCATAACGTTTGACTTATAGGAAAACGCGCTAAAAGAACATACACATACATGTTAATAATTATTCTTACGTGAGAGTGTATGAGTGTTGGTTGTTAGAGGAAAAAAAGACGTCGAAAAAAGGGAACAAAAATAAAGCATGTAGGGAAGCGGAACCTATGTTCACCATAGTACATATATTCATCACATTCTGCAGTCATCCAACTTCAAACGTAAAAAGATGATTAATTTCTCCAATAAACGGACGCAGTAACCAAAATTATATAATCCTGGCAAATAAAATTAGGTCTTGAATATAATTAAAAGCTACAAAAACGTTTCGGAGACTTAAATTTCGTAAAAATAATGAGCAGTCAGATTTTCAACACAATTTCTTACCATTGCACTACAAATTCGTCGTATTGATCTAACCGCACTAGGGAATATACCCGAGCCAGACTCCAAGTTTTCTCTTTAATTGCACTTTATCCTCACACATTTTCGTTGCGTAATTGCACAAACCATAAAAATCACACTTCACTTATTACACTAGCCACACGAGAATCTACGAATACGTGATAAAATACGAAAAAACTATGGGATTAATTTTCACAATAATTTAAATACGCTTGCACCTATTCTGAACCGTGTTTACAATCGACGTAAGCGCTTGATGTTGCCAAACTATTTTATTATGACTCTTATCCGAATGAAATGGGTTTGGAAGTACATCAATATCACCTGTTTTGTAAGAGTGCTACAGATCCCCCAAGTTAAACTATTTTATTTTTCCAGAGATTAAATAAATAATAAAATGCTTCTAATGGTAGATTTTTTCAATATTTACCGAGAAATAAAATCCTAGATCTGTGCGCCGCCGCGCCACGCCGCCGCCGCTGACGATTTTACTGCGCCGCCGCCGCCACTATTTTCGACCGGCGCGCCGCTGCATTTTTTTGCCCGCGCCGCCGGGCAATTTGAGGCACGCCGATGAAATTTTTCACCGCGTTTGCATTCTTTCAGTTATGTTTAAAAATCTGCTTTTATTACAAATGATGACATCTCGATGCGATGTGCCATCCAGAGGGGTGCGTATGAGACGGTGATCAGCTTTGTCGTTTCGTTCTAGCAACTGCAGTGTACATTTTCGTGTTTCGACTTTCAGCAATTTCGCGAGTGAGTTTAAATTCAAATATAATAAAATGTCCGCCTTAAAGGTCCAGAAAATTTCCATCGAGAGTGTACATATTGATACCACAAATAATGGTAATCGAACTGGTGATGTGTGGAAAAAATTTAGTGCACTAAAATATGTCAAAAATGGTTTTACACGTCATCTGCTTCCTGACAAAGTGTTTTGCAATGCATGTCTAATCGAAGTAAAACAAAAGGCTGGTTTTAATTTGCACGAAGACAGGGATCGAGGTATTGAGAACGATCCTGCTATCGATAGGTCGTTAACATTCGGCAAGTAAGTTTATTGATAATGAAATTGATGATTTTTTCTTAGAATCTCTCAGGTACAGAAGGTAACGTCAGGCTGCATGCATATGTGTACTTTTTTCTGATTCAAAACTCCGATTGTCCTGAAATTAAAAATTGTTAAGGTAGCCTACCCCCTCGGGAATGTCCAAGGATTCTGTTCTAATGAAATTTAAAAGGGGTGAGATTGACGGAATTTCGAAACGAAAAATAAAAAATCCGGCCACATTTAACATGCACTGGGATTAACGAAACGAAAAAACATCCCGTAGAATGAGACTACCATTAATTGAGAAATAAACTAAAATTGTAGTCAATACTGGCGAATAAAACACAACAATCTATACATGCTTAAGAATTGTATTAAATATGGAAGGGCAAAGTTTAGAAATCTGAAAAAAATAACTTTCATATTTTCTTCATGTTTAACGAATCGGTAAATTTGTTGAATGGTATTTCATAATTTTGTCAAAAATAATAGGAAATGTAATGTGCCGTCCAGACTACGAGCTATATCACTTGATATAAAGTAGCTTGGTATCAATGTTCGTACATCTAGTTTTCACTGGAAAAAATGCATGTGTCGTCGCATATCAAGATTCGTTATATCAAGTAATATAGCTCGTAGTCTGAACGGGAGCTTATTTCCACAACTTGATAGCATTTTGTCAGGCGTGAAAAAGTTCAAAAACCATCTATAACGATCAGTGTAAGTTAATAGTAATTGGACATACCAGATTTTTGCATTGAATAGTCAAGACTGTAGAAATAAGGGGTGTTTATTAGATTTAATTTATATCGACATTAATATCACCGAAAGACCTTATTAGCAAAACATTTGCCGGATAAAACCATCGTCGGGAAGACATTGTTTTTATTTTTATTTTAATCTCGAATCAAATAACTTGGCTAACCACTGAATTAACCGGTAAATCAGTGCGCAGGGAATTCTTTGTTATACGTGATTGTAGTAATGTTGTAAAAATATTGATAGTTTGGTCTATTTCACTGCTCTTAATTTGAACTTTTTAATAATTGATTCAACTTTTGATCTTTAAGCTCCTATATATATGAAATTTAAAGCAATTTAGTTTTTAAGGTTTTGATAGTTTAAGATTCTTAATTTTTTTAATTTCAACATTTTTAAATATTTGCTTTTATATTTTTATTGTCTGATTTTAAGATAGAAGAAATCATGGCTTTGGCGGGTTTTCTTTTATTATTATCAGGGGTTTTTTTCTAAAACTGTTTGCGCTTATATTTTGCCAGAAGATTATTTTTTCTTTCCTAGCGTTTCAAGGTTATTGCTTTCGCCATTAACTTATTGCTTGCTCTCAACTTAGTGTTCTAG
Source organism: Aedes koreicus (assembly GCA_024533555.2). Classification (NCBI taxonomy): domain Eukaryota; kingdom Metazoa; phylum Arthropoda; class Insecta; order Diptera; family Culicidae; genus Aedes; species Aedes koreicus. Next base: position 519,132 of record JAHHFK020002597.1, on the reverse strand, counting down.
ATGCACAGTTATCAATTAAGAGCTTTCTATCCCAGGTACCATTTTTGCATAAGTATGATTTTGTGGCAAGTACCATCATACCCTATGCCTTAGACCAGACCGGGAATCGAACCCAGCCACCTCCAGCATGGTGTTGCTTTGTAGCCGCGGCTTTACCGACTGAGCTAAGGAAGGACCCGCCAAAATATTCACTGAGTGTAAATAGAAGAATGTTGTGGCCATGTTTCAAAAAAAATTTTTAAGTCTCAGGATTTTGTATTTTAAGATAACTAAACTTCAACATTTTTTTTTTAATTTACAAATCCTGAAATTTTTTCCAGATATCAAGATATTTTGATTTAAAGACTTCTAAATTCTATATTTTTTGGATCTTCAGATTCTTAAATTTTTCAATTTTTCGATATAAAGATTTTTAAACCAATATTAAGATTTTTAAATTTTGAGATTTTTTGATTTTTTGATTTTTTTATTTTAAGATTTTTTTATTTTTAGATGTTAAGATTTTTAGATTTTAAGAAATTTAGACTTAAAGATTTTAAGATTTTAAGATTTTTAAATTTTTTGATTTTTAGATTTTTAGATTACGAGATTTTTAGATTTTGAGATTTTGAGATTTTTTGATTTTTTGATTTTTAGATAATTAGGTTTTTACATATTTAGATTTTGAGAATTTGAGATTTTTAGATTTTTTATTTTAAGATTTTAAGTAGATTTTCACATATTTAGATTTTTAAATTTTTAGATTTTGAGTTCTTAAAAGTTTTAGATTTTTAGATTACTAGATTTTTGGATTAATGTATTTATGGATTTTTGGATTTCTAGATTTTTAGAATTTTAAATATAAAAATTTTAGATTTTTCGATTTTAGAGTTTTAGATTTTCAGATTTTTAGATTTTTTGATTTTTAATGTTAAGATTTTAAAATTTTAAGATTTTTAGATTTTAAGAAATTTAGATTTAGAGATTTTTAGATTTTTAGATTTTTTAAATTTTTAGATTTTTAGATTTTTAGATTCAGAGATTTTTAAATTTTTAGATTTTGGGATTTTTAGATTTTTTGATTTTTTGATTTTTAGATAATTAGGTTTTTACATTTTAAGATTTTGAGAATTTGAGATTTTTAGATTTTTTATTTTAGGATTTTAACTAGATTTTCACATATTTAGATTTTAAGATTTTTAGATTTTAAGATCTTAAGATTTTTAGATTTTTAGATTACTAGATTTTTGGATTTTTGTATTTTTGGATTTTTGGATTTCTAGATTTTTAGAATTTTATATCAAAAATTTTTAGATTTTTAGAGTTTTAGATTTTTAAATTTTTAGATTTTAGATTTTTAGATCTTTAGATATCTAGATATTTAGATTTTCAGATTTCTCGATTTTTCGATTTTAAGATTTTTCGATTTTTCGTTTTTAGATTTTAAGATGTTTAGGTTTTTAGATTTTTAGATTTTTAGACTTTAAGATTTTTAGATTTTAAGACTTTTAGACTTTTAGATTACTGGAAGTGGATAGAACTGGAATTAAGATTTTTAGATAAGATATTAAATTATTTTTTGAATACATTAGATTATTCAATTTTTAGATATTCAGAATAAATGAATTATTGCAGTTTTAAGTTTTATTGCAATTGAAAGATGTTTCGTTAGCTCCATCCATTGCGTTTTTTATATTACAAGACTTTTCTATTCTACGGTACATTAAAAATCAGGGTACAAAATTAATAAAATGTCTTATCAGAGCCTTATAATCTACTTTTCTGTTGTAATATGTCTTAAGTTAAATATTATTTATTGAATATATCATCATTCGTTAATTTATTATAAATAGATTCCCCGTGAAATCGTATTTGATTTCTGCCAGCGCTGAAAACTTGACTCGCCATCTTCGTGAAGATCTAAACTAAACAATTTTCGTACACGACAGTTATGAAATGTGCAGAGTCTCTTGGCAATTGAACTCTGAAAGCTGAAAAAAACAGTTTAGGTTAAGTTTAGTAATAAAGACATAAGCCAAATTCCCCGTCGACTTGTTATGAACAAATTCTATAATGTTAAGTCTCATATCTTTGTACACACATACATACAAATACACACATACACACGTCAATTCATAAGACTTTGAGTGATCCTATAGTCTTTACAGTGCACGAGAAAGCCAAACAGTTAAAAGGGATAAGCATAAGGAAATGTTGAGGGTATAATTTATGCCCGCGCCGATTCACGCCGCCGCCGCCGCCGCCGAGGACGACCGCGGCGTGACGCCGGCTACGCCGCCGCCGCCGTTTAAAAATCCCATACACGCCGCCGCCGATTCAAAACAGATCGGCGCACAGGTCTACCCTAATAAAAAAATTTTTTTAACATATTCCCATTTAACGACAAAAAATATAACCAGTAACTTCTAGTTTATGATTGAAATTGTGTCCATAAGACATGTACCAACTCATACAATGCAATTTGTGAGTTTTTTTTTCTTTTGGTGTGTGTGAACACAGTCAGTAAGATAGCCAAAGGATATACCTTTCAAACAAACTAATTTGTTTTGATCGTATTCAACGTACATGCATACACAAATTTTTCAAAACCACTGTTGCGTATACGCGATAGCGGACGGAAATGGGTTAACTATTCACCGCAATGTTTCCTATCGTAGTAATCAATTGCGAATGATATAGAAAAGCATTGTTACATGGTATTATTGCATGATAGTGTGTGTTGACACCTTTTTAGCCTAGTCTGAAGCTGCTGGCAATTCATCCGTTAGGCGAACGTCGAGGGGTATTCACTGTTAACAGTGTTCCTAACATTCCCCCCCTCGTGTCGCTAGAACTACCGCTTCGGCGTCACACTCTGCACCCACCTCGAGTACTGCCAGTTCCCCCCGGCCCCGTAGGAGGCCCCCAAAACTCCCCCCCCCCCCCCCTCCCTCCTATCCCACCTTCCCCTGGATTGGTTCTCCCCCCCCCCCCCTTACCCACCGGTCCCCAACATTCCCGCCCACCAAGACCACTAGCTCCCCCCCCCCTATAGGTTTGATAGGGTCGAACCACTTCGTTCTTCGAGTAATGGTTGGAAGGTATTCGCTGACCCATCGCCGCCAACTTTTATCCAGTGTGTTTTGGGTCCTGTTCCAACTAAAGGGTGTATACGATAAAAATGGCACACACATATATACTCATCAAAATTAAACTAATTATCGGATTTTCTTGAAATTTTCAGGGAATGAAGAACTACTAATGAGTTTTGATTTACAACATTTGTTTTATTCAATTTCGTCTCCCATCCCGAATGCCCGCACCTTCCTTTTCACTCCACCCATCAAATTTTGTACAACCGATTTTCCCAGTGTTTTTGTTGTTTTTACCCAAATTTTCTTCAATTCTAGCTCTGTTTTTATAGTTTTGGAATGTTTGCGAAGTTCCGTTTTCATAATTGCCCAGAATTTTTCAATTGGACGAAGTTCCGGTGAATTTGGTGGGTTCATATCCTTTGGCATAAAATTGACTCCGTTGGCTCGGTACCACTCCAATACGTTTCGAGCGTAGTGGCAGGATGCTAGATCAGGCCAAAACAGAGTTGATCCTTTGTGCTTCTTAATGAATGGCAAGAGACGCTTCTTAAGGCGCTCTTCCGTGTAAATCGCACCGTTTATTGTTCCGGAAGTGATGAAGGGAGCACTTATTTCCCCACATCCGCAAATCGCCTGCCAGATTAGAAACTTCTTTGCAAATTTCGATAGTTTCTTCTTTCGAACATCCTCCGGAACATCGAACTTCGATTTGGCAACGAAATATTCTTGCCCAGGAAGTTGACGGAAGTCGGCCTTGACGTATGTTTCGTCATCCATCACGATGCAACCGGATTTGGAGAGTAGCTTCGTGTAAAGTTTCCAGGCGCGGGTTTTCGCAGTGATGTTTTGTTTTGTTGTTGTCATTCCGGTTTGGGGCTTTTTGCACTTTGTAAACATGTAACCCAGCACGCTTCGTGGTTTTCTGCACAAAACCGACTGACACCTTAGACTTTTTAGCGACATGTCGAATTGACATGTTTGGACGGTTCTTGAATTGTTGTACGACTTTCCTGGCCATTTTACTGTCTATTGGACCACTTTTACGACCACTCCCTTCCTTCCTTTGGACACTCAGACGCTCCTTGAAGGTTCTTATTACACGAGACACAATTTTATTTGCAATTCCAAGCCTTTTAGCAATCCACCGGTGGGACGCCCCTGGATTTTGATTGTGAGTGCACAAAATTTTCTCACGGACAATTTCTTGTTTCGACGACATGACTGGAACTACTGAATGTATAACTATGAAACTTGGCAGATGTAAATAATACACTATGGATAAGATCTACTCAAATTTCTAGGTTTTTTACTCATACGATTCAAAAGTTACAGAAGATTTTCTGTGTGCCATTTTTATCGAATACACCCTTTACTCCTTCTTCCCCCCTCTTTCCAATTCCCCAAACCTCCCCCACTATCCCCCCTTCCTCCCCCTCACTTTTTCCACCCCCCTCCCCCCACCCCCTTCCCCGTAACCCCTTCTACTCCATTTTTTTTTTTTCCCCCCCCCTCCCTCTCCCCCAAAAATATCCCCTCATTCGGTCACCTCTGCGGCCAATAAACCGCCGAATTGCTTTCTTACAAGAGTCCGTCGATAGGTTAGCTGCAATCTCCACGTGAATCGCTCTGATGGCCAGGCAGGTGAACGAAACAACCCACCGCTTCAGCGAACTCTTCCCTGTCGATGACCGGATAGTGTATGGTCCAAAATAATCAATTCCCACCATAGTGAACGGACGATGGAACACGGCCAGCCATTCTAACTCAGTTTTGAGTCGTTTTTGACTCACTTTCGTCAAAAGTGGAGTCACTCAAATTTGAGTAAATGTAACTGGGATTGACAAGCCGACAAATCAAAAACATCCATCTGATTTGAGTCGATGTTTTTGATTTGTCCACTTGACAATACCAGTTACATTTACTCAAATTTGAGTGACTCCACTAATGACGAAAGTGAGTCAAAAACGACTCAAAATTGAGTCGACATGGCTGGCCGTGAATGGCATCAATCTAGCTTTTGGGAGCGGCCCCATTCTAGGCACAGCTGAGCTGCCTTATACACTCGACACCATATACACTGCTTCCTCACCAGACGTAACTGCACCCTTAGTTTCGATATGTGGAAACGCTGTCTGACCTCGTTCACTACCGTCTCGTCGTTGGCGTGTTGGAACTTTCGGTGATACCAATCCAGCAGTAGGTTTGTTACTCGATGTCCTTTCGGTAAGATGATTGGATTCCGTGTGTCATAATCAACGAAGTCAACTGTCAACACGGAGTACATCAAACTCGTCAATTGCTGGAGTGAGTTTGATAAGTGAGCTGCTTCTTTCCAGTTTCCGACAGTTTGGTGGCTGCGACTGAAGATTGAACTTGAACACTGCCACTTCGTCCGGGAATCCCTCAAGCTGTGCAATTCGCCACAAACACCGTTCGGCCTTCTGTAGATCTTCCCTGGTCAATGCGCCCTGCTTTATCGGGTGTTTTCTGTGTAACCGCACCCTGTTGTCGATGAATCGCACAACGTACGCCATGCTTCGCAGTAACCGCTCCCACCGTGAGAACCGCTCCAACTTCACCACTGGCTCGATTACGTCATGTTTGTAGACAAAGGCTGGACGAAGTTCCTCCACCGTCATGTTGATTTCGTCTCTGCAGTCCTTCGGCCATTCTTGTTCGTTGTCGTACAGGAATTCTGGTCCGCAGTACCACCGGCTATCTGGATCAAATGAAGGACCTTTGCCCCACTTTGTGGCTTCATCAGCCACGTTGAGTTTTGTGGACACCCATCGCCATTCTTTTACCGATGACAGACTGAGGATTTCATTGATTCTAAAAGCTACAAATTGCCGGTAGCGACGTGCGTCTGACTTAATCCAAGCTATGACTGTAGATGAATCACTCCAGAAAAACGTGTGTCACACTTTCAGCGAGTGCTTTTCCTCGATCGACTTCCGCAAACGAGCACAAAGTACCGCTGCCAGCAGTTCCAGTCGTGGTATGGAAAGAGGTTGAAGTGGAGCTACCTTTGTCTTCGAAGACACCAAGGAACACCGAACGCCACCATTGTCGACAACACGAAAATAAGCTATTGCAGCGTAGGCCTCTTCGCTGGCATCCACGAATATGTGCAAATCTAAGGGGTTGTAGCATTCGGTGCTGTATCCTGGGAAATAACAGCGAGTGACTTTGACTGTATTCATCTTCCGGAGTACAGCAAGCCTTTGTTTCCAGCGGCAGTAAATTTCCCCGGGAACTTTTTCATCCCAATCAATTTTGGACCTCCAGACATCTTGGACGAGAACCTTCCCATGAATAACGAAAGCTGCCACGATACCTAGAGGGTCATAGATGCTCATCGTGACTTTCAACATTTCCCTTTTGGTTGGAACTATTTCTCCTGATACCAGTTGCTGAAGATCATCCCGGAAGCTCAACGAAAATGAGAAGACGTCTTCGTCCGGTATCCAAATCATCCCAAGAAGTCTCTCCGTACCTGTTTCCTTGTCCGCAACGAAGCACTTAACGGATGTGGGATTCACTTTGCCGATCTTTTCAAGTACCGTTCTTCTGTTCGACAGCCAATTTCGTATTTCGAATCCGGCCTTCGAATGCACTTCTGCTACTTCCAATGCTAGTTCAACAGCCTCCTCTTCCGTATCGACACTGTCCAGATAGTCGTCCACATAGTGACGGTGTTTAATGGCGGCAGCCGCCTTTGGGTGAACAATTTCGTTGTCCGTAGCATTCAAATGCATTGCGTATAAAGATTGCGTTGGAGAGCACGACGCTCCGAAGATCGCAACATTCATCACCATGACTTCGATAGGCATATCCGCGTTGTTTCTCCACAGGAACAGTAGTGCGCAGCGATCTTCCTCTCGAATTAGGAGCTGATGAAACATTTCCTTGATGTCTCCTGATATTGCCACCTCCCGCTCGCGGTACTGGAAGAGCACGGATAGAAGCGAAGCCAATAAATCCGGACCCTTCAGCAGCATCGAATTTAGTGAAATTCCGTCGACCTTTGCTGCAGCGTCCCAAATTACCGTCACTTTGCCAGGTTTTCTTGGATGAAGAACTACAGCAAGAGGAAGATACCAAGTCCGACGTGGATCAAAACGGTGCAGCTCTTCAAAGGTCGCTTTGTGCGCATAGCCCTTCTCTTGGAAGTCCAAAATTTGTTGGCGAACGTTGTTGTATAGTTCAGGGTCCTTCGACAGTCGTCTTTCCAAACACCTTAACCGTTTTTCTGCCAAAGGTCGACCATTGGGAAACTCAAGTCCATCATGTTTCCATATAAGCCCCGTCTGGAATCTCCCGTTGTTTGTACGCACAGTGGTTTCTTCCAGTATTCTACGGGCTCGTTGCTCTTCAGCTCCTTCAACTTGGGGAACCAGTGCTACACCAAGGCTTTCTATGGAAAAGAAACTCTGCACGTAATCGTGTAGATCTTTGGTGGGTGACTTTGCACAGATGTGTAACTGTCGATGCTGCATAGTATTTACATGTCCATGCTGGCATCCATAGATTGACCAGCCAATGCGGGTCGTTGTAGCGATTGGCTCATTAGGTTGACCTTCACGAAGTTTGAGCGTAGATAACAGATGGGTGTTGTTCAGACCTATTAGCACACCTGGCACTGCGGCGCTGAAACTTTGCACAGGTAAGCCATCTAAGTGTTTAAACCGCACAGATATCTCACTGAAGTCCAACTGTTGTTCTGGCAACCCAAGATCTTTCACGGAAAAAGTCAGCCTGCCCTGCAATATTCAGCTTCCAAAATGCTCGATGAATAGTTACACGATCATCTCTTGAAACTTTATCAGCACAGCTTTTCCCGCAGCTACAGAGTTCAGGATGGGAACGTCGCCGTTTTTTTTTTGGCAACAACAGCCTTACGTGGCTCCTTTTTGGTCCTCTTACGTTTACCTCTACGTTGCTCGGAAAAATAGCTTCCTTCCGAGTCAATGCTGCCGTCACTGGCGATACAGAATCCAGCGGAGGATGTCCAACATCGAGAGTATCGCCGGCAGCTTTTCCGTCGTCGGGCTGATTTTGAATTAGCTCACCTGTCACATTCGAATGATCCACATACGATGCCGATCGGCGGGGCACTTCCGGATTCGGAAAAAAATCCCATAAGTTGCGGTCAGCTTCCGGGAACTTCTCACATTTTTCATTCGGATTCGGATTATCCGGTTCACATCCGTGGAAATCTTCCTCTAAATCCACACTTTCGACGTCACTATCACCACCATAAAGTTTAATCATGTCAAGGGACATATTTAAAATCGATTAGTCACTATTGAAGTGCAAACATCCGTATCGAAGGAAAACCCAAACATCAATGTTTTGACTTGAAAGGTAAACAAAGCATGCGATGGGGTGGGACCAAGGGGTGAGTCGCTCAGCACACTTTTCTCCTGTGCTATTTTTTTTTAGTGTGCCTACAAGCGTTGCGTGTTCCTGTAAGGTGCCAAGGGTGCCGATGAGTTGACAGTCCAAATTTTATTTGTTGCTGTTCCTGGCAAACAGGCATAAGTTCTGGTTTCTACAAGAAATAAACAATATAGAAAACAAGAAGCAGCAGTGCACTAAAACGGGTCGCTTCTAGGATGTTGAGGACATAAATGATAAATTTCTAAATGAAAAGCGGACTTTTCTAGTTGAGAAAGTGGTTAATTGTGGATAGGACATTTTTCAAGTTATTCACTCTTTGATTCTTCTGCAGTTGACTACAGGTGAAGGTAAAATTTTGAGGGCTGATCGATACACAATCTCAATCCTCCGTAAAGGTAACAAAAGCAGTTCGTGTGGTGGAATTCTGTTAGTCATAAGTCCAACGGAACTCCCAGTGCAACCTGGTCAAGGGTCAAGAACCGGCCTTCCGGTATGAGCGCGCTGTTATTTGATAATGTTCCATTACTTTTCATTTTATTAGGTTCTCGGTCATCTTTCTAGTCAGTAAATGTTGATGAACGTGATCTACTAACTGAATCTGCATTCCGATCAGCCAATTACCCAGATAGAAGAGAAACTTCCTTTGAAAAACCGCATCGAAGCGAACGAAATATGCGAAGAAGCTTTCCGGAAGTTTCACGTGGGGTACAATGAACAGGTGTAAGAACTAAATTATTGGGAAGCACCTAGGGGTGAGACAGCTATACTTTGAGTTGTATTGATGCACCGAGTAACGCGCGAGTAACTCAATATAGCATTAAATTGAATCAATATTCATCGCTCCTTATCGGTTGCCAGGGTTTCAAAAGGTTCGACTTCCAATTTGTTTGAAAAAATTGTGGAAATTCTGCTAATGGCAGTCGAAGATGTAGCAACGGCGAGCCCTATTCCACGACCACGAGGATTCTAGGATTATTTTATATGTGATACGTGATACGGACAGCTTTACGGAAGTCCAATGATCAGGTATCCTAACGATGTTTATGGACTGGTAATTTGCTAAACATCGATTCTGCGAAGCTTGAAGCTTGCGTCGGAGTGCAGCGGGCTGAGCTCTTTTGTCTGACCGTCTGGCGGAATGATGCTGCAATAGAAAATAGCAGGTCAAGCCGAAACTGATGGATTATTCAACGCATGACTTGATTGGAGACATTGAAATAACTTCTTAACGAAAATGCTCACACGAGTAGTAGTAAATACGATATCAAACTGTACGAGCATATCAGATATTTAAGCAAAAATAGGTTATTTTCAAAATCAGAGTTAAATAGAGAAAAATAAAAACATTGAAAATTGCTTTTGTCCAATTGTTCACACACGAGAGATCATGTAATAGTGTTCGGTTTGTTTGACAACTGCTGTGCAAAAACAGAGAGAAAACAAATGACAGTGCTCGCTTGCTGAGTAACGTGAGTTACTCGAGGTTCCTCAATAGCAACTCCGAAAATGCTCGCGATCAGGAGCTGTCTTGCCCCTTGGGTAGCACCTGTTCAATTGTCTGATAAAGGGCGATACGGTCAAAATTTGGTCAATATCAACTTGACGTATTTCTTTCAATTTTGCATTTAAAAAACCTGAACACCCCTCATTTTGAAGGTGTGTGTGTGTAGAATGTTGCTCCTATTTTGATTTTGGAATTCACTCTTCAGTTGTCAAAATGCCGTCCAAGCAAGAAGAGCAGCGTATCAAAATTTTGCTCGCGCATCGCGAAAATCCGAGCTACTCGCACGCAAAGTTGGCAAAATCGCTAAAAGTTGCCAAATCAACCGTTACAAATGTAATTAAAGTGTTTGGGGAACGTTTGTCGACAGCCAGGAAGTCTGGATCGGGGGGAAATCGAGAACCGGAAGCCGCTGAGACGACAAAGAGAGTTGCCGGTAGTTTCAAGCGAAACCCTAACCTATCTCTCCGAGATGCCGCAAATAAGCTGGGTGTATCGTCTACAACCGTGCATCGAGCCAAAAAACGAGCCGGACTATCGACTTACAAGAAGGTAGTGACTCCAAATCGCGATGATAAACAAAATACGACGGCCAAAGCGCGATCCCGGAGGCTGTACACGACGATGCTGACGAAGTTTGACTGCGTGATAATGGACGACGAAACCTACGTCAAAGCCGACTACAAGCAGCTTCCGGGACAGGAGTTTTATACGGCAAAAGGAAGGGGAAAGGTAGCAGATATTTTCAAGCACACGAAACTGTCAAAGTTCGCAAAGAAATATCTGGTTTGGCAAGCCATCTGTACCTGTGGCTTGAAAAGCAGCATTTTCATAGCTTCCGGGACTGTCAACCAAGAAATTTACGTGAAAGAGTGTTTGAATAAACGTCTGCTGCCTTTCCTGAAGAAACACGGTTGTTCCGTACTGTTTTGGCCGGATTTGGCATCTTGCCATTACGGTAAAAAGGCCATGGAGTGGTACGCCGCCAACAACGTGCAGGTGGTTCCCAAAGACAAGAACCCTCCCAACACGCCAGAGCTCCGCCCAATTGAGAAATACTGGGCTATTGTCAAGCGGAACCTAAAGAAGACCAAAAAAACTGCTAAGGACGAGCAGCAGTTCAAGGCAAACTGGCTTTCTGCGGCGAAGAAGGTGGACAAGGTGGCTGTACAAAATCTGATGGCAGGGGTCAAGCGTAAGGCCCGGCAATTCGGATTTGGAAAAGCGGAAGCCTAACTGAATATTTTTCCTGAATTTTATACTAATTGAACTTGAAAAAGAAATTTAATTTGATTTTTAAATAAACGATTTCACCGATTTACACGCGTTTTCCCTTGACCAAATTTTGACCGTATCACCCTTTATACTGAGAAGATACACCATATTTTCCATTAATATTGTAAAATAGAAACAAATGAGAATGCAGTGTTGTCACATTTACTTATCGCCGAAATCCACCTAAAGTCATGTCCTTTTTTGGATTTAGAAGAGCGTGCCGAAACTTGTTCACAAGATGTATCGTGTCCTGGAGGCAAACTACTTCGTCCTTTATATTTGCTGGTCCATATAACATGTTTCATGGCCCGCAAAAGACGTGGATCACCATCGGATGCATGCACTACTACTTTTACTACTTTTTTTTAGTTCAGCCTTTACGTGTTTCCAGTGCTGTTTAATTTGAAGATACGTAAATTTGTTGTCACTAAACATGTACAGCACACAAAATGGAGATGCGCCTAAGACCATGGGCATGGCCATAACAACGTATAAATATTCTCCAACTGTGTATCGGAATTTTCCAAAGCCGCTAGAAAATACTTTTATGTCAATATTTTTGAGCTGCTCCAGCAACTCGTCGTAGATCAGATTCTGTATACCCCTGTTGAAAGACAGTTGATGTGATAGGATCTTTGATAGAACATTATTTTGGATATTGTACTCACCAGGAAGCGAAGTGTAATTTTATTTTTTTCAAATAATGTACGAGAGTGCTCTACAGAATTTTCGTCACAGATCTCGATGCTGACAGCAGTAATGTTCTTTGTGTTGAGAATATACTTTATTCCTTAGATTTGCATCAGTTTTGCCAGATCGATGAGACACATTACTTTTCCGCTGAGAAACCGGAAATTCTCAGGCTGACTTGCATAGGTTGTTCCATAATTTTCATGAAGAGGAGTCCCACCAGCTGCAGCTTCTTCGCGTAAGCTATCCGCCATGAACCGCATGTCTCCTTCCATTTGCTGAATGACCTCGATGGTTAGTTGAGACAAGGACTGGCTGCAGAGGTTTTGTTTTTGTTTTATTGTAACGGATGTGGAGGTTGTTCGGACCATACTCAGCCTCCAATTTGCTCCAAAAATATGTCTTTAATCAAAGATACAATGTTGCGTCGAAAATTGCTTATTTACTTAATTGCTTACCTCATCCATTGTTCAACCTCACGATTTACGTGAATTAGTTTTCCCTGCAATTCCAAATGTGAATTCAACAAACAAAACTCTCGCTAGATTGACGTGACGAAACAAACAAAGCGAAAAAATGTTATCAACAACAATGCATATTGGCAAAGGTTGCTGTTTTTTTTTTTTCAATTCAGAAAAGTCAACTGTCAAAAGTGTTCCTCAGTGTGCCACACATGTGGTATGGATTGAAAATTGAAGTACGACATTGTGGCTGGCACACTGTTCTAAGCGATTTACCCTTGGGTGGGACTGATATGCGAGTACTTTTGCGTTCACCTTCGATAGTACCCGCATAACGTGTCCTATATTGTTTTGTCACCATTTTAGTACTAAAAACATGTATTTTATATAAAATGTCATTCTCAACGAAATGTTTATGTTACAATACAAAAGTTGTGATCAACCAATCATAGATTTTGTATCACTAATAACAGCAAAACATTATCTTATACAAAAATGTTCAATCGTTATTTTCTCAATATGGTGATTTTCAAAATGGGACTCATATGCGATTATAGGTAGTGCAGTAGCTGTGGATTGTCGTATTATGTATTATAGAGAGAGCAACAGCTATATAGTTTGACGTAATTTTCCATTCCTTTTTCCTGCTTGAATTATTTTCAACCAACTGAATCAAGAAAAATCGTTCGTCCTGTCTTTAACTGTATTCACTGTCCTGGGAAACTTTTGGGGCTGAGTAAGTCGTTATCGTTCATCGAGGCAAAAGATAATCTACACATTTCAGCTGCCCTTACATATTTCGAGTACTTACAAGTTTGTCGGCAGTGCACTAGACTGAGTCAGATTACATTTTCACTCACTCGGTTCTAAAAAAAACCACTAACGCATTTCCTATGTTACACTCTAGATAAACTTTCAATTATTTGACACAATTCGAAACCCTTCAATCAATATGGAGAGAAAAGTCCCAACATTTTGCATCAGCCTACTGTGTGCAGTGATGTGATTAAATCTCAAAACGGTTGCTTACGAGCGACTTCCGCCAAGGGTTTGTTGTTTTCAATGATTCGAGCCTGGCGGATGATGAAATGTAAATGCCCGCCGGTCCGCAGCGTACTCCAAGCATGTTTGAATGGAATTAAATTATCCGCCACTGCTTGAAACATCCCCCCGACGGCGGTGGCTGAGCCAAAGGATCCGCAGCCAGACCCCGTTGGGTTAGCTGTAATTGAACCTGATTTACGCTGACCTTCTGCTGTTTTTGAGGCGTTTGATAATTTATTCAAATACTTGCTGGGACTTTGTTCTGGCCCGGCAAGTTTGCGGGGAAGTTGTACTCGCTAATTGATGGTTGTTAAATAAAAACTTATTTTTAAATTTTGCCCTTTTTGAATATGGTTAGGCTGAAGAAAGATGTTATTTCAGAGGAAAATTCTTCGGAGAAAAAGGGAGATTCACTGTGATCACCAGCGAGCTACAAATTTACTTTTTTGTTCTGTGTTCCGAACCATGCCAATGGAATCCTTTTTGCCAATATTATTCCAGGTACACAAGATGTTTCTTTTGGACTCTCTCATAGTGACTCTGTGAGAAATGGAAATCTATTGAATGAGGAGGAGTGGAAAAGACACTGTTAACGATTGAAAAAACGAGGCTTCTAAATCTGTGAAGACTATATTTAGAGTTACAAATTCCTACAACAAGACTAAACATGGTAGGTTAGGATCACATTAAGAACCATACTACTTACTGCTCTTCGCTATCGCACAACAAAATGCGTGTTAATTTGCACGAATCGTTTCGTCAGAACCTGCATAAGAAGTTATTCTGAATATATGTTACTGTTCGAGCCGTGGGCTCTGTATTTGCCGGGATGCAGAGGGATTTCTTCCCGTTCGTGGTTCGAACGGCGCACAAAAACCAGAGGAGAATTATTGCACCAAATGATCACTGCTGCTTTTGCACCGCAGCACCAAACAGCTGCGAAGTAGTCCTTTAATTGTTTGTTCACCGCTAAGTTCACCGTGAATTCACTTTCACGCACGATTGTGGATATCAATTTCGCACACGGTCACGCAAGATTATTTTCGGATCGATCAACGAAAATCGAACTATACCACAACTTCTTTAATAAACGAATCAGCTGTTCTTGATCATTCCGGCCACCTTGAAACAATCACATTGTTTCAACACTCAGAACTCTCGATACTATGCTCTCTGCTATCTCGGTTGGATCGGACATCTTCGGTTGTAAGATTCCGACAGCATAGCATTTCGTTCAATACCGTTGTATCGATGATTAACGGATGTTGATTCATCTATTCGCAAAGCATTGGGGATGATCGATTGATGAATGGCACGAAGTTATACGAAGCAGAACTGTGGACAAGAGAAAGACCCGGTAGATCGAACGGTTTGGTTGAAATTAATGGAACGCTAATCACCTGATTGCGCTCCATATGCGCATTGAGACAGTTTCGGACTGCTCTACCGTTCTTTGAAGAATCAGGAACAGCTCATATCGGTTGGTGGTCTTTGCTTGGGATTGGAAGAATGGCAATCTTCGCAACTGGTCTCACGTATCATCGGCTGTCGTTATCGTGACGACGCGAACGATACCGTCCTTCCCAGGATGTAGTAGGATGATTCTTCCGAGATGCCATTGCACAGGAGGAAGATTTCCATCCTTGATGATAACAATCTGCCCTATCATGATAAGGACTGGTGATTTGCATCCTTTTGTTGCCCGAGACTGGACTTGAGCAAGGTACTCCGGATACCAACGAGAACAAATTCGCTGGAACAGTTTCTGGGTGTGCTGCCAATGGTCCAGATGAACTTCCATTGTATTTGGTTTTCAGCACACCAAGTTTGTATTTGAGCTCGGTCGGGCTCGCTTGACTTCAGCATTTCGTAGATACGATTGGGAGCATTAGCTGCTCCCTTGAATGCGGTTCCATTGACCGAATGGAGTTCTCGAACGAGGCCACGACGGGCGACAAATCGACGAAGTGCGGATAAGAAGGCGGCTGTTGACAGATCCGTGACCAACTCGATGTGAACTCCCTTAGTAGAGAAACACACGAAAATGGCGATGTACGCCTTGGTTGGTCCACGGTTGCGAACAGGTGATTTTAGATACACTGGTCCACAGTAGTCAACACCACTGATTGAAAATGGCCGTGCTGGAGTAACTCTGGACGTTGGCAAGTCTGCTAAAATGGTTCTGCTGAACGAGGACTGGCATATTCCGGAAACATTTAATACACTGGTGATATGTATGCCGCACAAGATTCCGTCCACTGATCCTCCAGTATTTCTGGCGCATTGTAGTTAGCATCAGCTGCGGACCAGCATGGAGAAGGAACTTGTGAGAATGACCAGCGAGAAGTTGTGCCAGTGGATGCTTTGCAGACAACAGCATCGGGTATTTGACTTCTTCTGGAACTACGGCGTTTGATAGGCGTCCTTCAACGCGGATGATACCGTGACCATCAACATACGGTCTCAACCATTTGAGCGATGAATATTTCAATGCGTTGATATTCGTGGAACTGGTAAGTTCAGCTAGCTCTTCCGAATAAAGGTGTGACTGAGCCATACGAATAGCTCAAGTCGTGCGATAGTGTGTTTCATAGCAAGAGGTGCCACCTTTCATTTCGATGTGAACAGCTGAACCCTAACCTGGTCACCATCCTACGAACGAACGAAGCAGCATGATCCGTAGGCCACATCAGAAGCATCGGACAAGAAATGCAACTCCATCATGGAAATGTTGCTCAATGATACGAAGGGTGGAATTCAAATTTTGGCAAGAATGGGAAGCGAAGCGTGAAATTGCTTCCACTCATCTTGTAACTTTAGCGGGAGCGGTAAATCCCATTCGTATGGGTCTTTGTTTTCGTTCTTTAACTTCCAAAATCGTTGCATGAACATTTTGGCGGTGACTATAGTGGGTCCAACGAGGCCTAACTCAAAAATCTTTGCGATCGATGCACGAGATGACCTTTCTTTTTGAGAGAATAGGTGCTGGTAGCGGAAGTTCAACCTTGAAACGGAGCATATCCGTCTACGTATTCCATACTAAGCCGAAAATAGATACTGTCTGTTCATCTTGCAGATTATGAAACGGTTTGATCGCCAGATCTTCGTTCGGAATTTCAACTAAAGCTTCTGAGATGTTGGAAGCCCACTTCTTCAACGAAAGACCTGCTGATGCAAGCATGGCAGATATTTGGAAACGTTTCTCTTTGGCAGATTCCAAGTTGTCAGCGCCAGTAAGGAGATCATCATCGTAAAAGTATTCGATGACTGCTTCTACTGCTTCCGGATAGTTTTTTCCTTCTTCTTTTGCTAGCTGCTGGAGTTTACGTGTTGCTAAAAACGGAGCTGAGGCGGTTCCATACATGACGGTGAGCAGTTCATATCTTTCCAGTAGATCGCATGGCCGTCGACGAAAAAGAATACGCAGAAATCGTTGACCAGCAGGAAAATGCAACAGTTGACGGTACATTTTTTCTACGTCAGCCACAAAAGCAACAACGTGAAAACGGAATCGGATGATGATTGAGTCGAGATTCTGCTGCACGACTGGTCCCACGAGAAGCGTATCGTTGAGTGCGATTCCGGAGGAGGTCTTACATGAAACGTCGAAAACCACGCGAACCTTTGTGGTTGTGCTGCTCTCCTTAAACACGGGATGATGCGGTAGATAACAATGTCGAATTTCCTTTTCTTCAAGGCAGGATCTCTTTCAAGGCGGCGTTCAAGGCTATAGAAGCGGCGTGTGGCTATTTCTCGAGATTCTCCAAGAGTGACTTGCGGATTATCGGACCGAGGGAGGCGTACAGCGTACCTTCCGTCGTGAGTTCGAGTGGTGGTTTTGGCATAGATTTCTTCGCACAATTTCTCTTCGGCGGAATACGTCGGGCCATCATCATCTGCTTCAAGCTCCTAGAAACGTGCTAATTTGAGGGATCGGTCGGCGGTTGACATGTAGCAAGCTGGTGGTGCGATCGTGGAATTAGTAGATGTCTTCCCAGAAACTGTCCATCCGTATAGTATTTCCACCAATAGTGGTAAGCCGTCACCGATTGATAAACGATTGCCGGTGTGAATTTCGTGATAGCATTCCCCTCCGATGATGATGTCGATCACGCCCGGAATATTGAAGTGCGGATCGGCCAGTGAAACGTTTGGTATTGGATTGGCTGATGGTTTCTTCATGAAAAGAAAATCGATTGTGGTGGAAAATGCGCTGGTTTTTTATTTGATTGTTGCCACGATTTGGCGTTTGATCTGCTTGACAGATTCTCCTAGTCCTGATACAGCTACGTCCACTAGAGTGCGCTGAGTGGTAAAGGCGTTAGCCAACCGTTTTGTGATAAAGTTGGACACCGATGCAGAATCTAGAAGAGCTCTTACAGTAAATTCCTTGCCGTGTTGATCGACGACGGTAAGAACAACCGTTTCCAGGAGGACCGTGCTGTGGTTTGATTGGACGGTCATGCTTACGTCTAGTGGATCCCTACGTTCACTGACGTGGATGGAGTTGATTGTGGTGTAGAAGGAGTCGATGATATGGCAGGAATTATCTTCTTTGGAGATGCTGAATCATGCAGCATAGAGTGATGTCTGGCGTGGCAGGTTCTGCAATTGAATTTTGACTTGCAGGCCCGCGCTTGATGACCATGACGGAAACAGTTCCAAAACAAGCTTCGCGGAGTTACCAACTCTCGCCGCTGGGATACAGTTAGCTTGCTGAACGTTGGACACTGATGTAGAAACTGCTTCTCCAAACATGCAGGGCAATGCGACGTGGTTGACTTGACTTCACTTGTCGCTGCGGTGACAACGGACTTGAATGCGACTGGCTTCTTAGAATTGAGACCGGCCACCTTGATGCTAGCCGTTTGCGAACGATGCTGCAGATCACTCGAGATCGACTTTAACATCCGAACTTGTTGAATTCAATAAACTTGAGGAATTCAATAAGCTTGTCATACTTGACGTCTTCCTTCTGGCGGGTTTCTTCTGCAAAATTACGAATCAAATCTAGCTTTATGTGTACGGTATAATTATTTCGCGCACTGTATTATGACTATATCATCTGCGAAGCCAATAATCTCGAAGCCCTGGGCGTCAACTATTAAAGACCATAATAAGGGGGAGAGAACACCTTCTTGAGGACACCTTTTTGCAGCTCTAACTGTTATGGACGAGCTTCCAAGATTTGCTGAAATTTCTCTTTTAGAAAGCATCTCATTACTCCAATTCGCAATGCTTTCATGAAACCCACGGCTTATCATAGCGTTTTTCATTAAGTTAAAGGATGCATTATCAAATGCTCCTTCAATGTCAATAAACGCCGCTAGTGAAATTTCTTTTGCATCGAAAGATTTTTCTAGATTTGTAACAAGCGTGTGGAGAGCTGTTACCGTTGGTTTACCAGTTTGATAAGCGAACTGATACTTATTGAAAGGAACTGTTGTCAAGTACGTTGATTTTATGTGCTCATCAATTAGTTTTTCCATTATTTTTAGTATAATAGATGATAAACTAATCGGTCTGAAGGATTTTGCTACCATTTTATCCTTCTTATTAGCCTTTGGAATAAATAAAACCTTCACTTGACGCCAGGAATAAATAAAACCTTCACTTGACGCCAGGTGTGTTTTCAACGTTATTTCTAATGCAGGAAGAAACCTTCCACAGAACTAGTAAAAGTGCCGTCCTCCTTCTTAAAACTTCCTAGGCCATTTGAATAAAAGGAAAGGACTCTTTGCAATCTGGCAGCAATTAGAGTATTTTCAATGTTTTCACCTGTATGCCTCCAATTTTTCCTTTTTGATCTTCGAATTTGTTTGTTATAAGCACTGAGGGCTTCCTTATAGTGATCCCATTTCCCTGTTTTTTTAGCCTGGTTAAATAGCTTCCGGGTTTTCTTTCGAAGTGTTTGTAATGTTTTATTCCACCAAGGTGGAACGCTCTATTCGTAGAGCGTTCCTTTGCAGGACAGCTATCGTAGCAAACTTGTTAGAGTAGGCTTGAAAGCTGTCGAGATTTTTCCTCAACTTCTTAGCACGTTTTTGAGTATCCTCCTAATTCATTGACTCCAACGATAAGCTTTGGAGTTATACAACTCCCAGTTGGTTTTCCTGGGATCTCGTATAATTTCAATAAATTGTTGATTAGTTTCATAATCAAAAATGATTTGCTTGTGATCAGACAGAGGCTCTTCTTTTTGATACGTGCTAGTTTTTGATTTTATCTGACATCATACGACTACATAAAGTTAGGTCAAGAACTTCTGGTCTAACTGATTTTACAAGGTTGGATCGTTCCCTCTATTACATGAATCTACTTCATGTTTTGAGATAAAATCTAAAAGGTACTCACCTATGATGAGCATTTGTTGTGTCTTTTGCAGTACGACACGAAATGTTCAACCTCTGGTGGAGGTACCTCTGGCACGTCGCCAGGAAAGTAAGTTGAGGCGACATAAACTTCCGTTTTGCCATGGGTAGTTGGTACCTCCATCATAATTGCTACGATGTCTCTCTCTATTGGAAAGAAATTTGTTTTTTTCGTTTACAAGAATTTCTTTGATTTTCCGCATAAACTGGGTTGTTCTTCCTCCCCAACATTGGTTCTGCGGTTACCAGTTGAAAGACTTCTCTTAGTCTGGAGATTTATTTCTCTGTATTCCGGCGCTGGTCCGTCATTTGTCATTCGATCATAATTTTTTCCTTCACTGACTGTTTTTGTAGTATGACCAGAATCTAGGTTTGGTCCCATGCCCTTGACACCACTTGATCTTGGAGTTTGATCTGAGTGATCAATGATCATTCTATTATCACCAATTTCTTCGTGGATCTTATCAGAGGCATGGTCACTCCTATGTTCTTGTTCTCGCACTGTTTTCATTGATTGGATTATTTGATTTTGTTTGTCGATGGAAAGAAGCCAATGAGAACTTCTGGACGAGGAATGTCTTTCTCCTCAACCACCGTAAGCTCCCCCCTGGCCCAACGCTTTAAATTAGCAATGAGGCTACTTAACCAGTTTGCTGTTTCCTGGTTTTTACAAGTTATAATCAAGTACTCCGACTTGAATGCACAATGTCCAAACTTGGGATTAAGTGCTTCTTTTCTTTGTCCCGCAACTTAAGCTATAATAGTTTTTTGTGTTGCTACTAGTTGTTGTGTGGTAAGCTGCATATTAGGATAGTCTTTCGGTAGGATACCCAGCTTTACGCCACTAACTACTTCCTTGTACGAAGGGTTGATCTTACCCTCTGTTCGCACCAGAACAATTACATCATCACGACATCTATGTTCCAATGTTTGTAGCAGGTCAGCACCAACCATTCCTGTTGATTAAATATGGAACCCTTCGGGAATTTGCGATTCCATTCTTCCGGCGATCGAGTTAACATGGATGAACCATTATAAAAGCTGAACGACCACTTCAGAAGGGAGAAGTTTTTTGGATGTAAACACGGCAACATCATCATCATCATCGAGTGAGCCAGTCAGTGAAATTAATGTAAATAGTTAGTCAGTTAAGTTCAAATAAAGTTGAAGTAGGAAAAGTTGAATCCTGAAGTAACTTGTTGAAATGAACCAAACCAGTGCACTTATTATTACACTAAGCTTACCAGTGTATGAAAGTAAAAGAAGACTTTATCTGACATAGTGCTTGAGTGCCCGTTGTGCGTCAGTTTCTTCTGAGTGAATCGAACATTGGTCCTCCGAACCGGATCACGGCCGTCGAACTCCGTCCGCACCGGTACCTACCTATTGAGTGATATCCGCCATCGCTATTAGGATTTATTCAACGTAAGATTCGCCATCATAGTCGTTCGCTCTGTAACCCGCCATCGTAGCTGTAGAACAATCGTTCTGGGATCGCCATCGTTGCTGCTATTTAAATAATAATACAAGGCACATTATTGCCTTTTCTAAAGTAATTACACTTCCTAGATCCTCTACGCTTTCTTGTGTGATCTGCGCGGTCTTTTGCTTTGCAGACCGCTATCGATCAAGGCTTTGAAAACCAAACTGAAGAGCTTACTCGTCTCATTCATCCTGATAAAGACGTACATCAACGGTTACCAGGAAGAAAGAGATGTTTGCGAGATACCTGTACGCCTTGAAAACCTCGACAAGGTGTGGTCCGACTTTCAGGCAGCACAGTGTGAACTTGAATCCATCGATGAAACTGTGATCGACAAACAGTTTAAAGTACGGACCGACTTCGAGACTGATAACTATCGGGTGAAAGGCCTGCTTCTGTCTAAAAATAAAACTCCGCCGTCTCCTGGCATGAATTCGTCTTCTTCTTTGAGCACTCAAGTCCTTGGTTCATCTTCGCACGTACGCTTACCCGACATTAAACTTCCAGTGTTCAGTGGAAATATCGATACCTGACTGAATTTCCACGATCTCTATCACTGGTTCATTCTACCGTCGAGTTGTCCAACATTTAAAAAAATTATTACCTTCGTTCCTCGTTGAGTGGTGAAGCTCTCAAACTAGTCTCAACAATCACCATTAGTTCAAACAATTACCCAGTGGCTTGGAATCTGATAGTTGAGCACTACCGAAATCCTACGCGCTTGAAGCAATCACCTCGATGCACTATTCGAAGTGGGAACCTTGAAACGTGAATCTGCGACCTTCATCAGCTAGTGGAGGGCTTTGAAGCTAATGTGAAGGTATTCAAGCCACTCGGAGAAAGGGGTGAATTCTGAGACACGATTCTTATCCGCATGCTCAGCATCCGCCTGGATTTCACAAGGGGATTGGGAAGATTTTTCGTCAACGAAGGCAGATGTATCGTTCAAGGATCTGACAGCCTTCATACAGCAAAGAGTGAATGTCCTGCAAATAGTCCAGATTAAAGCTGTCGACACTCCAGCGTCTATTCGACAGTACAAAAAGTCAAGCCAACGTACGGTTTCTAGTCATGGGGTGAGTCAATTTCAATCTGGTCGGAAATGCGTCCTCTGTTCAGAACATCATCCAACCTTATTTTTGCCAATCTTTCTCTAAACTTGATGTTGGAGGGAAAGAAAGGGAAGTTCGTAGCAATTGCGCAAGTTCAGCTATGCCGCAATTGCCTGCGTACAGGACATCAAGCTCGAGACTGTTCATCATCGACTTCCTGCCGAAAGTGTCGAGGTCGCCACCACACCCAACTCTGCTCCGGACCTAACTCTGTGATTGCGAACTCAAAGGCCATCAGCACTCCCACCTACTGAAGGGTCAAAAGCATCTGCATCTGCTCCCATCACCGGACCTCCAAGCTACGCGAGCACCGGACAAGCACAGAAAGGTGTGCTTTCAGCCACAGCCGTCGTCAAAATGGTGGACGATAACGGCACTGCACACTGCAAGAGCGCTTCTCGATTCCGGCAGCGAATGTCATGAAGCAAGTCCTTGATTACCAGTCACCTCCGTCTCTATGCTATCACATGCCTCACTACGCTGTTCTTCGGGAAGATAGTACGACTACCAAATTGCGAGTAGTATTCGACGCGTCGTGTAAGATTCCGGATGGTACAAGTAGACTGGTAGACAAACGCGACACTCCGCTTCAGCGGATTAATTGGAGATCATCACCGGAGCAACCCTTGAGCACCTACGAGTTGCTAACAGTAATTTATGGTACCGCAAGCGCACCATTTCTCGCTACTTGTGTCCTTTTGCAACTAGCAAATGACGAGCAAGACTTATTTCCAAAGGCAGCAGAAATCCTACGGAAAGATTTTTAAGTTGACGACCTATTGTCGGGTGCAAACAGCATCGAAGAAGCAACGATGCTCTGTCAGTAGCTAGCTAAGGGAGGATTCCAACTTCGTTAGTGTGCCCACTTCTAACGAAGAAGGTTAAAAGACAACAACGAAAAAGATTGATTCTGGGACGAGGAGCTTCCGACGTCGATAAAAGATTGCTGGCTAGATTATACATCGCAGTTACCGCAGTTATCAACAACCTACGAATTGATCGCTACATTCTCTCAGCAAACCCGCCTTTCATTCAGTATCATTTCTTCTCAGATGCTTCTCAACACGCATATGGCGCATATGTTGTTACATCCGATCAGCAGACCGTTCGGGATCATTCAAAGTAGCTCTTCTCACTGCTAAGTTCAAAGTAGCACCCTTCCAGCAATAAAGTATCCCTCGGCTTTAACTTTGTGGAGCATTTCTTGCCGCTCAACTCTACCAAGATGTCATAAAAGCACTACAACTACCAGGTGCAACATTCTTTTGGGTGGACTAAACTACGGTGCTCAGCTGGCTGAAGGTCACTCCATCAACATGGACCACTTTTGTAGCAAACCGCGTGTTAAAAATTCAGCAATTGACTCAAAACGGACATTGGTACCACGTCTCTGGACAAGAGAACCCAGCAGATTTGCTCTCACGAGGATTTACTGCAGAGGACATTTTGGGTAATCAAAATCGTCTTGGCCAACCAATCAGCATAAATGCGAATCCAACACCGAAGGTTTCTCAGAAGCTAGCAAGCAACCAAAAACTGTCTGTTTAAAGTTATCTGAGCCAACATTCATCGATCATCTGTCAACAAGGTTTGCCGACTACGACCGTTTACTAAGAGTAAACTGTCTTCGATTCGTGCAAAATTATCGCCAACGCACAGCAAGCAATGGCTCAACATACATCACCTCTCACGAGAAAAAGGCAGCTGAAGCTGCATTAATTCGATTAGTTCAGCAACAAATTTTCGTTGAAGAGTAGAACCAACTCGAGAAGTCGATGCACGTTTTAGCGAGATCCCGTTTACGATGGTTCCATCCGTTCATGTCGGATGATCGAGTAATTCTCATTGGTGACCTTCTTGTGCAAGCAGCACAACCTTATGATAGCAAGCATTAGACCATTCTTTATGCATCTCATTATCTTTCAAGGACTTTAGTTCGTTCTGATTTTAGTTCGACCTGCATGCTGCTCCATAGCTCGTCAACGCCATTTTACGACAACGGTACTGGATCACAGGGGCCAGGAACCTAGCCAGATTCATTTACAGCAACTGCGTCATCTGTTCGAGGGCCCGACCACAAATGGTGGAGCAATTCATGGCTGAACTTCCAGCGTCACGCGTCACTGCATAACGACCCTTCTCTGTGACAGGCATTAACTATTGGGGGCAAATTTCAGTGCAACCCGTACACCGCCGAGCAGCACCCCGAAAAGCCTACGTAGCACTGTTCGTGTGCTTTTCTACCCGTGCCGTACATCTTGAACTGGTCATCGATTTGAGTACGGAAGATCCAACTGACTTCGAGCCGCTTACTCCAGGGCACTTCCTCATTGGATCTGCTCTCAAGGCTATTCCGGAAGCAAACTTCACCGAAATTCCGCTCAACCGACTGCGTCAATGGGAACAGACACAGAAACTATTCCAGCTGATTTGGAAACGTTGGCACTCTGAATATTTGGCTACTCTTCAATCCCGTTCGAAATGGTGCCACGCACCAATCACAATCAAGCGAAATCAACTTGTTGTCCTCAAGGAAGAAAATTCGCATCCCATGTCATGGCCAATGGGTAGAATCACCGAAGTTCATCCGGGTCCAGATGGAATCATACGAGTAGTAACTGTTCAGACACCGACCGGTCAGTTTACTCGTCCTGTTTCCAAAATTTGTCTTCTGCCGATTCCAACAACACACGAAACAACCAGCGATCTACAAGTGTAAACAAAACATGAAAATTACATCACGATTTTAACTGGAACAATCGACTTCTCCAATAATAGCCTTTGTTCGCACCAGAACAATTGCATCATCACGACATCTATGTTCCAATATTTGCAGCAGGTCAGCACCAACCATTCCTGTTGATTAAATATGGAACCCTTCGGGAATTTGCGATTCCATTCTTCCGGCGATCGAGTTAACATGGATGAACCATTATAAAAGCCGAACGACCACTTCAGAAGGGAGAAGTTTTTTGGATGTAAACACGGCAACATCATCATCGTCATCATCTTCATCATCATCGAGTGAGCCAGTCAGTGAAAATAATGTAAATAGTTAGTCAGTTAAGTTTAAATAAGGTTGATGTAGGAAAAGTTGAATCCTGAAGTAAATTGATGAAATGAACCAAACCAGTGCACTTATTATTACACTAAGCTAACCAGTGTATGAAAGTAACTGCCATAGTGCTTGAGTCCCCGTTGTGCGTCAGTGTTGTGGTGACGAGAAAATTTGAGCACAGAACTCCGTTTCTTCTGAGTGAATCGAACATCATAGAAAATCCATCTAGCTTGCAACGATTTTAACAATCAAAACAAATTACCGCAACAAAAACCAAGTTAAATCAGCTAGCCATCCATCTGTTCATTCAAAACATCCTGTCAGCAACTGTGATGTCGTTCCTCATTCAAATTTCTATGAACCCATTTCAACAAAAACAAAAAAACAAGGAAGACTGAAGCAGTACATCACCCAACAGCTAGATTGAAATAGGAAATTAATGTTCCCCGGAAAAATAAACAACTCGCACGCGGATGTTAAAAGACTTCTGGGTGCGAGATGATGGATTCAAGCCGAGAAAAACGCCATTCTTGATGAAAAATCTGTAAATTTCACTGAGTGCGACTGATGGGCGCATTACACAATCTGTTTTTTATTTCAATTTCAATGGATGGTAACAAACAAACAATCGGGCCCTTGAAACGGCGAAGCAGATGTCATGGCACTGCGGGAATCACACATTCCCGTTTACAACCTCTCCGTTCTCGTCTACCTTGTGATCAAAAAGTTCCGGTAATTTGAAAAAAAAACGCATTTATTTCAATTTTTAATTGATATCTTTATTATCGCCTTCAAAGTACTCGCCATTAGAGGCAACACACATATGCCAGCGCTTTATCCAATCATCCATACATTTTTTATAGGCCGATGAATGTATGGCTTTCAGTTCTTCCAGCGAATTCTTTTTTATCGCATCAATCGATTCAAAACGCCTACCTCTGAGCGGAATTTTCAGTTTTGGGAAGAGAAAGAAGTCGCACGGGGCAAGGTCTGGTGAATATGGTGCTTGTTTGATGGTATTGGTGGAGTTCTTGGCCAAAAATTCACAAATAGTGAGCGCGGTGTGTGATGGAGCGTTATCGTGGTGTAAAATCCACGAATTATTGCGCCACAATTCTGGCCTCTTCTTTCGAATTGCCTCACGCAAACGTCTCATAACTTGTAAATAATACTCTTTGTTAACCGTTCGACCTTCTGAAGGAATTCAGAATGGACGACACCGCGAAAATCAAAGAAAACGGTCAGTAAAACTTTAATTTTGGAGCGACTTTGTCGTGATTTTTTTGGTTTCGGCTCATCTTCGGCGCGCCATTCGGACGATTGTTGACTTGTGAGCATATCAAATTCATATACCCACGTTTCATCACCAGTTATGATGCGTTCCATGAATGTGGGATCGCTATCTGCGTTCGCAATCATCTGTTTAGCGACCTCAACTCGATGCTGTTTTTGCAAAAAATTCAGCTCTTTTGGAACAAGTCGTGCTTCAATGCGTTTCATGCCCAGAATTTCCGTCAAAATGTGTTCGGTCGATCCAAATGAGATATCAAGGAGTGCAAACATAGTTATTCGGTATTTGCATAAAATGTTCAAACTTTGCGCCTTTCTCCGTCCATTAGGGTTTGGCACAGACTCTTTGGGAAATCATAGAAGCAATCTTTGTCCAAATTTGATAGGAAGTTTTTGATGTCTTTGGTTCCTTGCTTCTTTCCAGAAAGCTTCCACTTCCTCTGAGCCCAATATCTCTCGTTGGTCGTAGCTCTGGGCAATTTAGCCTGAGTTTGAGGTTTTAGGTACAATGTTCACTTGATTTGCTTGGTACCACTCCATCACAGTTTTAGCACATGATGGCATGATGCCAAATCAGGCCCAAAAAATTTTTTTTCTTTGCCACTTTTGATCAAGGGTAGCAATCGCTTCTGCAGACACTCTTTCTGATGAATCTCCTTGTTAATTGTGCCTGTAGTGACGAAAGATTTACTCTTTTTGCCACACGTGCAAATTGCTTGCCACACAAGGTATTTTTTTGGGAAATTCCGATGCCTTCTTCGTTCTGAAATGCTCAGCTGCTTAGCATTTCTGGCCATAACAGAATAAAAAGCCAGCACAAGAAGCTGCCTGAAATCCTCCAGGACATAAGTTTCATCGTCCATAACAACGCATGAAAACTTCGCCAAATATTCGCAGTACAAACGTCGAGCCCGTGATTTTGCTGCCAAGCTCTGTTTGTCGTTGCGATTTGGAACTGTTTTTACTTTATATGACTTAAGTCCCAAACGTGGTTTTGATTTTTGGACAAAACCAGGCGACATCCCTATTTTACGAGCCACCGTTCGAATGGAGATTTTTGAAGCACTACGTTTAATATCGCCTTTTCACCTTTAGGTTTATGACAGGATCAGCGAATCCAATGTTTTTGTCACTTCTCGGTTTCTTCTCCACCGTCAAACGTTCAGAAAATGAGATTTGAGCACATCGTGAACAGTGGATTTAGGCAAATTCAGCATGTTTTAG
Source organism: Aedes koreicus (assembly GCA_024533555.2). Taxonomy (NCBI): domain Eukaryota; kingdom Metazoa; phylum Arthropoda; class Insecta; order Diptera; family Culicidae; genus Aedes; species Aedes koreicus. Next base: position 491,146 of record JAHHFK020002597.1, on the reverse strand, counting down.
CAAAATTTTGTATTGACAAGTCAAGAATTGCCGTACGCCCGTGAAAAATTCGCTCTCGCACACTTGTTTTTCTTTCATCGCCATCTTGAATACTAAACATGAAATGTTAACATCAAGCATAGTCTTTTTCATCTCTCATAACCTCTCGATTATACCACAGTAAAATTTTTCTTTCCTACGTGCAATATTTTAAAGTTGCAATGATTTGAAGGTGTCCGGATTAATGTGGATACAGACCTTACCTCGATTTGAAAAAAATGAATAGTGCTTTCTTCCGACATCTTGCAGCGGGTTTACAACAAATTTTGGGATCTTGGATACTTTCCATCTTGCTGGAAATTAGCCAAAGTGATCCCAATTCGCAAGCCTTGCAGAGATCCTACCACCGCTAAAAGCGATCACCCTATCAGCCTGCAGTTCGTAAACCATGATAATATCTTCCTTCAGGAACAATTTCAGCTTAGGAAAGGTCACTCTGATAAAAAATTACCTTCATAAATCCTACAACCATTTCTTTAATGGTTTAGATGATACTCCAAATAGGTCGTTTAAAAAAAATAACCATACGAAATTTATTAGGGCACTCTACCAACAACCAACTGCTAGAAAACGATGTAAGCGTTGGCTGCAAATGGACGTGTTTATATTTAACTGTCATTTTTTTCGCTCCATTCTGAGAAAAATTTTCAATGGAAGTTTCCAAATTAATGTGAAATTGAGAAAATCTGGTCTTCGTACGTCGTGAATTTTTTTTTTTCGCAATAAATTTTGTAACCTCAATTTCTTCTGCATATGCATCTGATTTTCATCAAGTAAATATATGCTAAGCTTCTGAGTAATCGGTTCTTGTGCGTTAATTTATCCCCAGGAAGTGACTGAAACCCGGTCCACAAGTGATGAAAAACCTTGTGCCGTGTCGTGACAATTGTTCGCGCTAGCAAAGTCGAAGATTCACGTAGGTTTTGAACGTGAAACTCCGTTTGAAAAGGTGATTTTTTTTTATCTTCATCAGTTTACTCTGCGATGTAATGGAGTGAACTTTTTATGCAAGAGAACAAACAATCAAATTGTTGAAGCAGTGATTAAAAGGAAGTAGGTGCACGGGTGTGTGGACGACATCCAAAAGTCCTGAATAGTGAATGCGTCTGTTAGATTCAAGGATCGGTACAATGGAGAGATAGAGAGAGAAACCTTCTCCACCTAGCCTTCCATGCAGTTTTGGTAGTAAATATGCCGCCACACGGCGGCTATTTCTTGTATATAGGGAGCTATATGCTAGAAAACTGTGTAATAGCTCATAGGAACACCTAAACTATGTAGTGATAGCTCATCGTTTTGACTTGCAAGCGATAGTTTTAGGCTATGATTTAGAAGCGTGCCCGTTATTGTGTGTACACTCTAGCGATAGTTTCTATGTTACAGTAGTAGGCTATGAACTATTCCATGCGGACGTTGGTCTAAGTTTTTTGACAGTTCGTTTTAAATTTTTGCTAGTTGATACCTAGCTAAGTACTAAGTATTAGAAAGATGATAACGTTGACAGGCAGATTACGATGCTACCAGTTCCGAAGTTCAACCTTTGATTTTGATCCCTGACTCCACCGTACAATTACCCCTATTTTAATCATTAAAATCCGAATGGATCTAAACCAAAGCCAATTTCAAATTTGCGCAATTTGAAGCGTAAAAAGTCATCATATGATGAGATGGCTCTTCTCTCAAACTGCATCGAAATCGTATCCGAACCCACGGAACTTAAAAAACCAAAAAATCAGGCCACAATTCTGAGTAAATCGGCCAACTCGTTGCTGGAGACGTTGAGGCTGCAGACAGCCTTGTATAACAAATATTCGATGGCTTTAAGGAACTTGAATAACAAATTTGAGCAGTCCTATGAAGAAAAAATAATTTTCGGAATGTCTCAAAAGCAGTTGATTGTCCTCGCGTCAGATGAGCCATACAACTTGCCCACAATCGGACCCGAAACAGGCATCTCAGGAGCTAAAGATCCTGCATCAGACCCCACCATCACTGATAATTCCTTTTGCTTCTATGTTGACATACGTAAACTTGTATTCATCATCCACCCATTAGAACGATACTGAACTGCTTTTTATAATTTAAATAATCAATGAAGCTCTTTGCAGGGGCTTTTATACTAACGTGTTTTCGGTCTAACGCTCCTACACAATTGGAAAATTGCCATTTTTCTTCAAAATCACATGAAATTGATAGCCAATCCTCTTGTGAATTTTAAATAAAGCTGTCATTTCAATTTCATTTAATTTTTGCTGCTCTAAGCACGGTATGCATAATTTGAAACCACAAAGCAATGAATTTGACCAATTTCCCTGAACTTTTCTTAAGAGCTTCCCTGAATTTCTCAAAAGAACTTCCCTGAATTTCTCAGAAGAACATCCTTGAACTTCTCTGAAGAATTTTCCGTGGAGTTCTCTGAAGAACTTCCCCGGAGATCTCTGAACAACTTCCCCGAAGATCTCTGAAGAACTTCCCTGAAGTTCTCTGAAGAACTTTCCTGAAGTTCTCTGAAGAACTTCCCCGAAGTTCTCTGCAGAAATCCACCGAAGTTCTCTGAAGAACTTCCCCCAAGTTCTATGAAGAACATCCTTAATTTCTGTGAAGAACTTCCCTGAAAATCCTCTGAAGAACTTTCCTGAAATTCTCTGAATAATTTTCCCGATTTTCTCTGAAGATGTTCTCTGAAGAACTTCCCTGAAGTTCTCAGAAGAACTTCCCCAAAGTTCTCTGAAAACTTCACCCAGAATTTTCCCAAAGTTCTCTGAAAAACATCCCCGAAATTCTCTGATGAACTTCCCTGAACTTCTTTAAAGAAATACTCTGAATTTCTGTGAAAAACTTCCCTGAAGTTCCTCTGAAGAACTTCTCTGAACTTCTATAAAGAAATTCCCTGAATTTCTGTGAAGAACTTCCCTAAAGTTCCTCCGAAGAACTTCCCTGTAGTTTCTCTGAAAAACTTCCCTGAAATTCCTCCGAAGAGCTTCCCTGAAGTTACATTCCTAAAATTCTCTGAAGAATTTCCCTGAACTTCTCTGAAAAAAATTCTGAAGTTCTCCGAAGAACTTCTCCGAATTTCTCTCAAGAACTTCCCTAAAATTCCTCTGAAGAACTTCCCTGAAGTTTCTCTGAAGAACTCCCCTGTAGGCCTCTGAAGAACTTCCCTGAAATTACTTTCCTGAAATCTGACGAAATTTCCCAAACTTTTCTAAAAAATTATCTGAAGTTCTATGAACAACTTACTCGAATATTTCTCAAAAGAACTTCTCTGAACTTCTCTAATGAACCTCCCCGAATTTCTCTAAAGAACTTCTATTAACTTTTCTGAAGAACTCCTCTGAGCTTCTCTAAAGAATTTCCCTGAACTAGTGATCCGGATCATCATAAGCCAGCTCCTTCAGCAGATTAGCTTAACATCCCTAGCCTCGGCTTTTTTTTTGTACCGATATTTCAGCATGGTCAATATCGGGTGAAAAAGGGAAATTTTCATGTTGGTGCGTCAACTTTGACGCCAGCTGTAGTCCAAACCACTCAATGGAAACAGTTCAAATTTTTTCCACATTATTTTCTATATTTTTGTAGGCTTATCCAGTAAATTTTTCGTTTATTTTTCATTATTAAGATCTGTTGGGTATCAAGACGAGTTGAATGAAAAAGAAATCAAGTAAATCCATCGTATTGTTCGTGAGTTATGCTGTTACGAACGGACAGCATTTCATGTTTATATATATATAGATTACTTTCAAAATAAAAAAATAGTTATTTTGCTGTAAGGCATTTTTTAACACTTTCCATTCAACCTCATATATGGACCATACCTCCCCAGCGGCTGTCTATTTATTTTGTCTAATATTTTATCATGTTTTGATCACTACACGAAAGATTGAATTTCAATGCTAAACAGAAAACGCATTCTCATCAAAGTATTATGTAAAATTTCTGTATTAGAAAGCATCTATTAAGGTAGGTGATTTGCTTAGGTGGTCTATTTTCACAATTATTAATTGAGAGATGATAGAAGGTTGTTTGAATTTAAGGAATTCCAGAAAATAACAGAGTTCATTACATTGTCATTTGGGATTTAACCATATGATTATGATCATACCTAACGCACACGCTATTGATATTCCGAAAATGGTTTTATAAATAATTCAAAAAAATCATCTACAACCGATCTCACGCTATCTCAAGCATTACAGAACTTGCAAAATAAGATAAATGTTCCATCGAAAATAAGCATTAAATAAACAATGTCATGTCGATAAATCGACAACAAAACAATAAAGATGTAAAACATAACACTAGTGCGAGTTAGATTGCCCAGCACGCGTGCCTTGACAAACACAAATACGCGTTCTCCCAAAACTGTACTGTACTTTCTAACCGACAGCATTTTCCGAATCCCCCAGAAATCTAAAAATAAATACACAGAAAAAAAAACTATACAAATAATTATTTTCCTCTCAGTGGCAGCCCGTGGCCGTGCGACAGATGGTTGAACTTGAAACTCATCCGACCGAAACCCCACCATGGCTTCTTTTTTCCAACTGAATTCGTCGTATAGCCGTCCCCATATATCTCTACTGTATCCAGCACCGGTAGTTAGTTCAGTGCCAACCTCTCTATCTTTATTTTACACAATAATTTATTAACAACTTCTCAACTTCCAATCCGATCTAACGTTACTCAGTCTTTTAATTTTTTCTACTTTTAAAAATATATCCCTGATATGATTTAATTTTTACCAAAACCGAAACCCGTTAAATCACCAACCGATCTTCTGTGATTATGTAATATTTTTTTACAGATTTCTGTAAAAAAATCTAAGTGTGTAGGCCATTTTCAGGCTAAGAAATCATTAGGGAACGGGAAACTTGGAGAGCGCATTGAAAAAAAAAACACAAAAAAAGGCAACTTCCAACCGATGAGGATGTTGATGATGACGACGACGGAGATGGCATGACCGCGCTATTCTAAAATCCATTCTAACAAACCAGAACGACCGAATGATGTTTTTCGTGAAAACCGAGTGCCACAACGAAAGCACCAGCGGCACGGTTTCTAGTCCCAATCAATGTCACTTCTTTGCAGCGGGGGATTTAGCTTGCTACCTCGCTGGGAATGGGATGAAGAGGCCGGTTCTATCGAGCTTCGCCATGGGAATTTGCAGCTGGGTGCTTTTAATGCTCAGTTAATAGCCTCTGCTGTGGCCGGTCGTTGCTGGCGTTGGAGGGGTAAGCTGGCTAATTGCCTTGCTAACTTGTTTACCCGTGGAGTGGTATGCGTCATGCTGGCTTGACAGGTTGGTTCAAAGTGTTTACTGGAAATTATTATTCATACTCGGCGGTACGTGGAGGAAGAATTTCAGGAACTAGAAGTTCAGATATTAAATTCAGTTCCTACTGATGTAAACCAGACACATGTCAGATATCTTTCAAAAACTACCTAAATACGTAGCTTATGGCAAGTCGGGAAAATGCATCAAATCCACTTTTAACATCATCGACCGTCACTGAGCGACTATGGCGAACTCTCGAGACACTTCGCCAGGTTTCCTCCAATCTCAGCTTGATAAATCCGACCTCAATTGCATTTTCTTGGCAACAGTACAATCAATCCACCCCGATTGTCACACCTCCTATCCTAAAGCTTGTGGTTGTTATCGGTTCCTCCTACCCTTGATGCCATCCTCCTTCAACCCGAGAATTCGTTTCTCAAGGCGCAAAAAAAAACAGATTGGATCGTTCGACAGTGACAATTCGCCCGTACAACAGCTCGACAATGATGAATAGCGGTGCCTAATGATGTCGCGTTCACCACATTGAGGATTGCACTCCTATCCGGACACATACGTACGGTTGTCGCGTATTTCATATTATTTATGGCACATTACATTCATATTGAAACACGTGTTTCCGCCGTCATTGCCTCTGATCGGGGTCGACCAACGATGATAGAGCGTAGTTACATTTTTCGTCCCTTTCTCACCCGTTCAGTCCTAGGTATAATTTGATGCAAATATTTCAATTGTGAACGTAATCATACAGTTGTCGAGTCAACGCGCGCTTATTTTCTAACTGCTGAGTAGCATTTTCTTAACGCAACAACAACAAGCAGCGATAATCTCAACTATTATACTGAATGAGCTACCCTGTAAGACGGAATCCGAACTCGTAAAGATCCTAATCTAAATGACTTCATCGCGACGCAAGATCGTCAGATATCGATTCACTTCTTATAACTGCAACAGCTTTCGTAATTCACGGAAAATGTAATGTTTATCGCACCCGGATTTTCGTTTATTATTGTTTCCATCGTCCAACCTTGTCAGGGTCCTTACCCCCACTGCCACGGGCCAGTTTAACGGAGGCGCACCGTTGTTTAATGTTTACACTTCACATTGTACAGTGAACGCGCGGTTTATATCCCTGGAGTGCGCGCAACATGGTTTATTTTTTCTGGCACAAATCACCTCGCACCGAGCTGACGTTTGTTTACTGGTGTGCGTGCGTTTCGCTGAAAGTCGATGCGCTCGTCATAACAGCTAAGCCAACAAGGGTGGGCTTAGGACGCGTTTGTTTGATGTAAGAGCACTTTGAAATTGGAACTTATGAATGGTACATGACGCCCGGAACGCGTTGGCGTGCGGTTTTATGGCTGTTTACCCTTGTTAATGGCTATTGAATGTGCACAATTGTTTGCAGATGTTTTTGGGTATTTTTGCAACTAATACTTGGAATCTGATTTTTTTTTTGCTTCGGCAGTTTTTCTGTTTTCATGAGTTTATTGGTATTAGGGTATTTGTCCCCATCTTCAGCTTAGCCCAGTCATTTAGAAGAAACATGTAATTTACTGCGTTATCTAATGCACATAGATAAAAGGTTAGATTTGGCATAAAATGAAATTGAGGTGGGTGTTGGCCAAATTTGGATTTTTCAGATATAATCCTAAATAGGTTATAGAGTATTTTTCATACATCTAGTAACGTAATGTCCGTGCTCAATGGATAAATTGAACTGAAGGTGAGTTTGAAAGAAGGGGAACTTGGAGTAGACCACACGTACCCACTGGTTGACACTAAATATTAGCCAACGTGCTTTTGCACATTGGTTTGAGGATTTGTTAAGCGACACAAATTTCCAAATCCAAAGTTCGGATGCCATACTGCATCAGTGCCCGGACTTTTTGTTCGTGAATCTGGACACTTTGCAAATCACAAACAAGCATGCAGTTATGAGCTTGTTAATTTATCATAATAGCATATTAGTGATAAATCTGAGAGGGTTGATTCTTCGATTTCTTTTACAATTTTTCCAAGTTGTAACATTCCGCCCACTTGCATGTTAGGCGGTGGGAATTTCTCTCGTGATTGTGAATCTGTGGATTGTGAATTTATAGTTAGGTTATTACAGGATGCGGAGGAACTGCTTAGGGAAGCATACATTGAGAGTAGCTAAGCGGAAGAGATAAATAGAAATTAGCTTTCAGATGATTTGTTTATAGATCAAACCAATAATTAACCTTCAAACATTATATATACTCACTAACAATAGAGGGTGCCAGTAAAAGTATGGACCAGTAAACTTTCAAGATTAAGGCGCTATTAAGTAGAACAGCCGACTGAGTTCATCATATAGCTCGAATGGGCTTCAGTTTAATAAACAACTGAGTATTACAGTCATTTATTCAATGAAATGTTCTCACCAATAGTGGCCAACACATACTTATAATCAACTATCGGAAGACCGCAGCAATAACTCTTAGTATCTTTTCATATAAATGGCTAAGCTCTTCAAACATCCGGGGGACTACAAGGATTCTACTTGTATCTTTGTTCTTAATGTTGTTTCTAATATCTCTCTATTTCTCAAAACTTTTTAGGTAATGATACTTCAGTTAGGCATAGAGATTATCTCTCTATTTCTCAAAACATTTTAGGTAATGATACTTCAGTTAGGCATAGAGATGAATGAATGTACCAAAAACAGGACGGTCACCTGCGGAGTTGGGTACAGGCGACTCGTGAGGTAGTAAGTGCTCTCAAGGACGAGGAGCAAGACAGGTAGTTGTTACTCATTGTATCTATATTAATGAAATTTATTTTTAATAGGTTTTCGTCGACCATTGGTTGAATCGGTTGTGTCGATACTTTGTTCCGCAATATTTCACGTCAACATATTCCTACCCTTTCCTTACTTGACCTGCATTCGGGCGTGGCCGTCGCCGGTTTTGCCTTTGAGATCACCAGTTTTTACACATTGAAGATGTATGTTAGTCCCAAGCATTATCTGTTGGTTCTCTGAGTAATAACAGCTGATCTGGCAACAACGGAGTAGCACCCTCAATCATGCTCATGTAGCAGCAGCACATTGAAATTGTAGGTATACTATTCTTTATACGGTAAATAACTTCAGATGATCCGTGGAATTCTCAAGTATGGTAAAATAATTTTAAATAATTTTTTTGTAGCAGGACCACAATCTGTAGACATGTAAATACAATTAAAATTGTTAATTCATTTAATTTTATAACAGCTCTTTGCTATATCAAATGGTGTTTCGATCAAAATTTGGTCGACTTAAACTTGACGCATTTCCTTTCATCGTGCAATAATAAAAATTGCTCACCCCTCATTTTGAAGATGTGTGGGTGTAGCATCCAGCGTTGCCAGGTGGATTTATACAATATCGGTATTGCTTATTAAAAAATATCGGTATTTATCGGTATAAAGTAAAATTCAGATTTTTTTCAAGTGAACTATAGTTTAATTTTGATATAAGATTACAATATATTTTGGCGATCATTTTTCTTCTATTTTCAAATTTTTTATGGACAACGTTTGAAGTAAACATAAAAAATAAAATAAAAAATACATTAGCCATTTTTTTGTATTTACCATCTCGAGGTTGAATATGTATACTTTGAATAAATATACATTTCAATATATATTTTTTAGAATACACACTTCTTAAGATGTTATTAAGATAACAAAAATCATGTATAGCGATAAGGTTTTTGAGCCAACTCCCGTTGTGTTAAGCACATCCCTTATTTTTTTAAATAGATTTTAACACAAAAACGGATTAATTCTAGTGTATACCGCTTCCAATTTTATACACTTTTCCATACATACCACTAGATTTGTTAGACACGAAAAGCTAAGATATGATCGATTATTCAACACTCTTTCTTGAGCGCATAGTGAATTTGATATTTTTGATTTTTTTTGCTTGATAGAACGAAAATAGGCGACTACGACGAAGTAGCGCTCTACCCTATCAATAAACAGATAATTTCTTTTGAAAATCCCATATTAAAAAGCATAAATGTATAAAGAATTGTTGCTTGTTACTATAGGACTGATGAGGTTACCCAACAAACAAACGAAAGCAGTAAATAAGCATATGTGCATTATTACAACTGAATTAAGACTTTTGTGGCTGAATAAAAAATCTGGCTGAAATATAAGCTGAATAACCATGTCTTCAATTGAAACAATAACATTATTTCAAGTGTTTCATTTTGTTTGAATAACATGCTTATTAAAAGCTATTTTAGTATTTATATGTAACTAAATTTACACAGTTCAACAAAGAGTCGAATAACAGTTTATAAATCCGTTGAAACATCGTTTATATAGCCTATTTATAGTTATGCTGTATAAATGAATTCAGATAATTCCTATGTTTTTGTTTATGAGTTTAATTTTTGGTACTGGTGAAAAAGTATTGACCTGTTTTCAAGAGTTGAAATTATAATCAATTGCTTGAAGCAAATAGCTCAAAGGCTACCCTTTACATTGCGCATCAGAATAGAAAACAGCGCAGTGTTTACAAATAACATCAGAAAACATTGTCATATCTTTTAATCGTCTCTTGTTCAATATGCCCTTGCCAGTAATGCACGTAGTAAAACCGAACATCAACCATCAAAGCTTGGTAATTCAGATGTTTAATAACAGCATTTAGAAGGTTTATTTGAGCACTTATATTGCTTATATACAGACAACGCTATAAATAGAATATCAATGTAGCTCAATAAGAGCATCACTTCTGCTACTATTCAATATATTACACTGAGCTTATATAGCCGATTCGTTTGTACTTCATTCAATTCTAGAATAGCGCAGTTGGTAAGTCACGTAGTTGAGGATACGAAAGTTGAGAGTTCGAATCTCGCTATTTAATGGTAATGAATAAATGTTACAAAATGTTTCTGTTGATGTCTATGCATAATAATATCAAATTAAATATGCACAATATGAAATCCAAATAAAAATGTTTGTATCATATGGAAAATCATACAAAAACCTCAACAAAGTTTTATGAAAATTTAAAAAAGTTGAACAAAAGTTCTATAAAAGACACCACAGCTTTTTTAATATGCTCAATGATGTTGAAGAAAAATATATTATTCTTAACAAACACTCGCTTAGCTCAACAAAGGTTTCTTCGACTCTCGGAATTACCCTCAAGTTCTGTAAAGCATTAAAACAGCAGTTATTCAATTATCAGCTGAACTCCATTGCTGCAAACTTGCTTCTTAAGCATATGCAATTGGCAGTGCTCAAAAACATTTGGCGACAGCTTAATAACTTCTCGAAATTTGTGTGAATAAGGCCTGAACAAAAGCTGTGATGGAAAATAGTTCAGAGATTATTGCTGCTGAATTAAATCGCCATAATGATGTTAATTGAATGAGTGATTGTTTGTTAGGTATTATGCTTAAAATTACAACCTGTCTTCATTTGTTAACGCATTTATTATCATAATTAAACTCGATAATTTTATCACAGACATACAACCATAACACATCTACTTTCAAATTAAATGCTTAAAATGGCAGGTATCAATTTACTCTAACTTGAAACTTTTTCCGTTTCTCGCTCGCCTCGCATAGCACGTGAGCAACGGAGGAAACAAAAACAGAAGCTAAAGCTAAAGCTAAAAACAAAATACAGTGACCATTCGTTCATAACAACATGTTTACACCCCGTTCACATTACAACTTATATTACGTGATATAGAGTATCTTGATATCAGCATCTATGCATCTAGTTTTCACTGGAAATAACAAGCATGGCATTTGATATCAAGATACTCTATATCACGTAATATAGGTTGTAGTTCGAACGGGGTGTTACATTGCAATGAATAGAAAAAAAACTAGATAGGAAATAGAACTGTCCTTTTCCAAGTGTCAGATTAGTTAGTCAGTGATTTGAAATATTGTTAAATTTGGGATGGGGATGGTAACTAGATTCAAAGCTAGAATTTAAAATGTTGTTGTCTAAATTTAATCCAGTATTTTTTTTTTAAATCCTTTTTGATTCAAACATCATTACTTCTGGTTGGTGCTGTTCAAGTTTGGTTAGGTTAGGAATTAGGAATTCAGAGAAACGAAAATATCGTCGTGAAAATATCACCAATAATCTCTCACCTACGCCCTGCATGCCATGAAATACTAACACCTTCTTCTCTTTTCTTATTTTATTGACTTCATGGTCGAGAACGGCTATGAAATGGATCGATTGAATTGCGAAGGACCTGCTCAGCCCTAGGCTACATACGGTTTTGATAAGGAAGTGATCATATCAATTTCAAGAAAAAGTACCTGTGAAGCATCCTCGAAAAAATCAAAGACAGAACACAAAGATAAGTATATACGAAATCAAAACTGTCAAACTACCAAAAACATTCATCTTACTTAATATCAAAAAGTTATATTAGAGTCACTAATAGTTTCAAATCACAAACAAATTAAACATTTCAGATCATTTTGTAGCAACGCGGCCATCTCAATTCAAAAAACACTACAAACCCCCTACCCTAACCTAATCCTTATCACCTCCCATGGCGTTCAAGTAGTCCGCATAGACCTGTTCGCCATAACCCCTCCCTAACCCTCGACTTTGGATTGACTTGCGCTCTCATTGCCCCACCAAACGCTGCAAAATGAAAACTGAAAAATATATTCATGTATTGTTTTAGAATACAAGAGTTTTTACTAAAAGTGTAAGTTATATTTCCATATTAACACCAATTTATCTTCTTCATGTCTAGCACAGTGCTCATTAATAATAGCATAACTAACACTAACCTTCATCAACACTAATTTTGTTATCGTCTTTTTTCTAATTCCTTTCTCTCTCTCTGGGTTTCGTTGCCTCAATCACAATAACAATAAGAGTGTTATCTGTGAGAGGTAATGATCATATAAATTTTAGAACAAAACAACTATGAAAACACTTCGAAATCAACCTAGGACACAGGAGCACAGGAAGAGAAGTATAGCCAGGACCAAGTAAGTATATACTAAATCAAAATTAAATTATTCACACTCACTAGTAGTACCGATTAATATACAAATTAAACATTTCAGACCATTTTGTAGCAGCGCAATCATCTCAATCCAAAGACGCTACAAACCCCTCCCCCAACCTAATCCTTATCACCCACCCATGGCGATCATGTAGCCTGCACGTGGCGAGTCAGCCATTACCCCTCCCTTCTCTATCAACCTTGGATTGACTTGCGCTCTTACTGCCCCACCCTGTGCTGCAAAATGAAAATGAAAAAATGAAAAAATGAAAGGATAGGAAGGTTTTTAAGGTTTTTTTGAGAAAGGGTCATATACGACAAATTCTTCTCAAAAAAGCTGTTGCCTTCTTCACCAAAAATATATATTATTTATAATCATTCATTTAATATTTCACAGACATTAAGAATCATTTATATGAAATTTATTTCGCCTTATTGTTAGCTGTTTTCGGTTTTTCCAAGACTATTAGGATATTAATACATATCTAATTTTTAATTTCAGTAAGAAACCAGTGGATGTCAGATATATATTGTACCTACGCTTATTGTGTTTGTTGACTTTAATTGTGAAAACAAATTCTAATCTTTGTAGCTCTCAATCCTTTAGAAGCTGCAACAGCGGAGGTCTTTCGATGAGTGGATTTACTGTAATTTATGGATATATATTCTTCTGGCTTGCTCGTATTATTATAACATTATAACGTCAGTTTTATGTTATGATATTAAATGATGTGATATTATTGCATTCCAATTTATTTCATTAAAATCATTATGAGACTAGGCTTATTATACTGTATATGCTATATAATTTCAGATCATCCAAGCATATGCCAAGTTTTGTAGAATAATTTTAAATCAATTTCAATTTCAGTTAAGAATTTCATAAGGTTCAACTTATGAATGGTGCTTTGGAATTTCATATGGCTGACTTATGAATGGATTTTGTTTCACACGACGTTGTTTATGTACGCCTTTAATCTTTCCTAATTACAAGTGTTTATATATATTAGTGGGCAAGTCACTGGACCCATAAACTCAATGTTCAAGGTTCGAATCCAGGTTTCTCCATATTTATATTTTTTCAACATCATTCTATTTACCATAACTGTTATGTTTGCATTCTCGGTTTGTATTCATTATATTTTAAACGAAAAAAAGGGCTGCAAAATGGTGAGTAGACAACTGGGATGGAGCGTGCGTGCATCCCCGCAACATAGCTATGGTCCTCACATGTTCCTACCTCATGCTTCCACGGGTCAAGAGATGACAAACACCGCCAGCTAAGCGTTGCGTACTTAGCTGGTAGTGCAGCCTGGGCACTGTTGTCCTTCTGACTTCAGCTAGATTGAGGAGGTGAGCGTCTGTCCACCAAGGAGGTGCGGCTCAATCAGCGTCTGTCCTGGCATCCAGCGGTTGAGTAAGAAACGCTGTATTGCGTCAACTATACATTAGGTGGCAGCCGCACCAAGGCGATGAAGGCAGCGTGACCTCGGTAAAGTAGCATGCTGCAATCTTACCCTACCACGAAAAATGGAAGTATTCTTTATACCGTATATAATTTCAGATCATCCATGGCATTTCCAAGTATTGTATAATAATTTTGAATTGTTTTCTTCCCCCGTGGCTATGCTAATGCAAGTCCGTCTACAATTGCAGCAGGATCAGCAGACATGCAGACATTACACATATAATTGTTATTATCACTTTATATTATAACATCCCTTCACAATATTTTTTATGCTATTTTCAGCTTCGCATTTGCATCGTTGTAAGTTTTGGCCCACCTAACTCACTTTATGTATTTGAAAAGATAGGATGGTTTTTTTTAGAGAGAGGATTATATAAGACAAATTCTACAAAAAAAAAAATCTTCATCCAAAATAATTAATTCAAAAACTAACATTGTTTACCATCCTACATTTTCTATTTTACAGACATACAGAATGATATGTGGGCCCAGTAGGAAAAAAGAGTTGTCGAAGAATTTCCAGTCATTTATTTTTATTTTTTTTCGTTTTGGATTTATTGAGTTTCCGTTTTAGGGCAGTAATCATACTCATATGAAATTGATTTCGCATTATTGTTTGCTTAAATTTTCTTTGCTATTTTGCCTGGCTGCCAGGTGATCAACTTTATTTCATTATATCACGTTGGAATTTTCGCTATTTTAGAGTTTCCATCATCTAAGATCGCAGCGGAAGAGGCAAATAGCGGCAATTAATTGTTATATGTACATTATGTAGTATTTCTTTACAACATCGTATTATTTCCATCCAACAATAAATTTAAATTTATAAATGTTAGTCTTGTAAAATTTCAATAGATTCAACAAACTTTTTCAGGATACCTCAAATCAAGATTTTGGTGAATTGCTGCTATCGCTGAAAACGAACGAAAACGTGCTTTAGCGCGGAACCACAGAATTCTACACTTTAATATTTTACAACATTTCTTGCACATTTTAGGATCAACCGAATGAAGATCATATAGTATAGATACGAATGCTTGTAGTATTTTTCATTTACATAAATATATACACCATTATAAATATTTCATGGGAATGGGAGGGACCATCAGGGCACCCGATTGAAGCACGCTGGATGGGGAGAGTGGGAATGCCAACTCCCCATTGCTAACAGTTTGTGAATAGAGGGCGGGCTCTTCTCCCCGCCCATTGGGGCATCCTCATGTTAGAAAGCTTGCTCTTTTGACCAACTGTTCAATCTTGTTGTTGGAAGGAGATTCTTTATATCCCTGTGGATACGTATAAGTGATGTTGCATATCGATCCACCCATCTCCTTTTTGGCCCTTCATACAATGGCATGATTAGGATAATCAGTGGTTATAATAATTATCGAAGCTTGATCAAGTCTAACAGAGAGGAGAGCCCATTGCTGTCGGACTTAGTTTCCGTGCTATAATGAGTGGTAGTACATATCATACATCATACATTATATTTCAAAACGAAAATTTATGACATTCATACTGATTTCTTACGGTAAGTAATCATAATGCAATCTTATGAATATCGAAAGTTTATTTCGCTGAGTCTGTAAATACTCAGACTGTACTTTAACCATTGCATGAAAAGGTAACACATGCAAACAAAATCGAAGCAATTTAAAATGTTTATGCAAGGGAATTGATCAATTCTATTAAGTCTTTTTTTTTACATAGCTTCTTAGTAAAAATGGAACGTTTCCCCCGTGTAAAAAAAAGTCCTTAGTGTATATCAGAATCGGAATTGTGAAATAAAAACTTGAACGAGTCTAGTTTAGGCACCAGGCTACGGCAGTTCCACTGTAGTACAGTAATTATATCTCCGACATGATTCGATGAATTATCCATCGTAAGATATGATCGATGCATGAAACAATCAATAGCTGAAGGTGTGGTTCTAATGTCGGAAGCAAGGCAGAAACTAAACTAAGGGTAGATAACTCATCGAATCTTCCGGTCCACTTATAAGCATCTCGCTATGAGGTATCAGGTGGTTACCCACCGATTGCCTGTCGATCTACCAAATTCGGAAGACGTCTGAATTGAGTTGTCACCAATTATAATATTTCTCCCGCTATACTACAAAACATTGCGATTGGTTGAGCGGATTGGAAATAAGGAAATCATTGGACATAGGATCAAGTCACCCTCGGTTGGTACAGCTTGGAAATCAATAGAAACATCAAGTTGGCAGGGAGTTGCTTTTAGAGACTCTAATTTCACGAAATTCTTCAATCGTTATTATAGGTTGATTAGCATAGATTGCTCTTTTAGCATGGGACACCATGACTAAACAACATTAATGGCAAAATTAATTTTTCATCATTTCAGTATAAGCTTCAAATTGAAATTGTACTTCTGACCTTCAACTACTATTTCCATAAAAGACTGGCATGTACTTAACAGTAGTATAGGATTATATTAAAATATTTTTGTTTAGTGGTATTATGATAAGATAATCCATTTTATTCAGATATCATCAAGCTGGACCCTTCCAGCACTCGAATTGGTATCTTTGAGAAGTTACATTTCGGTATAGAGGAAACGTTTGAAAACATATCTTACCGAATAATCTGTTGCTTTTCATAAAAATATCGTATATCTTAATATTGAAACTTTATATTTGATAAATTAAATGATTAACTTTGTTTTTCAGCTTTCCAAGGACTGTTGAGATATTAGTACATACCTTATTTTTTATTTTCAATAACAAACCACTGGATGTCAGATACATATATTATGTATGTACATACACACTTAGAAAATTTTACAGTATTCGGTAATTTTTTACCGAACTTTCAACAGCTGAACGTTCGGTAATCCGAGTTACCGGATTTCGGTGAAATTTTACAGTATTCCAGTAAAAAACTTACCGGAACTTGTCAAATTTTACCGAAATTGGTTTAATCGGATTACCGAACATTCAGCTGTTGAAAGTTCGGTAAAAAATTACCGAACACTGTAAAATTTTCTAAGTGTGTATATTATATTCTCTAGTTATTATTATGAAAACAAATACTAATCATAAAAGATTTTAATGCTTAATACTATAATAGCTAAAACACCTGAAGTCTTTCGATGAGAGAGTGACCAGCTAAGTTATAGTTATACATTCTTTAATATATTATCATATTACTATTAAATCATGAAATAACTAATTATTAAATAATTAAATTCATATCATTACTTAAAATCACTGTAGTACCTATGCGATCTAATACAAATGATTATTAGGATTCAAGGAAACGGAACAATACATCGAAAAAGATATAGGGGAACTGCCCCCCACATTAATCTCATTGTTCCTATATTCATCCTACGACGAATCAAACAATTGGGCAGTTAAAGGATTAGTTAGTAATGTTTGTTGTAGTTATTTAACGTAAGCAAACATTATTAGAAAACGAAACCGATCCTTCAACTGCCCAATTGTTTGATTCATCGTAGGATGAATATAGGAACAATGAGATTAATATGGGGGCAGTTTCCCTACCATTCTTTATATGATGTATAATTTCAGACCACACAAGGAATTATCTATTACTTAAAGTCAGGTTACGTGCGTTTGATTATATTAAGTTAAAAGGTTCTGAAATCAACTGACACATTTTATTGCTCCATAGAACCAGCAGGAAATAACAATTTTGGTGTACAATTTTGAAAACATTATGCAGTCCAGGTTAAGAATTTGGCCTTATCAAATTACAAACACTCTATATAAATTAATTTCTTCTATATAAAGGGTGTATTTGATAAACATGGCACACACACACATTTACTCACCAAAATTAAACCGATGATCGAATTTTCTTGAAATTTTCAGGGAATGAAAAACTTATGAGTTATGATAAACAAAATATGTTTTATTCAATAACATCTTCCATCCAAAATGCCCACACCTTCCTTTTTTCACGCCATCCATCAAACTTTGTACAATCGATTTTCCCAGTGTTTTTGTTGTTCTTTCTCAAATTTTCTACAACTCCAGATCTGTTTTAATAGTTTTGGGATGTCTTCGTAATAACCCAGAATTGTTCAATTGGGTGAAGTTCCGGTAAATTTGGAGGGTTCATATCTTTAAGCACAAAATTGACTCCGTTGGTACCGAGCCACGTTTCACTCAAACACGTTTCGAGCGTAGTGGCAGGATGCAAGATCTGGCCAAAACAGAGTTGATCCTTTGTGCTACCTTTTGAATGGTAAGAGATGGTTCTTAAGGCACTCTTCCGTTTAAATCGCACCGTTGATTGTTCTGGAAGTGATAATGGGAGCGCTTATTTCACCAAATCCGCAAATCGCCTGCCAAATCAGGAACTTCCTAGCAAATTTCGATAATTTCTCCTTTTAAACATCCTCCGGAATATCAAACCTCGACCTGGCAACGAAATATTCTTAGCCAGGAAGTTAACGGAAGTCGACCTTGACGTAAGTTTCGTCATCGATCACGATGCAACACGATTTGGTGAGCAATCTTGTGTAAAGTTTCCGGGCGCGGGTTTTCGCTGTGATCTTTTGCTTGTCATTCCGGTTTGGGGCTTCTTACACCTTGTAAACACGTGAGCCAGCACGCTTCATGGTTCCTGTAGTCTGCACAAAACCGACTGACACTTTGGACTTTTTAGCGAAATCTCGAATTGACATGTTTGGATGGTTCTTAAACTGTTGCACCCCTTTCCTGGCAATTTTACTGTCCATTGGAGCACATTTACGACAACTCCCTTCCTTCCTTCAGGCACTCAGATGCTCCTTAAAGGTTCAAATCGCACGAGACACAGTTTTATTTGAGATTCCAAGCTTTTTAGCGATCCTTCGAAGGGACGCCTCTGGATTTTGATTATAAGTGCACACCATTTTTTCAGGGACAATTTCTGTTTCGATAACATGATTTTTACTACTGTATGAATAACTATGAAACTTGACAGATGCTAATAACACAATAAATGAATGATATTTGCTTAAATTTTCAGGTTTTTTACTCATACAATTCAAAAGTTACAAAAGATTTTCTGTGTGCCATTTTTATCGAATACACACTTTATGCCTCAAAACCAGAATGTCGAATCCCATAGAAACCAGAACATCAAAAGCGAGAACATATTGAAGTCGAACAAGATGTATCGGATTAGACAGCGGGAGAATACCTCTGGTTAGTCACAGTTATAATAGAAAAATAGTGCTCTTGAAAAGTGATATATTTTTTTTGCTACAGTTTTTTCCTTCAAAATTAAATCCAGTTTAATCACAATGAACTGATTTTCCATTTTTCATTTCACTTTGAAGGATAAACTGCTTTTCAACATTGATGGTAATTAGGCTGTTTTGAAAAAAAAAATATAACACCACAAGGTTTAGTTTTCATAATGTATATTTAACACAACATTTAAAGTTACAAATAACCCCGACATTTCATAAAATTTAACAGAAGGAAAATAATGATACAAGCTTCTTCTAACCCTAAAAAGAAAGAAAAGAACAAAAAACACAACAACAACAACGTGAATGGATGTCCAAACATTGGTCTTTTTCAATATCACCTCAGTTTATTTGAACAGAATATACGTTAATAAATAGGCGATCTTCTGATTAACTAATTTAGAGTATTATGCAATACAATTCTATTTCCGTTTTAACACCATGGCCTTAAAACAATAATCTCAAAACTGGAGTGAAGCAATTGATGAGTTTTTTTTAAAGGAAGTAACAAGTATGCGATTCCTGTGATGTCACAAACCGGAAGGATAATTTGAACCATCAATCAATTTTGTAGCGAATAGTTTTAAATAGGGAAATTCATAAGTACTGATAAGTTGACATGGATAAGCTTGAATTAATTAATCATAAACTATATGACAAAGTCTCGTTACAGCAGCTACAAGATTTAATCCAATTAATGATCCGAGTCACATGAGCGCAGATATAGTCTGTTTCATTAATAATGACTTGATGTTTCCGTTCTTTCAACATCAGTCAATTGTGTAAATGAGATGCGCAATTCGTAACCAAATGGCTAAATCACGTTTTTGGTCGTGTGACATCATCATCACCATCATTCTTCGATTTATGATCACGATGCAGTAGACTGAAATGATAGTAATTAGCATTGTGTGTTGGCTGTGTCTGTTCGCATTGCTGGGCTAAGTCGTGGCTTTTAAAAATACCAATGAAGAACAATAATTCCACGAAATTCCTAGCAGCACCAAATCATTCAACCGATTCGTATGAATGGTTCAAGGCTTTTCCACAGAAACCTTTCTATCATTTTCCTTGAACTACGATTTCAAATAAATGCTGAACAGCTCTTAGTGAGAACAATCTAGAACGATTTCTAGCAAAGTTAGCTACTTAATGCGATTTCCTCTATCGCTCGTCAATCAGCGAGAAGAACTAATCATAACATTCCACTCGCTCTTTAGTGGTTTGGCATCTTAGTCAATGCACATAGGAAATTATTTAACAAGTGATTCAACAACTGAACTTGACTTTGTAAATGTTTCATTCGTTCACTATGGGATAGGCAGCTACAATACCAGCACCAGCACCGACAGTAGACAAGCGAACAGACACAAACGCCGGCTTCACTGTGTTTTTATGTACGACTATATTATACAAGTTTATTTACAATCACCCGCAGGGTCACTCTATCGTGCGTTGGACGGCCCCAACGTCGTATAATTTGTTTTTATTCCACCCGAGCCAATTTCCACTACGAAACATATGATCCATTGTTGTGTATATATATTGAGCTCGGAAAGAGAGCAACAACCCAATTAATATCGTTTTCGATCCACGCACCCCTCGACTGCGTCTGTCTCCCCAAGTGAGAGACTCGAGAAAAAAAAACACATTTCTGATTAACACCCGCACGGTTTAGCGAATCGGTCGTGTTATGACCTTAACTTTATGTCAACCTTCCCAGTGTCTTTTAGCATCATTAGCACGGATCTTCGTTTTGAAATTGGTTATCACATTTTGGGAATAAAATTAATAATAACTAGCGGCAGCTTCTAATGACGCAGACATTGAGGATTATCAGCTTTCGTTCTACTTATCTGGATCCTACAGAAACCATGCCGAGGCATCATCTACTATTGAATGGCGTTGATTCGATTATATATGATTCCAAATAAGGCGAGTCACATTTTCACCATCTCGCCGCCGTCCGCTATTGCCAAGAAGCCACTGAAGCTGAGACTGGGATCTGAGATATAAACCGAGACTGAGGATGCTGCTGCGGCCGGGTCACCCGTCATCGTCAGTTTCCGAACTAATCCTGGCGTTCGTTTGTGAAACTTTTTGGCACATCCGGTTGATTATTAAAAATAAATTAACTGATTATTCACCTTATTTTGTGGCACCGAATTGATCGCAATAGCCGGAACCTGCTGGAACACTCACAATCGTGCACAACACAACCAGCTTGAGTGTCTCTTCAATGACGAGCTTAACTTTTTTTTCTGTTTCGTCAACTACCAGATGACAACCAGCTAACACATACAACTCTGCGAAAAAAATAATATTTAACGACCTCACTCTGTTTGCACTACAGAAAACGAATCTCTCCGCACAACGGAGTGACTGACTCCCGCGTGAAGAAAATCGCGACACTGAACCTAAACAAAAACTGAATTCGCACACGTTGCCGCTTCTCAAACGCACGGTTCAACACTTTCAATAAATAGAAGGAAGAGGAGACTCCAGAGATCTCCACCTCCACCTAGTTCCCCAATTCAATTGTAAGGCGGCCTAGTCACTCACACACAACTTGTTGTTATTTCCTTTCTCGTAGATCTGAATGTTCACTACAGTATAGCAAACGACGGCAATCCGCCGAAAACACAGTGCACACGCGAACGAGAAAACGAACGAAAACTACCGACAGACACAAGTCTATCGCATTCGACGGCGATCGAAAACCTACTGAGCACTGCTAATGCGAAGCTCGGTTCACGTTCACGTTTCACAGCGTTGTTGCTTCTCAGACTATGCCCTCTGTCTGTGGTCGATGTTGCATGCTGTTGTTATTGCCTTTACTATGCTCCGTTTCTACTGTTGCCGTCTTCGTCGTCGTAGGACGGCGGAGTTGTTGTTGTTGGGGAGCAATGACGATGGCGAAGGCGATGACGATGATGATAGTTCCGACCGAGAGCAGCACGATTCGCACCGAGCTGGTACGAATATGCGCATGTCGAACTGTGGTTCTTTCAGGCGGTTGCTGACGGTCAAAATCTGTGTCGGGAGAAACGTACAATGTGGTGATGAGTTATTTAGGTTTTGACTTTTTGATGTTTATTTATGTATATATTTACTCACTAACACCTAGAAATGTATTTATAGATCAGATACATGGTTCGTAGTTTTTAAGAAACTCGAACATCTAAGTTACAAACGACTTCAAGTATATTGTTATATGGACAAATCTCACGCAAATAATGAACATTTTCGATTGAAATTGACTCACTAGGTAATATTAGCTTCTTAGGTAAACATAATTTTATCAAGATTTGTAATACAAATTTCATGTAGAGTAACAAAATCCCATATTGATCACTTGTATATATATTTATCCTACTCTGATTCAAGAGTAATAAAACGAATATGAAATACAAAAGACATATAATAAAATGTGATGTAACAGTGCTTCATAAGACAATGAGAATGCTCAAGCAGCACAGCTTGTATTATACAAGTTGAAAGTATTGCCAAATGACAACAAAAGGTTATTACTAATATTGTGTATAATACTTTATTTCATACTATAGTAAAGCTCAATTCAAAGGAAATCTGAACGCACGGTTTAATATACCACCGCATCCCTGGTGGTTGGAACAAAAAACGTTTGACAGGCATTTGTTGATGTTTCATTGACAAACAAATTGGTGAAAACTTTTTCTCGGCTGATCGACGCATCTCGAAATTACAGATCATGGAACTTGAGAAAAGAAAATTAATTGTGCACAAACATCTAGAGAATCCTTCGTGGTCTGCCTTAAAAATAGCAAAAGTGCTAAAATTCCAAAAGTCAACGGTGTGGCTTTTAATCAAACGTTACTAGGATACTCTGAGTGTGGATAGAGCACAGCGCATCTTTCAAAGAGCTGAAGAGAAAGATGTTGAGGTACGTGAAAGGCAACCCAGCTGTCTCCATACGTGACTTGGCAAAGAAATACGATTCCAACTTTTCCACCGTGCGTAACATCCTTTCAAGAGAAAGATATAAGTCTCTTTGTGCCAGTAAACATCCGAATCGCTCACTGAAACAAAATTTAGTGGCCAAAAAGCGAGCACGATTACTATACGATCGAGTTTTGACGAAATTTGATTGCTGTATTTTAATGAATGACGAAACATATGTCAAAATGGATTATAAAGAAATCCCCCGGACGAAAATTTTACCTGGCAACTGGTCGTGGAGATGTCCCTTCCAGGCATAAATTTGTTTTTGTTGATAAGTTTGCTCGGAAACTAATGATTTGGCAAGGAATCTGCAGTTGTGGCCTTAAAACCAAGGTATTCATCACATATCACACAATGACATTCGGCAACACAAGATCAACGTTATGTTTTGGCCGGATCTAGCCAGCTGCCACTACTCTAAGGAGGTACTAGAATGGTATGCTGCAAACAATGTTAATTTCTTCGCCAAAAAGATTAATCCTCCGAATTGCCCTGAGCTTAGACCGATCGAAAAATATTGGGCATTTGTCAAGCGAAAACTTCGACGATGCACAAAAGTAGTGACAAATGCACAACAAATGCGTTTAAAGTGGAATAAGTTCGCCGGTACAGTGTCACCAGCGACTGTGCAGCCAGCATGATCATCGATCACAAGTAAAGTGCGACAGTTCGTTCTACACGGTGAAATGTGTAGTATAATTTGGTTAGTATGTATTTCAAGTGTATTTCGTGTTTTTTTCGAGTATCCCTTTGACAAATGTAATAATTTGTTACATATCGTTTGAAAGCTGAATAAATACCCTTTTGTTTGATCAACCGTGTATGTTGTTCAATTCTTGAGTTATGATCACTTGAATGCGTCAAAATTTCCTTTGAATCGGGCTTTATGGCGAAAAAAGCGCAAAAAGTGAAGGCTTATAAAACAAAAAATGGAAAAAAATTATCCTCATACAAAAATATAACATCGCCAAGCGTGGGATTTGAACACTACTCCTTGGCGTGATAGGTTTGTAACTTCTTTGCTAAGCCAACTCCGATTGTTGAAAAGTCAACTCTGAGTATCTATGATCCCGTTGGCAGCGAAACCACAATCTTGTACAACAAATTCATCGTTATGAAAAAAAACAGGGTTTGCAAAACATCTTTGGTGTAATGTAATTTCAACAGTATTCAGAAACGCACATAAAATCTTGTCCTGTTCATGATTGTTTAAATGAATGAAACCATGATTTTAAGAACAATAATAAATATGACCCAACAAACATCGGTGTTGAATTACAGCTTGTTCAAACAAATTTGGAGAAGCTATTCAGCTATTCTAGAAGAAACAGCTGAATCTTCTTTTTAATCACTTGCAGCAGTGAAAAAAGTATTTTTAGCTCGATCGTTAGTCAGATTGATGTACAGAATACGAGAGATCCAAGCCGCTCTGAACTAGACATGTTTTGCAATAGTTTTGTTAAACAATTATAAAACATACAATTATAAATCATTCTAAAAAGATGTTTTGTGTGTTACTTGGGAAGAGTGTAATAACAATTAAATTCATACTATTTTCTCAATTAAACTGAATTTATTTTTTATGGTGACACTCGTCCTACATTTAATATTTGTTAAGTTTATTTAAAAAAAACGTTCCCACTGAATGTGTTGTCACTTTATTGGCCCTAAAATTGCAGTAAAGCTGAAATCTTTACTAATAGATTATACTAATCACATTAGAACTTGTTGTATTTGAATGGATTGAATGACTACATTTTCGGGTTGATTAGTTTCTTTTCGTAATTATGTTTGGTAACAATGACAAACCAAAATTGAGAATCCAAAACGGGGTCTTACATGGATTTCCAGCCTTTACACGCCGTTCTCGTTCTCAAAGTATCCATATTGCAGGGTATTTGACAGTATTTCCCAGTTTTTCTGAAACCCAAGCCGCTATTTTGTATTATAAAATGGTGCCAACAAACATCGATTTACAGCCTTTATACTCCGTTATTGATCCAAAAGTATCCATATCGCAGACTTTTTGACAGTAAAGGGTGTTTCGATCAAAATTTGGTCGACTTAAACTTGACGCATTTCCTTTCATCATGCATTAAAAAATTTTGCACTCCCCTCATTTTGAAGATGTGTGCGTGTAGCAATCCTCTATTTTGATTTTGATATTAGCACTTCAGTTATCAAAATGTCGTCGAAGGAAGAGAAGCAACGCATCAAAATTTTGCACGTGCATGGCGAAAATCCAAACTACTCTCACGCCAAGTTGGCGAAATTGTTGAATGTGGCTAAATCAACTGTTACCAACATATTAAAAGTGTTCGGTGAACGTTTGTCAAAAATGACAGCCAGGAAAGCTGGATCAGGGGGAAATCGAAAGCCGGAGGCCACAGCGACGACAAAAAGAGTTGCCCGCTGTTTCAAGTGGAACCCCAACCTCTCCGTCCGAGATGTCGCAAAGAAGCTGGGAGTGGCGCCTTCAATCGTGGATAGAGCTAAAAAACGAGCTGGACTGTCGACTTACAAGAAAGTGGTGACTCCAAATCGCGACGATAAACAAAACACGTCGGCCAAAGCACGCTCGCGAAAGTTGTACACGACGATGCTAAAGAAGTTTGATTGCGTGGTACAGGACGATGAAACTTAGGTCAAGGCAGACTTTAAACAGCTTCCTGGACAGGAATTTTATACGGCAACCAAACGGGGAAGAGTGGCAGATATTTTCAAGCACATTAAACTGTCAAAGTTTGCGAAGAAATATCTGGTGTGGCAGGCCATCTGTACCTGTGGCTTGAAGAGCAATGTTTACATTGTGACCGGAACCGTTAACCAGGAAATTTATCTGAGCGAGTGCCTACAAAAACGTCTACTGCCTTTCTTGAAGCGACACAATTGTTCCGTTCTATTTTTTAGTTCTATCTAATTGGCATCTTGCCATTACGGAAAAATGGCCATGGAGTAGTATTCTGCCAACAAAGTTCAAGTGGTGCCCAAGGTCAAGAACCCTCCCAACACGCCAGAGCTCCGGCACGAACAATATTGTGCCATCGCCAAGCGGAACCTTAAGAAGACTCAAAAAGCTGTTGTGAGCGAGAAACAGTTCAAGGCAAACTGGCGTTCGGCGGCGAATAAAGTGGACAAGGAGACTGTACAAAATCTTATGACAGGTGTTAAACGAAAGACCTGGCAATTAGCACTCGGTAAAAAGGAGGCTTAGCTGAATATTTCTCCTGTATTCTGTATTAACTGAACTTGAAAAAGAAAAACAATTTGACTTTTTAATAAAAACTTTGATCGACTCACACACATTACTTTTTGACCAAATTTTGATGGGAACACCCTTTATTTTCCAGTCTTTGCGGAGCTGAAGCCATTTCAGATTGCTAAATGGAGTTGGACATCAATTTCAGGCGTCAAGCCGTTGTTAGCGTTCCAAAAACGTCCACATTGCACGGTATTTGACAGTATTTACAGTTTTCCGAAAACATAAGCTGCCACATCGATTTTCTGCCACTTTCACGAAAAATTTAAATACTGAATGTCAATAACTTAATCATTTCTCAATAGGTTTTCGATATTTATGCTTATCATCAGTTGGAAATTTCAATTAAACTAGCGAAATAATCATTAATTCTTTATTTTGAATTCCCAAAAATACCCTCAACAATCTATAACGTGATAAGGATAATGGTCTTCAGCTTCTCGACCATATAATTATATTCAACTAACATTCAAACAAAACACACAACCCACTGATTTTTTTAATTCATCTTTTGCATCAGCGTTCTAAAATTCAGAGGTTTGTTGAACAGAGTATAAATCATTCATTCAATGCTCAAGTAGCAATTCAAATGCAAATTGTTTTTTTTTTCATGTTTTATGGTAGTTTTATCAAAGCATTATGGAGTAAATTCGGTTTTATCAGGGCATTTTCCAACTTAAGGTGGTTTTAATTCATTAACAGTTCTGAAGAGTGATTAAAGAACACTCGAAGAAACCTCCATAAAACTATATCATTTATAATTAATCTTATCAGTAGTTTTATAAGCTACTTGATCCCCCTCTCAAGACACCGTTTCGCAACTTGCAAAAAACCTGATAGTTTTTTACTGCTTTGACATTCTTCTTTTAAGATGAAAGGATCTTGGAAATGCTACCATAAAACTCTCTTAGAACCATTTGATTTTAAATAAGAGCACATATTCTTGAGAAAGAACATTATGTGAAAAATAAACAAACTGTCCCAATGGACGTCCACAGGTGGAAGAAATCAAAGACTAGCGGATCGTTCAAGCGGAATTTCAATAAAAACCTATCCAATATATTGAACACTCCTTCATCTCAGCCACCAACGAAATTTTTTTTTTTTTGATCAGTCCATTGGATTCGCAGCCTACTGAGACTAACTTATCAAAAGGGTCTATGCGTTATGCGTCCTATTTTTTGTAACGAATAAAATTAAATGGATCACCAGTTGAAAACCGAAATGCATAACTCATGATATTTGATTTTATGCCAGTTGTGCAAGTTAAACCTAACGTCTCAGGTAGTGCGTTATATGGCGCATCACCGTGGAAATACAGCGCAGTACCTTTGACGTAAGGTTTAATGTGCACTACGATTCATCTGAGCGAAAATCGATTTTTCCCATGATCCGCACGTTTAATCAAAAGTCGGAAGTAGTGCGCTAGAATCGCTCAGTGATCCACTACACAGTGCACTTCTTCGAAACATATATGTGACGGACTGGAAGTGTTCTTAAAGAGGAAAATCATAAAACTACCAAAACTTGTGGTAGTTTCATCATAGTTTTAAGCATGTCCTGAATGTCATTACAAGTATGTACAGATAAAACTATCAGGTTTTAAGCGAATCTTGGGAAATAGTCTTGAGAACCTCCTGTAGTATGGGCCTTTTTGAACTTATGAGGGTTTTATGGCTGTTTTATCGATGTTATGTAGAATATCTAGTTTTATGCGTGGTTTTATCAAACGAGTCTTGAGAACTTCTTCAAGTGTACCTTAAAATTGAATTTGTTACTTGGGTGGAGACGCATGGCAGTTTATCATCAAATACGTTTAGATGAAAAAGTTACTTTTATGAATTCTTTTTTGCGGAATCAGTTTGAGGGTCTTAAGTTATATTTTTTTGTCAGTGTAGTATAATATGTTTAATTTATTAATATTTATCAATAAAAATGTAAACAGTTTCGGGTCCAGCCGAGTTCGGGGAGATTTATATAAGATGAAAAATGTCTGGTGACGTCTTCGGAAGGGATATAAATTTCTTGGCACTAGCGCATGTGTTGATGAGAGCGTTATCTTAGGCCGAAAGCCACTTATCTGTAAATAGAGAAACAAGAAGACGGTACTGATGCCAACTCCTGAACAATTTGTGTGTATGTATACAATCAATCTCCCCCTGACCAGCTGGAGAAATCAGACCATCGTTGGATCTAATGGAGGCAAACATTTTAAGAAATGTTCTTTTAACACGCAGTAATCAGTGCCCTCCTGTCTGTCCGATGCTGTCTTAGAGAATATTCAAACCAGCAACCAGAAACCACCCACCGAGAGATGGAGACAACGGACCGAAACGGTGCTACGGCTCAACGGTTCTTCTGATTTAACTGCCGGCTCGCTCGTCCGAGTAGAGTTGCTCACGCTTGCGGCCAAATTTGCATGCACGGCAGCCTCAACGAGTATAATAAGAGTGCTGTCGCGTACTGGCCCGGTTGATTGAGGTTGTGAGATTACAAGTTCTGTTGGTGTACTTTTTTTTTTTTATAAACTAGTAAAATAGCGATCCTACTTGATAATGAAACTACTGGATAATATTTATGGTTTCGTCCGGTAGAAAGCTAATGCAAGTTGACAAATATTAAGATTTCAGAGAACAGTTTAGATGAAATCATAATTCAAGTTTTGAGATATTTTCTCCTTCTTCTTTCTGTATTAAGCTGGCTTAGGCTGATTCACCACCAGAGGGAGGCATCTCCACCCTATATATCGCACTCATCAACTCATGAACCGGGACCAACGGCTTTACTTCCCTTCCGAAGGAAGACGTCACCAGAAATCATTTCACCTCGAAAAAAATCTCACCGGCCTCAACTGGGATCGGACCAGGCCATTGGGGTGACAAGTACCAGACTTAACACCACCCCACCGGCACCGTATGTTTTGAGATTTTTTCATCAAGGTGTTTATAAAAATACAGAATTTGATGACCAAACCCTTAATATGAATACCAGAAGAGTCTAAATTGGCTTTCATTCAACTGATAGCCTTTAATGTATACAATCAATCTCCCCCTGACCGGCAGTGCTTCTGTTGAACAAAATTTTCTGAATTTGTTCGATAATTTACATAAACATTTTTTGTCCTGGAGATTGTGCTCTGTTGAAAATCCAACGATATGTTTCAAGGATGCCTGTTCATACACATTCATTTTAAGGTTTTCTTCATATAAAAAAAGCTCCGCAGTAAAATCCACACATATTACATGTCTGGAAGAGTGAATAATCAAATATTCACATTTCCAGAATATAAAATAGACATTCTTGATCCTGGCCTTATATACAAGGAATATTTTCGATAATATAAAAGGGCATAAAGAGATCGTCACGCAATTAAAATTGAAACCAATCTCAATCATCCCAATGCACGTCACAAGCACAACAAAATAAAGCAGCCTGTAAACTCCAAAACCAAATTTCGGACGATGCTCATGTTTTTGTTTTTGTTGTTCCGTACTTACATGACTCTCAGTCTGAGGCTGGCGCGTCACACCAGGGGGCCTGGAAGCCTGGACCCTACATATCTAATCCATCAACACATGGGCCGGGACCAACGGCTTTACTTCCTTTCTGAAGGATCAGAGATTTTTCGTCTCAGAAAATCCCAACGACTCCGAATAGAATTGATACTAGACCGACTGGGGTGAGCGGCAACGACGCTTACCACTACATCACTAGCACTGTGAGGACGATGCTCATATTTTTCGACATTTGCTAGGCAATTTATGTCGGGGTTGCACAATACTAGCAGTAAAAAACAAAAGTAAGCTGATATAACTCTTTCTCCGGGTGCGGGGGTGGAACCAAAACAAATTAGGAACGGGAAAAAAAGCTACCGATGCACAATCCATCTGAAAAAACCCGACCATAACACGGGAATGGATTACATTCACTACTTACTTACTTACTTACTTAAGGGTGCTGCGCACCCCGGGTGGTGCAAAGGGCCGACTTGAAAAATCCTCATTCTGAGCAATTGTCCGCTATCGCCTTAACCTGTTGCCAGATCAAATTTTCGTCGATTTCTAGACTTCCACCCCTTCGTATTGTGTGGCCGATCCAGTCCCACTTCCGTTTCTGAATTTCAGTTGCTATCGGCGTCTGGTGACACTGACGATGGAGCTAAGCATTGGAGATCCAAATGTGAGGCCACCAGGTTCGAATTATGTACCGCAGGCATATGTTGATGAGACACCTGCAGCCATGGGGTGTTCTCCACTGATACACACCCCGTTTCACTAACGTATAGCAGCACAAATTTCAAGTTGGAGTTAAATATTCGGATTTTGGTACGTTTACTGATCTGTCTGTTTTTCCATATGTTCCTTAAACTCGCAAAACCAACCCTTGCCTTCTTTATCCTTGCACATATGTCAATATTGGTACCACCGTCTAACGCCATTTGGCTGCCAAGATATTGGAAGCTTTCAACATTCTCCACTGTTCGCCCAGCTACCGTAAAGCTGGAGGGGGTCACCGTGTTCACATCCAACGATTTGGTCTTGTTGACGTTGATGGTTAAACCTGCCGATGAGGAGCGTCCGGCAAGGTCGTCGAACTTACCCAGAGCGCCGTTGGGCTAGTAATGCAACATCATCAGCCAATTCGAAGTCATTTAGGTGCTCCAACCTGCGGTTTGGTTCACGGTCAACCAGTATCTTGTCGATTACGATTAGGAACAGTAGTGGTGATAGTATACATTGTTTCTTCACCCCAGCTACGACCCGGATAGGATCGGACAAGACCCCGTTGTGCAAAACTGCACGAAAAGGCCTCGTGCACGTACTGAGCTTCGATGAGGTCCACGATTTTCTCACAGATTCGCTTTTCGTCTAGGGTACTTCGCTTTCCCGTGTTGAGTCGGTCGAAAGCTTCTTCGTAGTCAAAGAACACCAAATTAAGGGACTCTTGGAATAAGTTTACCTGCTCCGGAATGATACAGAACATGACAATATGGTCCACACGAAATCCGCGTTAGGATCACTTTGCATAGAACTTCGAGAACGGTACACAGCACCATAATACCACGCCAGTTATCGCACACAGTTAGGTCACCCTTTATGCAAATCTTTACTAAGATACCATGCATCCATTGCGGTGTCCCAGATATTGTGAAATAAATGATGCAACGGTTGAGCGGATATGACCGAGTCAGCTTTGAGCATGTCGGCTGATATGCGATCGACCCCTGGGACTCTGTTCGATTTCATGTTATGAATGGCAGTCTTAATCTCTTGCAATGATGGTACTTTCAAAAGTGGTTCAATGTGCTCGAACCAGCGTTTCAGATGGTCAGTTGGATCAGTTAGTAGCTAAACAGTCTTGTCTTTCACAGGCATCGTCGCATTCATCATTGTTCCACTTAGGCGTCGTGAGATATCGTAGAGGAGACGAATGTCCCCGGTTGTTGCGCCATTCTTGCCTTCGTCGACCAGAGAGTTCGCCCACGCTCGCTTGTCCCGTCGACATGAACGCTTCACTTCCTTTTCCAGAGCCGAGTATCATTGACGGGCTAAAAATTGGACTCCTCTGGTTTTTGATCGCTCTGCCGCGGCTTTGACTTCTCTTCACTCCTCTACCTTCATCCAGGTTCCATCTGTGATCCATTGTTTTCTCTGGGTGTGCAGCTCAGCTAGATTATTCTCGCTGGTTGCGATGAAGGCGTCCGTGATGGCAGTCCATTGGTTTTCTACGTTGCCACGTTCCGGAATATCTGCAGCACGAGTCTCCAATTCTTAACCGAAGCCCAAGAAATACATAATGGTCATATATGGTTGTAGCAACTTTATTGTGACTAAATTGAGTCACAAAGCAGACACCTCAACTGATTTGTAACAAGTGTGCTACTAGGAAAGACCTTCTCATCTTCCAGTCGGCGTGTGTTGCACAGTCATCCAACTTTCTCTCTTGTCTTCGAGTCCGTGTTGTCGCCGATAAGAAGATGATGGTCAGACGCAATATCGACGCGATATCAAAGAGCAAACCACCGATCACAATGTCGTTGTTACCACAGAACTCTGCGAGCAGCTCTCCGTTTTTGCTCATTTCTCCGAGACCATGGCGCCCCATGATTCGCTCATAGTTCGAGTTGTCGGATCCGATCTTTGCATTTAAGTCGCCCATACAGATCATCATGTCCCCATTCGGAACTTTATCTACGACGGCATCGAGTTGGCTGTAGAAGTTTTCTTTGTCTTGCAGATTGGCAGCATCAGTTGGCGCGTAACATTGGACTTGGGTAAGGTTTCGAATTCATATCCTGAATCTGGCAACGATTATCCTTTCATTGATAGCCTCCCACTTCATAAGCGCAGAGTGTGCCTGGGCGCTTAATAGGAAACCAACTCCAGAATGCCGGAGAGTGTGTTCACCTCGCAGATCAGAAGCAGAGTAATTTGTCCCAACGGAATTCAGTGTTTTCCAAAGTTTAGCCAACGGACTTCACTCAGTCCTAGGATTTCAAGTTTAATGCGGTGCACCTCATTGATAAGTTGAGCCAATCTGCCCTGCTGGGCTAGGGTTAATACGTTCCATGTTCCAATTCTTGTCGATTGATTCGCACTAAAGGTCATTGCCGTTCTATCAGTCCGTAATCTTTCTCTATCGGTTTCGTGAACATTTATAATGTTTCGACAGTAGTAGGTTGTTAGCCCGAGGCTCCCTATCTCCGTGATGGGGCTGCCATCTTAGGTATAACTTCGGGAAGAGCATTTCATATTCAGCCGCTGGATGGCAGAACAAACAAATGCTTTTTGAGCCGCACCTCCTTGGTGGACAGACGCTCGATTCATGGCCCCTCACTTAGCAGATGTCAGAAGGACAACGCTACCAGCTTAGCAATGCAATTCTTAACTGGCAGTCGTTTGTCATCGACAGACCCGTGGAAGCGTGAGCAAGTAACTTGTGAGGATCGTGAGCTTTGTTGGTCACTCCTTCCAGGTCGTTGGCTCACCATTTGGAGCCTGAACTGTCCATACAATTACATTCACTACGTCGTACACAAAACTTACAGCGATTTTATAATTTCACTTGTGACGTAAGACTACGTCTTTGTTTACTATACTTAAAAAAATCATTTTTTTGCGCCCGTCACGAAAAGTGGTTAGGTTTTGAGCGTTAATATCTCGGTCATTTCACAGAATATTTTCAAAATTTTGCACCAATTGATCGGAAATATTTCTACGCATCAATTGCAATAGAGAACATTGTTGGTTTTGGGTTACTAACTACTGAAAAATTCATAAATGTTAAGCCTTGTCTTAAAAAGTATGTTGACACCTCCCGGCCAAAGAGGTCATATAATTCCAAAAGGAAAACAGCTGTATTAAATCACAGACTGAATCAAAGTGTCTTCGTCATATTTGTTTAACATCAATTTTCTATCTGGAAAATATAAAAAAAAACATATGAGTTTAAGGCCTAGTTGACGTAGAACATCCTGAATATGAAGAAGATTAGGAAGCAAAAATAAATGCCTTTTTAATAGTGCAAAGCGTTGTTTTAGAATATGGTATACATGCATACGTAATATTAATTTCTCGTTGATAATCGTTAATTATTTTTGTATCTTTCTGAGATGTTTCAGATTATCCAAAATGTACTTGAGTTCAGAACTTTACATCTATAGTTGTAACTTTAGCTTTTTGGGCTTTCTAAAGTTACGTTACGTATTCAACCATATTTTGTGGATATTTTCGAACGTTAAAAATATATTATTAGAACGTAAAAAATACATTAGATCAACACATAACACAAACACATAAGATCAACAGTTGTAACAGTAGGTTTTTGGAGTGTTCAAATGGACAATATGTATTATATTCATTGAATAGTGTGGATCAACAGACATAATGCGACAATCTTGGGATATTCTAGGTCATCTCAACTGTCCTTAAGTTCAAACCATAAGATCTACAGTTGTAACAGTTGATTTTTGGGCTATATAAGGTGATCATATGTATTCAAACATGTTCGATGAATATTTTGGAAGGTCAACAGTCATTATTCTAGAACTTTGAGATCCTCTTGATAATCCAAACTGTCCTGAAGTTTAGAACTTGAAATCTACGGTAGTAATAGTGGCTACTTGAGCTATACAAAGGTACGTAACGTCAATGAATATTTTCGAACGTAAAAATACACAATAAGATAATCTTGGGATGGCCTAGGTCATCCAAACTGTTCTGGCGTACAGAACTTAAGATTTACAGTTGCAACAGTAATTTTTAGGCAAAACAAAGTTATAATTAATATTCAAACACATTTAATGAAAATTCTTAAAGATCAACAAACATTATAAAGTAATATGACATGTTCTAGGTTATCCCAACTATCCAGGATTTCGCAAACTCAAAATTTGCAGCTGTAACTGTAGCTTTCTGGAGCAAACAAAGTAACAATATTTATTTGACCAAATTAAGTGAGTCTTCTGGAAGGTCAACAGATATAATGAGATATCTTGGGATGTTTCAGGTCACCAAAACTGCCCTTGAGTTTAGATCTATAGTAGTAACATTAACTTTATAACCTATGAAAGGTGACGATATGCATTCAAACACATTCAGTGAATCTTTTATATGGTCACCAGTCATTATGTTGGGATGTTCAAGTTAATAAAAACTGACCTTGAGATCAGAACATAAGATAAACAGTAGTAACCGTAGCCTTTGACCCACCACCTTTTCGTGGTGCGTTACGGGGTACAGATCTACCACCGAACCCTAGTCTGAATTAATTCAAACTAGGGAACATATTTGTTTTTGTAATCAAAGGAACATATATTAGTCCTTATTACATTTTATGTCTTGTGAAAAGTGACAATACTCGGATTGAGCCACCGAGGATGAGCTTGGAATAAGGGAAACATTTTTAGTATTCATTTATGTGAATTCTCATTTTTCTCTTTGATGTTCTATTGTTTGAATTGGTCATGACTAGGGTTCTGATGCATGGTCAGTATCGGAGTCATTGTTTGTTTTGTTTGCAATGAATCCGGTTTTGACGGATAAAGGGGCGTGCCTTTGAAGAGTACTGTCACTCACAAAGGGTTTAAATAGCGGAAACTTTCAATAAAACTCGATTCATTGCCAACAAAACAAACAATGACAACTGTAAAAACACCGAATACTTCATCATTTCTCAAAAATCATGAAGTAACTCAACATGCACTAAACAAAGGATACGGGATGTACTACAATAGATCAAATTACTGGTCGCAGTGGTTTATGTCCCGAACAGAGAAAAAAAAAACCGTAGCCTTTTGGGCTATACAAAGCTACGATAAATATTCAAACATATTCAATGGAATATTCTGAGACGTCCACAGCTATCAGAGGACAACCTTGTTACCAGATCATGCCAACTGTCCTTCAAAACTTAAGGTCTTCAATTGTAACAGTGGGCTTATGGGCTATACAAAGTTGAGTTAGTTTGTTTGGCATAGAATATCCCAAGATTATCTAATAATGTACAGAAGATAGACGAAATGATCGGGACAGGCTATTATCCGATTTTATTTCGACAAGAAGCATTCGACTGGAAAATTAATGTAGTTTTATATCTTGGTAACATAATTGGCCATGGTCCTCGGACACCGGAGTTGTTCCGGGTTTCCAGAGAGGCTATTTCACATGTTGAATTTGTGATGAGATTTTGTACAAGATGCCGTTGTCAAACAATTATTTAAGCAAACACACGTGAAGAAAAAATAATTTTTAAGCGAATGAAATGTCGATTACAAAAATCGGCCTTAAATTGACCAAGATATGGCCATTTCCGTGAAATAGGTTCTGATGAAGGGTCCTGGATGCGGTTAACTCTTCATTTTACTCAAAACATGCCATGTGACAGCTCTTACTTCTTGGATTTTCATCACAAACCTTATTATAAACTTAAAATGGATCCTTGACCATATTGGCCACTCTCGGAATCACCGGAACGTCCCTGGAACCTGTAGTAGCGACTAGTTAGGCATTTATTCCAAAACATGCCATGCGGCAGCTCTATCTTCATGATTTTTCATAAATATGATATTGCTGAACTTCAGAAGGCCATTGGATACATTGGCCACTCTTGGAACCACCGAAACGTCCCCGGAGGAACCTGTAGTAAAGGCCATTTACGATTTAAATCCGAGATTACGATTGGTCGCTCCCGAAACATTTTTGGGGGAACCTGTAGTAAGGATCAATTACGATTTTACCACAAAATATGGTCTATAAGATTCACTGGCTAGCCTGATCCTGCTTCCTGGTACCTCTGGAGATCAATTTAACCGGAACAACTGCGGTGTATGTGACCAAGATATAAAACTACATAAATTTTCCAGTCGAATGCTTTTTGTCGAAATTAAATCGGATTATATTTCATGAAGATAGAGCACTACAAAGTTGATCAAAAATTTGCCTGTCCCGATCATTTTGTCAATCCCCTGTATGTTGGTCTTGCACGACATTCGTTATATGTAACATTATATAGCGGATAAAGCTACTGTTACAACTGTAGATCTTGAATTATGAACCCCAGGACAGTTTGGACGACCTAGCACATCTAAAAAAAAATATTTTTTTCTTTTTTCTATCATGTCTATGTTGTTGAGCACCAAATC
The DNA here is from genome assembly GCA_024533555.2 of Aedes koreicus. Classification (NCBI taxonomy): domain Eukaryota; kingdom Metazoa; phylum Arthropoda; class Insecta; order Diptera; family Culicidae; genus Aedes; species Aedes koreicus. The sequence continues at coordinate 454,214 of JAHHFK020002597.1, read as the reverse complement.
AGTCAGAGTACACCAAATAGCTTGTATTAATTAGGCCTGAAAGAGTTTATTAAAAAAAATATTGCATTGTACAATCTAAATAGCTTACAATTAGTTGCGTAGTCGTACGTCATCATTTAGAACAACTCAATGAGGCTGTTTCTTCTAGTTTTTATTAAAATTGAATAAAAAATTGTGTTTATTCATTTTTTTTTCGCAAAAACGACGCAGCAAAAGCAAAAGCCGTCAGTTCCAATGCACGACTCGCTGCAATCGTCATGCCAACTCCTGAGCGAGTTGGTGTGAAATCCCTCTATATTGGGTACTGAATTGACGGCAACCAATTTGAATGTGGACTCACGGGTTTCATTCCTCACGAATCTCGAAATAAAAAGGTTCTTTTCTTCACGGTACGAACATGCAAAAAAAAACATATTTTATCTTATTATTTTACGATTTTCACTGAAACGATTTGGCATGAAATACTCTTCTACAACAATGATATAATAAGCATCTTCCAATTGTTACTTGTTTCCATATTTCCTTCCTTTCACCCTGGTTCTTTTGCTATTCTACTCTTCCTTTCGTATCAAGGATAAGAAAAGGAAAAAAAGGGGGAACCCACAAATCCTGCTACAATAAATGCATGAATAAATACAACAATTAAGTATTAATACTCCAGCCGTATAAGTTCTTTAACAACTACTAAGTCGACAAATCGTTTAATTAAACAATTCATTAAAATCGTTTTCTCATCCTAATTTCCGCTGAAATAAAAACGATAATGAGAAAATGTTCCTTTTCTACCCCCAAGCCACCGAACTTTCACATCCCGAGAATCTTAGTTGAAGCCCTGCGCGTGAATAAATTATTCTTTTGAACGAAAAAAGCGATCAACGTGATTCATCGCATTCAATTTCTGTCCTATCGCCTTTGAGCTTATTTTTTCTAATTAATATTTTCCCCGCGAGTATGCCAGCTTGACAGGGCAGAACGAAGAGAAGCTTCCTTCCGGTTCGGTCGGATCAGGCCACGCCACGGTCAAACCAATATCCTCTCTCTTGTCTTCGAGTGAGACCAATGTTTTTTTTTCACGGGATCTAAAAGCCTTCTTATGCTCGCGTGCCATCATCGATTCTCCAAATTGACGTAATCTTTCCACTCATCTTTTTGGCTGAAGCTGCCGCTGATGCTTTGCGACTGCAAAAGGAACGTCGTCTCGATGGCGTATCAGTCGAGCAGGAGCAGGGGTTTGGTGTGAGATGAAAAAATAATCACCGCTCTCACGTCAATACAAGCTCACCCTGCCAAATTAATGATTCCGGGCACCACCGCCATCGGTGGGCGGAAAAATTAGCTTTCCCCATTGAGGCCCATTCATTTTGGCGCCCACCGACCGAAGGATGGGCAGGCCTATCGGTATTTGTATATCGTGCCCCACTGTGACTGGGCAGGCCGTCGGTGAAGGAAAACAAACAATAATAATATTCACATTTTATCTTCCAATCCCACCGTGATCGTTGCGAGCTTGGTGATATAAAAAGGGATGGAGTGGTGGTTTCGGTATTCAAATTATATTTCGCGGAAAATAAATTTGAAATGGAAGATTTTATTTATGAGCTTCACTACGGTTTGCGCTGTTAAATTATCACCTTCCAATCAGCTATGTTTGACGAAAAATTTCTTCGAGGGAGCGCATGTTGCGCCCTTTTAATGGCGTTTTTTAAAACTTACCAAGTAACAGGATGTAAACCGAAAATGTCATGTGTTACGCTGTAGGTCAGGGCAATAAGATATCTGCTATAAACCGGCCGTCAAACCGCACAAAAGAAACACATCATCTCTGCTTAATAACATTGTTGAATCCCTCAATTCCCCCCCAATTCATGTCGAGCAGTGAACTTTCCAACCGAGTGGCAGCCAAAAATTGCCTCATTTACATCCTCAGGCGCTCATTCTTTCAAGGGTCTTTCAAGATTTCCAACTGGCAAAGAGGCAAAACAACTGATGTTGCCTGCTGCCGGATTCTCGCAAGCTGGGCTTTCGTTATGTAGATTTCCATTCGCCATGACCGTCGTCGTTTCGGATTCATGAAAATGGAACGAAACAGAACCGAAAATTCAGGGAAGGAAAATTGCCTCTCTGCCAATAATCAATCATCTTGAGTTGATCGATATGAAGCCACTTAAAGTGCCATATTGTCTCATTCCTAGCTGCGTGCAGTCTCTACGTCTACAGTGGTCAACTGTCCTGTATTTTTTTTCGGTACATGCCGCTCGTTTTGTGGTTGGCTGGGGTTTGAGTTTTGGGGGATTTGTGAATGAATACCATATGAAATACTAGGTTGGGTAGTATGTTTCAAGACCAATATGTCAAAAAGGACATTCAAGCTGTTTGTAAACAAGTCTTTGTAGGCGAAACAGTAATACTCCAATGTAAACAAACAGCATCATCGTAGAAGTGGATCGTTTAACCTAATGGTTGACGCTATTGGTTTGCGTGGGCTGCTTTCAGTTTGTGATTGCATGCCCTACAACTTTTGGCTTAATGATAGCGACTTTTTGATTTTATGCTTTTAATTTTAAGGACTTTTCGCTTTCTGAAGGCACTAGACAGAAAAAGGCAATCTGAACTTGAAATTAGAACTAGCAAAGCCTGAGCATTTACAAATTAATCTCTTATGTTTTAAACTCAATGTAATGAATTATAACTACACAAAAGTACAATACTGAACAAAATAAATGATACACTTGGCTTGAAAATGCATTATGTGTTATATTATTCTCATCTTATGCCATAAAAATCAATAGCATATATGGGAAAGTTTTACTATATAGTGTGCAAAATACAAAAGCCAAGACGTTAATCGTTAAGAGTTATTATTTTTTTGCCAGATTAGTTTTTATCTAAAAATCGATATTTTTTCATGGACAAAATGAATGATACACTTCAGAAATAGGATTTCTGGATGACATTATTAAAGCCAGTTTCGATATTTTCGCAGCACTGCATTCTGTGACAGTTGTAATCACTGCGCAGAATTGCTATTTTCCTATTGCTATTTGAAACCGTGTATAGCATAGCATAGCATAGCATAGCATAAATCAGGTTGCACAATATCGTAGGTTGTACAAGCTCTGAACTGTTGTTAAGAGGGAGACGCACCTTCATCGGTTGCTGTTAGATAGTGATTTTGGAGTAATCCCTACCTGTTAGATAAAGGGTGTGTCGCCTTCCAACAGACCAGAGCTGTCCTGGCGACGTCCTTGCAACTGGTGGGAATAAGGAAGGAATGTTAGTCCGACACTTACTTAAGAGAGATGCGGAGAACTCCACGACCCCTCATAACTGTCACGGGAAGGGTGGAATTGTGTTAGTTGGGAGGGTAAGTTTCAGGATACGCTCAGCAAGCTGTATGGCAATCTACATAGGGTAACGGGATGTAATGTCAGCCTAGCTCCTTCATTCGGCCTTTGTACCAAAAATGTCATTAATTCGCCGATAATCAACAAAATTATATTCCTATCAGGATGACCGATTTATTTCAAAGCAGTTGATACATTATTAATCAATTAATAGTTGCTCACTTCCGCGTAATTTTCCTCAACTTTTTAGACAATATGACTTTACTGGTTAAGCTGTACAGATTATCTACACGATCTTCGAATGATCTTAATTTGCAGAAATTGAACCTATAAACCGATGATACAGCCAAGATGTACAGAAAATAGTCACACGTTACAAACTAACAGGTCACTTAGGTAAAATAACAATGATTTAACAAGAAAACCATAGACCCAATGTTAGGAACATATTTTTTTCCACGTTCCCAACTATGGCCTGTTATATGGAAAGCGTAGTAAAAATGTTGTTATCGGTAAAATTTAGAATAAAAATGTCTGAGTTTCGATTGAAAGTTTTCCATATGGGTCATCTTAACACAAACTAAAGGTACAAAATCTTTGTAGAGTGAATTATAATGTTTTGATTATCAAATGGTTGCTAAATCATATGTGAAAATCACTTAAGTGTTTCTTAGCAGTTTTAGTATAGTTTGATTTATGAAATTGTTTGTTGGGTAGAGCGAATACAGCTGGAAACGCATTGAATCAGAAAATCAGAAAAAAAAATCGTACGCAGACAACATTTAATAACAAATCTGTCGAATGGGACGAACTTGCATCCATGAATAGACCCAATTTGGCGCTTATAGACCGACATTACATCCATATCCCTCGAAAGTTTCTGACTTTATAAAATGAGTTGTGAAACTTTACGTGATACATACTACCAAATAGCATATTGAACATATCTAAGCAAGTGTATAACTAGTTAAATATCGCTTCCAGCTCAAATACTTTACGAGTTATAGTAAAAAATGTAATCGATTGTTGCGTATTAGTCATTAGTCGAGCCAAGGGACACATACCCTATAAGAAAAAATGTGTTGCCGGTTTGTTAGCGATACAGTCCTTAGTTTAGGGTACCAAATTCTTGCTACATTTTTTTATTTCCTTTAAAAGATGTTTTTGTTTGTAATATTTTAACATTTAATCGTCTATAGTACAATAAGGCTCAACAAGCCGCCCTTAAAAAACACTAGTTGCAAGTAACACAGAAGTAAATGCCGACAGGAACATTCGGTAAAGATCTAGGTGACGAAACTCGGTGCATGCTTAATCTACGACGAGCATCAACCACGCCACTTCGAAGTCGTAGCACTGCAGGAACTTTGCTGGACAGGACAAAAGGTATGGAAAAGAGGGCAGCATACTACTAATTTCTTTCAAAGCCAGAGGCATCACCATGGGCCGCCGGCTGGGGACCGGCTATATAGTGATGGGTAAAATGCGCTATCGCGTGATTGGATGGGTTCTAATCAATGAGAGAATGTGCAAGTTGAGGATCAGGGACCTTTACTTCAACTATAGCATTATTAACGTGCTCTGGCCACACGAAGGGAGACCCGATGACGGAAAAGAAGCGTTCCAGCTGGAGCAGGTAGACGACGGCGCACGCAACCGGTCGTTCAAATCGTCACCAGTGACATGAACGCTTATGTTGGACGGCAGGCAATGTACTGACCGGTGATCGGGTCAAACAGTACCTTCCGAAATACCTTCTTCTCCCACAAAGACATCCAAACAACCACTTGGAGATTACCTAACCAACGAACAAAAAATCAAATCGACCACGTTCTAGCCCAATGACGTCTATATAAGGCCTGGCCCAGTTGCCACAACAATATTAGTGAAATGAGCAAAATTCGCTCATGACACTAATACCACCGCGCTCCTTACGCACGGTACACAAGCACTCGAAAAAGGCTACGTCATACTATTTTTTATTCGTCCACCCCGTGATTGATTATTGTGTGCGCTATAAAACTTTATTTTTCAACCGGTTCCAGTCTTTCGTTGTCGGAAAATTGGCTCTATATAGCTACTCGATTGTCCAGTCCCAGCGTTTGAAGGTTTATGTGGCAGAAATTCAATGAACTCAGTTAAACTCACTATAAATGACCCATGTAATCGAGAGGAAATGCTTCTGCTCAATAAATGACATTTACAACCCGATTATTTCCACAATTCAGCATTTGTAATGAACGTTTAATCCGATTTTTTTTAGTTGAATCTATGCACGCTCAGAGAAAGTTCATTAGTGTTACGTCATCACTTGTCGGCTCATCAATGTTTACATTATTTTTGCTTCCAATTCCAGCAAGCAGACCTAATATAGACGTCATTGGTTCTAGCCAACGTAATTTTTTCTCCATTATTATCAACGTTCGCATCTACCGTAGTGCACATATACACTCGTATAGTGTATATGTGCAGTAGGCTGTGTCAATATTAAAAAAAAAACGGATTCAAGAAAGAACATAGTAAATTATGGTTGGCAATGTTCTAAAAACCTTCGCTGTAAAGTTCCAGTTTTTTTTTAAATCGTCTAGCTTTACGACTATCGACTTGAAGTTTCGTGTGGAATTTTGTCTTTTTTAGTATGGGAAAGTAGTATTTTCAGTTTTGACGTGGACTACGTCTTACGGCAAGGGTAGGGTGTCAATCGAAAATCTAAAAACAAGCGACCGTAACGAAATATCGTTACAAATTAAACGCTTATAACTTAATTAAATAGTTTTTCAATTAAAATCGTTCTACTAATCGCTCGCAAAAGTGTTTTTAAAAGAGTGAAGCTTATAACTTAATAAATCCTCGATAGATTTTTAAGATTTTTACATCAATCGGTTCCCGCGTATCAAGTCAACTACTAAACATTATCCGTTAACAATTTTAAACTATTGATAATAACGAAAATAAAACGTGATGTCTTATAATTTTGTTTTACAGGTTAAATTTATTAAATGCACAGTACTTTCTTATCACAGATTTCAAATGTGAGCAAGGGAGGTCTCAATTTAATTTTGAAAGAGGTTGTTTGATTTGAATATATCTAACATTACTTTCTAAGTTCTTACCAATTAGCAGTCAGCGGTGGCTAAAACAATTTTAGTTTTCTGTTCGTTGCATATCTTGAGAGCATTGTGTACAAATTACGAATGGCTGTAGTCACGAAAAATTTCTCGATAGATTTTCGAGATTTTTGCTCCAATCAGTTGGCGTTTTTCGCGACTGTCAACTTACAAGAATATGATGAATTTTTTATTTTGAATTCCCAAACAGACCCTGATCTATAACGCGATAAGGACAATGGTCTCCTGGTTGATCATATCAACACCATCAGTGCAGCCAGCACAACCGTTGTTCTTTAATCATACCAACATTCAAACCAAACGTCCCTCTCCACGGCTGCCAAATAATTTCTTAGAAGCGAATCATAGAATGTGCTTGTCGGCTCATCAATGTTTGCATTATTTTTGTTTCCAATTCTAGCAAGCAGACCTTATATAGACGTCATTGGTTCTAGCCAACGTAAATTTTTCTCCATTATTATCAACGTTCACATCTACCGTAGTGCACATATACACTCGTATCACTACCAGTAGGCTGTGTCGATATTAAAAAAAACGGATTCAAGAAAGAACATAGTAAATTATGGTTGGAAATGTTCTAAAAACCTTCGCTGTAAAGTTTCAGATTTTTTTTTAAATCGTTTAGCTTGACGACTATCAACTTGAAGTTTCGTGTGGAATTTTGACTTTTTCAGTATGTAAAGAAGTATTTTCAGTTTTTTATTCAAAAAAAGCTACTTTAAAGTAGAGGAAAATAACGGTGGCACCTTGAAAACACGCAGCACTTATTTGGGCTTCTTGGCGGATAGCGGCGTCACTCGTCGTTCAAGTGATTGCCATGAAGTGAAGGTTCGATTCCCGCTCCAACCTGTGGAACTTTTTGCAAAAAAACGAAAATGTCTAATCTGGTCCACTGGGTGTAAGGTTAAGGTGTCCGTTCTACGCTCTATGTTTAATGTTCAATCTGTACAACCTTGAGTTGAAGACGGGGTAAATGTATCTAATGAATCATTTGAAACAATGCTTGGTTTGAGTTTAAAATAAGAAAGTTATTCAATTTTGAAGTGCTGCTCAAATTTGAAGAATGATTTTACACTTCAAAGTGGCACCAATGGCTGAAAGTGTTTGGTGGCACCCGGCTACGGCAACTTCACCCATCGGGGTGGAGGCGCACGTAGCTGATGAAATTAATATGATTTGAAAGGGTAATATTCTTGTGATTTTCACCTTATAGATGCATCGTGCCTTGGATAAATTAATTGGGAAGGGCAAGAGCTATTATACCTCGTGGTGGTCTAAATAATTCGGGATGTTTGTATTCATTTATTCCAACATGGAATATCTGATCCTAACCATATTGAAAGTTACTGTCTTCAGCAAAGTTGTTCAGTAAGTCAAGGCCTTCCGGTTGGTGAATAGTAAACCGGAATTATCTCATTTCGCGGCGCTATTGCACATTTGAATATCTTGTAAAAGCTATATCTCGAGATCCTGGCCATTTAGGAAGATGCCGTCTTCGACAAAGTTGTTCAGGTGGACACCAGGAGGCCGTTGTCGATGTCTGACGCCATCTGGAATCCAAGATGGTTGCTTCCAGTTTTAGAAAAAAAACTGGGAATTACTGTCAAAAACCCCGCAAAAGACATATTTTTGGATCCGGAACTGCCCCCAACCAAATCAACAATACCTTCTTTCCCTTCCCCTTCCCCCCCCCCCCCCCCAACCCCACCCACCCCCTCCAACCAATACCATCCACATACCCTTAAAAAAAACAAACCCCCCCAAACCATAAAACCAAGGAAAAAAAAACCCTCCTACAACCCAAACCCCCCCCCTTTCCCCGCGAAACTAAAAACTCTCCACAATATGGTTTTTTTTCCCGCCCCCCCAAAGACGTCTCGTAACTAGCGCATTTTGGAATTCAAGATGGCGGCATCTGTTTCGTAAAAGGTTTTACAAGTTGGCGCTATGGTATATACACTAGCCTGGGACAAAATTTAAATTCCAGTTCCCTAATGATTTTCGGAAGCCTTTTGGACCCTGTAATAACTGTGCAAAATTTCAGCTCGTTTGGTGAAACTATATTTTAGCGCTAGTGGTTTTAATTTTACATAGGATTTTCCATGGGAAAACTTACTTTTACAGATAAAAATCTGGCAAGGTGATCCATTGTCCTTGAAAAATAAATTAATACAACCACTTCCTGGGAAATTTTTCAAGGAAACTTTTCTTCGAAGACCGCAAAGCGATCCGACGTTTGTGGAAAAAGTTATTAAGCTGAAACTGATTGCTATCCAATCGAACGGCTCATTGAACTGTTTTCTCTTGCAGCACTGCCACCTGCAACCTGCTGCTGGCTGCGCGAAGCAACCACTGTGTTTGTTTATGTTCACTCTGCATGGAGGAACTGTGCTGCTAGAAAAAACAGTCCAATGAGCCGTTCGATTGGATAGCAATCAGTTTCAGCTTAATAACTTTTTCCACAAGCGTCGGATCGCTTTGCGGTCTTCTAAGAAAAGTTTCTTTGAAAAATTTCCCAGCAAGTTAAGGGATTGATTTATTTTTAGAGGACAACGGGTCACCTCGCCAGATATTTCTTTGAAAAGGTAAGTTTTCCCATATAAAATACTATGGAAAATTAAAACTGCGAGCGCTAAAATATAGTTTCACCGATCGAGTTGAAATTTTGCACAGTAATTAAAGAAACCAAAAGGCTCCCAAAAACCAATAGGGAACGAAAATAATTTTGTTTCATATATCCGTGTCCCAGGCTAATATACACACTCTACGTACGTTTTTCAAGGCGCTCGAAATCTTGAGATTTATAATGTATGTATTTAGAGATTTTGAGCATATAGACAAAAATTGTCTTTGGAAAAGTTGTCTAGATACACAAGTACTATCGATTGATGGATGAATATTACGGCTTTTTATTTTGTTTGAGCTCTTACTTTCAGACAACGATTCATCGAAATAAAAAAATTGAAGGGAGCTAAGGCTGACATATTGACAAGGTTCTTTATTCTGCAATAAAATACAAACTCACATCAATTTTTGCGAAAAATCATTGTATGTTTTTATTAATATATTTACATTTAAAATCCAAACTTTACGAATGCGTCATTTAATGAAGATTTGACTAAAATCCTACTTAATGGAATCGGCTTAATCGATTTAAAGCTGATTTATAAATATTAGTATCCGTCCCATTTGTTGCTCTTACACACGACTGTCACTTTTTTCGAAAGAATGCTGTCGCCGCTTCATCGGTATTTGTTTTAAATTTAGCAGTAGCTCAGATCTTCGCTCAGTGGTGCAACCTTAATATAATGGTGAGTGATCCGCCCAAATGTGAAATTATTATTGTTCTTCCTATAAAAGGTCTGATCCTCTTCACCTACAAGCTCCGAGACACGACAATCAAACGATCGACTTCCGAAAAAGACCTTAGAGTTATTCTGGATTCCTGTTTGACGTACAAGCTATACATTTCGTACAAAGTAAACATGGCTTTAGATTTGAAAGAGTAAAGACTTCTGCAATATTTATTGCTTGAAGTCTTTGTATTGATCCCTTGTGCGGTCGATTCAGGAATATTGCTCCACCGTCTGGAATCCTACCTGCACTAATGGCGCCGCAAGAGTCGAATCAGTTCAACCCAATTGCTACATTTCTCTTTGTGAAGGTTACTGTGTATAAATCCGTTGCCAAGTTACCAGAGCCGGTTTCAGAGATCTGGAACCACTTTGGATTCGTTGGAACACATCTAGGGCTCTCTTTGTCGCAGATATCTAACAGGACCGAATCGATAGCAGTTTCATTTTGGAGCAGATCAATATTGAGGGTCGAGCACGAGCATTGCGCAATAGTGTGATGTTAAGGATGTCATTTTGCCGAAAAAATTACAGCATAGACTGTGCGATTTAAGGAATGCAGCGGGAATACAATAGAGTCACAACAATATTTGACTTCCATCTTCCGCGACAGACACTTTGCAGATGCTTCTTGTCTTACTTCCGGACTTTAAAGTAAGTTTATGCCTTATAATTAAGTTTATGACTTGTGACCACAAAGACTTTAGAAGTCTGTTGGTGTTTACTTTGACATTTAATAAATAAAAACGTATCCTTGTGTGCGGTCCTATACATTCCACAGTAGCCGACATTTACATTTACTACCACTGGGTCCAAGAATGGGTTGGCAAAAAAATACACATAACCTTTAGACACTACCTAAATAAGCCTTTTCGTTAGAATTTGAAATTTGGATCCAAAATTCGAATCCGTGATAAACATTTTTCATGAAAATTAAACAAAAGAAATAACGTTGAACTTACAGACGGGTTCAGTGTACCCAGTGTCTTCTCAGCGAGCAGAACGTCGTAGGTTTTATCCCAGACCCGTTGCTGGTTACTAACACATTCCGACCTTCCGGCACTTATGAAGAGTTGTGGGGTTCTCTGCATCATTCTTAAGTAAGTGTTGAACTGACAATCCTTCCTATTCCCATCAGTTGGTAGGATGTGACCAGGAGAGATCTCGATTGTTGTGGATCACTTTCATTTATGGAATCAGTGAATAATACCAAAATTGCTTCTATCGATGCATATCTACTGCACTCTTATAACCATCTAGATCTTGCACCACCTACGAATTTGTGCTACATGGTCAATGCTAATGCTGAACGAAATAATAAACAACATAACAAATATGTGTAAAAGATTGCGGGATTTTCAAAATTCATAAAATTAACCAATTTTGACTTGAATTGATTGAATAATAAATTTTTTCAACAGACTACATAAAATCGCCTTTTTTAACCGGCTGAATTGAAAAAACCTGAATTTTCTTTAATGATAAATTCGTCCCTGGAATGTCAATCCCCTGTCAAAATCACCTTACAGTTCTTTGAATAAATATTTCAAATCTGAACCCTGTACCAGTATCAAGTACTCGTCGGTTTGGAGGTCGTGAAACTGTTATTTCATTTTTGTTTTCCCATAATGCACAACGACAAAAAATCAATATTCTAAACCTAACCTTCAAACTATTTATCTCCAACATCGCCTTCATGCCCACGGCCCAGAATCCCTGAATCACTGCACAAAGCATAAACGACGAAAACGGGCGATGTTAAAAAGTTGAATTTTCTCCTCTTGTCCGCAAGAGAGTAAACTCTGAAGTACCCTCGAGTTCAACGAGCCCGCTTGACTGTGGAAAATATATATCTCGTATGGGAGGGAGATGTTACTGCCAAAATTATCAAACTCGAAGCCATCGCATACCAGAGAATCGATTTGACCCCGTTCGACACGAGATTGTCACGAGGATATTCACCGACAAATTTGGGATCACCGAGGGTACCCTTTTGGACCGTGTTCCGTCAGTTAACGGAATTTTCCTCCATATCTACTTTCTGATATAACCATATCGAAGTGAAACACTGTCGGGACCAACTTTGACAGCAGGCAAAATTCTATGAGAAATGGAGTTGGGCGCTGAGGGTCCTCGGTTTTTCTCCTTTCAGTTTTTTTTTTTTTTCGTAAAAAGCTGATTTTTTACGATGATTAAATTATCATACAGATGAGCGGCCGCGTATCGTTCGAGAAGATCAGAAGAAGGAAAGCAAAATTCGTAGAAGACGAATCGTGTGCAGTGGCAAAAAAGGCATCATCCATCGCACACACAAAAAAGTGAAACAAGTGGAAAAGCTACACGGCAAGAGAAAATAACACAATCACCGGAACGGCACAAAATGGTTCTTGGCACGGTATGGCGTGGACATAAAGCCGACAGCATGCGGTCCGTGCGGTTTGGCGACAAGCAACGACGTGTGTATGAGACGGAAGAGGTAGCCCATCCCTCCCGGAAGAGTAATGAAAGAACTGCCACGAAACCGCCACATCCCCTCCCCCACGTATTTACATCTGAAGGTGATGCTACCTTGCAAAAGGTGGTTTGTGAATTTCTCTTTTCTCACCATCTCTGACTGTATCTAGAGCGCAGATTTAGAAATTTCCAACTAAATCTGGTTCTTTTCCGACATTGTCGGGTGGTTTACAGCCAGCTGTGGGGGATCGAAATCAGTTATTCCTCCTCAGAGAGTACGCAACATCGGCACCAAGCAGCGCCTTTTCGCCTTAACCTAATCAGCAGCAAGAAAACTCAGTTAGGTACCTTCTTTCGTCTAGCTGCGTTTGATGATTCACACTACAAAAAAAAACCTTAGCTTGATTTGTGCACAGCCAGGAACAGCACGTCCTTTGCGTTCGTTCACACAACGACGAGGAAGACTAGCACGTGCTTTCCGTCGTCGTCCCTTGTGGTCTCTTCCGTTCGTAGGTTGACAGTTGTGCCTCGTCCGGACCTGGTGAGTAATGAACGTAAGTTTTCTTCCGCGTCATCATTCGGGGCAAAAGGTAGATGGAGCGAGACTGCCTCAGCAAGATTCTAGCACTGACTTAATGCTAGTCAATTTGGTTTGTTCATTACGGAACCAAAGTGTGTTGGCTAATCGGAATAATATAGTTTCAGTTGAGAAACTAATTATCGTGTACTTTCTTCCTTTCTCGTGCCTTCGGGAGGAATGGGGCTATGATTTATTTTCATATCAATATATAGTGACTTGCGATAGTTAGCTGCTATAACTTTCGGGCGAGGAAAGGTTTCAAGGTTTTCTGCTTATTTATTCAACTTGAACCACCAACTGGTAATGAATAAATAGACCATTGTTGTCGTTAAGCTAAAAGGTTTAATCTGGTTTATTTCTATTGTAAATTGCCTACGAGTTTTCAATATTTATCCTTCATAATAGATTTATAACATTGATGCTTTTTATACAGACTGGTCTGCCACAATGAGAACAACGACATGTAAATATCACGCGATTAAATTAAATATCATTAGCTTGTTTGTCATTCTCTACCAATCTTGTTTGTCATAGGTCTTCAACTGAAGCTGAGATCAGACGGACCAGTTCTTCACACTATATCTACTATTTGAGACGTGGCTGAGTAGCTCAGTGGTTACCCATTCTGCTTACTGAGCAGAAGGTCAGGATTTTAATCCCAGGCCCATCCCCTTTGTTGCTATTTGTCACTTGCCTCTTTCTAAAGGGCAAACACGAAATTATTGCAACACAGTTACAGTAATTTATTATAAAATCTCATGTATTTATAGGATCAAAAACAAATTAGCTGGGTATTTTTATAATTCTATTAAGCTCAACTTACAAACAAATTGATCTAATTATTGGAGGTTGTTTGGTAAAATTCTCGATACTTTCACTTCACGCCATCCATAAGAGCTTGTACAGTCGTATCCGCTACCTTTTTCTAATTTATGTATCCACTTCCTACAAATGTCATTTGCATCCATCGCTTTCTCATTGGTCTTTCTGAGTTCCCGCTTCATCATGTCCTTATAAGTTTCAATTGGACGTAAGAGGGCAGTTCGGTGAATTAATGTACTTGGGGACAAAATGCATCGAATAAGTCTCATGCCATGGGTCCTCTCTTAGCTCAGCCGGTAAAGGCGTGGCTACAAAGCAACACCATGCTGGAGGTGGCTGAGTTTGATTCCCGGTCTGGTCTAGGAATTTTTCGTTAAGGAAAATTTCTTGACTCCCTGGGCATAGGGAAAAAATGGTACTTGGCATCGAAAGCTCTTAATTTATGACTGTGGAAGTGCATTTAGAGAACTAAGTTGAGAGCAATAAGCTTAAAACGCTAAGAAAGAAGTAGTCTCATGCCATTCCAGCACGGTTTTAAAATCTTGGCATGAAGTTAAATCTGGCCAAAATAGCGGTTTTTCATTGAGCTGCTTCAAAAATTGTAAAAGACGTATTTGGAAATGGAAAAGACGTAAAAATGGTAAAAGACGTATTGTAGCCTGCCTAATGAGGTATGTCGATGGGAAATTCAACATTTTCTTCTTTTTGAAACGATCATCCACTTTGAATTTATCTTTATCTTTTCTTTTATAAACTCCTGTCCTGGTACACAGAAAAAAAAAATGAATTTTAACAAGCGCGTAAAATTTCCCCTCGTTTAATTTCAAGCCAAAGGAGGCGTAAACAACGAAATTGTTTGCAATATTTCATGTGCCATACAACAATGTTTGCATTCTTTCATACAACAGGCTAAATTTAGGGGTTATCAGGCTAAAATTTACATGAAATCTCCCATTATTTTCTGCCAAATCTAGCATTCCCTTTATGTGCATTAGATCACGCAGAAATTTCAATGTTTCTTTTTATCTGTGTATTTGTGGCCCCGAAAGATTTGTCTCGAAAAAAAAAAAAACATTGTTCTCCCCTTCTTTTAGAGTCCTGCCCCGCTCTTCCACCACTTGCGCCTCCCCCCCGTTGAAAGGTTTTAAACCTTGTATGCATGTAACAAAGCTCTTTCCTTGATCTTCCGGACGTAGCTTTGGGAAACGCCAATCTGTTTGGCAACATCATGTGTTGAAATGTTGGAATTACTGGTGAAAGCTCCTCACTTGTGATCCGAAGTCAACCGATTGTTGAACCTTTTAAGTACTCTTGAGACGGTTGAATTACAGATTTGCTGCATTTTCCCCTAAGCATGCTGGGCCAGATTTTCCAAGGGACGTACAAAAATTGTTCACGCGTCTTCACTTGTCTCACTTCCATTTTGACCGCAACAAACCACAACATTTGTTTGATTTCTGTCCAGTGGGAAAAAGTTACAGCCAGTTGTAAATGCTGCAATAACAATTATCCCAGGATACATTCAAACAGGCCCTGTGGACAGCCTTTATCCTTTCGACACAGTCGAACCATCTGTCATCAATGTCAGTGCTAGTCGTCTCGGCTCTATGTTCAAACTCAGAGTCAGGGCTATCCAGCCTGTATTGTCAGGCAAATACAATTTTGATAAGGAACTGGCGCTAACTCACGGAAGTTCGGATTTCAGTAACTCAACCAGAAACAACGTTCGAAATCATTCAAGTGCCATTGAAATGCCGACGCAGTTACAGTCCTGTGGCTATGGACGGAGACTTTCAGTCAGATCCACTCTCAGATGTTGCCTCCACTTTCAGGCACCCACGATTACCTGCATCTGAAATCCTTCTGTACTATAAAAATGTTGGTGGTATCAACAGATCCCCCATCGAGTATCTGCTTGCATGCAGCGATGAATGCTACGATATTTATGCCTTCCCCTGGCTTGTCAAGGCAACTGATCGCTGATACATATTCCGCCTACGCCGAAAACGTCTACATACTACGACTTCAATGAAGCTAACATCGAGGGAATGGATATCTTTGTCGCTATAGTGGACTGGAATGAGACGTTCGGTAACGGGGATGTAAACTTTACTGCTTCAACTATGTGCGGCGTTTTGTTTTACACTATTGACCAGTTCGTGCCAAAAAAAATCAACCGCATGCCTGCGACACCTGCTTGGTCGAATTCCAAACTCAATCACTTGAAACGGCTGCCGTGAGGAATCACAGCAAATATTATACAGATCTAGGGTTTTTATTCATTAGGGCGAATCTACAATTGAGAGACTCTCTCCGGGCTCGCTCTCTTTCATTCATATTTCAATCACATTTACGTTTTTCATTCTACTATTTGTAGAGTATGCTAGCCAGCACTGTTGTGTTTTGATCTGTACTAAAGAATCCCTCGAAAGTTTTATAACGGCGCTGTAATGAATGAAAGAGAGCGAGCCCGGAGAGAATCTCTCAATTGTAGATTCGCCCTAATGAAAAAAAAAACCCTAGAGATAGTATGTAGGCTACCCACGAGCTTGTCAATAACAACTACAAACGTCTCAACGAACGAGCGAATCCTAAGAATTTCTGGCGCCAGGTAAACGAGCAACGAAAAGAAATAGGATTACCTTCTAATAAACGGACGGCGTTTTGGATGCCAACTCAATCGAAGCAATCACCGATTTATTTTGCACGCATTTCAGCAGTCTTCAACGAAATTCTATTTGAAATTTCATTTTTCATCGACTGTGCCACAGTGGTTTCAGCTGGAAAGCAGCTTAAATCGTCTACTGGAACTGATCCTGATGGCATTCCCTCACTGATCCAGAAACGCTGCCTAAATACTCATGCGGTAGCTTAAGCCAGAATGTTCCATTTGTCTTTAACTGCAGGCGTTTTTCCTGATTGTTGGAAGGAATCTTTCGTTTTCCGTATTCCGAAAATAAAATGATGCAAACGAACTGTCTCCAACTACCGTAGAATTGCTGGGCTGAGTACCATCTCTAAACTCTTCGAACTAATTGTCCTGAAAAAGCTGGTTCAGGACTGCTCGCATATCATTTCGCATATCAGTTTGTAGAATCAACATTTATGCCCAACTGATCCACAACGACTAATCTAACTGCCTTTATGTATGTATGTATGTATGTATGTAGGAAGCCACCATCCTAGCGTGTGCCTTGCCCTGCATGCGGTTCCACTTAACAGAAAGATCATGCTTTGTTAACGTTCTAATTTCAACATATCGCTGTATGAAGGGCCAAAAAGGGTTGGGCAGGCCCGTAAGCAGAGACACTTACGCGAAACCTGCGGGAATAAGAGAATCTCCTTCCAGCAATATAATCCTATAAAACGAATAACAAAATACGCAATTCAGTTAAGCTTTCCACTAGATGGTTTGTTTAAGAAAGGCGCGTCAAATTCATTACAACTGTTGGAGTGGAATGTACCAATCATAAATGATAGACACATCCCCTCCTAGACTCCGGTTGGCCGTCAACTCCATTGTCCAATTGCAACTTCAATGATGCCCTGATGCACCCTCCCATCCCAGTTATGTTTTAAATCAATAAGGTATTTGATTTTTACATTATGTATCAAATATAGAATATAATAAAGAATTAAAAATATATATAGAGTGCGTATGAGTATATAAGGTGTACGGAAAATTGGGTAGCCTGGACTGGATAATGTTTTCGAATTGTACACCTTGCATGTCAAAATTTCCTAAATGATTTTTATTTAAATAACATGTTTGCATACTGCTGGCCTACTGCACTTGTAGAAAAACCTGCAGAAAAACCTGAAAATTTAGACAATGTATCATAACCATGAGAAAAAAAATGAATTAAAAATTATTTTACATAACTTAGTAGTTCCATGGATGACCTGAAATAATTTTTATATAATAGTATAACTTAAATTTTGGCATCTTTTTCCGTTTCCTTGCATCGCAATAATCATTTGTAGAGGATCTCATAGGTACTACAGTGATTTTAAATAATCAAATTAATTTAAATGTAATAATATACTTTCATATCATAACAATGACATAACAAAATGATAACATGAGCACGACAGCTATCGATAATAGAATATATATCTGTGACTAAGCTGTTCATCCTCTCGACGATAGACTTCACCTTTTTCAGCTAGCATTAATGTCAAGTAAGATTAATATTTGTATCCATAATAATAATAAGAGAATATAATTTATTAATGTACAAAAAATATCTGACATCCAACGATCCAAGCACATCTAATGTGAACGTTATGCAGAAATAATGAAAAACAAATTGAGCCTTTAATGCTTGTAATGTTGCTCCATGCTCATAACATAAGTGATTTTAGAACGAAAAGATGATCCCAAAGCGTAGTGAATTTATAAATTTATTGTAGATGATCGCACCCCCTCACTTCGCTATTGTCAAATTGACAACATTGCCCAGGCTACGCCAACCAGCGTCTCCATGTTTCAGCTGGCAGTCTTGTGATCATATGACTCGTGGAGGCACATACTGAGGTAGGACACTTGAGACGACACGACATTATCTAACTGCCTTTACTGCGTTTATTATTCGTGAAATTGCACTTGGCCATCAACTAGACGCGCCCATTACACCGACCGATCTCCGCTGATTTTGATCCACCCCCAAGGTTAGCCATAAGTATTGCGAATTGGGTTATTCGAGGGATTGTTGGTATCGAAGGAGGAAGGAGTTATTATTGTGGATTTCGCGTGAGTGTGTCTGTCTGACAGGTCCACCTCTCGTGGCCTTTCGCGCGTATTTTGAACTCAGTCGGTGGCTCAATTTGATCTTGCTATTTGGGAGTTGTATCCAAGCCAAGGGCATGAAGGGATGGTGGCTAACATACATACATACATACATACAACCGACTCAACCGATGGTCGACGCAAACCTATTAAAATAAATTTTATTAATATAGATTGGCGCAGTGTTGGTGACTGCCGAAAAAATCGGCGAAAATTATTTATTCGTATCCGTGCTTGAAACAACCACATCGATAAATGTATTGGTAAAGGCATCATACGCAGGAACTCAGTGAGTGAACAAGATTAGACTTTTGTAGATTACTTCATTCCACCACGCAAGCCGAATGGACAACAGCTCTGCCTACTTGTGATTCACTCTTCGTTGATTGAGTGGCTATGAAAATACGACCCAGAAGGATCGCCTGATGATAATGTTCGGAGACGAGAGATCATAGCATTCAATTGAACAGAATCATTTCTCGTCTTTTAGTTCGAATGACAGTGTTGGAAGGTTTGTTAAGTATGTTCGGTCTGGGAAAAATCAGCCTACTCAATTAGATTTTTTTTAAATAATTTTCCTGTCACACGTATCCGATAAATCGTGACAATTCAATTTTTTTCAGGACTATTGACACAATGTGTTATGCACACCTTATGAATTTTATATCATATAAAATGCAAGAAGAATCGTTATCGAGATTTCGATTGACGAGGGTTAAATATTCATATCATCGATTATCGTTCGTTGAACAAGCATTCGTATTTCAACAAGAATGCATACATGTTTTGTTTTGTGACACCTGAAAAACCTTCTGTACCGGACAGGGAATCCACTGCATCCGAGTTGGTAATGCCGTACCATTACCAACTAAGTAACCTGTGCCATCATCAGTATCTACCAAAACAGAAAATATTGGCCTAAAGGAACACATGCAACTTCATATTAACATTTGGTATTTAGTTGCTACATATTTTCTGTTTTTCCCGCTGTATTTACTGGCTACACTGTGCTTTTCGGCTTCCGATTCTTTTTTGCTTTGAACGCGGCACCACACAATCACCAAGTGATCCGATCGGAAGCTTCGAGCACTAGCACACAATCGAATCAGGAAACGAAAATGAATCACCAACAGAAGCCAACGAACGAATCAATAAGTTGTTCAAGCAAGCAGTGATGAACACGCATACAATTCACAGGCGACGAAGTTCATGCTATGTTCATTCAATGTTTCTTTTGGCCCATCCGTTTTTAGTTTGAGAGGTTAAGCAGAACTTCTCATTGTGTGCGTCTATTGAATCAAAGAAGAGCGTGCAACGAGTGATTTATGATACGATTGGAACCATCCTTGTTCCATAATCACATTCAAGTAATATTACTGATAATTGATAGTAATCTCCACGCAGGATGATCGGCGTCTAGGTTAATTAAAGGTTCGGAGGCTTCGACAACAGCACATCCCATTACGGCCGCTTCATTAACCAACACAAGATCAAGCAGTCTCGAGTTACGATTGAACGTTGAATTTATTTGCGTTAAATCATGAAGGTTGAAGCCATCCATCAATGCACAGCACACAGGTGGCATACCCGAACGAAGAACGTCAATTGTGGGATGACCAATCGTGGGAACATTCCAAACCAACCCAGACTGGTGTATTCGCCAAATAGTAAAGCGAAATCGTTTTGATCTAAATGGGATAACACAGCGCCAATCAAACAGATATGGTTCTCCATGCAGCTTAAATCAGATTTCCTATCAGGAGTTAAGTACATGGCGCGATACTTAACTTCCTGTGTGGAGTTGTTATCTGGACCCATCACGATTCGAGCGAAGGGTTAATAGGAGGTTAATAGGATCCAGGCAACTGTGAAGTCTTATGGAAACTGCTATCAAGACGCCACCACCACGAGAATTAGTGCTATTTATGCGATAACGATCATTCCGGAAAACAGTGAACTGATCTCCAAATATTTGAGCGGAATGAATTTGATCATTGAGCCAGATTTCGGTTAAAACTATCTCGTTGAAGTTCAACTCGACGGCAGCTAAGAAAAAGTCGTCTATTTCCGTTCGGAGACCACGAACATTCTGGTAATAAGCCCGTAGTCCGTGCAGCAAAGCAGGCGTACAATCAGAGTGACTGGAATCGAAGGGCGAATCAGGTCTGGCTGGGCAAATAATGGATTTGTACTTGCCTGAAGAAGCGTTTTTGGTGAGGCTTCTCTTCGACTGTATGTAATGTATGTAAGGTAGCCACCATCCCTTCTAAGACCTTGTCATGTATGCAGCTCCACTTAATAGCAAGATCAAATTGAGTTGCCGGGTTGTATTCACAGTAACGCTGTATGAAGGGCCAAAAACGGTGGGGCGGACCCGTAAGCAGAGACACTAACGCGAAACCCGCGGGAACATAAGATTCTCCTTCCAACGATACGATCCATCAAATCCAAAAACCCAATTCGCAATACTTATTAAGCTTTCTACGGGATGGCTTGTTAAGAAGGGCGCGTCACTCTCACTGAAACTGTTGGAGTAGAATTCACAGCATCACAATCGAATCGGTAAGATAGAGAAAATTATACTATCCGTTCCCTCCCAAACGCCGGTTGCCATACCACTTCATTGTCCAATTCCAGTTTGAGTGATACTCTGATGCTCTCTCCATTCCCAATATATATTCAATGTCATATTGTAATATTTAAAATATAGTGAATTAATATTATAATTATAAAATATATAATGAATGACAAATAATATGGTGAATGAATAAAAGAATGATAATAACAATTCCATTTGTGGACCTGAAAGTTTAGACAATGTAGCTGCGAGAAAAAAAAATGATTTAAAATTATCTCACAAAACTTAGGATATCCATAAGAGATCTGAAATTATATAGCAATAGAATAGTTAACCTAAAATTTCGATGGGCTGTTCCGGTTCCTAGCAATAATTTTTTGTAGTGAGTCTCATCGGAAATAGTGATTTTAATTAAATTAATTTAAATGCAATTATGTCACATCATTTAATATCATATCATAAAATAATGAACTGACTTTATAATATAAAATAATAATACTAGCAGGTCAGTAAATGAGATCGATTACCAACTCTGGTGCACATGAACGCGTGTTAAGCATGTGTTGCGTTTTTAATAGTAGCTACCGGGTGATTGACTATACCTCTTCCCGCGGACTAAATAAGTGCAATGTTAAAAGATGTTTCTGCTGATTTAAATTGTAGCTATCGTTTTATTTATACATAGTTCATTGTCATTGGAATACACATTTTATCCGTTGATTAATATTAAAATAAAAATAAAAATATTCTTGCTTGGCCTGTGTGCACATTGTTCTAAAACATGAACAGGTCTCTGATGCAAAGTTTGGTTAAAATGTGTTTTTTACATATTAACATACGTGATTCAAGGTTGCATCAACACCTTCTTTTGATAAAAAAAAGGGACACTTTCACTCCAAACAAAATGGCCCATCATCATATTAAAGCGGAGATAACCATATGAAACAAAAAAGTAGATGAGAATTTTCAGTTAATGTATATCTACTCTACACCGCATAGTGTGAATGAGATAAAACTTGCTATGGTGCACAGCATCACCGTGATCCTTGGTGTTAGCAGCAGTAGTATGAACGTTTGCATTGCACCTCAAGCAACGTCTGATCCTGTTCCTCAGCAGATTCAGAAAACATGCTATTTCTGTTTTTGCTCTACACTTGAGCACCAAGCTACCCCCACTAATTGGGAAATATTCGCTTTCATATGCCAACCAAGTGCCTGTTGGCTTAGTTGTAGTTCTGCGTGTACTATTCGTACTTATACCGTTGTATACAAGCTGAACAGTGAGCACGTTACCTACTTGTCGTGAAAGAAAGATGGAGGGGAAAGCAACGAGCTCATTTACACTGAACTAGTGGTTCAATGCCGAGTTAAGAGAGTATAACTGCCCTCCTAAGAATACCGAACATGATGAAGGCGACGACGACGACGACGATAATGGGAGCAAGAATAAGTGGCAGTGTGAATGTTTTGAATTAGTGAGCTGCCTACTTTTCTATACCCAGCATCTTTCAAGGATACTGCATTAGTAATGTAATGGCCATCAGAGCCATTCAAGACAGTATCTGGGGTGGAAATAAATGCTTTCATCAGCACTTGAGTTTTCCGCAATTTAATAAACTGTGTCTTGGGCTGGGCAATTCCACGCCAAATGACGACTTAGCTGTACGAGACCACTTTCACGTTATTCATGGAACTTTACATAAAGTACTACTTTGGCAGTGGACCCATTTTTTATATATTTTTTTTGTACATCATGAGTGTATGTGTGATAGAATATATGGTAAAATAATCAAATCGTTTTGTTTACATAGGGCTGAGTAATGAAATGAGTACGCAGCCGCAGTAGTTCTTTCTTCTTTAGCATTTCAAGCTTATTGCTTTCACAATTAGCTTATTGCTTGCTCTCAACTTAGTGTTCTGAATGCACTTCCACAGTTATTAATTAAGAGTTTTCGATGCCAAGTACCATTTTTGCATTAGTATGATTGTGTGGCAAGTACAATCATACGCTATGCCCAGGGAGTCGAGAAATTTTCCTTAACGAAAAATGCCTAGACCAGACCGGGGATTGAACCCAGCCACCTCCAGCATGGTGTTGCTTTGTAGCTGCGCCTTTACCGACTGAGCTAAGGGAGGGCCCAGTAGTACTCCACCCTATTTGTTGGAAGTAAATAATGCACACTCGGTTCAGAATGCGAATTTTGACGAAAGGGAAAATTTTAAGCCAAACTGTAGAGCAAAACTTTCTTTCATAAAGTTGTTTTTACACGAGCAGGAACAAATATATCGGTTGCTGAATTTGCTATTCATAAACGCAAAACATTCAAAATGGGCCAGTGATGTATATGAATGGCGACTGGATGAAACCTGTGGAAAATTATGACATCCCTTACAACATATGGTTCATCATGGTTCCATAAAATTCTTTACAGATGGTTTAAAAATTGGAACAATAACGGGAGCAGGAATCTTTGGCCCTGGGGTAGAAATCTCAGTGGCGATGGGAAACTATCCAACGGTGTTCAAAGCGAAAAAATTTTCTATAATAAAATGCAATAACGTTTGTCTGAAAAGGAAATATAGTTTTGAAAATATTTGTATTTTTACAGCCAGCCAAGCAGCACTCAAAGCGTTGGGTAATTATAAAAGCACATCCAAACTTGTCTGGAAATGCATTCTTTTACTGCGAAAGGTGTGTCAAAAGAACTCCGTAAATTTATTCTAGGTTCCCGGACACTGTGGCATTGAAGGTAATGAAAGGGCAGACGAGCTTGCTAAACAAGGTTCAAATGCATATTTTATTGGCCCAGAACCATTCTGTGGTATATCATACTGTGCCATAAAAATGGAACTAAAATCTTGGGAAGAACAAAGGGTGATGACCAACTGGTTGGTCACCACTAAGTGTGTTCAATAGATGAGGTTTATAGTTCCAAATGTCACAATCAGTAAAAAGCTCTTGGAGTTCAATATGAGAAATCTTTGTACCTATACTGGCCTAGTTACCGGATACTGCCCGAGTAGATATCATTTGAAAAACATTGGCCAGGTTGAGAATGATATCTGTATCGTTTCTGCTACATGGAACGTGAAACCTCGGAACATCTGCTCTGCAGTTGTGATGCTGTATACAAGCGCAGATTTAAACTCCTTTACAGTAGCTACATGAAAAAAATTGGACTACGAATCCTGGAAAGGTGGTGAGTTTTATAAACTCAATTTTGCCTGACTAGGAGAAGATGCGTCATAAGCTGTCTACTGGTAATCAACTTATGAGATGCGAACAGTAAATAGGAGTATACCATAAAAGTTGCAAAAACGGAATATTTATGCTTGTAATCCGGCAGCGACGGGTCGATCGAAGCCTCTGACCTTCGAAGAAAAGGAAAAAATCAATTCTTTTCATGATGTAGGCCTCTCTTCCAGAGAAAGTCGGAGTATTTTCCGATTACTTGCCGTTGTCGGAAGATTTTTGAAAAATTTCGATAATGGAGGTCTTGTCGATAAACGAGGAAAGAAAATCATGCTAACGGAGAAAGATAAGCGAAGAACTTATAGAGAAGCAGTGCACCAAATAGAACAACATCACAAATCTATGCAGAGTTGCAACTTCCAGTGACATAAATTAAGTTGATTCAATTTTGCAGAAAAATACATTTCATGGACGGACGAATGGAAAAATCTCAAAAACGGCGTATCTGATTTTTTAAATAAAGAGGTAAACAAACGTTTTTCGTTTTTCGAACTTAAAATTTTTAAAACCGTTAGCACTTTTTAACCGGTCGCTAATTGTCTCTAGGTTTGCTTGAAACTCAGTAGCTTCAGCACCACTCTCGAAAGATAGACCACTGGTCGGGTAATTCGCTTGCCAGACGAATTAAGACTACCTCAGGGATCGACTCTAACGGTATTTACCAGCTAAAGGAAAATTTCTCAAAAAGACTCACCCACTGTCCAACGAAACGGAAGAAGCCCGAAAAAATGCTTACTCAATAGAGCGGGAAAAAAGGGGAAACGGAAACGTAGCGTAATATGAGTTTTATTTCAGCGTGGCTCTATCCAAAATACATAACTTCAAGCATAAACCATACTACATATATTCTGCATACATTCATTCGCACTGGACCTCTTGTGTAAGTGTATGTGTGGGTGTACTGGTTATACCATGTCCATGAACAACAATACGACGTACATACCTGCGAAGATTTTTATTTCACAGTGAGTCACCATAGCACCATAGCAGCACACTTGTTACAAATCGGTTGATGTAACTTTAATGTGATTTAATTTGGTCAAAATCAACTTGCTGCAACCAATTATAATAGCAGTGTGCTGCTGGGTTGATGATGAGTCTCCACAAAATGGCAGCGGATACCGACCTCCAAACAGGATAGCGGTGGCGGCGGTAGTTGACCTTCATGACGACGTGGCAATCGCTGTGCTGCTAATCAGAGGCGAGAGATTACCCGTGCGCAGTACGGCCTTAGCTTCTGTTGTTGAGAGTGTGGCGGCTGGACGAAAGGCCTTCCGATTTCGGAAGAAGAGCTTGGCCACGACTTGGAGTCCTACCATTCGGGGAAATTTACCTCACAGAGGAAAGAAAGACCCACGTACCGTAGTACAACTTCGCGTACTAT
This sequence comes from Aedes koreicus, assembly GCA_024533555.2. Lineage (NCBI taxonomy): Eukaryota > Metazoa > Arthropoda > Insecta > Diptera > Culicidae > Aedes > Aedes koreicus. The sequence goes on along the minus strand of JAHHFK020002597.1, from coordinate 428,529 downwards.
GTTTCCGCTATGACCGCCCGAGAAAGGATGAAATCGGATGACCGCGGTTCGATTTGACAACGTGGCTTCTCGTCACATTCTGGACCAGTGTGCATTGATGAGGAATAAATTAAAACTCAACTAAAAATACAAAACTACCAAAACAGCGGCTATTTCTGTGTTTACACAAACTTGGAGCTAGCTCATTGATTCCATTGATTCCGACTTACAGACTTCTTAATTGTCTAGTCACTCGTAAAGATTGTATCGATAATAAACTGGCAACACTTATGATGCGCTCACACATACACGTGTAAGACTATCGGTTTGAGCCTACGCGTTCATCCAACGCGTTCATCTGTTAGATTTGTTCAGCTTTTGAACTTTCGGTAAGCAGTTGTTGTTTTCAAAATGCCGCGAATCGAAAAGAGTGTTAAAATTTAAGTGGTGGACACGACAATCAAAATAGCGAAACATTTCGGAATCGATGTCAAATCAATCATCAACAAGTTCGAGGAACACTACTCTTTCGGTGAGCTGTCATGAAGAGGAAGAAAACAAGGTCCAGCTGACCCATAAATGGATCGGAAGGTAGTCAACCTCATCCTTCGGAACATATCGACGTTGATTCGTGATTTGGCCAAACAGGCTGGTACCTCCTCCGGAATGGTGCAATGAATCAAGAAGCGCAACAACCTGAAGACTTATAAGTAGCAGAAAATAGCAAAACAAAATGCTGAGCAGAAATCCGGGCAAAAACCAGAGCCAGAAAGTTATACAGCAGACTTTTGCAGCAACTGTCTGTCTGCGTTTTGATCGATGACGAAACATATGTGTAAGAGGACTCCAGATCGCTTCCAGGACCACAATTTTACACCAAGGTCATACGCGACGATATGAGCATCTCGTTCGAGGTTTTCGTATTGCAGACAATTTGTTCCTGTAATCCTAGTCATCGATTTTCTACGCTCTAGCGTTTGCATTAAAACAAATGGACTATTTTCGGATGGTGATAAAAAAAAACTAAGACAGATAAATGCTTTTGATAAGTTTCCCATGGAAGATAATTATTTAAGCTGACTTGCAAAAAAAAATTCTACGCCCTTGCGAGCGGCCTTCCGGCAGTTAACCGGAACATTCGCCATGGCGGGCGAAAACATGCATTTAGGCATGTTTTTGAGTTCTTTCTCCGTTTTATTTATCAATTCCTCCTCAGTTTTCGCGACAAAATTTTTGGAGTAGATCTTACGCTTCAGGTTGGCCCAGAAATTCTCGATGGGACGCAGCTGGGGGACGTTGGGTGGGTTCGCCGACTTGGGTACCACATCGATATTCAGCCGATCCATCTCCTCCAACGATCGCTTCGAGTAGTGGGCCGACGCCAGATCCAGCCAGAACATCGCGTCTTTGCCCTTATGGTATTTCTTGATCAACGACACATCTTCCGGCAGGCATTTCGTACTATAAATTTCCCCGTTCACGGCGAGTCCGGAGCGAAAGAAGAGCGGCTTTGACATCCCCTTCTCGTTGATTGTCAGTAACAGCAGCACCTTCTTGGGGAACATGGTGTGTGAAATGAACTTCACCTCGGAGCTCACTTCCATCGTGGGGAAGTAAAATACGAAGTGCCCTGTCATCGTCGTTGCCATCAAGGGGGTCTCGTCGTCCATCACCACCGCCACGTCGCGATTCGCCGGGAAAATCGAGTTGACCATCTTATTCAGCTGCTGCCGCTGCGTCATTGCCTGCAGCTCCGAAACCAGTGGACGCGACTTCCGCTTCCTGACATGTATGTTCATGTTCGCCAGGTACTTTTTCAACCAACCTCCCGGCCAAGCACACGTAGCGATGTAGCCACTTTTCCCTCGGTCTTCCTCTTCAGCATCCTTTGGAGCTTCCTGTCGCTCAGGGTCGTCGGCCGTCCGGAACCGGGCTTTCTTTCGATACTCTCATTGTTGTCTAATAGTTCCAAGATGTTGTAGATGCCGGAATGGGCGTATCCGGCGTCCACAAAGTGCCGCACGATGTCCGTTTTCGACACGGTGGGGTGCCGTTCTTTGAACGCGCACACTTCTGAACGGAGTTACTTCACTGTTTTTGTCATCATGGTTAGAGTTCGTCTGATAAAGTTGTCAAATTTTGTCTGCTGACTCATGGGTTACTATGATTGAAGCTGCATGGGTAGTTTTGTCAGTGCGGGTGAAGGTAAACCCATGAAAAATCTTTTTTTTTTTTTAATGCTAACGTTAGGTCCGATCAATGCCAAAGTTTACCGAACTGAGTGTTTGCAGAAAAGAATGCTTCAATTCTAAAAGCAGCACAAGGTCCCTCCTGTGTTTTGTTTGACGTCAGTTCTTTACTCCAAACCACAGTACAATGGATGCAAGAAAAGAAGTAGATTTCGTTGAGAAAGACATCAATCCTCCAAATTGTCGAAAGCTTCGTCCAATTGAAACGCTACTGGGCTAAAGACTGCATCGTTAATTATGTTTACATGTTTAGGTGCTGTATTTAAATATGTTTTATTTATTTTGCAAGTCAAATTCATTTACATTGTTTATTGACCATCAACAAAGCCCATAACATCAGTATTCATTTAATTTTTCGTAGATCTGGCCAGCTCTCGCACCTTCTTCTTGATGTTCCTCATGAGGTTTTGCACAACCGTTCCGTCGATGGTTTTGCTTACGTGTACCAAGTCTTTTTTTAATTTGATGATGTCATTTGCTCTTCTAGCCTTCTTCCGCAGCTTTCCTTCCATCAAAGCCCAAAATTTCTCAATGGGCTTTATTTGCGGACAATTTGGAGGACTCATCGCCTTTTCCACAAATTGGACATTGTTCTCTTCATACCAGTCCAAGGCGGCACGCGCATACTAGCAGGATGCCAAAACAGTGTAGAACCTTTCTGTTTTCGGTTTAGTGGCAGAATTCGTTTCTGCAGGCATTCCTTCCGGTACATTTCGGCGTTCATATTTGCGGTAGTGAAAAAAATGTGTCGATTTCATACCGCATTAGCAAATTGCTTGCCAAACCAACACCTTTTTTTTTCAAATTTTTCGCAATAAATCGATTTCTCCGAATTTGGGACATCCGTTCCATGCTTCACGGTGTAAAAATGTGCCCCTGGAAGTGCCCTGTAGTCTAATCTGACGTACGTCTCGTCATCCATGACAATGCGCATGTCATTTTTGCTCAAAACGTTGTCGTACAGCTTCCGAGCCCGAGTTTTCACGGAATCCGCCTGACTTTGGATGCGTTTCGGACATTTTTGTTTTCGGTGCGTCTTCAGGGAATTTTGCTCCTTTGTGCGATGGATCATTTCGTCGTCGTTCCACGTTTTTTTGCGCAATCTCTGATGGATACCTCCTTTTTTCCTTCAAAAACTTTACAAATTTGTTTGTCCAAATTTGGGTTTGGCGCACCTGTTTTTCAACCACGGCCGGGTAAATTCTTCAATGTGTTATGCATAACAAACCGGTTGATCGCATTTTGGACCGCACAGACACTAACACCTTCTTTTTTTGCTAATTTTCTTTGCAACAATCCCTTTTCAGTGCAGTACTTGGTCACAATCGATTTTCGCTTTTCTTCCGTAAGACCTCGCACTGTTCCGCTTGAAGTAATACTTTAACTTTTAATGAAGGTTTTCGTTTGGTTACAAGGCAAGCAACACATTGACACTAAACGGCTGTCAAAATAAGTCATAGTCATTTTCATACAGAACCTCAAAGGTGTACTCATAATTAACGATGCAGTCCTTATTATCAAGCGCATCTTCAAGAAAAGTGGTAAGGAGTGCAAGACCGTGGAAGAGTGCAAAAAGAATTGGTCCGCGGCTTCCAGAAAATGTGACAAAGCTACTGTCCAAAACCTCTTGAGTGGAGGTTTCAAAATCAAAATAAAACATCAGAATATTCTGGAAATAAAGCTATTTCCTTAATTTTTTTTTTAATTCAAACTAAGACAGCAAGACATGAATTAATTGATACAGTTGTTTCTAATTTATTTATGTTTATTTTATTTCATACTATGAGATAAAATGTGATGCTGGTTGTTTTCGATACAGCCCTTAAAAATGTTTATTATAATGTGTTTTTTGTTTTTAAAGTTTAGTTACAAAACATTGTTATTTCTGCAATCAGCATTCTATTTTTGGATGATACTGATCGTCAAAGGTAAACAACTATGAAAAACCACAAACAAAATCGTTCAAATGTAAGCCATTTGACCTGGAACTGCTCGGCTGGCTTTATCATTATTGTGAAATTACCAGCCGGTAGGTTGGGACGATGGCAGTCGTACATCTGCCGGAAAACTAAACAATCTTCTTCAGTTTCAAATAAACAACTTTCTGACCTTTTTAGCGTTGGACCGGAACGTAAGTTACGGCCATCTTCCTGTTCACGGGAAGGGTGAAATAATTTTATTTTGTACATCGCCAGTAGAGGGATGGTTACTCGAATCAATGAAATTTAGATTCCATTGTCGCTAACCTCCATTTCGCAACATTCCAGCCATTATCCCAACAAACAGCCTCTTCAACGAACGAGGTTCAATTTCATGCTGCTAAAGTTTAATGAACTGAGAAAACTCCCATTCCGATTCCGTTCGCGGATGGAACGAAGAAAACGAACGCCAAAAAGAACGAAACGAAAAATCAAGATTAAAATCATCTCATTCGCCCAACTATCAGTGCGACTAACCAATCGGGCGTGAAAGCTTTACAAGGATAAATGAACGGGATCCGCATTATAGACGCAGAGTTGGAGGAGCCGGGGACACATCATTTCGCATTAGTATATCACCAGAAAGTGGAGGAGCCCAGTAGCCTTACAGCGAATTGCACGCGGATTTTTTTATTCGCAGCGAGGAAGTGCTCCTCCTTTCTTTTCGGACCACTCCTACGCCAGCTTGTTCGCTCAAAATGAGCATGAGCCCAGTCTACCGATCGAGTGAAATCGATTTTCCTACCAAGTCTGAGCATAGGGTTTATCCTATCGAAAAGCGCCATTAATTGTGTCCCCTTTCCCATCAGACTGGGCTAAAGTTGAATCCCCTGCAAAACCGACACATGAGTGCGTTGAGAGGTGTGGTACAGTGTGTTCATTTATATAGAACAACGGAACAGCCATAGCATTGGCAGGTTGGCAGGGGGTAGTAGGAGGTAGTCACTGGATAGCCGAATAGAATAAAGACTGGAATGGAGAAAAGCTTCCATACAATCGAGTATCGAAAACTTTGTTTCGGTGCGCTTTTCATGTTTCATTCCTGGTCCGGAGCACTGCCGGACAATGGTATCGGTCATCGAGTTGGCTTTTTTCTTCTGTGCCAATACTCGAACCGATTTTGAAGAAGTTGATGGTTTGCAAGTAAGGGTTGAGAGAAACTGAGAAATTAAAATTTGAATAAGTGATTTTCAAAAACAAACATACACATTGCCACACATTAATAATCATGAAAAAATGGTAAAAATGCATCGAAAAATTTCAAACACTAACTGTAAAAGCACATTTAAAACCCTAAGATGAGTTCAGTAAATAACCGAATTGTGACAAGCAACAAGTTTGAACTGCCAAGAAAGAAGAAGAAGAAGACCGCGTTTTTCATTACTGTTTTACCAAATTTTTATTGGAACACCCTTTATGCTGTAGTGCAATAGCTGCCCTTATAATTAGACCACAAGAGATGGAGTTGAAATCAAAATTTCACCATTTTACTAGCAAATTGGTATTGAAAAGTAAATGAAATTATTGAAATTATTGATATAATGTTGCTGCTTGTTTATCACATTCTAGACATACTGGCGGTGTTGCTATTTATGTCAAAGAATCAGTTCAATTCAATCTTCGCCACAACGAAATGGTTGATGGTAACTGGTTCTTGGGCATAACAGTTGTACGTGGCATGATGATGGGTAACTATGGTGTTTTATATCACTCTCCCAGTTCTAGTGACCAGCGTTTTATTGAAATTTTAGAGAACTGGCTTGAGGTATTTCTTGATTCGATTAAATTAAATATAATAGCTGGTGACTTCAATATAAACTGGCGAGATAATAATAATTCGAATCACTTGAAGCATTTAGCTAACTTTTTCAATTTAAGACAAACGGTAGATGAATATACGCGAATTTCCAGGCACAGTAGAACTTTGATTGATCATGTTTATTCTAATTTTGATTCTGTTTGTTCAGTTGTCGATACTGATTTGAAAATAACCGATCATGAGACAGTAGGTATTAACGTAATTGAGAATAACTTGAATAATAGCGATGATTTTGTGAAATTGAAGTGCTGGAGGAAATATTCAAAACAGGCTGTTTCTAACCTTGTTCAGAGAAGCGTGGATTTTCCAATCGCGAGTGATAGTTTAGATGAGTCTGCAGCTGTTCTTACTAAAACCATGAAAACGTGTACAAATAAGCTAGTTAAACAAAAATTTGTTTCTTTGAAGAACTCGAACAGCTGGTACAATTTGAATCTTTTGCGTCTTAAACGCAAGAGGGATAAATTGCACAAAAAGTTTTGTAGATCTAATAGTGATAATCATTGGAATAAGTACACAATCGCGCGGAATAAATATTCACAATCTATTAAAAAAACTCGTTGTGAATATATACAGAGGAAAATTGATCAACATCAAAACAACAGTAGAGAGTTATGGAAAATTTTGAAATCATTATTGAAACCTAGCAATTGCAGACCGCGGTCCATAACTTTTGAAGGCACAATAGAACAGTCATTGATCAACCAATCAATTGAATTGGTCGATGAACCTGATGAATTAAACCAGCCAGTTAATATTAATTGCAGATTTGAAAGTTTTCACCCGATCACAATAGATGCATATACAGTTGTCCTCATAATTTTCCGCACTGTCCTGTGGTTTTTATGTTTTACGATAAGGATAACATCATCGGCGTAAAGTAAAATGTCTGTACCGGTGGGAATATTGTTGAAAATAGGCTGCATGGCTACCAGAAATAATGTCACCGACATGGATAGATCCTTGTGGAACTCCGTTTTCTGATAGTCTGAGGCTGGACATGCATCCATTGGCAGCTACATGGAAGTGTCTTTCGTAGAGAAAGCTGGAAACAATGTTCATCATCCTACCAGAGATTTTCCAATCCGTCAAGGTATGGATACTTCCGGGTCTCCACGTTGTGTCGTATGCCTTCGATATGTCTAAAGAGACTATTTCCACATGTTCTTCGTTTTCGAGTTGGATGAGCGATTCAAAATTGGCTAGATGCGTATCGACGCCTTTTCCAGCTAGAAATACATGTTGGCGCGAGTCGAATTTCCCGGTGACTTCTAATTCAGTTACTAAGCGGCGGTTTACCATTCTCTCAAACAGTTTACCTAAGCAACTGAGAAGTGTTATCGGTCTGAAACCATCTGGTTTGCTTCGGTCTGCGTCAGGTTTGGGGATCGGTACCACCGTTCCAAGTTTCCATCGTTTTGGAAATGTGCCATTAGCCCATACTCGGTTGAATAGTTCTAGCATGGCGATTTTAGCGCTAGATGGCAGTTGTTGAAGCATTACTACTACTGGGTGGGCTGCCAGTGTTGGGTTCTCTATTGCCCCATCCAAGTCTAAGTTATTACATGCATGCAACGAACACCACCAAAAACGAGGTTGGGCGATCATGATAGACAAAAAGCCTATTCCAAGAGTAAGGAAAATGAAAATCCTTGGAGTAACGGTGGACTCTAGGTTCAACTTTATCCAACACCTCATGTCTGTCAAGAGAAGCTGTAGCTGCAGAATTCGCATATTGCGGATTCTTGGACGCCGTCTGAAGAGAAGTAGTCGAGTCACCCTGCTGAAAGTTGGTTCGGCGTTGATCTTCTTAAAACTCTTCTTCGGTTTAGGACTCACTAGTATCAACACTGAAAATATGGAAAGAATCTAAAGCCCAATATATAATGATGTAGTGCGCCAAGCATCTGGTGCATTCGCTACCAGCCCAATCGTCTCAATAATGGCCGAATCTGGATGTCTTCCCTTCAAGCAAGCATTAATCAAGCGACTTTCGCAGCTGGCTGTACGACTACTTGAGAAATCTTCAACAGCTTCCGAGCACCCAACAGTAAAGCGAGCTAAAGAGTTGCTTCAACAGATAGCCGATTTCTCGCTCCCAAAGATTAGCACCCTCCTACGGAACACCGACAGAGAATGGTACAAAACAACTCCAAAAATCGACAACCAGCTAAAGAATAGTATCAAGGCGGGCACATGTAAGAAAATTGCCTTACCTACTTTCCAAGAATTCATCACCAATAGATATTCCTCACACCAACACGTTTATACCGATGGCTCAAAGGATAACGAGTTCATTGGTGCCGGGGTGGTCTTACCAGATGGAAACTCCAGCTACCGACTACCAAGCACTTGCAGTGTATTCTCTGCTGAAGCTTTCGCCCTTAACGCTGCCGTATCACAGCTTCATGCACAACAAAACGTCATCATCTTGACCGACTCTGCTAGCTGTATCAACGCTCCAAGGGCGGTCGATCAAAACATCCATGGATCCAATCGGTGGAAAAAATCATTGAAAACCAGAACGTCACTTTCAGCTGGATCCCTGGTCATGCCGGTATCACCGGAAACGAACTAGCGGATACTTCCCGAGTAACACATCTCCATGATTTTATGTTGAGTAAGCTTCTATTTAACCAAATCTAGTCATATAAAAGTATTTTTAACCGTTATAAAACTTGTGTGTTGCTTGGGTTTAGCAAAGCAAGGACGAAACAACCCTTTGGAAGATATTCCTGTACCATCCCAAGACGCGATACACTCCATAAAGGAGAAAATTTGGGCTTCATGGGAAACAGAATGGCATCAAACTCGGGGACATCTGAGACAAATCAAACGACTTCCCGTTAAATACGAGGATCGCAAATGTGCCTCCGAACAACGCATATTAACACGGCTTAGAATTGGACACACCCGCCTTACACACTTGTATATACTTAAGCGGAACTCATCACCTGTATGTAATAGTTGCGGCGTACAACTCACAATCCAACACTTACTAGTCGATTGTAGAGGATACGCTGATATACGGACCAAATGTGGAATCACTGGAACAATAGCTGACGTCTTGGCGCACAACGTGGATAAGGAAATAGCGATTCGTCAGAGAAACTAACCTGTATAGTGAAATCTAATACTCTGTAACTCAATATCTACTCTACCCGACACGAATGCCACATAAATGGTAAAGTGTCTTTAATAAATAATAATAATAATAATAATAATAATAATAATAATAATAACAATAGATGAGCTTAGAAATATTTGCTTTTCCTTAGGAAAAACGGCTGGAGTAGATAATGTTAATGCTAGAGTTATTCAAGATTGCTTTCATGTCATTGGTCACACTTTACTGGACCTTATTAATGAATCATTGCAAACTGGGCACGTGCCTGAAGTGTGGAAAGAATCGTTGGTTGTTCCGATTCAAAAGGTTGCTGGGACGATTAAAGCCAAAGAGTTTCGTCCTATCAACATGTTGCACACATTAGAGAAAATTTTAGAGCTTGTTGTGAAAGGCCAGTTGTTAGAATATTTGAATAGTAATTCTTTGTTGATTTCGGAACAATCTGGCTACCGGGAAGGCCATTCTTGTGAAACCGCGTTAAATTTAGTATTAGCAAAATGGAAAGATAACTTAGAAAGTAAACAAACCATTTTTGCTGTTTTTTTTTTATCTGAAACGCGCTTTTGAAACAATTTCTAGGCCCTTGTTGTTGAAAGCATTAAAGTGCTTTGGAATTTCGAGTACTGCATACAGATGGTTTGAAAGCTATTTGTCTGACAGAACTCAAAGGACTGTTTTTAATGACTCTGTTTCCAGTCCCAAGTGGAATAACCTTGGTGTGCCCCAGGGAAGTGTATTAGGGCCCTTTTGTTTATTATGTATATTAATGATATGCGACGTGTTTTACGATTTTGTGACATTAATCTGTTTGCAGATGACACTGTGTTATTCATTGCAGCTAAAGATTTAAATGAAGCCGTTAGCCATTTGAACGAAGATTTGCGTTTTCTAAGTAGATGGTTGAAATGTAAGCAATTGAAATTGAATATAAGTAAAACTTAATTTATGGTAATTTCACAGAATCGAGTAAATGAGAATGTCTCAGTTACGATTGATGGTGAGACAATTGATCGCGTTCAGGAGATTAAATATCTTGGCGTGATTATTGATGACAAGCTAAAGTTCAACGCTCACATTGACAATGTCATCAAGAAAATTGCCAAGAAGTATGGAATTCTATGCCGATTAAAAAACGATTTAACTAGTTGCAGTAAAATACAGCTATACAAATCAATCATCTCCCCTCATTTAGAGTTTTGCCCTTCCATTTTATTCTTGGCCAAGCAAACACAAATATTGAGGTTACAGCGTTTGCAGAATAAAATAATGCGCTTGATTTTAAGATGTAACAGATTCACTTCCTCGACTTTTATGTTAGACGCTTTACAATGGCTATCAGTGAAGCAAAGAATTGTGTATTTAACTATGGTGTTCATTTTTAAAGTAGTTAATTGTTTGCTTCCTCGATATTTGTGTGATCGAATTGAAAGAGGAAGTGATTTTTATAGATATAATACTAGAAACGCGGATGAAATAAGAACACCGAGTTTCTTGACATGTGCTTCACAAAACTCATTATATTTTAAAGGAATAAATGTTTTCAATTCGATGCCAAGACACATTAAACGTGCACCAACACTTTCAGAATTTAAAAGACTATGTATTTCACACGTTAAAACTGTATTCTGAGCAGCAAGTGAAATTTTTTTTTCAAATATTTATGAAGATTGTACCTGACGATGTTTTACTATTATAAAACGGATTATTTTGTGTGAACCATTTCTTGTACATTTATGTTGCTTTTTTTTTGTAAAAATGAAGAATGTATCTGACGAAGTTCTTTACAAACGGATTATAATGAGTTGGGTATTTTATTTTTTAAATTTTATTTTTTCACGTTTTCAATACTACAATACTCACTATTTTGTTCGTCACAGTAATGATGATGGAAATTTGTATAATGTTGGGTTAGTTTAAAAAAAAATAAAGAAAGTAGTCTACAATTGTTTGAGACTCGCGCGCGGTATACAGATATGGTGGACATCTTTTTGAATTCGTTGAAAAAAAAAATTGGCTCTTGATGCTTTAGATGGTACTATGAAAGAGTAGCGAGTTGTCTGGCTGAATGTCGGGGAATTCTTCGTCAATTCTTTTGTGGATTCCAGTATTTTTTCGGTTTGGAAACATTCTTGACATCCCTGGTGAGATATTCTTGGCCAGCCCTAAACTAAGCTGGTGGTGGGTTTATTAGTGTGTTTAAACCGCATTGGCTCTGTAGCGGGCAGGATCGGATATTGGCTTGTCTTTTGATAATGTCCTTTTACTGGATTCTGTGATCTGAATTGCAACAGAATTTTCTGATCGCTGGGAATACTTGCGAACTTTTGAGGTTAACATCAAAGCTTTTCACGATTATGTCGCTGTGAAGCAAATGGATACTTTTGAAGAAATTTATATCTGTAGATGAAATCAGTTCGTTTTTTTTTTGCGTAACTGGATTGAATTGTTACCAAATTAATTATCTTAGAGATAAAATCGTCTAGCTCAAACCTTTGTAGGGGTAAGGGCGGGACCATCATCATCATCATCAAATGAATGGCTTTTCAAGGTGTTTTTAAAGTTGATGAATATTGCTAAAATAAAAATCAAGAATGAGCGAGTTGACCATTTTTTCTTGATTGGAAATGTTGTAATGCTAAAAAAAAACATAATTGATTTTGTTCTCTGTTGCATTTTACTTTGCCATGAGAGAATGGCCTTCTTGTTCTATTTTTCAATCAGAGCCTGGAAGCTTCAACTGTTTTAGCTGCCAGCGACGGTTGTCGATTTCGATTGTAAACTTTGACGCCAAATGCTGATTTTTCTCTAAGCTGACAATATCAGACATGTGGAAACTGGCCTTTAGAGGGTGTTACAATCGTTACAGCGACCGTTCTGTATCCCGGGTTTAGGTCGATGTTTAAGTATGTATTTAAATTCAAACAGCGTTGATGTTGGCTCTAGATTATATTGCTTGTTTTGTCAAGAACAATTTAGTGCACTTCACGCTTTGTGCCGTATCATCAACTTGCGAGCAAATTTGCCTGCATAGACCCATTTGAATCTACCTTGCGTTTGGCAAAGTAAACTGTGAGTCCCGAGAGTTGTCCAAAGTCCATTTTAACATATGTTTTACCGTCCATCAAAATGTATCCGTTATTGCACGGCCTTGGGCAACCAGTTTCTGTTTCAGGGTCCTGTTAGGGTGCTTGCAGGCATGGTACATCCAGAAACATTCTCGCCGACAGATTTATCGAACTGTACTGTACGGCGCAGAGAACTTTTTCACCAGGTAACGCAAGGAGATCCCAGGATTGTTCCGGACTGCCCTACGGACCTTCGCTCATAGTTTCTGGTAGTATGTTCCGCTTCTACGATTGTTTCGTTTTGTGCGATCCAGCGATAGTGTTTCCCGGTAATGTTTCAGCATGGTATTTACAGTCGATTTTGGGAATTCAAGATACGTTGCGATTATTCCACCTGACCACGTCGGATTTTCAACGTGACAGGTCACAGTGACGTTATTGGACAACGGGCTCACGTCAATATTTACGTATATTTTTGAATTCAAACAGAGTGGATGTTGATGCTTCTGATAATATGGCTTGAGATCAAAATGAAAATTAACGCTGTGATACAAACAAGTTGCAATTTATTTTGGCTCAAAACGATTTTATGCATTAAAGTTGTAAGTAATGAAGATTTAGAAGAAGAGTGTTGTTTAATATGGTGAAGATAAGAAGCCTGTGCATGCTCAGAACCGTGTCGAATCAAGCTAATTTATTGAAAATTTCCATGATAGTTTTGGCAACGTTGCAAGTTATGATGTTGAGTTTGATTGTTGTGTTGAATAATAGTGTTGTGAAAAGATTGTTGATGTTCTAGTTGAGCAATAGTAAAATTGATTGCAATGTGGTGACTTCTGGCAACCTTGAAGCGATCAGCAGTAGCTGTTGGCATTTTATTTGAAAATTAAGATTTTTATTATGTTCAAATCATAGTCTAATTTGCTTTGGTGATAACTGACAAAATGGATCTAAAAAAGAATATTTTATTGATATAAGGTTTCAAACTGATAAAATTCAATAAATTATCGAGGTATGATATGCAAAAAAAAACATCTATGACGTGCTAGCTATGTAAACTATCATGTTGAAACAGTTGCGTTATGGAAACTCATTGTAATGTTGGAGTTGATAAGTGTGTAAAATCGAGGATTATTCTACATTACCCTAGTTTGAGTAAACTATAACGCTCTTGGCAAAGATATCTATAATATTTAAGTTTTCGTATCGTGAAAATCTTGATAGAACAGTAAAACAAAAAAATAAAATATATCCCACTTTTGTGCATATTTTTTAGAACCTGGAGTTTGCAAATAGAATATAAGATTAACTTAGGATTTTTTACGTTAATTATAAACTTGAAATTAATAGTAATACTGACCTATGATAATTTTGTAGACAATAAGCATGTCTTTTGAGGATAATGATATTTTATTGGAATAATGTTCAAAAATGAAACAATTTTAAAGTAAATTAATTGTGTAAACTGATGTACAAATAATTGCATACTAATTTTGTACTTTTCAGATTGTTGTTAAATTTGTTGAATATTTGCGGTCGATACTGATTTTTTAAAAGATTTGCTGATGGAATGTGGAACTTGCAGATAGCGTATGCAATAAATTTAGGACATGATTAGGTATTGTAAGCTCAAAGATTCAGATTTTCAAAATCATGAAGATGTATATAGTCTTCATCAGTGGATCTCATACAGGCTTCGAGTAGAAGAAATATATAAATACAGTGATTTTTTGAACAAAATATTTTATTCAAATTAAAATAATTAGTCCTTTCCGGATATTTTGAGATGAAATCCCGGTATAAATGAAAAGAAAACAGCACAATACAATAGAACCAACAACAATGAACATTGTCTAACATTGTAAAAAAATGTGTAACTTGTCAAAATAGCGAAACAAATTGATGGCAATGAGAAAATTGAAAATAATATTAATCATGCAAATGATAATCTGATGCTGAACTTCAAAATGAAATGCTTAAAACAAATAAGCTGCATTCTTGCGTATGCCAACCAACAAATTAAAGAAAATGAAACACACACTTTTTAACACATTCAATTACATGACAGATCAAAAAAAATTAGAGTAGACGAGGGGGAGATTGTAGTATAAAGAGTTAGTGTGAAGGAAATGTTAAGATGCTTTGAAGGATTTTAAGACTATTATTTTACCTTTCGATTTGGGTATAATCATTCGATTTGAGTATAATCAACTTAGCGTGATCAAAATAAAACTTGCAGTAAGCTATGCAAAAATCTCCTCACTTCATAAGAGTAAACAAAACTAACGCAACGCATTGACATGCCAGGCCGTTAGCTATGAAAACCAGCTAGCTGTGCTGATTCAGTTCATCAGTCATTCTTTGCTCGACTGTTTTCACTCGCTATCCTGTCGTAACGATAACTATAGTTGTGTTTCCGTGCGTTTGTTCGCGTCGTAGTGCCAGTCGTATTGTGCGATGTAAAAAAAGAAGCGAAGGGCAGGATCGAGCCCTGTTAAACAAGATCCCGTTGACCAGGGTAACAAAAAGAAGAAGCGTGGTCCGTCTGATGGTGCGAGTGTGTGCACCTCAAAAAGCGCAGCTACTGTGATGAACACTAGCGAGGTCGGTGATTTCGGTGCCTCAACGGAAAACTTGAGTGCTGCCGGTCCAAGTGCAATGAAAATAAAACTACCTCCACTAAGAACGTGCCTTTTGACAAGCTGGTAGGCACTCTGTCATCGTTGGATGTTGCAGCGGAGTACAAGCTGTGTCGCATTGGAATCAAGGTGATGCTTCGCACGAAGGCGGAATATCACTTAGTAGCCGCATTCCTGAAGGATTCCAAGGTGAAATTCTTCACGCACGATATCCCTGGTGAAAAACCGTTCAAAGTTGTCATCAGAGGCTTGCCAAACATCGATCCCAAGACGATTGAAGCAGAAATCAAGGACCGTTACAAGCTGGTCCCAACCGCTATTTTCCACATTACAAGAAGGGATGAAAAAGTGAAGACGTATCCTGACACTCTTTTCCTAGTACACTTCAAGAAAGGTATGGTGACGCTGAACTCACTACAAGCACTTCGTTCCCTTTTTCACGTCATTGTTCGCTGGGAGCCATACCATGGCGGCCATCGTGATGTGACGCAATGCCAACGGTGCCTTAATTTTGGACACAGTACCCGTAACTGCAACATTAAGCCGCGCTGCGGTTACTGTGCCCAACACCACGAAACATCCAACTGTCCGCCGAGGCGAGGCGTTCAAGTGTGCCAACTGTAGTGGTGCTCATCAGGCTTCCGATAGTCAGTGCCCCAAAAGGGAAAATTTCAAGCGTATCCGTAATCAAGCTTCGACCGCCAATCAACCTGAACGCAAGAAGAAGGGCAAGGCCCCGACTTTTCTGCCAGAAGATTTCCCGCTACTTCACGGTGCTCAAAAAGTGCGCCCAAATTCGTGGGTACCAACGGTCCCCCCTCACGAAACCGCCGGTACTTCTACTGGACAAGGATATCCAACCCCCCTGGATTCCGAACATCACCACCGCAAAATAACCACCCTGAATTGTTCTCTGCGGATGAATTGATGGAAATATTCATCAACATGACCGGTGCGCTCCGTCAGTGCCGCAGCAAACCTGAGCAGATTCAGGTGCTTGGTAAGTTCATCATTCAGTATGGCGTCTAAAACGCTAACTATCGTCACCTGGAACGCTTGCTCTGTCCGAGCAAAAAATATTGAGCTTGCCGGTTTCATCCTCAAGCACAGCATCGACGTGGGCCTGGTTACTGAAACCCACCTAAAGTCCGGTGACAGTTTTTGGTTGCCAGACCACAACATCATCAGACTTGATCGCACCAACTCCAGGGGGGGTGGCGTTGCGATCGTTGTGAAAAAGGGTATCAAATTCAACATCCTGCCTCACATCCGCACTGCTGTCATCGAGGCTCTTAGTGTGGAAGTGGAAACGTCAATCGGAACCATCCGGTTCATCGCAGCCTACTGCCCTCGGCAGTGTTCCAGCAGCAACGAATTTGCAGTCCAGTTCAAAAACGATCTGACCGCCATCACTCGGACTAGATGCCATTTCGTCGTCGGAGGGGACCTGAACGCTCGTCACGAGGCCTGGCGCAACTACCAATGAAATCAAAACGGACGTCTGCTATTCGATCACGCTCAGCATGGCCTATATACAATACAGTTTCCGGATGAACCAACTTTCATCTCTCCGGCGGGAAATCCTTCCACGCTGGACTTTTTCCTGTCAAACATCGGATTATCGAAGCCGGTGGTGCACAACGATCTCAGCTCCGACCACCAACCAGTGATTGCTGAAGTCGGTGCCAACGTAACGTTTCCTCCAAGATGCATGCGTAAAGATTACCACCACGTCAACTGGATCCAGTTTGGGCGCTTGGTGGACATAAACATCGACGATGATCCACGTTGGACGGACTTCACCGAGCCTTAAGCATGGCTCAAGAGGCATGCGTTAGACGAGTTCCTGTGAGGGGTAAGTTTACTGCAATTGATTTCTATACCCAATTTTTGATTCGTTCAAGAAATGTTTGTAGACGCCAGTTTCAGAGGACCGGGGATCTGAACAAAAAATATGAAATGGCCGATCTGAACCGGCAGATTGCTTCCAGAATAGTATCAATCCGAAACGAAAGTGTCGGAAAAGTTGTTCAAAACTTGGATGACCGCTCCAGACCATTCTGGAAGGTAGCCAAAGTGCTGAAGACCCATCCCAAACCTGCTCCCGCTTGTACTGTGGTTATTGATAACACATGGGTTGAGTGGTCTGCCGAAGTTACTTATCTAGGACTATTATTTGACGAAAAACTTCTCTTAGGATCGCATGTTGAGAGAACGTTAGTTAAGTGTTCCGCTTTAGTTAGGAGTTTATATCCGCTGATTTGTCGCATATCCCGCCTCTCAGGGGTTAATAAATTGGCTGTCTACAAACAAATCATAGCACCTGCAATTTTCTATGCAGCTCCGGTGTGGGAATCATGTGCACAGACTCACAGGAACAAATTGCAAGTCACGCAGAATAAAACGCTGAGGATGCTCCTTGATCGCCCATTTGACACCAGGACATCTGACCTTGACTTGGAGGCGAACATTCCAAAAATAGACTTGAAAATTGCTGAAATTAGGAACAAATTTGTACAGAAATCCATCATATCAGAACATGACCTGATAAACAATTTGTATATATTAGGTTAGTTGTACATAGTAGATTAGCTGTAGGTTGTATATAGTAGTTGTAAGTAGGTAGTTATTTCAAATTTTTCAATTTCTTATTTTTAAACCACTCTCTCAGAACAAGTCGTGTAGGACTAGAATACTAAAATACCATTATCAAATTTAAACAAAAGCACCAAAGTTGAAAAGAGAAATCTGTGTCAATTGAAAAATTTTATGTATGGACAAACCAAATAACGAGAAATAAACATTCATTTATCATCATCATCATCTGATTCAGTTCATTCTTGTGACGAACTATGACAGCAACGGACCAGTAGCAGCAGCAACAGTGAATCAACATTATTGAAGCTGAAAACTTCGGTCAGGTCACGATAATAAACATAGAAAAAAATCATATTTAGGGTAACAAAGAGCGAAATTTACCTTTTCTACGACTTGAAGCTTGTCTTATTCAAAATGATTCGAGTTTAAAAAACTGCCATGAAGGGTGCATCTCTTTTTCTACCATAACATTATCTACAATAATAGCTACATAGTTGTGTTTTCACCATCACCTTCCCACATTTAGGGTAAAATGGTAATAATGGACGCCATACGGGACCTGACATTGAACGTGACTAACGGCAAACATGTTTGTTCACTTATTTACGTAGATTATGAGCTTATGCATTCAATTGCGACGATTTGAGTTTAATATATAAACGATTCCACTAAAATAACAAGATTTAGGTTAAAAATGACTAAAATGAATCACTTCCTATGCCCTGCACAGGATAAAAGCTGCCTCAATCTGTTTATTGGCATTTTTTTTCTACAAAAATAAAGAATCCGTTTGTGTATCAAAACCTTCAAATAAATCCGATTACAGCCTAGTCTCGGTTTTCGGTCTTGCATGATATTCAATTGAAAAAATATTTTAATTGAAATTTCACATACTCCCAAGTCATTCGGGCTGAAAATGTTCAAAGTCAAATTAAATTGCTGTTTGGGATGAGTATTTTCCAGAAATCACTCTACAATTTCATTAAGATTTCTCACAGACATTAATCTGCATGTGAAATAATTTAGAGAATAAATTCTTTGAGATTTTTTCCCAGAATGGCTTTCGCATAAGTGATTCTCAGAATGTGTTTAGAATAAATTTCTAAATTTCATTTGAACATAGCCCATTTTCTTTAAAAGTATTATTCCATAAAACCACCATCAGTTCTTCACAATAAAGTACACTATGTAAAAAAAAAGTACATTAATCCTAGGAACTTTACTCTAGTTTTTGGTATTTTGAACGTGAACTGTAAATTTCAGTGAATTGTGAATTAAGTGATTAATCAACTAGAATGGTATGGGAACAATATTCAATGTTGTTTATTATTGATGAAATGACAGGTAGTTGAACGTACAAGCTAAATTTCAATTGGGTAAAGTTTGCTTTTTTTCGATAAACTAAAGGGTGATACGGTCAAAATTTGGTCAAGGGAAAACGCGTGTAAATCGGTGAAATCGTTTATTTAAAAAATCAAATTAAATTTCTTTTTCAAGTTCAATTAGTATAAAATTCAGGAAAAATATTCAGTTAGGCTTCCGCTTTTCCAAATCCGAATTGCCGGGCCTTACGCTTGACCCCTGCCATCAGATTTTGTACAGCCATCTTGTCCACCTTCTTCGCCGCAGAAAGCCAGTTTGCCTTGAACTGCTGCTCGTCCTTAGCAGTTTTTTTGGTCTTCTTTAGGTTCCGCTTGACAATAGCCCAGTATTTCTCAATTGGGCGGAGCTCTGGCGTGTTGGGAGGGTTCTTGTCCTTGGGAACCACCTGCACGTTGTTGGCGGCGTACCACTCCATGGCCTTTTTACCGTAATGGCAAGATGCAAAATCCGGCCAAAACAGTACGGAACAACCGTGTTTCTTCAGGAAAGGCAGCAGACGTTTATTCAAACACTCTTTCACGTAAATTTCTTGGTTGACAGTCCCGGAAGCTATGAAAATGCTGCTTTTCAAGCCACAGGTACAGATGGCTTGCCAAACCAGATATTTCTTTGGGAACTTTGACAGTTTCGTGTGCTTGAAAATATCTGCTACCTTTCCCCTTCCTTTTGCCGTATAAAACTCCTGTCCCGGAAGCTGCTTGTAGTCGGCTTTGACGTAGGTTTCGTCGTCCATTACCACGCAGTCAAACTTCGTCAGCATCGTCGTGTACAGCCTCCGGGATCGCGCTTTGGCCGTCGTATTTTGTTTATCATCGCGATTTGGAGTCACTACCTTCTTGTAAGTCGATAGTCCGGCTCGTTTTTTGGCTCGATGCTCGGTTGTAGACGATACACCCAGCTTATTTGCGGCATCTCGGAGAGATAGGTTAGGGTTTCGCTTGAAACTACCGGCAACTCTCTTTGTCGTCTCAGCGGCTTCCGGTTTTCGATTTCCCCCCGATCCAGACTTCCTGGCTGTCGACAAACGTTCCCCAAACACTTTAATTACATTTGTAACGGTTGATTTGGCCACTTTTAGCGATTTTGCCAACTTTGCGTGCGAGTAGCTCGGATTTTCGCGATGCGCGAGCAAAATTTTGATACGCTGCTCTTCTTGCTTGGACGGCATTTTGACAACTGAAGAGTGAATTCCAAAATCAAAATAGGAGCAACATTCTACACACACACACTTTCAAAATGAGGGGTGTTCAGGTTTTTTAAATGCAAAATTGAAAGAAATACGTCAAGTTGATATTGACCAAATTTTGACCGTATCGCCCTTTACACAATAACATTAAATAAAACTTAGTATGCGACAAACATGGAAACTACTTAGGACCGTAGAACGTTACACAAATGATAGATAATAACACAAGTATGAAAATATGCTAACAATTTGTACTAAAATGCGATGATATAACATAGGGTTGATAAACTTTTTTTACGTACTGTATAATCATATTTGTAAAACAGTTTTCGAATTTTTTACAGTTATGGTAGCATTTGTGTGTCTGTCTGGCACGTTTGAGGCTTACTTGTCCATTCCCGATGTTTTTAAGCTACCCTCTTCGCACCAGTCGATCGAAAACAAAAACTCATTGAATGGAAATTTCATCCCACCTCGACGACTAGGTACCAACACGTTTTCTAAAATGAATCGGGCAGTATTTGTTGTCGTTAAGGCCTTAAACGAGCTGTGTAATAATCACAACAGAGATAGAGAAGCATTGAAAGCATCGATTCGGAACTAAGTCCGGTGCTGTGTGCTATAACTTGGCAACTATCAACAGCAATATGAACAACAATAAAAAGGGACTCATTTAGGACTCACTCTTCGAAACATGAACGGCATCCAGAAACCGACATTGTTACCGAGCTCGATCGGTTGTTCGGTGCATGGCGACTTTATTTGTGTATGGTCTGCATATCTAGGTTATTGCTTGTTAACAACCTATTCGACATATGTAAAATAAAATACCAGTTGATTTAAGCTTATCTTACCGAGAGCCTGGACGGAAGGCCCAACCGAAAAGCGTTCTGCTGAAGCCTGGCTGGATACATACAAGTACAAAGGCTGAGTGAAATTTATTTCCAAATATCCAGCAAACGGCCATCGACAGGCGGATGGCAGCGTGGTCGGACGAGGCTGGCTGGTAGTAAAATCCTTTATGCATACCACACAGATCTTGATAACTGTATAGCAGTAAACAGGCAGCGTGTGAGGAGATGAAATCCTGTCTCGTCTCTCAGCATGGTGCAGGACGTGTGTTGCGAACTACATACATACCACACAACTCACATGCTAACCAAGTAAGCGCATCGAGCGTAAAGGGAGATTATCCTGGATAGTCTGATGCAGCTGAACTTGTTCGGAGTTTGTTCTGTGCCTTTACTCAATTTTGGTTGACTGTCAATCAGATTAGGAATGTTCGTTTTATTTTTGTTTTTGATGCATGCATCCAGATCCAGACACAGTACATTGTAAATTATGTGGTTTGTATTAATATTATTGAAAACATTCTTCAAAACGATTATAAATTGATGTCCAGGGAAGTCAGAAGAAATCGCAACCCACAAAAAGATCGGAAATCAAATTCCGGCGACTCTTTGACACTACTCCAACCGCCATTATTTCGAACGTCTTTAGCATTAGCATTAGCATTGACGTCTGCACACCTCGTGAACCTATTGCATATCACCATGAAACGGAACCAGTTACTGATACGTTTCTTCACGCACTAATCTCCACAAATACACTCCTCGATTGCTCACTTGGAAACGTCCATGCCGTCCAACCGTTGGAAATAGAAAGGATTTGTTATCTACCTTAAGAAGACACGGGGAACTCACGTAGCCTTCAGTAGATATAAAAGGAAAAGGGAACTGAATAGTCGGAGAGAATAGTAAAACAGAATGCCCTGTTTGGTGTACAGAACAAAAATTTATTTATATGGTCGTTTAGAGCATCGAGTCTAAGAAGGTTAAGTGATGCTCCATTTTTTATCCAAACGGTTGAGACTTAAGCATTAACTATAGTCCTAGCCCTATACGGTTTATGATTATAGCGCCATTACTCGCTATCTGAAATGAGAAAAATATTTAAGTTCGGGTGTTGAAAGAGAACTTATCAGATTTCTCGGACTGCAGAAACAACATTGCATTACCTTAACATATTGTCAATTTAGGTTTCTTCTCTATATTTTGGAAGTAAATTGCGCGAAAGTAAAAGGCTCTGTACGAATATTAGAACATTTGATCGATTGTGAAACTTGAAGAATTTTCACAAATTCTATCTGTTTCAGGAAATCACAAACATTTAAAGATTGGAGAGTTTCATGGTGTGAGTTCTACACAATCACAACCTTTAATCACAATGAATAGCAGTAACTTGTTTATGCTTAAAATCACTTTTTTAGAAGTTTATTTAACTGATTTAGGACAAACATGGTGAAACTAGCAAAGGAGTGGCAGAGCGTCGCGAGCGAGGAGAGAGGCGGTAAAGTAATGTTTGGTGGTTGCAGCTAGTGAAACCGCTCAGAGTTATGGGGAAATGTTAGTCGCTCAATGTGTGAGTGAGCTAGTGCATGGGAAGAAATCGGTCTCACCAGAGCAGAGATCGCCTGCGAAACGATGTACATGTAAAGGTCTTGACTTACCACCACGATGCCTTGTGTGAGTGAATACACGGAATGTCAGGCGAAGCTGCTAGCCTCAACACACGGACTTGTTCCGGATTAATGTTATGGCTACCGTAGACGATTAAAGGTTAAGGTATGTTACAGTTATTTTTGTATGTATACTCAAAGGTCCACCTTGCCTCAATAATTGTTTGCACCTTTGACTTTTATTAATTTCCTACCCACAGACATAGTTGAGATGTTGGAAAAACGTTGATAGGGTGAGTGGTCCAATATTGGCCATGCTCCTTTATTGGTTACCTGGACACATTTTCAGATGTTAAAAAAGAGAAAGGGAAAAAGGGAAGAAAAAATGTAGCTCTTTATTGGTAAACTGTGAGACTCTGGATCAACACTAAACTTGATCACTTTTTGAGGGATGGAGGGTGGAAGGCTGAGACACTTTTTCGGGCTGTCTCTGGTGGGCGCAAGCGGGTGATAAGTGTCTCTATCTATCGCAGTAGCCAGAATTGTGTGTTTATTTATCGAAATATTTACGTACCCTGTAGCAACCGTTTAAAGTTAGAGATCATAAACGAGTTTATTTTTCTTTTTGATTCTGTTTGCTGCAACCCAGTGCCAATATCTAGAATTAGATTTAAGAGGAAAATACCACAACCGTGCCAAAGTGCCTTTTGATTCGGTGTGCAGCCTTAGTTTGTAAATTAATGGTCCAGCAGAACTTGGCCGAGATCTAGGACATCGAGGAGAGCTGGTTTGCAAAGCAAACCATATTTTGAAGACAATATCTAATATCCTGTTTTATTTTGTCTATATTGTTTTGTTTTGTTTTACATTAAGCTTGTCTATTTTCAGTCACATAGGGGCAGTCCATTTCTTTTGGCGGATAGTGCTACAAACTTTCAGCGTATCGTTAACCAAAACGAACACTGCTGCTAACCTTTCCCCAACTATCCAACATCCCAGTGATTTCTCGTGGAAGTGCAGAGGATTTCTCGGCTTCAAAGCACATCAACATGTTGCTGAATGCGGTTTACATCGTCTCAACGATCAGGTGGCACCCCGATACTAGCAGATGATTTTTCGAACTTAACTTTTACCCAAAGCTACTCAAGGGCATCGCTAACAGGCGCTGCATCAATGCAGCAACAATGCTTACGGGAGACGGCAATCAAAACTCCTCCGACCCGCGATTTCCGACTATTTAATCTGCTTCGTTCAGTCCTGAATACCGTGAATGAGCCACGGACGTTCTGGTAGTAGATGCGTAACTTTCGTGTATTCAGGCGCTTTAGTTCACCTGTCGCTGTGCTGCCGGATGATGAACGCTGACATACGGTGTTCGGAACCAAAATAAGGCTGGAATCGGAGGACGGATCAGGTCTTGTCTGGGGGTTAACGGAATTGTACTAGCCTGAATTTGCGTTCTGGAAGACCCTTTCCCCACACCCACACGTAGGACCGAAACGGCTGCAGGTCGCTGGCGGGAATGGCTCGACTACGGCGGGGAGATCGAGGGCTTCCATAATGTAGTCTTCGGTGCGTCTCGGCATTCGGCCTACAAGCGATGATTGTTGAGAAGCGTCAGGAAACAATGGATATATGCTGAAAACGGAGGGCAAATCAGGTCTTGTCGGGTGATTAACAGATTCGTACTTGCCTGAGGTAAATTAGGTATTCATATGTTGTTGTCTCCTGCTCGGGTAGTTCTTCGTACCCAGTGAATAGCTAATGTTTTGCATCGTAACTTGTGCGTCTGTGTCTCTCCGTATAGTTATGATGCGAAAATAGTTAAATAGGTTGATGGGCCCTATTATTGACGCTAGTTATTTTTATATTATTTTTATTATAAATTGTTTTTGCATGTTAGCGGTTATTGGCTAAATTTTGTGGAGAAACTCCCACGAGAAACCTGAATGACCACCTCGCAACATGTGTAACCGCTCAGCTTCTAATGAAAGTGATATTTACACAACCCATCCATATTCGATTTCACAAAAAGATCTGTTCCAGCAAAATATATTTTTCGAGAAACATCTTCAAACTGTGGCTCTTTCGACAGACCATTCACAATTTCTGAAATTCTCTATAGTTTTTTTTTTTTCATCGAACAACTTCTAATTGGGATGCAGAATTATAAAATTCAATCAGCTGGAAAATCTCCCAGATATCGCAAAAAGACGCTTGGTAGACCTAATTAATTCCGCCTAGCTATTCAAAAGCCTGATAAACCAGTGTCTGATCATAACTCATGCCGTCCAATTGCTATACTTTCGCGTACTAGGAAATTTCTGCAGAAAAAAATCCTTCGAAGACTCGACCACTGGGTTGAATCGAATAACATGCTATCAAATACACATTTTGGTATCTGTAAGAGCAAATGAACAAGGCGCTGCTTTCTACATATATTTAACTGGCCTTTGCGCACAAAGACCAACTGGCTTCAGTACTCCTGGATATTAAGAAGGCTTTTGATTCAGTGTCCATTGAAATCCTGTCAGAAAATCTGAAGAGACGTGGACTTCTTGGAATTTTAAATAACTCTTTGTACAATTTGTTGCCAGAAATGCAAATAAACGTTAATCTTGGACAACTGACAACTTCCGAAATTATTAACATGGATCTGCCCCACGGCTTGCCTCGGATACTTTCTTTATAACTTTTACGTAAAAGATATTGACAATTCTTTGGCAGAACAACTCATGGTAAGACAGCTTGCTGACGGCAGTGTGGTTTTCTTAAGAGGTTCACATGCCGTTAATTTGCAAGGGCCATTGCAAAATTCCCTACACACTTAGAAAATTTTACAGTATTCGGTAATTTTATACAGAACTTTGAACAGCTGAACGTCCGGTAATCCAATTTACCGGAGTTTGGTGAAATTCTACAGTATTCCGGTAAAAAAATTACCGGAACTTGTCAAATTTTACCGAAATCCGTTAAATCGGATTACCGAACATTCAGCTGTTGAATGTTCGGTAAAAAATTACTGGTAGTGTTTACTCGAAATCAGTACTCAGTCCAATTGCCGCTTAATTTTTTAGGCAGAAACATTACCCAAACATTATCTTTCAAATACCTTGGGTTTTT
The DNA here is from genome assembly GCA_024533555.2 of Aedes koreicus. Taxonomy (NCBI): domain Eukaryota; kingdom Metazoa; phylum Arthropoda; class Insecta; order Diptera; family Culicidae; genus Aedes; species Aedes koreicus. The sequence goes on along the minus strand of JAHHFK020002597.1, from coordinate 402,924 downwards.
TTTTGTCTGGATGGATAATCTGCTAACAGACTCCTGAAGAACTCAGGGTGGTGGAGATAAAGGCGCCAACTCCTTGACCCACTAAAAACCCACCCGTGCCTCGAGCCCCGGCCCTCCCCGGAACCACCTTTCGGTATTACTTCAGGGAGGGGGCTAGTGTGGTTTACGTTCCCACTATGTCTAACTACATAGGTCTTTTGTAGTTACCTTCACCGACCTGACGCTGATTCGATCGAGATTCTCCTGGATCCAAGCAGAGTTCGGGACGTCCACGCCAGATCGTCCGCTATCTCCCTGCCCGAACACTTACGGTACCTGCCGAACCTCGCTTCGTTTGGTCCTTCCTCCGATCGAGAATGCCAAGGCCAGGACCGGGGTTGGAACGTCTGGGGGCGGCTACCCCAGGGTCGTCCCTGTTCCCCATGTCACGACCGCTTACGGCTTCCTGTCGTAAGTTAGGAACGCGCCGTATCGCCATCGCCTCCGTTGTAGTTCGTTTAGCCGTTAAGGGAAGCTTAACGTTTCCAGGGTGCACAGTGGGGAGGCGAACTACTTCCACACCCCAAATACCTTGTGGGTCTGGTTTGATTCAAAGTGCATTTGGAATGCCCACATTACGTATTTGAGGCAAAAATGCCAAAAAAGGATCAACTTTCTTCGTTCAACTTGCGGCACATGGTGGGGTGCTCATCCGGGAGACCTCATAACTCTTTATAAAACAACTATTCTCTCTGTTCTAGAGTATGGCTATTTTTGCTTTCTCTCGGCAAGAAAAAGTCACCTTCTAAAATTGGAACGAATTCAATATCGTTGTCTGCGTATTACACTTGACTGAATTCGCTCAACGCATAACATGAGTCTTGAAGTTCTGGCAGGAGTAAAACCCCTCCAAAATCGGTTCTAGGAGCTCTCGCTCAGAATATTAATCAAATGTGGAGTGAACAACTCATTTGTAATATTAGTGCTGAACACACAATCTCGATTTATGAAAATTTACCACCAATAGATATCACCGGATATGTGTCTTCCGTGCTATATTTCAGACCGTGCACACTTCACCTATAGCAGTTCCTTAATTCATTCTGAAGCATTTCATGGAATTCCGGATCAATTTCGTTCTATTATTATTCCGCGTATTTTTAGTGAAAATTAAAAAACACGTCAATTCTGAAAAAAGGTTTTTCAGGGATGGGTCTCGCCTCAATGGATCCACTGAATCCGGTGTGTTCAAGGAAAACTCTTGCGCCTTCCACAAACTTCAGGAATCTTGTTCTGTTTATGTTGCTGAGCTGGCAGCAACCAACTTCGCATTGGGGATGATTTCCAACATGCCCGCAGACCATTACTTCATCTTCTCGGACAGCCTCAGCACTCATCTTATTTCCTTTCAAAACTAAGGGAACAGATGAGTGTGCTGGTCGAAAGATCATATTTGATCACCTTTGTATGGGTCTCTTCACATTGCTCAATCCCAGGCAATGAGAACGCGGACTCGTTCGCGAAAGTGTGCGAACAAGAGGGCGATATTTATGATAGACAATTTTCACATGATGAATTTTTCTATTCGGTACTTCAGAGTATCCTTTTGAGTTAGCAAATCGATTGGGACGACTATTACATTCCATCAATTCTATCGTTTCGTCAAGGGCGTGGTTTAAGGACCTACACGTAAGCCGTGATTTCATACGCGTGATGAGTAGGCTTATGTCCATGTCCAACTGGTCCAACTGGTAGTGACCAGTTTAATGCACACCTTTATCGAATTAATCTCGTGGACAGCAATCTTTGCCGTTGTGGAAGCGGTGATGATGACATCGATCATGCTGTCTGGCAATGCACGGATAATGAAACCGCTAGAAAACGCCTTTTGAATACCCTAGAGGCCCAAAAAACACAACCTTATGTTCTTATAAGAGATGTGTTAGGATCTCACGCCCTTTGTTATATGCGATCGATTTATGAGTATCTCCAATCTCCGCGATTACACGGTCCAAGTCCTAATAATCGTAATCAAATTAATTATTTAAAAAAAATCAGTGGGGCTGTGTTTAACACACGACCGGTTGACGTAGACTACGTTAAATCGTTTGATTAGTTTCGTTAGTTTCGTAGCGGAACATTCACAGAAAAAATAATAATGAATTTTAACAGACGCGTAAATTTCCCCCTTGTTCAATTGAAATCCAAAACAAGCGTAAACAAAGGAATTGTTTGCAATCTTTCATACAACAGACCTGATTTCAGCGATATCAGGTCTATATTTAAAAGAAATATTCCATGAATTTATGTCAAATCTAGCACACCCTTTATATGCATTAGGGTACCGCAGAAAATTAAATGTTTCTTTCAAATTGTGCAGGTACTGTTCCAATGGGACGTTGGGTTGACATAAGTGAGTAAGTATGTTAGTACGTTCTATGAAAATTGGGAAATTCTATTGTACACTCTTCAAAAAGGTTTAAATGATGATACGGCCTTGAGTTGAAAGCCCTTCTCCAGCCTTTCTCAACCAGTCGTTGGTAACGATTTACCTCTGGCAGCTTTAAGTTTCGCTCGATAATCACGAGTTCACTCGGCATCGGTACATGGTCGGAGAATTCGTATGTTCGATCTTAACGCGTTTCCGAAATTGTCGCATACGTTTGGCATCAAAAAGATTACGAATTCATTTATTCTCACTTTCACAGTTTATCAAAACTTATTTCTTCTTAAAAGTAAAACTCTATCCAACGCAATTCGTTAACACAACAGATTAACTATTCATATCAGTACTAATTGTAATGCGCATCAAAACGTTGTCGGTGATAGGGAGTTTTGATACTTGCTGGAATGCAACATTTCTTAACATTTTCCAACACCGATGGATACGCAAAATATATTCATCTTTTATTTATTAAATTTTTAATACTTGAGTAAATAAAATGTCGTTAAAATCTCTAGTTGAAAAGCGCAAAATCTCAAAAATAAATCAATCGAGAAACGATGGAGTTATTAGCGTTCGATGTTTCAATTCTTCGAAACGGTAGCCATTTGTAAATTGTACATAATGCTCAAGATATGCAACGAAGAGAAAACTTAAATTGTTTTAGCCATCGCTTGCTGCCAATTAGTTAGAACTTGGAAAGTAATGTTAGATAAATTGAAATCAAACAAACTCTCTCAAAATTGAATTAATCGTCCTGAAAATGGCGGATTTGAAACTATCCGCATTTGAATTCAAATCTTCTCGGTCTATTGAAGAAGCAGGTTATACAGCCATTGTACGTTGCGCCTTACCAAAAGATGGCTACCAACAAGATCACACACACAAGCACCTTACTTAGCTTCCGCGTGGTTGCGCCCACCGGCTGGCAACCGACTGCCTAATACACCACTGCATAATTAATGGCTGCCTAGCAACGGTTGCTACTGCCAGCTGCCAAATCAAACGTTGATCACAACAGCTACACGAATGTGAAAATTCTCACATTTGAAATCTGTGATAGGAAAGTACTGTGCCGTTAGTAAATTTCACAACATTTTTAACAAAATTATAAGACCTCACCTTTTATTTTTGATATTTTCAATAGTTTAACATTGTTAACGGATATTTTTTAACGGATTTTATTTAGTTGAATTGATATGCAGGAAAATTCCCAACCGATTGATGCAAACATCTTGAAAATCTATCAAGCATTAATAAAGTTATGAACGTTTAATTTGTAACGGTATTTCGTGACGGTCGATTATTTAGACGTAGTCTACGTCAAAAACACTAAATTAGCGGCCCCATAAAACTAACGCAATTGAGCCTCTTAAATAAACGAACTTGCTAAAAAAATGAACCATGCTAAATTCTCGAGGTAATAAGTAGCTAAATAGAAATTATGTATCAAAATATTTAAAAAAAAACCTAACAAAACTCTGAAGAATGGAATGTATGCGTCTTTGATTGATCAAAAATGACTTTATATATTAAAAACTTATGACTTTTAGGAATCTCATGATGAAGAATTTCAAGGATTAATTTTAAGGTTTGTTCTACAAAAATATTTCGAAAATGTTGGCCACCATGATTTTTCTAACATTGATGTGTGCACGCCCAAGTAGCCCTTTTCGCGATCTCCTAAAATACAAAACTTGAAAAATAAAAACAGACCATCTCTAACCTGTTTTGAAACCAAACACTCGATTCGAAACGAAACCCAAAGATTATAAATGCAGAAATGAAAAAGAAAATCGTCACTCTATCAGATTTGCCGGTCGGTTGGCCTGAATAGAGCAAGAATTCAATGATTTCCCTGCCAGTCGGCCCGTCTGCCTGCCTGGTTGATTGTCATTCAACCACAATTCTAGACAGAAAGCAATCTAAAATCGAATCCGCTCGTGTATTACGGAAGTGGAGCAGGGCTTGGGGCAGTAATATAAGTTAGTAACCGGCAGTCTACCAGACAGCGGAGCAGAACTTGGGCAGATGTTATCTGCATATACAGTTTGAATGATATTGGATGGCATTACAACACGATGTTGAACTTCCATTTAGGGGATTGTGTGCCAATGAACTTCTTGGGCCGGGTCCGCTGTACGTGTAATTCGAACTCGGGAATGTCACGCGCTTATAATAGCATCATCATTTGATAAGAATTTTCAAGCCAAGTAATCAAAGTGAAATTATTATCGATACGTGTTGAATAACAACTGAAAAATGATCAATTCAATTTGCAATAATTGTCATTATCGAAATTCAAATATAATAATAAGGCCGACACACGAAAGTAAACCGCATGATCACAAAAATGCGAACTCATGCAAGCAGCATTCGAAAGCTATTTTACAATAATTATACCCTTTATTAATTATTTACTCGTCATCACACTGCACACCGACGACGCATAACACGCCAACCCCCCAGAAATCGCGCATTCCACAGATTTCCACAATGCCTGCATGGGAAACTCCCGCTGAGCTACTTTCGGCAGGACATCCACCTGCCAATTATACGTGCATGCATATTATCGATTCGACAGCGATTTTAATTAAACTGCAAATTAAATTTTAATCCGCTTCAAATTAACTTATTTGTCTCGATCCGTGCCTGGCGGTCTCCCGGTGGATGAGAATAATATCAGTGTGCTATATTTTTGCCACGTTCAGAGGACACTCAATATTATATTGAAATAGGCCATTCTAACCGACTTGATGATGGCTGGCCGGAATCGAGGAAGAGGAGGAAGTAGACTAACCAGCCTGCATCCTGCTGACCGACCAAAAGGCCAATTACATAATGATGTCGCCATCCATGTTAAAGTTGTCGATTCTATCTAACGAGTTTTGTAAACCATGGATGCCATTGGTCAGCGGATGACGTATACACGTGCATAGGAAAGGGAGAATATGGCTGGGATGCACGCCTGTGACGAGTCACCGTGGTGCATCACCGCAAAATGGGACTGGAGCTGACCAATGCCACTCGGCAAACTGGGTAAAAATTCTTGGCTTGACAGATCGTTCTGAGCCGAAAAAGGATAGTTTATTATATTTGCTGTTAAAATTTAATCTCATGAAAATTCATTGTTTTAAATATTTATTTCACCGAGGGCTGAGCCGCAGTAGATGCATTGTTGCTACAGGAGGAAGCTGAACATGCCGGGTGACTAAAGACTGTACTCGAAAACATTGAGACACATAAAAATGGTCGATATTTTCAGTCATATTCAGTCGGATATTCAACCTTCTAACTTCCAGTGAACAAACTACAACATTATGATGTAGAAGGAGATGTCCGCTCATCACCATGAGGTACTAAGAGTGGACAGTAATGTTTGCTAGAATGAAAGATATAAAGAGAAAGTGTTGAAAGTTCCGTCAGTTTACGGTAGGTTGAAAATTGAATAGAAGTATTGAAAATTGAGCGAAAGGCCATGGGTAAAGTAGTACTCGAACCAAGGACTGTGTTTAAAAATTACGCTAGAAGTGAAAATTCAAGTTTCGTTTAGAAAAATGTTTTTTACAACGGTCTGCGATAGAAAAAGATTATACGTCATTTTGATAAGTCAGTATTATAGATGGCATCTTACTTTCGTCAAAATGATGCACCATTCTGCGAATGACAATGTTGTTACGTCGAAATGTTACGTCAAGTTGTCATATTTTACACAGAAACGTCGAACTTATCAAAATTACGTATTTTTTTCTGCAACAAAACGTTGTAACAAAGGTTTTCCTTTAAAAAAAATCCATTTTTACTAAAAAAAAATCTAAATGGTCAACCTTGTGGTATAAAACCTTTTACTAACGCGTCGTTTAGAGGAATTCAAATGATATAACAATGTTTCACCAGTTGCTTTTCAACACAAGCGACGTATCTACATTATTCCCAAAAAGAGCAAAAGTGATATTACGCCGTTTTGTAAAAAGTTAGTTAAAACTTTCAAGGATAATCTATCAAAAAGTTCATCAAATATGAACATATATACATGATTTTGTAATAACATGCCATGAACAACGCGTTTGTTTACATTTTGCGACTTACGTCCTTTTGAAAAAGTACTCGAGAATTGCTTTGTTCTACTTTGATGTAAGTCTCGTCGTCCATCACGACGCACCTCGGTCGTCGTCCACCGGATTCTGATCGGCCCAGTTTTGTCTCAAGTGCTCGAAGATGGACTGCACCACATGTGCGAAGGTTTCAAGTAACACTAATCTGTCCTGGATGTGTAACGCTTGCAGTAAAACAATGGACAGCGCGCGATTCAGGAATGCCATGGTTTCAACGAATGCCACCGTATCTCAAAACTTTGAGGAACTGAAGAATGAGATCCGCTGCGCGGTGTTGAATGAAATACGTCTTGGATGAAATTCACACGAACTACAAGGAACTGATCGAGGCTGTACCAAAAACTGCAGTTCGAACCGACTCTGAAAAGGCATCGCAACTCCGTCGTGGAACTGATTGTTCAGGGCTATCTGCAATTACTTACGCCACAGTAGACAGTAGTGTTTTGGTTGTATCTATCCGACATATCCGTTGAAACTCCAGATGACTGATTTGCAAATTGTGAAGTTAGTTCCGAGAGGAAAGGATATGCGTTTTTTGTACTTTGTGTCATACAAAGTAGGGATGCCTATAAAACTGAAGAAGATGGCTTTGCAGGATTCCACTAGGCCCAGTGAGAGCTCGTTAAGAGATTTTGAGAAAAGGAGCATTCCGAGAAAGGTTTCTTGGAAGCCAGCCGGCCTAACAACACCCGAGACAGTATCCAACATCCCGAAATTTGCGACGCAGAGACGATCGTCATTATTGACCAATAACGATGAACAAAACTGCTTACAATTCCTCGACTTGTTCCGAATACCCGAATGAGTCCGACTTGCAATATTTAACGGTATATTATCAAAATGTGAGAGGCATCCGTACTCAAAATAACGAGCTCTTTCTGAAGGTATCTGCCTGCGAATACGAAGTTATTTTACTCACTGAGACGTGGCTTCATCCTGATATCGCTAGTTCAGAGTTTCGATATTTCGGTGTGATCGCAGTGCAGCTTCTAGCAACCTTCAGGGAAGGGGTGGAGTTTTAATTTCGATTACAGCAAAACTCAACTGTAGGTCAGTAGAGCTTGTTGACTGTGGTAATATTAAGCAAATCGCTATGCGTATCAAACTAGAAAAGACGACGATCTTTGTGTGTGAAATCAACTAAACTCGTCTTCGGAATTGTACTCATCGCATTCTGCAGCAGTCCACAAAAATCCGTGAAAGTGCTTCGGATTCTGATAGTATTGTCATCGCTGGAGATTACAACCTACCTCAGTTGGTATGGTCTATTGATAAAGATATCAACAGCTTGCTGCCGTCCAAAGCACCGACTGAACAGGAAATCGCTTTAGAGCTTATCGAACCTCCGTCTTCCCTCCTCCGAATCGACAACCATCACAAGCCATTCGTTCTTTGCATTGATGTAAACGCCTCCTGCATGCAACCTGCTAAAGGGTGTCCACAGTTAAATTGCATTACTTTCGATAAGCTGTAACATTTTGCCCTTTTAGTTTTTTTTTTTTTTTAATAATCTTTATTTAACGTCGGCCTATTTCCTCACATGGTGACAATCACCGACGCCAGGAAGACGACTCCACCACCTGGACCCTACCTAACGACTCATGAATATGAACCGGGACCAACGGCTTTACTTCCCTTCCGAAGGAAGACGTGACCAGATTTTTTCGCCTCAGAAAAACCACCGACGCCGACTGGGATTGAACCCAGACCCACTGGGGTGCCAAGTAGCAGTCACGCTTTACCACTACACCACCGACGCCGGCCATTTGCCCTTTTAGTTGATTTCAACGAAATTTTGGGTAAAATTACCTCAGCGTGTATTGTTTACACTGCGTGAGTTTCATTGTAAAATGTGTCATAGTAATATTTAAAAATAGAGTCGAAGGAACAGCAAGTGCGCGAGAACATTTTGCACACGCACCTCGACAACCCACTTCTTTCGCACCGAGCCATCGGAAAGATGTTGAAAATTCACCAGTCTACAGTGTCTCGTGTCATAAAACGTTTCGGGGAACGTTTAACTGTCGATCGGAAGAAGGTGAGTGGTAGAAAAAGTGTTCCGTACTGTGTGAAGTATCACAAGCGAGTGGTTGCTGCCTTTAAACGCAAACCCAACTGTTCCGGTCGGGATGTCGCGAAAAAGCTGCACTTGACCAAAAGTTTCGTGCAGAAAGTCAAGAAACGAGCCCGGCTCCGTTCATTCAAAGTTCAGAAAGCTTCAAACCGCAATGAAAAACAGAATAGGACAGCTAAAACACGTGCGCGTAAGCTGTACACACAAATGTTGACGAAACCACACTGCTGCATCATGGACGATGAAACACACGTAAAAGCGGACAAATTCCCGGCAACCAGTATGTGACTGCGAAAGGCAAGTTCGATGTTCCAGAGTCTCTCAGGAAACAACAAGTGTCAAAGTTCCATTATTTGGCAGGGGATTTGTTCGTGTGGTGAACGGAGCAAGCCTTTCGTGACAACTTCAACTGTAAATGGTCCAGTATACATGAATGAATGCCTGAAAAAACGACTGCTTCCGTTTCTCAAAACACACAACGTTCCTACAATTTTTGGCCGGGCCTAGCCTCTTGTCACTACTCCAAGGATGTTCTGGAGTGGTACAAGACGAATGGTGTAAATTTCGTGCCGAAGGATCTTAATCCCCCAAACTCTCCAGAGTTGCGGCCAATTGAAAAATATTGGGCTGTAATGAAACACGAACTTCATAAGCATCTTAAAGTTGTCACTACAGAACAGGAAATGTTGAAGTTGAAAGCGGAAAAAAATGTCGGTTCAAGCGTTGTACAAAATCTTATGCGTGGTATTAAAAATAAATTTCGGGCTTTTGGATTTGATAAAGAAACACATTGAAATAAAAATACCTAAACCAAGATTAAACATTGTATTTTATTCCCTGAATAAAGGGTGTCCCGATCAAAATTTGGTCAAACAGTAATGTGTGTGAGTAAATCAATGTTTTTATTAATAATTTAAATTCTTTTTCTTTTTCAAGTTCAGTTATTACAGAATACAGGAGAAAGATTCAGCTAAGCTTTCTTTTTCCCGAATGCGAATTGCCGGGTCTTTCGTTTAACACCTGCCATAAGATTTTGTACAGTCTCCTTGTCCACTTTATTCGCCAAAGAACGCCAGTTTGCCTTAAACTGTTGCTCTCTCACTACAGCTTTTTGAGTCTTCTTAAGGTTCCGCTTGACGATGGCCCAATATTGTTTGATTGGGCGGAGTTCTGGCGTGTTGGGAGGGTTTTTGTCCTTGGGCACCACTTGAACTTTGTTGGCAGCATACCACTCCATGACCTTTTTTCCGTAATGGCAAGATGCCAAATCCGGCAAAAATAGAACGGAACAATTGTGTCGCTTCAGGAAAGGCAGTAGACGTTTTTGTAGGCACTCACTGAGATAAATTTGCTGGTTGACGGCTCCGGTGCTTTGAGCTACGTATTTTGTTTATCGTCGCGATTTGGAGTCACCACTTTCTTGTAAGTCGACAGTCCAGCTCGTTTTTTTAGCTCTATCCAAGGTTGAAGGCGCCACTCCCAGCTTCTTTGCGACATCTCGGATGGAGAGGTTGGGGTTCCACTCGAAACAGCGGGCAACTCTTTTTGTCGTCGCTGTGGCCTCCGGCTTTCGATTTCCCCCAGATCCAGCTTTCCTGACTGTCGACAAACGTTCACCGAACACTTTTAATACGTTGATAACAGTTGATTTAGCCACATTCAACCATATCGCCAACTTGGCGTGAGAGTAGTTTGGATTTTCGCCATGCACGTGTAAAATTTTGATGCGCTGCTTTTCTTCCTTCGACGACATTTTGATAACTGAAGTGCTAATCTCAAAAACAAAGTAGAGGCATGATGCTACACGCACTCATCTTCAAAATGAGGGGTGTGCAAAATGTTTTAATGCACACGGTGAAAGGAAATGCGTCAAATTTAAGTCGACCAAATTTTGATCGAAACACCCTTTATTTCATGACAATCGGTTGAGAGGCTTGTTTTTGAGGACGAGTTTAACGTGATGCAATTTAACTGTGGACACCCCTTAAATTTCCCGAACCGTGGAATTTAGCCTCAATCACTCCGATTTTATGCTTTATGGCCAAGGTGTTAGTACAAGCCGTATCTCGACCGCTGATTTCTGACTTCCAACATGGTTTTGTTAAGAAGCGATCCATGACAATGAATCTGATGTCCTACGTAAATTTCCTATGAACAAAAATTGAGAATCGTTACCAAGTTGATGCCATATACTTCAACATGGTGTTCGACATGGTTCCTCACGCCCTTCCTCATCGATGAGCTTCTATTATGGTGCTGTGAGAATGAAATGAAACTGAACATCAAACAGTGCAAAGTTATTTCGTTCACCCGCCTGTTATCCCGAACAGAGTTTGATTACTCCATCTGTGATGTGATGTGATGTGATGTGATGTGATGTGATGTGATAAGAACCCACCATCAGTGCAAGGATTACCTATGTCTGCAGGACTATGCTCAGCAGGTTGCCCCGAGAGAATAGCCTACGTGATAGCTTGTTGTAGCTGGGCCAGTCGATCTCAATGAGGACCTTCGGAAGACCACGGCAGAAAGGCCGCATGTCTTCACATGACACGGGACTAGTGACTCCACAAACCCTTGTCCAGTCAACAAATCCATCGACTGCTTTAGGCTACAGCTGTCTAACTTGACATGATATTATGGTTGGTTTTTGTTATTCTACTTTGTTTGATTCTCTGCTCTCCTGATTCATTTTGATAGGTAACACAAAACTGAGCACTTTTTTGATGCTATGTCATTCAGAAATGTGCAAACAAAAGGACGCAGACAAAACAAGTTGAAATATTACATTATATTCACAGTGACCGTTAAAATTAGTTGTGCTTATACTTTCTGGAACAGTCGTTAGCAATAACTAATATCTAAGACAAAACTTCGAGTGTTTTGCGGGAAATTTTGTTTGATACCAAAATATCCAAAACAAATTGAGTTTTTTACAGCGTATCATGCTCCAAATCATATGCGCATTCAATTTCATGGTGAATATTGGTACGATTAGAGCCATACATTAATGCGCGTCGAAAATTATGCTAGTTTAGAACAACAAAAACAAAAATAAAACAAATATGTTTGATAAACTAATCATGAATTTCCTGAAAATTGCTCGATTTCAAAAAAATCCCAAAGTTGGTCTCCGTTCTACATTTATTTTTCCACATTTCAGTTATTTCTTATATGGTTTTAAAATGCTTTTAAAACTGGTTTAAAAATGCGTTTTCAACTGACTATAATAAAAGAATATGAATGAGCCCTTAAACGGCATTTGAAAACCGCATTTACGAGTTCATAAAGTCGAAATAAAACCTTTGATTGGAGTAAAAGGAATTTAAAAATAGAGGTTAAAGGTTTTAAGATCGTTGTAAACAAGCTGTGTAGATGCTCATAAACGTGACTAAAACATGAAACCTATTGTTTTCATAATAAAACCAAATTGAATTCTAGTGGCTTAAGTAAAACTTTAATAAAACTTAATAAAGTTGGATGGTTTTGGCAATGTTACTTGGGAGTGCAAATCATCCGAATGGAAAGGGTTCAACGCAGTTTTGTACGGTATGCTCTTCGTCAACTTCCCTGAAACGACCCAGCAAATCTACTTGACTATCCGAACCGTTGCAGATTGATTTAGAAACTTTAATGCACAGACGTACTAAACTACAGAGGTTATTTGTTTTTAACATTGTCAAAGGTAGTGTAGATTACTCTGCACTGTTAAAAACATCAACTTTTAGGCACCTTCTCGCCAGCTTCGTAACCGTAGTTTATTTGTAGTCAGCCATAGAACTACGTATGGGCATAGCAACCCTTTTGATAACTAAGTTAGATCGTTTAACAATGTGAGCGCTGTTAATTTTAATTTGTCCAAATGTATTTTTAATAAAAGAATTAGAAGCCTAAATTCGAGACGAAGATTAAATTCGAGACGAAGAACAATAAATCAAAATCAGATTCAACACCCGAGTAACACATCTTCATGCTTTTATGTTAGGTAGCCTTCTTTATAACCAAATCGAGTCTTATACAGGTATTTTCAACCGTTATAAAACTAGTGTGTTGCTTAGGCAAATCCTATGCCTTCACCGGATCTGCTGTCTTCGGTTTCTGCCACTGTCTGACTGCCACTGGGCCGTCTGAGTCTCCTTGAATGACCTTACCACCTGGAATACCACCGAATGATGGAACCCCAGGTGTTTTTCAATCCATCTGTGGGACGCAGACGGATTTTCCACGATAGCGCCCATAATTTTTTGGCGCTTCTGATCTTGTTCCAATGCCATTTTGAAATTGTAAACAATATACTCTTAGCTAGTTTTAGTCGAAATTTCAACAATTTTTACCCACAAACTTTTTAAGTTACAAGCTAATCATTGTGTCTCATTTTTTTCGAGTACAGTCTTAATTCCGTGAAGGTGGATGGAACGAAGCTGACGCGCAGTTGAAAAGTTTTTCTGGTTCAGGGTTTCTATTTCCTATAGTAGAGAGTGTAGATAGATGTTTCTTTAAGGTAAAAAGGAAGAGTTGGAAACAAAATATATGGAATATTTTAAACATAACATTTACAATTCCTAGAAATCAGACTGATGGCGTGAGGCATTTGCTGATAGATGATAATTTGGCATAAATTATTCCTTCCAGGTTTTTAATACTTCCTGGCAGTTCTCTACTTAGTGTTAGAATTGCACTTCCATTCTTATTAAATGAGAAGCATTCCATGCAAGTACCTATCCTTGAGGATTTGGATTTTGTGTGGCAAATACAATGCCTAGGGAAGCCAATAAAATTTCTAACGCTAAAGATCTCCTCAATCGGACCAGGACCGGAAATCAAACCCGCCGTAGTTTCGTGCCGAATTGGTGATATGTCACAGTTTTCCAAACAATTCAACATTTTTTTCAGAAAACAGACATTTCATCAAATTCCATCCAAAAATCGCTTCTGAGGATACGAAAATTTAAATTTGTTGTGATTATTTCAAAGCTAAATGTTTTTCTTAGTTTGCTTTTGTTTTGTTTTTTCATTAGGGTAAAAATAAGGAGCCCTTTTTTTGTCAAGGCAATAATGACCTCAGCATGGCCATACAAAAGCAATGGTTGTGCTATCACAATTCGCACTAGTCTGCATTGTGTAAATATTACACTATATAGAACGAACAAAACATTTAGATCAAGTAAAATCCAACGTAACATGAATATTGCAAATTCACAAATATAATCAAACTTTTCGTTTCTCGAGAGCTAGCAGCACTGCCCAACTATTTCATTGTTGCTATGCATTTTTCAACAGTAGGAATATCTCATGTATTTTAAAATGCATCATCCATCCGACGGAGACGGAAGCCTCAACTTGCCAGCCTTTCACAAGTTTAATCCTGCTTCACCCACCCTTTCCCATTAAGCAAGCCCCAATTTGTCAACCTAGTCTCCCACCCCACCACACAACCCCAGAAAACTTGTGATGAGTTCTAGGTATTTTCTTAATGTTTAAACAAGTTGACCTAGTTTCCTCGAATTTCTTCTCATGTTATCACGTTTCTCCGTTTTCGTCAACAATTCTCATTCCCTGCACGCCAACCGTATTTTGCCTAAAAGATATAGTTCTGCAGAGCAGCGTCTAGCTGCTTGAGGAAACTTCTCCAATCCATTTGCTCAAGTTTCTCGCCTCCTCCCTGTCCTCTCACTTCACGAATCATTTTAGAATCATATCAGCAGATGACAAAACAGGGTGGGATGAGTTTGGGGTAAAATGATACGTTTTCCTCGACAGGATATTGTTAACATTCGCCATTGATATTGATTGGAAAAGCAGTTGTGCATTCCGTTTTTGGGACAAGTGGAAGTTGGTGGGGTATGAGAATGGAAGGCACAAACATAAATGAAGGCTGTTCGATGACTGACATACACAAATAGGTATCTCAACCACAAGTGAAAAAAAACCCGCTCCTTACTAGTCGATGGCAATGGTATATGATGTTCTAGACTTATCTCGGCTTACCGTGGGAATCGGGACAGCTGCCATGAGTGAGAGATGAGTGATTCGTTTTTTTTTTATATGTAGTGATGATGATTTCAATCAACAAATCTCAGCAATATTTTATCTGAGAGGAAGATGTCTAGGATGACTTTACTTGCACCCGAAAAAAACGGAGAAATATTTGGTTTCCCAAAACTAACTGTGTTCTGATTTTCGAACCCTGTTAAAAGTATTGTTCTAGCTATGCTTCCCTCTGTGACGACTGTTTTGAAGCAATTGTAATAAGGCGGTCCCTCCTTTCAGCAATCATTTCCTTCGATGGTTAATTTTACATATGAGATCGGGGATTCAATTACTGTTCGGCAGTGGAGTTGTCGAAGTCTTTTTCCTAAACTGAAATCTTTCAAATGTTTTGGTCTATGTGGTACATGGTTCTCTTCTCATAACGTGTGCATTAAAAAAATAAACTGATTTTATCGATTTGTCATGCAATTACCCTGCCAAGTGCTGGTGAACCCACCTATGCATCGACAATCTTAGCAACCCGGTTGTGTACAACAACAAAAATAGACAGCGTTATCAATTCACAGATAAAAAATTTGTAAATTACTTCTAATGTTATTGGAGCGTTCATTCAAAATATGTCGACATAACTTGTAGTTGAACGCATTTTTCAATTCAATTTATCATGAACAGTAAGGAGAATGGCATTCATGGAAAATCCTATGACATTTAATATACCTGCAGGTTCTGATTTACGTTTGTAATAATTTTACATGAAATCTATGCTTACGTTCCTCGTTTTCTGTCAAAGGCGAATTACGTTCCATGTAAAAGTAATGATTTCCAAGTGTGTATAGATGCAGACATTTTCAGCCCTGAGTATAAATTGTGACAGCTCTATTACAGATCCAACAACCCATAATTCCTGTTCAAACACGTACATTCTCAGGCATCATTAAAAACAATTAGAGGAATCTTAACTACCAATTGCAAACATGAAAGGCATTCACACTTCAAAAGTTTAAAGAAAAAGAAAACAAAATTGATTTTTGAAGTCTGACGCGTATTTAGAATTATGAAATTTTTGGTAATAATAATAATAAAATTTTGTACGATCTCACCGATAGTGAGATAGTGTTTTCATTCTTCTGTTCCGTTTTCTACATCGACGTATGCTGATTTCTTAAATCTTGAATGACAGTGTAATAATGATATTTGTGTGTATAAGTGAAAGGATCAATATTCATATAAGGGTTTGTTGGATGATTTCGCGAGTAAAAGCAGTAGTAGCAAGTAGCAGAGTCAGGGGTTCCTGACCCAGATGACCCCACTCCGAAACGCAGCAGTAGCACAACTCAAGGGGGCAGTGTTGGGAAGAAACACATGATGGAGGCTGTCAGAAACTGGGTCGACGAACTCTATGATTATGTAAGGGACAGGCACAACGCTCAAAAGGAAATCAAGGAGATGGTGACGTGTGTCAAATCGACCATGATTGCAGCCGTACGCACTGAGGATAAGAACAGAGACTGCCGAAAAGGTTCTGGAGGACACCGAAAAGGCAACGGAGAAGGCATCGGCTGAAGCACTGAAGACGCCGACGTAACCCCTAAATCCACTCGCGGAGAAAAGGAAAAGGAATACACTAGGAGCTGAAAAGGCACAAAAACGGCGAGGAGAAAGCAGAAGGCACACTTCCGGAAACCAGAAAGAGAAAAAGAAGAAGAAAACAGCAGCAATTGAAAACGTCAGGAGACCAGAAGAATCAGATACCTAGTCAGGCCTCGTCAGGAACGAATTAAAGGCGACGCTATGATTGTTGAGGTGAAAAGTGTAACGATGTCCGCTGAACTCCTTCAAAAAGTGAGAGCTGATCCGGAGTTGAAAGAACTTGGGAAGAATGTGGTGAAAAACAGGTTCATCCAGAAAGGTGAGATGCTCTTTGAGCTGAAGAAAGTTCCTGCCGTCCAAAGCATAGCCTTCAAGACGCTTGTTGAAAAGTCTATTGGTGAGAAGGCGATGTTAAGAGTTCCATCCTTGAAGATAGTGATCGAGTGCAGGGATCTGGACGAGATCGCAACAGAAGACGGGCTGAGGAGGGCGCCAAAAGAACACTAAGATCTTGGAGATGCACCAATGACAATCCGGTTGAGGAAGGCGTACGGTGGCACACAGATAGTGGCGATACGTCTGTCGATAGCTACAGTTAACATGCTGTTGGAGTCGGGTAGAGTAAAAGTTGGTTGGTCGGCGTGCTCACTGCGAATCATCCCTCGAGTTGCTAAGGAATGATGCTTTTAGTGCATGGGCTTTGGTCTTCATGCGAGGAACTGCAAAGGCCCTGGCCCTGACAGGTCTGATCTGTGCTGGAAATGCGGGATGAAGGGTCATTTGCAAGATACTTCACACAATAAACGAGGTGCATGCTTTGCCAAAAGGAAGTCGGAAAAAACCACATGACGGGAGGCTTCAGATGCCCAGTATATAAAAAGGCAACAGCAGGTCGGCAGTAGTGGAGGTAACTCAAATTAATCTCATTCATTGCGACATAGCACAGCAACTGTTGTGGCAGTCAACAACAGAAACAAAGTGTGACTTCACAATCATTGGGGAGCCGTATCGTGTTCCTTCCGATAACGGAAACTGGGTGCCAGATAGAGCGCGTCACAAATGATGGGCAGATTTCCCATCCAGGAAGTGGTATCCAGCTCATACGAAAGATTCGTGATCGTCAAAATTAACGGCATCTTTTTATGCAGCTGTTATGCACTCCCAAGGTGGACCATGGAGCAGTTCCACCAGATGCTGGATGCACTGATCGAGAAGCTCATCGGAAGAAGAACGCCCAAGCAACACACAACTGTCATAATTGGTTGCAGCAACTTGATTGCGACTTAAATGAGTCACACTGAAGTTACTTTGACTGATTTGCAACAATGGCGGTCGTCATCGAAGGAGGCTTCAATACTTGCGTTATGGAGGGTCCCTGATTACCTGTGCAGAATTCTGAAGAGTTACTTTCAGAACCGTGGGGCGGAGATCGGTGAACATCACGGCGGTAGTTCCGCAATGTTCCGCCGTTGGCCCAACACTTTGGAACGGGATGTACATGTAGTGAAAGGCGAGGCACTGGAAGAAGTGGAAATTCTGACGACCAAAGCAATCGGCATAATTAGAAAACAGGATGCAGGGAGCGAACTTGCAGATAACCCACCACACAAACGGAGGTGCTGTTGGTCAGCTACTGCACAGTGGTGCAGCGGCAGAAATCACCATCGGAGGGCATGACATAGCCTCGAAAGACGTGCTGAAGTGTCTTCTTGGATGATCGACGACCGGCCAAACTTCAACAGCAACGCACGATTTTCTACCAGTGTATGGTTTTGCAGTCGGTGAAGACACTCATTTTTAAAACAGCGCAAATGTTGTTTACTTTGAACTTAAAGTCTTCAAAATGGTTTCGCGACAACAGGAAGTGTGAAAATTATGGACAAATTTATAGAAAATCCAAAACGTTCTCAGAAAACTATCGCGAATTCGGTCGGCGTGTTTAAGAAAACAGCCTTAAATTTAATCAACAAGTTTCTGTGGACTTAAACAGTCCATAGAAAGCAAACTAAGCAGCCGTAAAGAGGAACACGCATAGAACAAGTCGAGAAAGATGTGCTGAAAGTTCTAAGAAAGTAGCTGCGGCTAAGTCAACTGGATTTGAAAATGCGATGTGATCGGTGTTAACCGAACAAACTGGCGGTATTACGACGATGAGACATACGTCAAGGCCGATTTTCCACAAATTCCTGAATATAAATTCTACCCCATCAAAGATAAAGATAAACCTATTGCCCAAGTTTGAGAAGCGGAAAATGGAAAAAAAATTGCGAAATAGTATCTAGTGTGGCAAGCCATCTGTGATGATCGCATTAAAAAAAGCGACTATATTTTCGGATGGATAGTAAAACAGAACGGAAAAAGATATTTTAATAAACCAAATTGCATTTTATTCACTAAGAAGTTAAAAACGTCACTAAAAGAATATTACTCCCTGCCGCGCCACCTTGCGGCAGTTAGCCGGAACTTTGGTCAAACGTGAAAAAACGAAGCTTGTAGGCATATTCTTCAGTTCCTTGGTCGTCTTTTTGATCAAATCATCCTTCGTTTTGGCCACGAAATTATTTGAATATACTCTCCTCTTCAAGTTGGCCCAGAAATTCTCGATTGGGCGGAGCTGTGGCACGTTGGGAGGGTTGGCATGCTTCCGCACGTTACGCTTCACCGGGAAGACCTCTTTGACCAGAATCTTCATCCGTTGTTTCTGGGTTTCAGATTGGTTCTCTGACACGGCTGGCTTGGACTGACGCTTCCGCATGTGGATATCCATTTCGGCCAAATACTTCTTGACCGTTTGGCTGGTCGTACCGACCTCCCGGCCCAACGCAAGGAAAGAAGTGGCCACCTTGCCATCCGTCATCCGTTTGAGCTTCTGTTGAATCCTCCGGTCGCTTAAAACGGTCGGACGGTCGGAACCAGGCTTTCGCTCGATGGACTCTTTCTTCTCCAGAAGTGCCAGAATCTTGTAGATGTTTTCGCGATCGTATCCGGCCGACACGAAGTGGGCCACGATGGCCGACTGTTTTAGGCCCGGATGGAGCAGGCGGTACGAGCAAACTATAGATCGAAGTTGTTCCTCACCACTGTGCTCACCATAGCTACCGTAAACAAACTGATGGAGCTGTCAAATTTCCACAGTATCACACAGTATTGAATGGGTGCTGCAAACCATTTTTCCGCCAAGTCAAAAGCCTTTTCCTTTCGAACGTCGATCTTTGAAATCACATAGAACCTCTTTTCTAAGTTCAAAAGGTGTCGCACCAGTTGATGTTGATTGAAAACAGAAGCAAGTGGTTCAGTCGTAGCAATATATTGGGTTTCGTGAGGTGCCTCATCAGCGTTGTGCAAAGAACGGCATAATTTATGGCAGCTGTTTTCACCGGTGTTCCATTCCTCGCAGATTTCAATGCCTGTTCAAGCTCCATGGTCCATGACTTCCAGTTGCTCTTGGGAAGGTAATTTGTTTGTATCTGTTAACCAAACATCGAAAACATAAGCAAAATAGGTTAAACACTTCTGTGTCCATCTTTCCCTACGACAGAGCGTCTACGAGGATAATAAGATCGTTGTGGTGCCGCGTAACATAAATCCTCTAAATTGTCCCTTAAAGGGTGTCCACGATGAAATTGCCACACTATGAAATTGCTCTAACTTTTTAACCGTTGGGTAGAATTTAATGAAAATTTTATTGGACTTAGTTCTTAGTGCATTATTTACATCCTGCGAGTTTTAAAGTCCTGTGATCAAAACTCGCGGAAATGGAGTCGAAAGAACAGCTCGTGTGTGATAAAATCTTGCGCATTCATCACGAGAACAAGGATCTCTCGCTCGTCAGCAGCATGAATGCTGTATCATGGACGACGAAACATATGTGAAGGCCGACTTCAAACAGATCCCCGGCAACCTGTTTTTCACGGCCAAGGATAAGTTCAGCGTTCCGGGCTTCCGCACTCAGAAGATGTCCAAATTTGCGAAGAAATTCCTGGTTTGGCAAGCCATCTGCACGTGCGGGAAGCGGAGTGCACCTTTCGTGACCCAGGACACGATGAACGGACAGGTGTACATAAAAGAGTGCCTCCAGAAGCGGCTGCTTCCTCTTCTGAAGGCCCACAACGTCCCAACAATCTTCTGGCCGGATTTGGCCTCATGCCACTACTCCAAGGACGTGCTGAAGTGGTATGCGGACAATAAGGTCAATTTCGTGCCGAAAATGTTCAACCCTCCCAACACTCCGGAGCTCCGCCCCATCGAGAAGTACTGGGCGATTATGAAGCAGCACCTTCTTAAACGACCTAAGGTAGTGAAGACAGTCGAGGAACTGAAGAAAGTATGGGTTTACATGCAAAAAACGGATGATTCACAGGTTGTGCAGAATCTTATGGCCGGGGTTAAGGCCAAGGTGCGGGCATTTGCGTATGGACTGTAAATAAAATACGAGTAAAATGGTAAAATGAAATTTAATTTTTTTTTTTCAATTCCCGAAAATTTTGTGGCAATTGGGTGGAAAACCCGATTTTGCGAATCAATTTTGTGTGTGGCAATTTCATCGTGGACACCCTTTATTTCGACCAATCGAGCGATTTTGGGCAATTGTAAAAGCTGATTATCGGAAAATGGGAGAAGAATCAAAATCAGTTCAAAAGTTCAAAAAGAAGTGGACAAATGCGTACAAGGCCAGGGGAGAAAAGCTTGTCCAAATATTAATGGTAGGAGATAAATCAAAAGTCCGTAAGTTGGGACGTGAGAGTGAAATTTGAATGTTTGAGAGCGGAGATGTTAAGGAGTGTACTTGAGGAAAATAAAGGTTGAGAAATAAATATATTGGTATTAATTTTAGGCTCATAATATTCATCTAATGATAGAAAATTTGAATCCGGACACGCTTTATTTCGATGAATGGGGAGTTATTTTTATTCATTTGAAGCATCAAAAAGTCTATACGCCGATTACAGCAGATTCTAAATTTACAGTACTTAAACTGTTTTTATTGCTGGAAAATTTAAATCACACGTAAATGTTGATAAATAATGATGGATGTAAATTTGTTACACTCAGGTCGCTATAACTTTACAGGTGTCGTTTGAACGGTGTTGACCACGAAATACATAAAACACTCAGTAAGGTCTGTATCCGCAATAATCCGGACACCTCAAAACATGAATAAAACGTAAATTTCGCATTATATTTCCGTCGTAGTTCTTTATTTCAGATTCATGGGATGTGTTTTAACTATTGGTGAGGACAAAACATAGTTATTCGGTATTTGCATAAAATTTTCGAACTTTGCGCTTAACTCCGTCCATTAGGGTTTGTACAGACTATTAAGAAATCGTAGAAGCCGTCTTTGTCCAAATTTACTGGATGTGTTTGATGTCTTTGATTCCATGCTTCTTTCCAGAAAGCTTCCGCTTCATCAGAACCCAATATCTCTCGATTGGTCGTAGCTCTGGGCAATTTGGCGGGTTTGAGGTTTTTGGTACAATGTTCACTTGATTTGCTTGGTACCACTCCATCACAGTTTTAGCATAGTGGCATGATTCCAAATCAGGCCAGAACAAAGGTTTTTCTTTGTGACTTTTGATGAAGGGTAGCAATCGGTTCTTCAGACACTCTTTCTGATAGATCTCCTTGTTGATTGTGCCTGTAATGGCGAAAGATTTACTCTTTTTCCCACACGTGCAAATTGCTTGCCACTCAAGCTATTTTTTGGGAAATTTTGATGCCTTCTTCAGAACGCTCAACTGTAGCATTTTTGGCCATAGCAGAATAAAAAGCCAGCCCTGGAAGCTGCTTGAAATCCTCCAGGACATAAGTTTCATCGTCCATAACAACGCATGAAAACTTCGTCAAATATTCGCAGTACAAACGTCGAGCCCGTGATTTTGCTGCCAAGTTCTGTTTGCGTTGCGATTTGGAACTGTTTTTACTTTATTCGATTTAAGTCCCAAACGTTGTTTTGATTTTTGGACAAATCCAGGTGACATCCCTGTTTTACGAGCCACCGTTCGAATGGAGAGATTTGGGTTTTTCGTTAATATCCTTTTCACCTTTCGGTCCATGACAGGATCAGCGCGTCCAAAGTTTTTGTCACTTCTCGGTTTCCTCTCCACCGTCAAACGTTCCGAAAATGATTTGAGCACATCGTGAACAGTGGATTTAGGCAAATCCAATGTTTTTGCAAGGTCCCGTATTGACAAGTCAGGATTTGCCGTACGCCCGTACAAAATTCGCTCGCGCACTTGTTTTTCTTTCGTCGCCATTTTGAATACTAAACATGAAATTTAAACATCAATCATAGTCTTTTTCATCATAGACTCTCAGCTATACCACAGTGAAATTTTTCATTCCTACGTGCAATATTTCAAAAGTTACAATGATTTGAAGGTGTCCGGATTAATGTGGATACAGACCTTAGATCAGTGGGCAAAACTTCCGCCAAGTGGAGCGAATGGATGACATCGCCAAGCGCACGACAAACGTAAACAAAACGAGAACAAAACATTTGCTGCTCCCATAATGATTCACATAGTCTTTATGGATCAATGCAGCACAAAATCACAAACACCACTAGCTGTTTCACTTAAAATCAAACAGATTTTGGATATGATAGAAAAAGGATATTGTCAAAATTATTTGAAAGCAATTTTAAGACAATACTATGGTTGTATCATTTAGTCGACAGCCTATCAATTTGCAGAGACAATATTGAGAATCATATAGCTAATTCGAAAAGCCTTTCACTCTCTGATACCTCCTTCCATTTTGCACCGTAAGTGGTCGGGTAGGGAGATCGCGGACGATCTGGCCTGCGACGGACGTCCCGAATCCTACTTGGATCCAGGAGCATCTCCAACTACTAAAGACGTAGTAGTTAGACATAGTGGGTGCGTAATGTACACTAGCTTCCTCCCTGAAGTAATATCGAAAGGTGGTTCCTGGGGAGGGCCGGGGCTGGAGGCACGGGTGGATTTTTAGTGGGTCGAGGAGTTGGCACGCTCATCCCCACACCCTGAGTTCTTCAGGTGTCTGATAGCAGATTTTCCATCCCGTCAAAAAAAAGGCCCGGAGGGTACGTAAATTGATTTTTTTAATAAACCCCGGTATTTGGGGTAAAAACAATCTCATTATTTCGAATTCGGTTCTTTAAAACCTCGTTCGTTGAAATTCAAAAGAGGTATTCGTTAATGTTAATTTAGTTGGACTGATTTCCAAAATTTACATGAAATTGACAAAGGGTCTTACATATTTCAGATAATATATGAGGTGAACATAAAGAATATGTGTGGTTCTGTTGAAATCTATAGGTGTTCTAAGTTTTCCAAAAATTCCAGGAAGTATAGGTCTTTATATCTATAAGCGAAATTGTCTACCGTTTGGTGGTTTATGGATGCGATATGAATACATAAATGAGTTGAGTATGCTACTCCCTTAGCTCAGTCTGTAAGGCCCAGCTAAAAAGCAACACCATGCTGGAGGTGGCTGGGTTCTATTCTCGGTCTGGTCTAGGAATTTTTCGCAGAGAAAAATTTCTCGACTCCCTGGGCAATAGCGTATGATTGTACTTGCCACTCAATCATACTAATGCAAAAATGGTACTGGGCATCGAAAGCTCTTAATGAATAATTGTGGAAGTGCATTTAGAACACTAAGTTGAGAGCAAGCAATAAACCAATTGCAACAGCAATAAGCTTGAAATGCTAAAGAAGAAGAAGAAGAAGAAGAAGAAGAAGATGCTACTCATTGGCCCTCATATTATCCACATTGATGATTGGGGTTGTAATTTAGTCGATTCCTCTTTAGGTTGAAATGTTTGAGCCATTAACTTGACCCACCTTTTTTAGAGTCTTTGGATGGGTATAAAGTTAAGTTTGCTGTCTACATTCATCGACAAATGACAATTACATGCTGATACATCCCCCTTACTAATTGAGAGATAACTGCAACTTTCTTTAGCTGTTGTGAAATGTCACTACAGTTAATTTGTTTGCTTTTGGGGTATGTTTACACGTTAGTTTACTCATAGTTGATAGTTCGTATAAAATGTGTTCAATAATAATTGTTTATAAGTTATGCTTCTTTGGTAACAAATTTCGATGAATTTAAAACAAGGAGTGCATATGCCTTGAATGGTTCATTATCGCTTATATTTTAAGAAAATGCATTAACAGACAATGCATTGTCTCACAATATTAGTAAAGATGTGAACCGGAGCCAACAGTGGATTTTCGTACACTGCTGAAAAGGCGAAATGATGATAAGTGAAATAGTCTGGATACAAAGACGACATAGAAGGCTTTAATTTAATCATGGACCATGGTCTTCATTTGAAATCCGTCCTTTTCAGAATGATCAATTCGATTTTCCCAGCTACATAGTGTGTTTGGTTGGAATTTCTGTAACATGCCATTGCAAATTCTTGTCAGTTGGCAGCCAGTCGTGGCTTAAAACAGTTTTCCTAGAAATCACCATAAATATTGTGTACAATTGCAAACACGGCAAAGGAATTTAAACGCTTCCTTCATTTTCAGAGCGTAAGTTAAAAAAAATCCAATGAAACGATCAGTTTACCTGAAAATTGAATGGAAGACCAAAAACAACCAAAAAGACGGATTTGAATTTAATTGTTCTTTGAACGAAAGCCTTATAGGTCTTCCTTGGAAGCTCTTTATTTCACTTCTCATCGTTGCGCCTTATTGGCAGGATGAAAATTCACTGCAAGCTCTGGTTCACATCAATATTATCAATTGATAGAAAAAGGATATTGTCAAAATTATTTGAAAGCAATTTTAAGACAATACTATGGTTGTATAATTTAGTCGACAGCCTATCAATTTGCTGAGACAATATTGAGAATCATATAGCTAATTCTAAAAGCCTTTCACTCTCTGATACCTCCTTCCATTTTGCTGTGTTTGCAAAGGAAATACAACCTCTTGGAACAAGCCTCATGCAACGGAATTCAGATGCAAATTGATCACTTGAAAATCTAAATGTTAAAGAATCGGTGAACTACATTCATCCATCACATAAATTTCATCTTTAGACGAACGTCCTAATTTGTTTTTTTTTTAATTTCCAATTAATTTTCAGAAAACCCAACATAACCTAACATTACTATAATAGAAACTTTATTCATTTTAATGACAGATAAAACTTTCAGTTTGATAAAATCCAAGCCATCCGACCCTCCGTTAGTTTAAATGTGTGATGGTCAATAATAAATTTGAATTATTTACAATAAATTCTATTATATTGCTATGAAAAGTAAGTTGGAACAGACATTTTTGTGTCATTATGAAATTCTTCTAAAAATTCAGATTCACATTGTTCAATTTCAACGTGGTGATAAATTCCAGAATACGGTATCAAATTTCCACCCGAAGCCACAAACCCTAAATCAATTACGTCTGCACCATCGGTTGATTGAACCTGTCGTATATACGAGTACAAACACTGAAACTGATTGCTTGATGCGCCCATAATAGCAACAATGGTGTCCTGTTCGGTTGTCTTGTTTATGCAGGAAAAACGCCTTTCCCTTGATACGTAGGTATCTACATATCTAGTTATGTCATAGATGGGTTACAACCGCACAAAAGCCACCAACTTCTAATCAATACCACCGAAGAAGCAAGCCTTACCGGCGTCAGACAAGTAAACAACCGCATATTTCTTCGTCATCCTCTCGTCATCATGCTTACAATTTCATTAACCAAATTGTACAATCGGTGTTAGGTACCTACTTTCTCCATCTGTATCGGTTGTCAGTGTCCTGGGTGAGGCTCCTTAAAGCAAACGGTAGGGGTTTGGGAGAAGCCCATTAAATTCTATGAAACAGAATGTACAATTTATTGAACATCATCATCATCATAATCATTTCGTCTCCTTGCGAGTGTGTCGAACCGAAACCCAATATCCCCTCCTGTACAGACGGCCAAGCAAGCTGCTTGCGATGAGGGGTCGTGCGCCTCCACCCGACACCCTATTGGAAGTCTCTTTCCACTCGCTGACTGGTTCGGTCTTCCACGTCGCCGTTGTTGCCGTACTACGCCTGACTAAATATTACACAATCGTTTGGAACGTGTTGGTGTATGAAGCTTCAGCTGTTATCCTACTGGCTGGGAATGCCGGTTGTTTCTGTTTCTGAATGCTGACTAGACTGAATGAGCTTACTCATCATGAGACGGTGGCTACTTGGATGAGACTGGCAGCTGCTGCTACTGTCACTGCACTGCGCTCGGACAAAGCAGCGGAAGAGATGATGGGTGGAAATGACTCATCAAATTCTGACGAAATTGTTCCTAACAAGTCAATTTCTCGATTTTCGTGAGCAATAATGAATCTTATCTAAGATCTTTTTGTATCATATATATGATGTTTCTAGTTTGCCAAGTCCAACGAACACCAGCTTCACCTTCCAAATAGAGGCTCTTGGTTTGGAAGCGTTTCTAAAGTGTGCAACAAAGTATACGCCAAAGAACCGGCAGTCAAAAGACAATACAGCCATCAAACGAACAGAAAATCCCCAAGTCCCATAGTCCCTGGTACGAACGACCACCAACGGCACATCCTTTCTTCTATTCCATGAGCGGTTATTGTACCATATGACTACCTATATCGTTGAATTCCCATGAGACAGGCGGATTGCCATTGGAATTAATATCGCCCAAGGGAAAGCATAAAGCGATACATACAAAGTCGAAAGCGCTGGATCTCGCTCTCTTCGCACTGCACAATACATTGTACAAGCGACTTTTCTGAGCCAAACCATCATCCACCCGGTATGGGGTTGGGTTTTTGTCTCTTCGATGAAGAAGCCCTGAAGCTTTCACCACACACACACACACCGTGGCAGCCAGCTGGGTGTTCCTTCCGTGGTGAAGTGGATGTACACAATGTCGGTATGTGTGGGAAATTCTTACCACGATCCATGAGGGAAAACCTAAGGTTTAACCCTGTTTCCCTTTGATGAGTGAGTTGAGTTAGCTTTCTGTGGGGTGAGATCAAGCAGCAATAGTTAGAATGACAAAAGCAGCAAGATTACTTTCTGGAGATGGCAGAAATCGACAGACAAGTTTACACAAGGTATTGATACTGATTAACATCTGAAATATGTCTAGAACGGTGGAAGAAGTTCTTTGCCCCCGGCCAACTTAATTTTTCGAAGTATATATTGAAACTTTCAATGTGCTTAGTTCAAAGACCGTATTTTGTAGGAATAAGTATTAGTTTGGAAGGTAGTCTTAACCTGTAGAAAAGTTCTTAATTCTAGGGTCAATGAATCCGTGACATTTTGAATAAACCACAGGTTTTTATTTTATTACACATATTTTATTTTACAACAAATGATCCACTCAGTCGCACAAAATGAAATATTTCTCCCCCAAAAACGTACATAAATAAGCGAAAGGAAAAAACAATGAAAAATTATTTCTCAGCATTTTGGAAGAAATCGCTTAATATCACCCATCATTTTTTACACAGTAGAGCTGTCAACTTGATCTGCCATCTTTTTCCACTACTTCTGCAAATCAGATGGTTTTTTTTTATTGTTTTGTCACATTTCTTCAGTTTGTTTTTGATAATTGCCCAATATTTTTCGATGGGACGAAAACTTGGACAATTTGGTGGGTTGAGAGTTTTTTCAATAGCGTCAATATTATTCTGCTTATACCATTCCATGACATCCCGGCTGTAAGCTGGTTAAGTCAGGCATGAACTTCATCGGACCGTCGGCGATTGAATGAATGGCATAATTCGTACTTAAGACACTCCCCCGTGTATACCTACCTATTCATAACGTTTGCATTAAAAAATGGACTTTTTTCGGATGGTGATAAAAAAAAAGCTAAGACAGATAATTGCTTTTGATAAATCTCCCATGGAAGGTAATTATTTAATCTTACTTGAAAAAAAATCTACGCCCTTGCGAGCGGCCCTCCGGCAGTTAACCGGAGCATAAGCCATGGCGGACGAAAACATGCGTGTAGGCATGTTTTTGAGTTCTTTCTTCGTTTTATTTATCAATTCCTCCTCAGTTTTCGCGACAAAATTGTTGGAGTAGATCTTACGCTTCAGGTTGGCCCAGAAATTCTCGATGGGACGCAGCTAGGAGACGTTGGGCGGGTTCGCCGACTTGGGTACCACATCGATATTCAGCCGCTCCATCTCCTCCAACGATCGCTTCGAGTAGTGGGCCGACGCCAGACACCGCGTCTTCGCCCTTATGGTATTTCTTGGTGAAGGACGCAATTTCCGGCAGGCATTTCATACCATAAATTTCGCCGTTCACGGCGAGTCCGGAGCGAAAGAAGAACAGCTTTGACATCCCCTTCTCGCTGATTGTCAGCCACAGCAGCACCTTCTTGGGGAACTTGGTGTGTGAAATGAACTTCACCTCGGAGCTCACTTCCTTCGTGGGGAAGTAAAATACGAAGTGCCCTGCCAGTCGTTGCCATCCAGGGTGCGATAGGTCTCGTCGTCCATCACCACCGCCACGTCGCGATTCGCCGGGAATTTGACCATTTGACCGCGAGTTGACCATCTTATTCAGCCGCTGCCAGTTCC
The DNA here is from genome assembly GCA_024533555.2 of Aedes koreicus. Taxonomy (NCBI): domain Eukaryota; kingdom Metazoa; phylum Arthropoda; class Insecta; order Diptera; family Culicidae; genus Aedes; species Aedes koreicus. The sequence continues at coordinate 374,168 of JAHHFK020002597.1, read as the reverse complement.
GTTATTGCCTGCAGCTCCGAAACCAGTGGACGCGACTTTCGCTTCCTGACATGTATGTTCATGTTCGCCAGGTACATGTTCACTGTTTGGCCGGTTGAATTGACCTCCCAGCCAAGCGCACGCAGCGATGTAGCCACTTTTCCCTCGGTCTTCCTATTCAGCGTTCTTTGGAGCTTCTTGTCGCTCGAGTTCGTTGGCCGTCCGGAACCGGGCTTTCTTTCGATGCTCCGATTGTTGCCTAATAGTGCTAAGATGTTGTAGATGCCAAAACGGGCGTATCCGGCGTCCACAAAGTGCCACACGATGTCCGTTTTCGACGCGGCGGAGTGCCGTTCTTTGAACGCTCACACTTCCGAACGGAGTTGCTTTACTGTTTTTGCCATCACGATTAGAGTTCGACTGATAGAGCTGTCAAATTTTGTCTGCTGACTCATGGGTCATGGGACTCATGATTGATGCTGCATGGGTAGTTTTGTCAGTGCGGGTGAAGGTAAACCCATGAAAAATTGGCAATTTTTGTCCATTTTTTTAAATGGTAACGTTATTTGCTCCTTGAGGCCGGTAAAGCACTCCTCGTATTTTCTCATGAAAATACAGGAGTTTTTAAGTGCTTTATCTTGACGTTATTTTAAATTTTGAAAAATGAGAACGTTACTCAAAAGTACAAGGTTTTTGAACGCTAATATTTCTCGTTTGACTTACAAATATTTTGGATTAAAAATTTCAATTAAGTGCTATTTGTATAAATAGTTCAATTTTTTACTTAAAAAGGGCCTACTGTTGCTCCCATACAAATCAGCATATGAACAGGTTGATAATATGGTTTTCCCTTTTCATGTCCTCAAAAACGGGTAACAAATGGTTAAAATTGTCTTTTTCTTTTTATTTCATTTATTTTCATTCGATGTTTAATACAGCAATAGCCACAGCTGCAAATTTTATTTTGCTCTGTTGCCGGTGTCTGGTTTTATAACGGAAGCCAGTCCCCTGTTTTCAAATTTGGTTCGTACTGCATTCTCGGACCTCTCATCTTTGTAGGAAATCCCTGATTAAAAATTACCTTAAACGAACGAAATCACAAATTCTCCAACCATTTCGTTAATGGTTTGGATGATGCCCCAAATAGGTCGTGGGGCTATTCATAAACCACGTAGACTTTTCTGGGGGGAGGGGGGGTTTGACCAAAGTCTACGCTCCATACAAAATTTCAAAAAATTTTATGGAGAAAAGTCTACGAGGGGGGAGGGGGGGTCTGAGATTTTCAAAAATAAGTCTACGTGGTTTATGAACAGGCCCGGGTTGCAACACCACAAGGTATCTGATAACACTGCGTGAGGACTAGAGGACTAGACCAGAGTGCCTCCGTTAAGTGAAGAGCGGGAAAGAAAGAAAGAGAGCTAATGTTAGAAGTAAACAAGTAGTAGTAGCAGCAGCAGTATAGAATTAGAGTGAAGATAGGTTGGGTCGCCATTGTAAATTATCTCGAGCGGTTCAGATAAAACGTAAACAAATATTTAATTGAAGTTTATCGATTATAATAGAAGTTTTCGTTTGTAGCACGAACCAAATTATTCAAGCATTCTATTCTCAAGTAGAATCCTCAAAGGTGAATCGGTGTGTACCTGATAAGGAAGCATTCATCCAAAATAACTTGTCTGGTATACTCTAAACTCAGTAGCAAGTAAACCGGGTGAATAGTCCAAAAGCCGAAAGCTAGGGTAGTTGGACTAAGCTTAGGTCAGGAGGCAAACGAAGAAATCATTGCAAATCGATAAACTCATCCAAAAGTGTAGAGAAGATAAAAGGAAGACTATAGTGGGAGTGAAACCACTTTATTTTTGAGCACTGCTACAAAAATAGGTACAGTTTCGGAACAGGTCGTTAAGCAATATAACCATACGAAATTTATTAGGGATGCTATGCTATTCTCCCTATTCTCCCCGCAGGCAAATTATCCCCTGCGCTTGCTCATCTTCAAACCAGAAGGGAGCGCTACAAAGTCTTGCAAGTTTTCCCACAATCGATAATACGGCGGCATCCGCTTCCGAAGCCTTACCGGAGCCGGGCACCTTCCAGCGGAAAACGATGTTTGTGACAACTACTAGATTGCTGGTTACTAGAATTATCCCAAGTTTTGCTGTCGGCCATTCACAGCAACGAGGAGTTAAATAAACTACTATCCGGATTGAATACAGCACATGATGGTGTTCTGCTGGCCAAATAAACCGAAAATATAAATTAATTTCTAACGCGTATCATAACCACCGTCCTTTTCAGGACGACCAATCAAATTTAACAATAAAAGAGTTTGTGTTTAAGTGAAATGTTCGTAATTTATCGTATTCAACCTTTGTATATTATAAAGAATAGTACATTCTGGATTGTTTGAGGCATTCAGTCGAGAGTGGTAAATTCGACAGAGATTTTCATTAAACCTGAAATAATTTTATTTTTTTTTTCATTAAACTGAACTGAAAAAAGCAATGGCTTGGTTTGTAGAAAAATTTCATAAGAAGCGACGGATCAATGCAAATTAATAAAAACATTTTAATGTTGTGTCGACCGGGAGTCGAGTATTAGTACACGACACTGAAGAAATCTGCACATTTTAGACGAAATACGCGTATCTGTCAAGATAAGCAATAAAGGTAGTTGGAATTCAATGGAAATTACTAACCTTTCTTCTCACTTTCTAGGATTTATATGTGTTATGATATGTATAAATTAGATGATACCATTATTACTATACACCAACGTGGTTCTGCGTGAACCTCGCGGTTATATCCCTGATACAACCCACCTCTTTTTTTTTTTGAGTTTACATTCCATTGAGATAAAAAAAAAATTTAAATAGACAGAAGTGAAGGATTCTGAAGCCATGCTCAATATATTCAAAATATTTGAAGAGTTAGACTTAAAGATTTTCGAAATTTTAACAACACACGAGAATTCAACATTGTTTTGGAGCCAGAATCTTGAAAATTTCATCATATTCAGTACATTCAGAACTCATAAAAAAAAATAAAAATCTGCTTAAGGATTACGAAAATGACACGAAGCGTCATAATTATGGTATTGTGATATTGTTTTTTTTTTTCATTGGATTAGTTACAAAATCTATTTTTGAACTCTGAATAGTTTGACTAATTAGGCTATCATTTTGCTCATCAGTCTTATGCTACATTAAGACAACGTTTGGTTTCTCTGCAATTGTAAATCTTTCCATAAGGCGTAGCAAAAATGACGCTCATTTATCTACCACCCGCTTTGGAAAACAAAAGTATCAGCAATCACCTGTAAAACGACGACCCCATCTCGTCACTTGACAGAAAATCGTTTCCAATTTCACAATCCATCCGTGACACCGACCTCTCCCAACGAAAACCCGCCAGCTAGATCAAAGTCACGCAGCGCTCGGAATCATCCTTTCATTCTTCGATGTCCTCATGTACCTGATGGGCAGCAACAACGTAACGATAAAAAGCCAATGCAGCAAATTGGCCGTGGTAGAGGAGGCAAAAAATGGAACAGGAAAACACCAAGTAAATGAATAAAACAACCGACACGGCAACCCATCCAATAGCCATCGGGTTCCTACTCGGGTTCGTGCCCGGTTGGCGGAAGACTACAAATTGGTACAAGGATTGTGCAGCGTGTTCACCCTCTCGCCCAATTCCTCGCCTTTGCACTATTCTGAACTGAAGTTTATATAGTTCGATAGCTAAGAGATGTTCCGACACGTAATACGTATTTTACAAGATTCGTTTTGTATTTTATTAGCTTTCTAGCTTCTATTGGCTGATAACTTTAACTTCACTGTCCAATTTAGGGATTTGTTGGGTATCGTTATTTATTCTTGTGGTGGGTATAGGTATCTAGGTTTTCGATTTTAGGATGGGGATCTTTTTACCAACCAAATTATCCATATTGTTGGGCGTGAACATGAAAGTATTTTTCAAAGAAACCGAGATTAACTTGATTTTTCAAACTAGCTCTTTATTATTGAATTGCTTGTGCACTTTAGCGGTACGAAACAAAACACCGAAGAAGTCTGTAATTAGCAGACCAAACAAGTTTCTTTTCAAGTGATAGTGATACATAGTGGAATTAAAAGCATAAAAACAGTGAAGTGATTGGTAAAACTTATTCTACTCACGTGAATTTCCCTTATGAACAATAGTCGAAATTCTATTGATGGTGAGTGTTGCCACAGGGACACCGAGCGATTTGGCAGCAAATCTGGCAGCGATCGGGCAGTCAAAACGCAAAACGCAAGACAGACAGAGAAAAACGTCATTCGTCATTGTAAAAGCAACGAGCACGTAATTGGAAGCTATTGTTTATTATTGAAGCCTAAATTAATTTCTAAAATTTCTTATGCCTAAGCCCTAAGCTAGTGCCTAATCCTTCGAACCACTTAAGGTAAATATGCCTAAAATTACGAGGTAGATCACACAATATCTGTACTTATAATTGCATTTCCTAGCGCTAAAACCTGTCGTATACAAGCTGTACGACAGAAAAGCCTAAGGCCACTGAATTGTGAGTACACTCTTAAAAATAATGAGTATTATGAGTGATTTAATGCTTAATTAAACCATAATTTGAAACTCAAAATAATAATTAATGGCACACTCACGTTCTGGATACTACATTTAATACAGCTTTTTTAATATATTTGGTAACCTCAAGTCTGAGTCCGTTAAGCGTTATAAATAACCACTAAACTGATTATTTGGATTTGAAAGCCTTAAATCTACATGCTCCTTGGGTTGTTATAACATAAGACCTAAAGTTCTGTCCAGTTAGAATCCGGAATCACTTATTGTGTTGCAGCAGCACGGAAAGTGACCGCTGCAAGAATTATTTTACAGCGGTTTGTTTAACTAGGCGCCCACTTTCTGTGGTATAAATTCACGGTGTTTCGTGCAGTGAGTCAAAAGATATTCCAGATGGAAGCCGAGAGGAGAGAAAAAATTCTGCACCCCCACGTTGATAATCCAACGTGGTCCGCTATAAAAATCGCAAAAACGTTGAAAATCGCCAAATCAGCCGTGTATGATGTGTTCAAACGTTTCAGGGAGCAAAAGAGCGTGGATCGAGTGCCTCAAGGTAAGCGTCGTAGTGGAACATATGACCGCAAGCTGAACCAGAAGGTGTTGAGAACCGTCAGAGCAAACCCTGGACTATCAGATAATGAAATCGCACAAAAATACGCTGCTGCTCGCAGTACCCTTCGAAGAATTCGTTTGCGAGCAGAATATCGTTCTTATAGAACCAGCAAGCAACCAAACAGAACGTTGAAGCAAAGTTTCGTCACCAAAACTCGAGCTCGGAAATTGTACCAGCAGGTTTTGACGAAGTAACAAGGATGCCTGCTCATCGACGATGAAACCTACGTCAAAATAGATTTCGGACAGCTTCCCGGCCAAAAATTTTACATTACGAGGAACATCTCCTCGTTCCTGCGAAGTTTAAGTTTGCTGGACAAATTTGCCAAAAAAAACTGATGATATGGCAAGGGATATGCAGCTGCGGAGCAAAGACCAAAGTGTTCGTGACGAACAGGACGATGGACTCGAAGCTGTACAAGGAAGAATGCCTCAAAAACCGCGTACTACTTTTCATTAAAGCCCATAAAGTTCCCGTGAAGTTTTGGCCAGATTTGGCGAGTTGCCACTACAGCCGGGGAGTCATCCAGTGCTACCGCGATAATAACGTAGATTTCATCGATAAAAACATAAATCCACCCAACTGCCCGCAGTTCCGGCCCATCGAGAGATTTTGGGCAATAATGAAGCGGAAGCTTAAGAAAACTGGACTCAGATGACCAAAATGTGGAACAAATGTGCCAAGGAAGTTGACTCCGGAGGTGTGCAGCGTTTGATGGGAGGAATAAAGAAGAAAGTGCGAATTTTCATTAAAAACAAAGAGAAATTATTTGCATTGATATTTTTTCCTTGAAGAACAGTGAATTAACTTTGTTTTGATGTATTAAACTTATTTGTACGTCAATCCGTTAATGAGATACAGATGATTTTATTATTCCGGATTCTAAATGGACACGCGTCACGACAAGTTGCAAGTTCAAATTTTCGTTGTCTTCCGTAATAGATTACAAAACGATTACTTCATGTTTTATGATACGCATAACAGGTCGAATTTTGTTACTTATGAATGTAAGGCTCGAACATTAAAGGTGCAGTCTTGTAATAAGTAAAATTTGGGCTATAGGAAAAAAAAACCTAAATGCATTCAAATTTAACTTTCTCAGTGATACACGGTTACGCTGCGTAACGCACGGAGTACATTTGCCTATAATATTCATTTATCTGAACAGGGAGCGATCCCGGCGTAATTACGAAAATACCCAAAATGTATTTAAGTGACTACAACGGGAGATGAACCAGCCAAGGTTTGAAAATTTCGATAATCAAGGAATTAAAAAAAATTATCTGAACACAGCCAGAACTTCTAGCGTCCTTAAAATATTTTTTCACGAAGGCCTACGACCGGGTTTTGCACTATTTTAGTTTTAAATGTTCACAAGTACAGACTGTTTCAGAAATTATAAACACACTTTCAAAATATTAAAAATGTGCTGTTTTTCAAGATAACAATTATTTTATTTGGCAAATTATATAGCACTGGTATTTTACATAACATTTTACGGCAGCAGGGTATATGCACCCTTCTTTTTGAGGAAATGCTCCTTGAACTTTGGAAAAATGCTCCTTAGTTGCGTTTGCCCGGTATAATGCAATCGGAGGTATTTACCTTCTGGTTAGCGCTTGCCGGTTGTTTTGACGGGTCTTAAGTTTCTTCAAGATTGTATAGCAGAGCTTCGCTCCGCAATTTTCGAGGTAGTTTTGACGAGTTTAAATTTCATTTTGAAGAGTCTTAATTTCGTTTTGACGGGTCTTAAATTCAGAAACTTAAAACCCGTCAAAACTATGCAATCTTGAAGAAACTGAAGACCCTTCAAAACACCCGGCAAGCGCTAACCAGAAGGTTAATACCTCCGATTGCATTATACCGAGCAAACGCATCTAAGGAGCATTTTTCCAAAGTTTAAGGAGCATTTCCCCAAAAAGAAGGATGCATTTACCCTTTGCCACATTTTACTCTTCTTCAATCAAAATCTTTAATTATAACCGAGATATCTCACTTTTCCTCGAACATGACCCATAAACTTCTGCACAGTTGCTCTTCGCACCATTTCCACCACTATTGTCCAATCCTTTTTTAAATTTTTCGATCCGCTGGTTTTACGAATTTCCATAGCTTTGCTCAAATGCCAAAAGATCTCGATTGGCCGTGCCTCCGGGCAATTTGGCGGATTCATTTCTTTCGGCATGAAATAGATATTTTGGCTTTTGTACTACCCTAGTGTGTCCTTGGCATAATTGCATGATGCCAAATCAGGCCAAAATATGACTGGACCATCATGCTGCTTGATCATCGGTAATAAACAATTCTGTAAGCATTCCTTGATGTAACATAATGTAACGATGATTTATAGTGCAAAATTTTCATTGTATTATGTCTGTTTGTCTGTGATATAAATATCAATAAATAAATGGAGATGGGTTAACAATTAAATATAAACATTTTCATAAAAATCTCACGTTGTTAGGCACTTTAATGATAATTGTGGATGCTGCTGATCGAAAGTTATGCAGAAAAAAATACAAAATTACCAATTTTAAAATGAGTCTTACTTTTCAAGGGGACAAAAAAGGATAAACAATTTTGCAAAGGTCTCTTTGATGGAAGTTTTAATTTTCAGTTCACGTATTCTGTGTCTGCAAATATTTGCAAAAAAGTGAGTAAGATATCTTGAAAAAAAAACGTTTTTTTTACACTTCGTGCATCCTTTTATGTTCTAAAAGTCATCGTGACAAAGTTTACAAATTCAAATTGATGAAAAAAAAATAGAGCAAAAAACTGTTTTTTTAAATCCCACCCCAAGGACAGTTCGAAAAACTGTTAAAAAACGATACGTAGATGAGATAGAAGTTAAGTTTCATCAGCAAAGTTTCATTAAATTCAATTATCTACAATTCTGTAGGATCAAAAATTCCTCTAAATCATAAGAATAAAAAGTTAGAATTTTTTTTATGAACATAAAAGAACGGCAGGGTAATAAAACATCAATAAAAATGGAAAAAATAGCAATAAAAATATGTGAAATCACCACTACATTATTGAACACTGTGCCAACGAAAAAATAACAATTCGCACTAGAAAAATATAAAATAGCAATAAAAAATTGATAATTCATTTTCAATAATTCAAAAGTGACCGGTAAAACTTTCAAAAATAGCAATGGCAATTAGTATAAACGCAATAATAAACTTATAGTTTTCCGTCATAATAATAAGTTTTAGCGCTATACATGTGACAAAAGTCTTCAAATTTTTCAAAGCTTTCCAATCAAAACCAAACAAATTATTTTAATTTTAATTTTTTTGTTTTGGATTTTTTATTGCGATTTGTTTGGAAGATTTGAAAGATTTGAAGACTTTTGTCACATGTATAGCGCTAGAACTTATTATTATCACGGAAAACTATCAGTTTTTTATTGCGTTTATACTAATTGCCATTGCTTTTTTTGAAAGTTTTACCGGTCACTTTTGAATTATTGAAAATGAATTATCAATTTCTTATTGCTATTTTATGTTTTTCTAGTGCGAATTGTTATTTTTTCGTTGGCACTGTGTTTAGTAATTTAGTGGCAATTTTGTGAATTTTCATTGCTAAATTTTCATTAATTAGTGCCAGTATATATTTAAGTCATAAAAGAACCACGCTAGTCACCACCCAAACCAAAAGATAGATCTTATGTCTCTCAGAGACATCATCTAAATTCAATGGTTTTCGAGTTATCGATTTTTGTCGTGAAATTTTGCTATTCGTACCATAGTGCCTCGATCGATTTTAGTTGTCTTATCGGCGCAATCAAGCTCCACCATCACACTTTGTGAGCGGTATCAGTGGCATCCTTGCTGTCCGAATCGGTTCAGATTGACTCTTCAGCGCTGTTGGAGGCTGCCTTGTCTTCACAAATGGCATCCTTGCCGCTGGTATGGGTCAGTTCAACTAGGCTGTTGAGCGTAGTTAAGGGTCTTGTATTTCCTATGAAGTGAGCTATTGTAGCACTTTGTGAGTGGCCCCAATGGCATCCATCGGTACTAATGTATAAATGAATATCTGTGCATCTCCTTAAAACCAACTAGATGCTGATAAGTTCTGTTTCACTACCCGTACTTAAATTCTCAGACATGCTTCTCTTTTAAGAGAGCGAGTATTGGCGCTATAACCATAATTCATATGGTACTAGGAATATAGTTAGGGCCTGTTCATAAATCACATAGACTCATTTTTGAAAATCTCAGGCCCCCCCTCCCCCCACGTAGACTTTTCTCCATACATTTTTTTGAAATTTTGTATGGAGCGTAGACTTTGGTCAGAACCTCCCACCCCCTCCCCCCAAAAAAAAGTCTACGTAGTTTATGAATAGCCCCTTAATGCTTAGGTCCCAACCGTTTGAAGAAAAATGGAGCGTCACTTGACCTTATTAGACTAGAAGCTCTCAACGACCATTTTTAAATAAATTTTTGTTCTGCACACCAAACAGAACATTCTGTATAACTGTTCTCTACGACTATTCATTTCCCATTTCCTTTGATATCTATTGAAGGCAGCGTGGGTTCCCTGCGTCTTCTTAAGGTTCACTGATAGGCCAAATAAAGTGCGCACCTCATCATTTTTTGAATTTCTCTCATTTATTTCGTTCAAATTAAAATAAACACACTTTAGTCTTATTTTTTATCTTCTTTTAAAGTTTCACTTATGAAATAATCATAAAAATTAGAGTTCGACTTAAAGAACTAAAAAATCAATTTGTATTGAAAAAAAACACAAAACGACAAAAAAAGTGCCCACTTCCAAAATCGATATGTTTTCGATAAGTTTCCGTGGAAAGACCCCTCGATTGATTATGTATTGCTATTTTGACGTGTTTTGAAGCAAATGGCTTGACCTGGTACATTTGTACACGTGATCGCGTGTGATTCTGTTGAAAAAATGGAGAACGTAGTGTTTTCGAAAGTAATTCCCTTGTGTATCCGAAAATTGGTGGTTCGCTATGCGCAAAACGGCGAATCGCACCGGGCTGTCGCTAGGAAGTACAGTATTAGCAAGGCAGCGGTTGGGAAAATTCTACTGAAACAAAAAATGGTGGATCGTCCAGGCAGAGGCAGGAAGCACAAAACGGATACACGAACGCACACCAAGATCATGCACGGAGTCAAGAAAAACCCGAAAGTGACTGTCCGTGAGATCCAGGAAACCCTTCAGCTATCAGTTTCTGGTCGAACTGTTCGTCGCCGTCTTGTAGCACAGGGGCTGATTATCAAAGTTGCCCGGAAGCGCCCATTTATCAGCAAGGCAAACAAAGCCAAACGGCTCAGGTTTGCTATTGAGTATGCTGATAAGCCCGTAGAGTTCTGGAAAACGGTTCTCTGGACGGACGAATCAAAATTCGAGCTGTTTAACCGAAAGCGGCGGGTTCGTGTTTGGTGCAGATCGGGAGAGGAGCTTCAGGAGCGCCACATCCAAGGCACGATGAAGCATGGAGGAGGAAATGTGATGGTCTGGGGGTGTTTTTCGTGGGGTGGAGTGGGAAGCATTGTGAAAATCGACGGGATAATGACCGCAGATTCTTACATCAACATCCTGCGAGAAAATCTGGAGATTTCGCTGATCCAGGCGGGTCTCGAAGAGAAGTTCGTATTTCAGCAGGACAACGACCCGAAGCATGCTGCCAAGAAGAACAAGTCTTTCTTCCGGTCTTGTCAGATCAAGCCGCTGGAATGGCCTCCACAAAGCCCGGACCTCAACCCCATCGAGAATTTGTGGGCGATTCTAGATGCCAGGGTTAACAAAACTGGTGTTAAGGTGTGGCTCATTTAGTATTGGAGCAAACATTTTTGATTCTTACAGCGACCCTAGTGGTCGGATTTGTAAACTATGACATCTTTTGTGTTCCCTATAACAATAACAACATCAGAAGTTTTTTTTTTCGCGGTGCAGTTTGAACGTGTTTCAGAGAAATACAAAATGGAAAAAGAAAGACGAAAAATAATTGTGCGCAATCATTTGGAAAACGCTTCGTGGTCTGGACATAAACTTGCTAAAGTGTTGGGTTTTCCCCGAAACACCGTGTGGCGTGTTTTGAAAAAGTACAGAGAAATTTTGTCGACGGATCGCAAGCCTCAAAGCAAGCGTTTCAGAGCGTGATTTGGCCAAAAAGTCTTGCGCCGCACGCAGTACCGTGCAACGGAATCGTTTCCGGGAAGGCTTCAAGTCATACCGTGTCTGTAGACAACCAAATAGGGATCAAAAGCAGAACAATGTGGCCAGAATCCGTGCCAGAAAACTGTATGATAAGGTGTTGACAAAATTCAATGGTTGTCTCCTCATGGATGATGAAACCTATGTTTTTAAGACTGATTTCAAACGGCTACGACTCGGGGAGATGTTCCTGCCAAATTCAAGTTTGTGTTTGCAGATAAATTTGCACATAAATACATGATTTGGCAAGGCATCTGTAGCTGCGGTAGGAAGACCAAGGTTTTCATCACTGATAAGGCATTTAATTCAGAGCTGTACAGAACGGAATGTTTCCAAACACGAATATTGCCATTCATCAGAGCCCACAATGAACCTGTCATGTTTTGGCCAGATTTTGAAAGTTGTCATTACAGTAAAGCAGTACTCCAGTGGTATGAACCAACGGGATTCAGTTTATACCGAAAGAACTCAACCCACCAAACTGTCCCCAGATCAGACCGATAGAGAGATTTTGGGCTATTATGAAGAGGAAGCTCAAGGTGAATGGCAGTGTCGTCAAATGCATCAATGAACTGAGAACCAAGTGGAATAAGATTGCCAAAACGATGGATGAGAATATGTGCGCCGGTTGATGAAACGTATTCCAGTAAAAGTCCGCAAATTTCTTCGAAATCGAGAAGATTAATTTTGTTTTGTATTTTCCCTCTAAAGTTCACATAAAGTCGAACATTTTAGTTAAAACAGAATACTATTTTGTTCATGTACGTCCGAAATATGCGCAATAGTCTATGTTCCAATTCTAACTGGGCCACACCTTACCAATAAATTCAACTATTTTGAAGCCCTGAAGCACGCCTGAGAAGAGCTTGATCCACAGAACCTAAAGAATCAGGAGGAGAGCATGCCGAAGCGCCAGCAACTGGTCCTGAAGGCCAAAGGAGGACACATAAACTATTAAAAAACTTTTCTTTTATTTAAATTTATCTTCCCGGGAGCCAAAATGAAGTGGGCACATTTTTGTCAATGTTTTTTTTTTTTAACACGAATTGATTTTTTTTTTTCAGGTCGAACTCTTTAATATGAAAAATAAGATATAAAAAAAGACTACAGTGTGTTTACTTGAATTTGAACCAAATAAATGCGAGAAATTCCAAAAATTATGAGATGGGCACTTTATTTTGCTTATCAGTGTAGATACCAAATCCTCTCTATCTCCGACGGTTGCATGGACGTGGCCAGGTGAGCGATCGAGGAGTGTCTTCGTGGAGATTATTGCGTGAAGAAAAGTATCAGTAACTGGTTCCGTTTCATGCACTGAAATTTCGTTTATATTACGTAATCGAAGGTAGGACTCACAAATCTATTCGTTGTTTTCTACAACGAAACAGATTTTAACTTTTTAAGAAGCTACCTTCGTATTCAATTCCACACGCGCAACTGTCAAAAGCACGATGTCGACTATGAGATCTACTATGTCGACTCAAAAGGCAATTGAAGAAAAAGCGGAACCGCGAGGAGTTGCTCAGTGTGTTTTTTTAATGCTTCTGACATGGGACTCGAACCTGTATTTTTGGGAAGAGCTGTTGTGAATCCGTGGTTCATCTCACTAGACCATGATGGCTCGTGAGAAGATACTTGATCAATGAGTATGAAGTTATAACTCTCGACAGTGTTTTAATTTTTATTTTGAGATATATCAATGATTCCCGTCCACTTCAGCAGCAATACCAACATGTATAAGTACGATAAAAGAGAGGCAGCGATTGGCTGGTCTTCAAAAAATTCAATTAGTTCATTGTACAGGGTGCCTCACAATAGGTGTCACTAAAACAAAATGGGGTTACAGCAAAACAAAGCAACCAAATCATAGCATTTATTTTTCATTTGATAGATATATATTATAGAAATAAACCATATTAATTCAATTTGAATCTCTCGCCCTTTTCCTTGATAACTTTGCGCAAACGCTTTGAAAACCCATCGCAGCTTGCACGCCCGATTTCCTGAGGAATTTGATCGCAAATATCAACCGACTGTTTCTTGAATCGATCTTAAGTAAGCCCTTTCGTAGGGCCTATATATTGAAGCATATAACCCCAAACAAAGTAGTCAAGTGGGTTGAGATCCGGTGAAGATGCAGGTCATTCTTCGTTTGTGATGAAACCGGGCAAATTTTTCACGCACCACGCATGTGTCTTCTTTGCCTTGTGAGCTGGAGCTGAGTCCTGCTGGAAACAATATGGTGTATTCCCATACAGCTTTGGAGCATGAGGAAGCAGGTGGTTCGTCAAAACCTGCTCGATGTAATTTTCAGTGTTGATTCTATGAAAAGAAGAGGAAGTTTTTCTTTTCGTGAAACGGCGCCCCAAACCATGATTTTCGATACATTCTGATAGCGTTCTACAGCTAATTTATCTTTTGGAATATTGGAAAGATTTTTGCAATACACACGATCATTTTGTTGATTATGACTGTCCTGAAGGAGGACGAGCTTTTCATCCGAAAATAAAATCTCGCAGTCACCGTGCCGAACCAAAAGATTTCTGCTTCTTTGGACCCTGGCTTGCTTTTGACGCTCCGTCAACCCGTGAACCCGTTGGTTTCTTGAACGGCTTGCATTCCAGATCATGTCTGAGGAGCCTGTTCATTCAAGAAGGAGATATTTGAAATAGTTTGCTCAATTTACGGCCAGATACGGCCGGATTACGTCTTAATCGCTCCCTCACACATTTGATCTTTTTTTTCGTACTGGCAGTTCGTCTGGCACATCTTTTGTGTTGAATATGGACATTTCTAGTTTTCTGGAACCGTTTCAAGGTAAGAAAAACAAAACGCTTACTCACTCCGAACTGCTTAAGGCTATTGAATATCTGACACGGTCTTAGCTTTTGCAAATGTAATTTTAAAACTTGCTCCCGTATGGCTGACAGCTTCCATGGTAGCTGTGGAAAGAATACACTCAACACGGGTATAATCAATTACGCTGTTAAAATTACCCAGCTGAAATAAACCAAGACTGAAAAAAGGTGACATCTATTGTGAGACACGGTTTAAAAAAAGTGTAATGATAGCATTTCACCAGATGACAAGCAATATGAATGTTTCATACAATTTACGAGACTTTTGTTCTATGTACAAAATCCATGTTTACGAAACGAGTGAAAGCTAATTTACGAAAATAAAGTTTCAGTGTGGTGACATGCAATGTCTTCAACGAATTATTCCTCATCGTAGCTCCATCCACGAGGTGTGCAAACGTCAATGCTATGCTTCTATGCAATGAACAACAAGCAGAAAACAAAGTTATAAAACTTATAAAAAAGTCGGAATGTACAATAATATATAGGTAATTGTAATAATATATAAGTAATGAAAAATTTCGAGGAGGAATGTTGGGTCATATCTGTTCAAGAAGGGCTGCCGTAACAGTGGTATCTGGTAGAAAGTGAATTCAACCCTTTGAGCTTAGAAGCTTTGGTAAGAATAAGAAATGTATTTAATTAGAAATTTCTATGGGTATTTTCTTAGGTATTGTAGTGATAAGCGTGACTGCTACTTGGCACTGATAAGTGGGTCTGGGTTCAATCCCAGATTTTTTTGAGGAGAAAAAATATCTTCGTTTTGCTCCAGAAGGGAAGTAAAGCAGTCGGTTCCGGCTCATGTATGAATGTGTGGATGGAGGTGACTATTTTGCGGCGATGAACCAGCGTAAGGCTGAAAGCCACTTAAATTAAGCAAAAGGGAGATGTTTTCTTAGAATATGTTCAGCCATATTCGTGTTGCCTTCTGATACAAAAATGTAAAAATTGATGAAAATATATGACATAAAGACATTGAGTAAAGGTAGTTCCATATTACAGCCCCTGAGAATAGTGAAAAAATGTGCGTTCTTTAGTAAAGTTCTAGAGTTGGATGCAATATCAATACCGTGAAAGGTATTCGTTAACTCCAACAAATAAATTGAATCTTATTTTCAAATCCATGATAAAATAATCTGCATCAAAAATAACACTGAAGGATTAAGTAGTCTATAAAGGGTGTCCACGATGAAATTGCCACACACAAAATTGATTCGCAAAATTCGAGTTTTCATCCGATTGCCATCAAATTTTCAGGGATTGAGAAATAACTATTAAACTTCATTTTACCATTTTACTCGTATTTTATTTACAGTCCATACGCAAATGCCCGCACCTTGGCCTTAACCCCGGCCATAAGATTCTGCACAACCTGTGAATCAACCGTTTTTTGCATGTAAACCCATACTTTCTTCAGTTCCTCGACTGTCTTCACTACCTTAGGTCGTTTAAGAAGGTGCTGCTTCATAATCGCCCAGTACTTCTCGATGGGGCGGAGCTCCGGAGTGTTGGGAGGGTTGAACATTTTCGGCACGAAATTGACCTTATTGTCCGCATACCACTTCAGCACGTCCTTAGAGTAGCGGCATGAGGCCAAATCCGGTCAGAAGATTGTTGGGACGTTGTGGGCCTTCAGGAGAGGAAGCAGCCGCTTCTGGAGGCACTCTTTTATGTACACCTGTCCGTTCATCGTGTCCTGGGTCACGAAAGGTGCACTCCGCTTCCCGCACGTGCAGATGGCTTGCCAAACCAGGAATTTCTTCGCAAATTTGGACATCTTTTGAGTGCGGACATGCTCCGGAACGCTGAACTTATCCTTGGCCGTGAAAAACAGGTTGCCGGGAATCTGTTTGAAGTCGGCCTTCACATATGTTTCGTCGTCCATGATACAGCATTCAACTTTCGTCAGCATGTTGAGGTATAACTTCCTGGCACGGGTTTTGGCGGACTTGTTCTGCTTCTCGTCGCGATTAGGGGCCTTTTGTACCTTGAACGTTCGAAGCCCAGCCTTAGTTTTGGTGTTGTACGGAATACTTTTTCCTTCACTTCTGAGCTTCCGATCGGTGGTCAACCGTTCCTCGAACCGCTTAATCACTCGCGACACCGTGGAATTCGCGATTCCCAACGTTTTAGCGATGGAACGATGCGAGAGATCCTTGTTCTCGTGATGAATGCGCAAGATTTTATCACGCACGAGCTGTTCTCTCGACTCCATTTCCGCGAGTTTTGATCACAGGACTTTCAAACTTGCAGGATGTAAATAATGCACTATGAACTAAATCCACCCAAATTTTCATTAAATTCTACCCAACGGTTAAAAAGTTAGAGCAATTTCATAGTGTGGCAATTTCATCGTGGACACCCTTTATAAACTCACAACAAGTTCCAGACTACTTTTACTCAAACAAAGTATCGTCTTCTTGAAAATTGGACAGACAGAGGTTATAAAAAAAAATTGCTTCTTTTGTCCTTCCATCGAAAGGATAAAACATTATCCAAGAAAAAAAAACCGAAAACTTTTGTTACCGGTTGAGTAGATTTTCCGGCGATATATTTTTCTGCATCGAACATCCCCGCCCTCCACCCTGTAGCAACATGTAACCCAAATAATGGATGGCAACAAAGGGCAGCCATGCATTAATTCATGGTTCAAGCGAACCTCGCATCGAAACCGAGAGCAGCTGAAATTTGTGAAAAACACGCATTTGGTCTGAATGCAGATTTACATACCACTCGTAATCTAGACGATTTTCAGCTTTTTTGCAGATTTGCTTCCAACGCTACCAGAACAATCAGTGCTTATCGCTTACATAAAAAGTGGTTGCTCGGCAAATGCTTTTCTCTCCTTTCGTCGAATCTCACCGCCGAATCATCAATTTGCATAAAATCCCCAACAACCACCGTATGGGATTTGATTGAAATCACTTCAAAGTGAGAGGTACGAATACGAATTGGTTCGAATGGTTCGTAGGAATAAAAAAAAAAGTATTGTTATTTATAGTTGGATGGGGTTTTAGCTTGATGCGCATAAGTACCAACACGTTGATGATCGAGAGGAAAGGAGCCTGAATGGTTGAGCTTTTTTATCCGATGGTTTGGTCCAATCGAAATTTAAGGGTTATGATCGGAGCGTGTTCCGATGAGCACGTGTTCTGAAACTTAAAACTAGTAAAACGGTACTACCAATCAATCTGCGTTTCAGTGAATGAGGTGCAATATGTGGTGATATTGTTATAGAGCATCAAAGTTGAATATAAATTGTATGCTGATGAACGTTGGCATCTATTGTAGAATGCCTAAATAAAGAACAGAATTGGTTCTTTCCAGTCAATTCCATTGCACCGAAAAGAGTGTAGCAATTTCATGTTATAGGGGAGATGACATTTGTGCTCTCGATGTTGCACGCTAAGATTTACTGGTACATAAGAATTCGATATCACCACATTGTCCAGTAAACTAAGTCCTATCGAGGAAATCCTCATGTAAAAAATCATCCGGGAATATCGATCAAAATATAGAAATCTTCTGTGCCCATCAAATGCACGGTCGCCTCACTGAGAGGTGACTATTCTCAAAGTCACCTCGACTCTCAGAATATTCAACTAATTTAACTAAATTTAACAAAATATCATGTTAAAAATAATCCTCATTTTCGCTCTAGACATATAAATGACTCGAATTATGGTACGCGTGGATTCAAACTATTCATCCTACCGGGATTTACCGGCTGTGATCCACCGCATTCGTCGCATTGACAAACGAGCTGCTATCAGTTCAGCTAGTAGAAATGCCGAATCGTGAGCGCCAACACCGACAGCCGGTGCCCTACGATGTTCTACGGAAATGGATAGCTAAATTTCTCACTATCAAGCTACACACATAGAATCCGACAGAACAGTTTGCCGCCAAAACACACTCATACAATACAACCAACAAACTTGACATCGCCCAGACACACAATAGACAAATTGTTCAGCCAAACTTTTTCGCACGTCTATATAGATCCAGGACACGATGGGAGCAGAGAGGTGCAGGAACAGCAAATTATTTACTTCCATTCGTTTCGTTTGCTGGGGATGCTGCACTGTTGACAGGCTCTTGAAGCGTAGATTGGTGTTTGAAAACAAATCGAGCATCCCCACCTTAGACAACGAGTGAGTGAACTTCCCTAAAATCAGAAATCCCATTATGGCAGACACGCCATGTGTGCATACAGGAGAGACTGGGGTGTGGAATCAAACGGAAACAGTGAGTAGGGAGAGGCTATTTTTCTCGCTCACCACCAGAACAAGCCTTCCTCGGAAATTGTGGAGGAAGGTATAACAGACAGAACCAGAGTTCAAATGCAGCACGAGCAACTATCCCAGTGGATATTGGCTAGGGTTGATGAAACCCGTCCGGGTTGCATTTTCAAAACCAATGTAGATGAATTGTTTGACATTAAAAGTTTTTTGAATACGAGCTGCTATCAGTTTGAAGTTTCGTCATAAATTAGTAATGCACACAAGAACAGCTAACATTCGCATATGGGATGATGATAATGACTCCACATTTGAAAACCGCAAACAAAAAGCACATCAAATTTATAAGAACAATAACAGCAATGAAAATTTGGCAAAAAATTAGGATATTTTTAATCAACTAAATTTAGCCGCTCACATCGCATTTGATGAGTAAGGTCTGTATCCACATTAATCCGGACACCTTCAAATCACTGTAAGTTTTGAAAACTCCCGAAGTGTTTCTTGCTGTGAGCTCGTGATCACCTGAAAGCCATTTGGATAGTGACGTCATAAATTTTTTTTCAGAAATCAGCGCCATCTATTTGTAAAAAGTAGTTATATTCAGCAAAACATCTCGTTCATGTAGCTGAAAGCACGCGCAATAGAATCAAGCTGCGACAAGTGCTCTAAGCCAATCAAGAGTCTGGAATTCATGCAATGCAATGGTTTTGGCAATCGAGCTGTACATCTCAAATGCGTCGGACTCTACCAACCTAATATGGATTTTGTCAACGAAAACAAGAACTTATTGTGGTTCTGTGATAATTCCATCGACAGGATAGAGAAAATCAGAGATACTCCCATAACATTGGCCAATGACGTAGCAACCGCTGTCTCGGATATTTTAAGCGAATCCTTGAGGGGGCTGCAGATTGAATTACATGAAACCAAAGCGTTAACGAAGGCTTTAGTGGAAAAAACAAACACGAATGATTCCTGAAATCGTGCTCGATTTTAGTGGCCGAGTATCAAACGGCCTCGTGATGTCGCAACAAGGGAAACACTAAAATCACGTGCTAACGCAAAGCTTGTTTGTGATACAAAATCTATCGAAAAGGAAAGCATTACTGTGGACACCGTTGCAGAACCTCCTGAGAAGTTTTAACTATTTTTATCTCGGATTGCAACGTCAGAGAGGATGATATCTCTGAACTGGTAAAAAATTGTCTGCAAACTAAATTAACTGTTGAAGTTAGGAAACTTGTGCGTAGAGATGCCGACCTAGAGCATTTCGCTTTCATTTCATTCAAAGTTGGATTTGACAAGGAAGGAAACTGCATTGGATCCATCAATCTGTCCAAAAGGGATCTACTGTAGGGAGTTCGAGCATCTCCAGTCTTCGCGGAATTTTCGGGGGCCTGCGAAAATACCACGAATGGACGATGGGACACCATTAATGAAGGTGTCACCACCGAGAACTGCGAAGGCGTTTCCCAACTTGGTATCTCAAGCAACACGTACTCGTCAGCCAGTCAGCCCTTCCAATCTACTACAGTGCGATGCATTCGTTTAGCCGCACCAGGGTTTTTCTTGGCTTTGAAATCAAATGAATGTTAAATCGTTTCATTTTTCAATTATTTTATTTATCTCTCCGAGCTATAAAAAGTAACATGATTTCTTCAAGAATAGTTACTCTTATGTAGTTAAAATCAAAAAAAATCATAATAACAAAGGGTTGCATTCGTTTAGCCGCACTTCAAGTCCTCTTCAGTAAAATCCAAGCGTTTGCAAATTATTGTTGATTCAGTCCTTGGTAGCTCCTCCTTTGTTCTTGATGACTTCAAAGATTCTTTTGGGCATCGAAGAAACCAGCTTCTTGATAGTTTCCTGGGCGATTTGATCCTTGATGCATGCCTTCAACTCATTCACGGTGTAGAATTGGCGTCCATTTGCGTAAACCTTCGATGCCAGTATGCCCCAAAGGTACTCAATAGGGTTGCAATCTGGACTACATGCTGGCCATTCAAGAACGGTGATTTCTTTCGACTCAAACCATGCCTTGGTCTGTCGCGACACATGAATTAAAGCATTATCTTGCTGAAAAATAACCTCTTCATCCAAATGATCTTCCAAAAACGGTACCGGATCTTCCAAAAACACTTCTTCCAAGAGGTCGCAGTAAGTAGTCGAGTTCATTTTTGTGGAGATCCAGCAGATGGGTAATTTGGAATCATAGGAAACTCCACCCCATACCATTACAGTTCCTCCTCCAAAATTTCTCTTGGATCAACCTCCTCAACTCCTTTATCCCTCAAATCGTGCCAATAATTACTGTAACAGTCTGGGCCGTCGAGGTTAAACTTTTCAAAACGCGGCAAACGGTACTTTTGTGGAAGATCGAGTTTGGCAATAATCTGGCGACATCTCAAGTGGTTTTTGGTAGCTTCCTCTCGGATTTGTTTTTTTTTTTTGCCGAAATGTTAGTTTCGAATTCCCCTTTGTTCGCTTCTTAATCCCATACTTCGTCGGATTTTTTTCAATAATTCCGAACAACCTTTTCGAATCTATTGATTTTCCAGGCAATCTCACGATTACTGAGACCAGTATCCGCCAGAACTTGGATTTGGCCTTTCTGCACCTCGTTCAAGCGTTTTGCCTTTCCCATACCTAGACAAATTAACTTTATTGCGAAATACTACACAGTACACAACAAAAACACTTACTAAGGTGCAGAAACAGCATAAACTATTGAGCAAACTTAAGAGCTTTCAAAGAAAATCACGATAAAGGTGACTGCGTCTAAACGTCTGCAACGCAACGGAAGCGAGAAATATGGCGATAAGTCTTCTACGACAAGTAAACAACGCTAGAAAGCTGTTATTAGTGTGTGTAAGCAGGGCAATGGATCTCACTACTACGTGCATATATTATTTGATTTGTTGCACTGAAATAAAAAGATCACGGCAAAATTTTATAAATGCGGCTAAACGATTGCAACGCACTGTATGAACGCAACTCCCGATATCGAAGCACATCATATTCTCACCGCTGATTCATCGTATGTGGGAACTCGGGCACCATTACCAGTGTAATCAATCCACCAGTCAGCTCTCCAGAGGTGGTTCATGCAAATCTGTCACGCTCGAGGATTGCGACCATCTGGAGCAAGGAACAGTGTGTATTCACCTGGAGCACCGGTCACTATTCATCACCGGAATCTATCTCCGTCCTCTCTACAGCCCGGATTTATACATGTCTCAAACCGATGCTCTACA
Organism: Aedes koreicus; assembly: GCA_024533555.2. Taxonomy (NCBI): domain Eukaryota; kingdom Metazoa; phylum Arthropoda; class Insecta; order Diptera; family Culicidae; genus Aedes; species Aedes koreicus. The sequence continues at coordinate 352,454 of JAHHFK020002597.1, read as the reverse complement.
AACCATCATCGAAAGATCTTCGTCTCGCGATACCATCCTGCCTGGCGTTTACAAACTTCCGTTTCTGAACTGGAACTTCGACGAGGATGTGAACGGTTATTTACCATCGAATGCGTCTACGGAGCAGGAACTGGCACTTACGGAACCGATGCTCACCAGCGGACCAGTCCAAGTTAATTCACTTGTAATTTCAAATAGAAGGCTCTTGGACTTAGCCCTCACCACCGAACCGGATGCAATCAACATACTTGAGCCTCCTGTTCCTCTCTTGGGCATTGTATCACAATCCATTCATCTTGGAACTAGACGCTCACTGCAATTCGCCCATTATACCTGATTATGATTCGTATCCAGCCGAATTGAACTTCACGCTATGCGATTTCGACTCCATGAATAACGTATTGGCTACTATTAATCGGCAACATACTTTGGAGGGTAATTCCGCCGATGCTATTTCTGACCAATTTTACGACAAACTGTATGAAACTCTTTATGCGCGAGTTCCTCTCCGACGGCGGATTACAAGGCCAACTTCTGTGCTACCCTGGTGGAATCCAACGTTACGCAATCTGCAGAATATGCCACGCAAGTCGCGATAACGCCATCTCAGCGCCAGAACCAACGAAACTAAATATAATCTCCGATTAATCAAAACGAGGTACAACGTACTACTAAAGTCCTGTTACTTGTAACACGTCCAGGAATTGCGAGCGAACCTAAAGCAAAACTCAGCGGCATTTTAGTAGTTCGTGAAGTCACAACAATCTTGTGATAGTATTCCCAACACAGTTGAATTCCACGGGGTCGCCGCTAGCACCCCTGTCGATGCTGCGAACTTGTTTGCGTGCTTCTTCCAATCAGTTTATAGCAGAAATGCACCACCACTGTATCCAACTAGCTTCGACAACATACGGGAGTTCAATATGAACTTTCCAGCACTTTGTTTCTCGCCTGATGACGTCATGAAAGCCTTGAACGACATTGATGTTTCAAAAGACCCTGTTGTAAATGGAATTCATCCATCTCTTCTTAAATTTTGCTCACGCTCTCTTGCTTTTCCTATATGCAGCATAATTAACCGTTCGTTAAGAGAGAAGGTTCCCAGGAATTTGGAAGACTGTGTCAATTGTGCCAATCCATAAAGCAGGAAATCGGAACCTTGTTGAAAACTATCGTGAAATATCGTTTCTCTGTTGCATCAGCAAGCTCTTTGAAACGTTAGTTCACAACGCTGTGTACAATGTTGTCCATCCTTTAATATCGGAGTACCAGCATGGATTCTTTCAGCATCGCTCTAAAACTACAAATTTGCTGTGCTATACCGATACGTTGTTTCGAGAGGTTGAATCCCGAAGGCAAGGTCGACTCTATCTATGTCAATTTTTCTAAAGCTCTCGACACAGTACCACACCTGTAAGCAGCTGAAAAGCTAAAGGCTGTAGGATTCCCAATTTGGTACGTTGAATGGATTCTCTTTTACTTGACCGAACGCCAGTCCTTCGTTACGGTAAATTCCGCACGCTCGAGAACTTTCGCAATAACTTCAGGAGTACCGCAAGGAAGTGTGCTCGGCCCAATGCTCTTTGTTCTTTTAGGTAATGATCTGTGCCCTCGTATTTAATTGTTCAAGCAAATATTTGCCGATGACCTGAAGATTTTTAGAGTCATTATGTCCGCACTTGACTGTCTTGTCCCTACAAAACGATATTAATGAACTACTACTGTGGTGTAACGATAACGGCATGAGGGTCAACATAGCCAAATGTAAGGTGATGTCGTTCTCCCGACGTACAGAGACCATCACGTATCAATACACAGTTGGTGCGGTGCCCCTAGAGCGAGTCACATCTATTTGCGATCTAGAGACATGACAAGTCCTGTCGCGCTTGTTACGGCTGAAGCCTTCACGATTTTTGGATTCATTCGACGTCACACCTGGAACTTCACAGATATCTACGCACAAAAAACATTATTCTGTACCTTAGTCCGTAGCATACTGGAATACGCAGCCGCTATCTGGCCACAATATCACATAGTGATCATCTCCAGACATCTCTTGTACATATGGCTTGACAACTTTCTCCAAAACTTCCGTTTTATAATATACGGCATTCACTTTAACGCCTTTTTCGATGAAAACCAGTGGTAATTTGCCTCGCTTGCAAATTCCTCCCCAAACCATCACTGACGCAGCACTTTGGAACCGTGAAATATTCCTATCGCTCTCTGGAACAGTTCTCGAAGAGAGAGCCCACAATCTGTCGTTCTGGACATTGTGGGATTATTGCAAGACGAATAACTTTTTGTCGGAAAAGATAAATTCTTCCCCACCGTGCCGCGACAAAAGCAGACTTGCTCTTTCGAGTCGTTTCTGCTTGGAAGGTTCCGAAACTCCGTGAACCTTACGTTTCTTGAAAGCTTGGAATCCGAGGTCATTTTGCAGTATATTGCGCATTGACGATCTCGAAACATTCAGATCGGCGGCCATTTTACGTACAGAGCGCTGTGATTTTCATCTAATCCATTCCCTGGCCACTGTAACAACTCGTGCAGTCCGCACCGTACGAGTACGACCGGATCTGTTCGGGTCATCCAACGAGCAGGTGTCACGGTACCTTCGGATGGTTCGGTACACAAAATCCCGCTTTACTCCGAGGTTTTTCACTGAAAATAGCGCCCGGGCGCTCACCTTTCAAGAAAAAATGTATCACACTCCTTCATCGCTGGTAAAAGATAAACACCGAATGAATAAACGCTACTGTATAAGCGCTACTGTATACGCACTCAGGAAAATCTCCGCCGACCGCCACGACATTTTTGGAAGTTTGTTAACACTTAACGGAAGGAGAATGGATTGCCCGTTGAGATGTTTCTGGGTAACTAAGTCGCCACATCCGCTTCGGAAAAGTGCATTTTATTTGCAACTCACTTCAGACGTGCTTTTTCTGATTCTCCTTCGTCTATACATCAAATTGCAGACGCTTGTAGAGACACACCCAGTGACGCGTGCTTCCTAAATAGCTTTGAGATCACGATCCGTCAAGTAAACGCTGCAATAAATAAATTGAAAGACTCTGCATCCAGTCCTGATGGCATACCGTCATGTATCCTTAAAAAATGCAGCGGAGAGTTGATTTCCCCTCTCGTGAAACTTTTCAACATTTCATTACGGCAGCATGTATTTCCTGAAAGTTGGAAGACGTCAGTCATGTGTCCAGGAGATCGACAGAACATCGAAAATTTCAGAGGCATAACTTCGTTGTGTGCTTGTTCAAAGTTTTTTGAAATAATAATGAACGAGGTACTTTTTGAATCGTGTAAGAATTATATCTCTACGGATCAGCATGGTTTCTTTCCCAAGAGATCAACCTCGACAAATCTCATCCAATTTGCCTCGTTTTGCATACGCAACATTGATGCTGGTGCACAGATCGACACTGCCTAAACTGATTTCAAATCTGCTTTTGATCGAGTTTACCACGGGATACTACTTGAACGCCTACGAGCTTTCTACCGTACTACCATCTGGTTGGCGTGTGTTTTACGCTGATGACGTCAAAATCTACATGGTGATCAAAACTATCCAAGACTGCTATGCTTTGCAACTGTTGTTGGATCGGTTTGCTGATTGGTGCACCCGAAACATGCTATCGTTAAGCATCCACAAATGCAACATCATTTCGTTTCATCGCAAGCTCAATCCGATCACGCACAATTATGCAATGAACGGCCAGCCTCTCGAGCGTGTTCATCGAGTTCGTGATCTAGGCGTCATTCTGGATTCGGCACTAACCTATCGATTGCATTACGACGATATTATCAGCAAAGCGAATCGACAGCTGGGTTTCATTTTTAAAATATCGAGTGAATTTAAAGATCCTCTCTGCCTTCGATCTTTGTACTGTGCTCTGGTGCGATCGATTTTGGAATTCAACTCTGTTGTGTGGTGCCCATACCAGGCAACATGGACAGCTGGGATCGAAGCAATTCAAAGAAGATTCGTGAGATATGCCCTGCGTCGCCTACCGTGGCGTGACCCGTTGAACCTTCCACGATACGAAGATAGATGCAGATTGCTGGGATTACTGACATTGGACCAAAGGCGGAATATTGCGCAAGCTGTTTTCGTTGCCAATACACTCACAGGTGGAATTGACTCACTGGAACCTTTAAGTCAGCTCAACCTCTACGCTCCTGAACGAATGCTTCGCCAACGGGACTTCTTGCTGAACCTTCTTGAACCCCGTAATTCATCCTATGGACTTCATGACCCTGTCCGCTTCATGTCATCTAGGTTCAACGTTGTCTATTTTCTATTCGACTTCAATTTTACTTTGGCAACATTCAAGCGCAGACTGACAGAATTGCATGGATAGTACGAGAAGGATAGATTAATGAGCAAGTTTTTGTTCCTCCAATTGATTGACGACGAGGACAACTCCGAACTATGGATGTTTCTTATTTTATACTTTGACCATGCTCTACGTTTGTAATCTTGTTTATTTTAATTATGTTTATGAATGTGCAACTAAGCAATGTTTTGTATTGTATTGTATTTTACTGTATTGTATTACAAAAGATATGGGGTTTTTACGCCAAGTCAAAATGGCTTTTCCCCGTCATAAACAAATTCATTAAGACTACCTTAGGTCAGATGGAATATATATAATAATAAAGAATAATAAAGAAAACAATCTGACATAACCCAAAAGCGTTTGTATAAACATAGTGCAAAACTACACCAACACATACGTGAAGCATGTCGAGTAGTTGCACGACACCAATGCAAGGAAAAAGTGTATGAGAATATATTGGACACGGTGTACATGTATACTGTAGCTACAGTGTTAACTTTTATTCGAGTGCTTTGAAGAGCTATCTATTTTAAAAAATGAGCAAATCAAGAAACTTTAAATTATTAAAAGTGCGTACTTTATTTTGTCAACTGAGACAACTGAGACAACTGAGGAAATAATAAAGAAGGTGATAAGAGAATAACATATCATTGATAACAGCATCCGACCAGTTTCTCTATTGTAAGCCCTATCCCCGCGACACTTTATATGCAATAATACATCACTAGAAACCTTTCACTCGTTTATATATTGCAATGCGCGCCACATAAGAGCATGTGGTTCAGCCCAAAACAACATACAGAAAAGCCAAAAAAATGCTCTCCGGACACTGAAAGAGAAAATGGAAATCCATCCGTAAAAAAAAAGTTACACTCCTCTCCTCCACGCGAGAGCAAACGGTATGAAACGAAGGAATATGATAAGACCAGATGGATTGCAAAAGAAATCCCATTGAAGAGGGAAACATCCCCCGAAGGCATCGAAAAAAGCAGTCACTTGCAAAACGATAAATAAGCAAACGGGCTGCCACCACAGCTGATACCACCAACCGACCGACTGCTGCTGTTGCAGTGCTTTCTATCATCAGCTAGTGAAAATATTGCACACGAGAATCTCGTGTAAATATTATGAATAATAAATTGTTTATCTGCTTGCTTACCTGTTTGAATAATGGGTACCAGCCGGTATGGAAAATGAGTTTGAACAGGCGCGGTGCGGTGTAATGGGTGGAAAATAGCGTGATATGTTGATCCGGTTCTTTCTTTTTGACGAATGAAAAACAATCACACAAAATCACGTGCACGAAATCAGGGGGGTATCAGGACACGGAACACGACGAGACGCATTGGCATACACCCTGCTACTCACTCACTCACTCGCTCACTCACTAGTAAGTCACTATTGAAGTGCAGCAGCAGAAGAACGCGGGGGATGAATTATGAATGGTGTGTGATTTTCCCCTTTTCACCCCACGTCCGCGTCTGGACTGGTGCGACCGGCTTATTTTCTGTATCTATCGTAGACAGTGTGTACCCACCTAATGACTGAGCGAAGAAAAGCGTAGAAAAGCTATAACGGAGAGGAGGCAGTTGACTTTTTCGGGGTTTTTCACACATTGGCCGACACCACCACGAAGACGCGACGCTTTGATCGGTTTTGGTTGTCCTTTATAGTTTTCCATCCTGCATATATCTCTCTTCGAGCCGGTTTTTCTTTGTTTGTATGCATGCATGTAGCGGTATTCCGATTTTCACGTTGTTTTAGCATTTTGGAAATACTTGCAACGGCCCAAAGATGGCGATATGTGGTTAGAGCTTTTAGAGCTTGCAGCAAATGCTGCATGAAATGTACCAAGCAGGTGGAGACGCTTGGTTGTCTATCATGGTCGGATTGCCTAAATATAAGCATTTCCAGGAAAAATCATACAGAAGTAGCCAAATTTAGGCACGACTATCAATGTGCTCTGTTTGTTCATTACAACTCAACGATTGAGTAATGTATACATTACCTACAGGTTGGTAAAAAAAACGTAGAAATTGTATGGACCTCCTCTTCTTCTTTCTTAGCGTTATTGCTTTCGCAATTAGCTTATTACTTGCTCTCAACTTAGCGTTCTAAATGCACTTCCACAGTTATTAATTAAGAGCTTTCGATGCCAGGTACCATTTTTGAATTAGTATGATTGTGTGGCAGGTGCAATCATACCCTATGCCCAGGGAGTCGAGAAATTTTCCTAGACCAGACCGGGAATCGAACCCAGCCACCTCCAGCATGGTGTTGCTTTGTAGCCGCGCCTTTACCGACTGAGCTAAGGGATGGACCTCCTCATACAACTCAATTCGGTAAGATCTTTACTCTCAGTAAATTTACTCTACGCCGAGTAACGCACCACAAAGCTTGTGTTGAGTAAAAACAACTCCGCGGTGGGTGAAAAAAATGCGATGAAGCTACGTTCCAGTCGCGGTCGCAGAATTTATAAGTTTTATCTGAGAAAAAACGTGGAAACTCAACCACATACGCTCAAAATTATTGTTAGTTATTCGTCCATGTAAGGTCTGTATCCACATTAATCCGGACACCTTCAAATCATTGTAACTTTTGAAATATTGCACGTAGGAATGAAAAATTTCACTGTGGTATAGCTGAGAGTCTATGATGGATGTTTACATTTCATGTTTAGTATTCAAGATGGCGACGAAAGAAAAACAAGTGCGCGAGCGAATTTTGTACGGGCGTACGGCAAATCCTGACTTGTCAATACGGGACCTTGCAAAAACATTGGATTTGCCTAAATCCACTGTTCACGATGTGCTCAAATCATTTTCAGAACGTTTGACGGTGGAGAGGAAACCGAGAAGTGACAAAAACTTTGGACGCGCTGATCCTGTCATGGACCGAAAGGTGAAAAGGATATTAACGAAAAACCCAAATCTCTCCATTCGAACGGTGGCTCGTAAAATAGGGATGTCGCCTGGTTTTGTCCAAAAATCAAAACAACGTTTGGGACTTAAGTCGTATAAAGTAAAAACAGTTCCAAATCGCAACGACAAACAGAACTTGGCAGCAAAATCACGGGCTCGACGTTTGTACTGCGAATATTTGACGTAGTTTTCATGCGTTGTTGTGGACGATGAAACTTATGTCCTGGAGGATTTCAAGCAGCTTCCAGGGCTGACTTTTTATTCTGCTATGGCCAGAAATGCTACAGCTGAGCATTTCAGAACGAAGAAGGCATCGTAATTTCCCAAAAAATACCTTGTATGGCAAGCAATTTTCACGTGTGGCAAAAAGAGTAAATCTTTCGTCACTACAGGCACAATCAACAAGGAGATCTATCAGAAAGAGTGTCTGCAGAAGCGATTGCTACCATTCATCAAAAGTCACAAAGAAAAACCTTTGTTCTGGCCCGATTTGGCATCATGCCACAATGCTAAAACTGTGATGGAGTGATACGAAGCAAATCAAGTGAACATTGTACCAAAAACTTCAAACCCGCCAAATTGCCCAGAGCTACGACCAATCGAGAGATATTGGACTCTGATGAAGCGGAAGCTTTCTGGAAAGAAGCAAGGAATCAAAGAAATCAAACACTTCCAGCCAATTTGGACAAAGACGGCTTCTACGATTTCTGAAGAGTCTGTACAAACCCTAATGGACGGAGTTAAGCGCAAAGTTCGAAAATTTTATGCAAATACCGAATAACTATGTTTTGTCTTCACGAATTGTTAAAATACATCCCATGAATCTGAAATAAACAACTAAGGAGTGTATCGAAAATAAGCTATCCACAAACCTTCTTTCAAATTATGTTGAAAACCGATATTTTATTCATACAAAAAATTGATCCTTTATTGTACTAGGTTAAACTTGAACATAATGAAGACCGGATGAAATTTAAGTTATTCCTTCACGAATTTTCGAACTTTGGATCGAATGCTCTTCATCAAGTTCCGGACAAGTGTTGCATCGCATTTTTTGAACGCTTGAGCCCAATTTTTTTTGAACTCCTGCATGTTCCCAGCTGCCTTACCAGTCTTCTTGAAGACCCTCTTCACGATTGCCCAGTAACGTTCGATGGGTAGAAGCTGAGGGCAATTTGGTGGATTGATATTTTTCTCAACGAAATCTATACCCTTTTCCGCAAGCCAATTGAGAGTGGTTTTGGCATAGTGATCCGACGCTGAATCCGGCCAAAACAGTGGAGGTGTACTATGCTTCTTATATAAAGGCAACAATCTCTTCTGGAGACACTCAGATCGATAGATTTCCGCATTTATAGTTCCGGTAGTGTAAAAAATGGTTGACTTCAAACCACAGGAACATATTGCTTGCCATACCAGTACCTTCGACCGAATTTCTCCACTTGAATCGACCTGTCCGCATCGCTCACATCCTCCCCAACGACGGCAGTAAAGTATTGTGGACCTGGAAGGGTTTTTAAGTCCTCCTTTACATAGGTCTCATCGTCCATCAAAACGCATGCATCCGGACGCTGAAAAAGACGCGAATACAATTTCCGGGCCCTTGTTGCTGCTCGCTTCTTCTGTTCTGCACTTTGTTTCGAGATTATCTGCTTCTTGTAGGTCTTCAGGTGGTTTCGCCTCTTGATACGCTGGATCATTCAGACACTCGTTCCTGCTTTTTTGGCCAAATCACGTATTGACATTGATTTGTTCTTCATGATTAGAGATACCACTTTCTGCTCCAGTTTCGGGTTGGAAGAACCGGGTTTTCTGCCTCTTCCTGGTAGCTCATCCAAAGAATAGTGTTCCCCAAACTTATTAATGGTGGTTTTAACACTCGCATGATGAATTCCAAACCACTTCGCCAATTTTCGCATAGTAATACCCTTCTCACTTAGCCATGTGTCCAGAACCTTAATTTTCACTTCCTTTTCAAAACGCGACATTTTGAAAACGCAGAATTTTAACCGCACAAACAAGTAAACAAAAGAAAGCTGACAGTCAAACGCACAGCATGCAGTGTTCAGAGCATAAAAAACCATCACAAATACATGCGTACAACGCAAATGTATGTGGATAGCTTATATTCGATACACTCCTTACGACGGAAATATAATGCGAAATTTATGTTTTATTCATGTTTTGAGGTGTCCGGATTATTGCGGATACAGACCTTAACAGCAGCAACAATAATATCCCGCACCGAGCAGATAGCAGATTTACTTTCAATGAAATAAACAAATACTTATTTGTTACCTGTAATGAAATAAACTTTACTTGTCAATAACATAAACTAGCACAATTATCTATTTTTATTTATCTGATCAAAACAGCAGTAAATTTACTCAATTTTTGCTTTATTTGGTCTGGTGCCTGTAGATAATTTTTATCCACCTAGTAAGTTTATTTTAATTTTTTTTAGATTGCTTCAATTTACGTACTAGGTAATTTATCCCCGTTTACCTAAAATTAGTTAAACCTAAGTTTACCTACATTTACCTTATTGAACGATAGTCCACGGTTGTGTCAAAAGAAGCTAATTTTAGGTAGTTTTTCAGTTCCGTGTAGAGATTCCCGCGACACACGATTAACTCTTGAAAAGGGCAGTTTTACATCATATTTTTTTCAAAATTGCCAATCTCTTCAACAAACGACCTTTTTTTCTGGAGAATATATAAGTAATAAGACAAAAAGTGAAAGTTTGAACGTTTAGACGTTTTTCTCATTTTGAAAAAAGAGAGCGTTACACTGAAGTTGTACGCTAATAACTAAAGCTTGTGAACGATAATAACAGACAGCCCAAGGGGAGTTTGCCGGGGCGTGCGGGGATTTAATAGAGGGCTTTGCTGAATTCCTACAAAAAACCACAAGGTCGCACAAGCGACCCGTATCGCTTTCAATGTACTCTAGTTCAACACCAGGAGGACAATCCGACGCATTATGATCGATGCCAGTGAGATTCTGATTATGGAAGACTGGCCGCACACGAACACGAATTCGACTTCGGACCACGCATAGGTACCATGCCAGAGAGCTGACAGCCGTACAATTCTACTCTCCCAGTAAGGACGGGTGACACCTTCCGGAAACGGCGAGAGGGCTAATGGTACGGTTGCCCCCGTCCCGATAAAACCTTGGCAAGCCTCTAAGAACGTTCCAAACACGCTACCTTAGTTGGTGGAAGTAGACTCAGTTGACTCAGTCCTGAATTGCGCTGATCTGGCTCTGAATTCGGTATCCCATAAGGGACCGGGACAACCCTAGCATGGCGTCACTGCTTGCAAACATCACCATGGGATCACGAAGGCGACTACTTACGACGGGCGAGGATAGCGGCTTGAAAGGGGATCCCAACAGCATGGAAAGAGAAAATATTAACAACGGGCGACCTTGGCGAATCCATTCGCCCAAAGAGGTCTAATCAGAGCACCACCGATGAAGAGCTGCAACTACTGGATGGTGAGCAAGAGTGATTGGAGAGAGAACGACTCGATCGAGAGTGGTCTGAACGCAGCAGCAAAATGCGTGGAGTGTATTGCTAAAGCCCTCGAGAGTGGAAGTGGCGAAAAGGCTTCTGGACGATCTCTACAACTACATTGATAAGAGAGACAACGTGCACAAAGACATCAGGGAGATGGTGGTAAAGATCCGCGGAGTCGTCGGATCAGCCATTAAGGAGTTGAAGAAAGAGGTGCAGAGAGCTGAATCAGCCGAAACTGAATTGGCAGCGGCCAAGATCGGCTCGGCAGCAGCAGTGACGCGACAGACAAAACCCGACACTGCGTCGGCAAAACACCACAAAGGCGGTCAAGGGCAGCTAGCGGGTACGGCCAATACGCCGGCCTCGACACCCGAGAGGGTGATCTTTGCACCAGAATCATCCAAGAAAGAGAGATATCCTGGGAAGACACATCGACGTAGTGTTGAGAGACGAAGCGGTCGAAGGGGACACCAACAACGGTGCTCCTGAAACCTGAAACTCCCTGGCAAGTGGTCGGGGACCAAATAGATAAGAAGAAAGGCCGGGGCAGCTATAGGAAGCCCCCTAGAGAGAAGAAGATTAGAAAGGAAGGCGAAGCACTCGTCGTGAAGACAAGCGTGGAGGAGTATCTCGAGGTCCTGCGGACCATAAGACTAGCTCCAGAACTGAAGGAGCTTGGTGCGGACGTGCATAAAATCAGGCGCACCTGAACGGAAGACATGATCTTCGAGTTGAAAAAGGACTCGAAGAACAAAAGCTCATCTTACAAAGAGATGATTCAGAAGATTGTGGACGACAAGGCTGAGGTAAAAGCCATGACCGCTGAAGTGACTCTCCAGTGCGAAAATCTGGATGAAATCACCACTGAGGAAGAGGTTAAAAATGCCTTGACAGATGCATGCGAGATGGGGGGCGACGAAATGACTGTTGGCATGAGAAGAGGAATATTTCATATGCAGGTGGCGGCCATAAAACTGCTAGTAGGAACAGCACTGGAAATCGGCAAAATCAGAGTCGGTTGGTCAGTTTTCCCACTGAGCATCTCTCAACAACCGGAGGTGGGCTTCAAGTGCCAAGGATTTTGCCATGAGGCACGAAACTGGGATGTACGAAGCAACCGAAATGCCTGATCTGTGTCAATAAAATAAAAGGCAACAACTACATGACAGGAGGCCTGGGGTGTTCGGCCTTAAAGAAAACGACAAAACACCCAGCAGCCAAAACAAAAAGGGAGAAAAAAAAAAAAACCCCCCCCAACGGCACCCCGGCACACCACCGGCGGGGCTTCGGTAACCCCAAAATCAACTGGGTCTACATCTATAGCTGCTACGCACCTCCACGATGGACGATAGAGCAGTTCAACCAGATGCTGGACAAGCTAACGGAAGAGCTCATCGATCGAAGACCGTTCGTCATCGCCGGCGACTTTAATGCTTGGGCGGTGGAATGGGGCACTCGTTACACCAACACGAGGGGACTTAGTATATTGGAAGCTCTAGCAAAGCTGAATGTAGACCTTTCCAACGAAGGTACTACCAGCACATATCGTGGAGACGGCCGAGAGTCGATCGTCGATGTCACTTTCTGCAGTCCTGGAATGGTGCGAAACATGAACTGGAGAGTGAGCGAAGAATATACCCACAGCGATCATCAAGCGTTCCGACAGATGGAGACAGATGGAGCCACGTGGGAGACAGCTGAATGAGCGAAGGTGGAAAACGGAGAACTTTGACGAGGACGTGTTCGTTGAGGCGCTTCGTTTTGAGCAAAGTCCGTTGGATCTGAGTGCGGAAGAGCTGAAAGCAATCATTTCAAAAACGGTCGCTGTTCTACATACTGTTCGAACACCACCATCACAGAACTACGTGCCAGCTGTCTCCGAGCCAGGAAAAGAAACCAGAGGGCACGGAATGACGAGGAAAGAGTGCAAAGAAGAAAGATGCACAGAGCAGCAAGAGCCGTCTAAACAAAGCAATTAGGCTCAGCAAGAAAGCCTGCGTCGATGAGCTTTGCAACGAGGCTAACGTGAACCCATGGATTGATGCCTACAGAGTGGCCATGGCAAAATTAAAAAGCCCCTCCTGAAAGGTGCCCAGAGAAGATGAAGGCCATCGTCGATGGTCTGTTCCCGCAGCATAAACCAACAACATGACCGCGAAGAAGCTCGGATCACGAACGACGAGCTAATCTCGAAAAAAAAAATCAATGAAACTAAAGAAAGCCCATGGGCTAGACGGCATTCCAAATCGAGTTCTGAGAACTGCAATCCTGGAACACCCGGGTATGTTCAGGACCACTTTGCAGAAATGCATAGACGAAGGAACTTTCCCGACAACTGGAAACGACAGAAGCTGGTGTTGCTGCCGAAACCGGGAACACCCCCTGAAGATTCGTCGGCAAATAGACCTATATGTCTGCTGGACACCGTCGGCAAATAGACCTTTATGTCTGCTGGACACCGTCGGCAAATTACTAGTGAAAGTAATACTGAACGGGCTTACGAACGGTTTTTCAAACATGCAGTAATCGTTACTGCGCCGTGGTTACCTTGGACGTAAATAATGCCTTCAACAGGACAAGCTGGGACGCGCTCGTCAGTTCGTTGCACAGCATGAAGGTTCCGGTATACCATTGCCGAGTCCTGAAGAGCTACTTACAGAACCGCACTCTGATCTACGAAACAGACAGAGGAGATGAAAGGAGGACAGTTACGGCGGGCGTTCCTCAGGGATCTATACCCAGTATAAATTCTAGGTTAGAATAATTTTCACTTCAAGTGTTTGAAACTAAAAACCAAAGGAGCAAGCATTTGCTGAAAATAGCATGCATGAAGTTTTAATAGTATTTGAGAAGGGTGAAAAGTGAGAGGAACTCGGTCGTGTATGTCCTTAATGTAATCCCATGAGGATACCAGGATGTAGCAGGGTTTTTATTTCTCAGCTTGAGTTGTTTCTTTGCCATCACTACTGACAAAGTGGAATTTGAGATCCACAAAGCCTTCCAAAAATTTAGGGTGGTGAATGTTTCCAGCGTGTTTGCTAGGAAGTTTGACAAGAAATTGAATAATCCAGCAAAAAAACACACCTGTCACTGGTTGCATCAAGTATTCGAGACTCTTGACGTCGTTAGTGCACTCGTCGAGTAGGGACCGCAGCACACTTTGCAACTCAGTTGCCAATCTTTTCAATGATATGAGGCCACGGATGTTAATCTCCACGATCATCCGGTGATTCTCATAGCGTTCGAAGATAATCGTCCAGGCTTGAGCGTAGCTGCCCTCGTTTATTATTTTCGCATTAAGGACACCTGCCGCTGCTCCCACCGATGCCCTGTCAGGTGGTATAACTTAATCGCATTGGAACCACGGGAAGATTCTTCACGGCATCACTTTTTCGCACTGTTCTGTCTCAGCAGGAAGATGAAATTTCACATATTCTCTCGCGGTCGCGCGCATTTGGAAGTCCAATCCGGCTCGAAGGACCATATGTTCGGTTGGAAGAAAGAAAATCGGCTGACTCAGGGTGGACTGTGTGTAAACAAAATATTTCCGTACGAAATATCGTAGAGATAAACAACATATATTCACAAGGCTTTCGGATGGTCGAAATGATAACGCGGCATTACAGATTTCCACTAAAAAATATGGCTCTCACTATAATTTAAAATCATCGCGAAGATAAACCATAACAATATAATGTGTTCCTCTACAGTTGCCAAGAATGTTGTGTTCAAAGATAAAGGTACACTTTTACGGACTTGAATGTCCACCATGTCAAGTAGTTCCGACGCACTGATAAAGGATGCTTATATTAGTATGGGATATTTGTTGTATATATGTTAATATTATCATGTTTTCCTTTTGTACATGTCGCAGATTAGCAGATTAGGAGTCTTCTTCACGCAAAAGAGCACTTGGCGAACAACCAAAATCAAGATATAACAAGCCGATAACGCCTAGTTCCGGATTCTACTTACGTACTTCCATATGCGACTGATTTCCACCATTACTTAACACTTTCTCAAACTCAACTTATAGCAGGCTTTAACTTTTGCACTTCCGTCGATTTTTTTGCAGCATTTCCACCCTTGATTTGATGGAAAACGATTGCGAAAAATGTTCGTCTATGGAACAAACCGAAACAGTAGTAGCGATGAATTGGTTAAGAGTGATCTCCCAAGCATCCTCCGGTGAACGATCTTGTGTAGAATGTCGCTTCGGTGACGATGTTGGCTGTTCTGCCGCATTGGAGCCTGATGGATTACCATTGGGGTCCGTCTGGAGCAAAAAAAAAACATGTTTGAGGCTATCTTGAATTCGTATTCAATTATCTTACTTCGGCTGGGTTCGGGAATGTCAACTGGGTAAGGCTGTCAAAGCTGTCTTCACTTTTATTCAGAAAGGCATACTTCCCCAGATCAATTAATTTGTTGTCTGGAAATAGCAAAACATTTGATAAAAATCACAGGATGCAGAATACTCATCATAGAACCTACAAGCTTGCTGCACTTCACTATCGGCTACCCGTCTGCCCTTATTGAGAATCTCCAGCAGTGTAGTCCACAGTGCCAGGAAATTTTTCTGTGTCATGTTGGGAATGGTTTTGTTGGTAAAATTCGAGTCCGGCTCATCCAGGAATATCCGAAGACTACTGATACTCCTCGTTTCATTGCCGGCCAACCGCCTTCCGTTGGTCGTCGTACTGCTGCTTGCATCTTCGTAACTGATCCTATTGAAACCCAAATCGCTGAGATCCGATCGCGAACCGTACGATTCGCCTTCTCCCTGATTGGCATTGCTTGTGGAGGCTTTGTCGGCGTGGCTACCGGACGCAGCACCTAGTGCCGAGCCGCTGCTGTGTAGATCCACGTAGAAAATAGACGACGTTTCAGCGTTGGCAGATGATTCGTCAATGGATAGGGACGGAGTGGCGTTGAAATGAGACAGTGAAAGATTTTCCACGTCCGTTGCTTCCAGGCTGATGTCGATCGGCGATGGAAGCGATTTGATGGTTTCGATTGGATTGTCGCTGGAAAGGAACGAAATACGCGGTTTGTGATAAGTATTTTGACTTGAAATTGGGTCGAAGAGTAATTGTGCATTTTCCAATAAAGCTGAAGCTTAAAACTATAAAAAAATGGGAGCGTCATGAAATGGTCGGCTTTTGAAGGTTAATAACTCATACATTCCTCGTTAAAATGTCTTACCTTAGCATGAACCGAGTGGAAAACTTTCTATGCGTCTTCTGAATCATTCAATTAAAATTGTTCATGATAGTAAACTTTTGAAAAGATTAAAAATAAAAGGTCATGTCTTATAATTACGTTTTCCATGCTAAATTTACCAAATGCATAGTAGCCTGGGACAAAATTTAAATTCCAGTTCCCTAATGATTTTCGGAAGCCTTTTGGACCCTGGACTGGACCCTGGAAAAAACAGTCCAATGAGCCGTTCGATTGGATAGCAATCAGTTTCAGCTTAATTACTTTTTCCACAAGCGTCGGATCGCTTTGCGGTCTTCTAAGAAAAGTTTCTTTGAAAAATTTCCCAGCAAGTTAAGGGATTGATTTATTTTTAGAGGACAACGGGTCACCTCGTCAGATATTTCTTTGAAAAGGTAAGTTTTCCCATATAAAATACTATGGAAAATTAAAACTGCGAGCGCTAAAATATAGTTTCACCGATCGAGTTGAAATTTTGCACAGTTATTATAGGAACCAAAAGGCTCCCAAAAATCAATAGGGAAAGAAAATAATTTTGTTTCATATATCCGTGTCCCAGGCTAATGCATAGTGTTTCCCTATCACAGATTACAAATTCAAGCAACCGGGGTCGCAGCAAATGATGTATATAGGGGTGCACCTTCGCCAAATGCTTCATTTTCTCGGCTGTCTTCGAGCTGAAGGGAGCGGTGAGGAGCCAGCGTTAGACAGCCAGGTGACGATCAGCCTATGGTCAGGCAGCGGATGGCAAGACAGCCGTTTGCGTAGCCAGTGAAGAAAAAACTATCTGATTTGAAAGAAGACCGAGAAGCCTTAAATTTGGTCGTGTACATGGTCACTATTTAAGAAATAATTGGAATGCTTGTTCCATCCGGAACAAAGTCATTGAGGTCGGTGACTTCCTTAACAAGAAAGACATCGTCACGGAGACGCACCCTAAACTTGAAACTTAGCGCCCCCATCCCAAGCTACCGGATTGTGCGATTTGGTCGTTGCGCAACAACATCAACTGCCTCCTGCTTCCGAGCTTCCAGCTGCAGTTTATCGAAGCCATCGGAGTTGAGATATAATCTTCCACCAGCCCTATCACCATCATCGCGGCCTATTGTCTCAAGCAAGCCAACTCCGCTAACGGGACAGCAGCGGTCTTACGAAACGATATCTGCGAGCTAACTCGGAGACAAGGGCAGTTTATCATCGCCGGCGACTTGAACGCGAAACACGAAACCTGGGGGAACACCCAGCACAACCGAACTGGCACCATTCTACAGGAGGACCTGGAAGAGAGCCATTACACCGTACTGGGCCCGGATACTCCCACTCAAATATTGACATCTTCCACACCAACATGGGCCGATCGTGCCGATCTATCCAGTGGTGGCCGATGTTGGCTCCTCAGTCAACCGGCATCGAATCACCAGGCGGAATGACCATCGACGACAACATCGATTTCGACGTGCACCTTGAGTCGGTCGATGATTTTAACTGCAACTGCAGAGCATCGATAGATCAGGTGAGCAGGTCATAGACCCACGCCAACCGAAGGCAATTCCAGAGAACTGGTCTGCCTACCAAAAAAAGCCATTGTAATCCAATGACTAAAATGGTGGACCTCTGAAATGATGATTTTTCCAACAAGATCCGCGCTCTCCCAGAATGTGCAAAGGCCTTTTGGAAGTTGACTAAACTTTTGAAAACTAAGCCAAGGCACATTCTACCGTTTATCCCACTAGACATCAATGGCTCTAAGGATCGTTTGATAACTTCCACAATCTCAGTCCACACGAAGCTGCCGATTTCTCGGAGGCGATGGAGATCACAGCTGAAAAAATGTTACCTATATCAAAACCTCAAAGAACATGAAGGCCCCAGGTTTCGACAACATCCTGAACTTGGAACTCAAGCGGATAGCTATATCTTTAAGCTACTTGCTACTTACATTTCAGTTCCTATTTGATCTCTTTTATGTCTCTTTTCTTAGGCACTCAGTCACTACCAGCCTTGTAAATAAATTTGTAATTCAGCGCTAACAGTCAGAATCGAACAATATCGAGAGATCGCAGTAAGCTTTGCGCGCGGACGGTGAGCTGTCACGGTTTTTCTGTTATCCGCGTTTGTAAATTTTGAAGTCAGAATTATATTTCTTCTCCCGGATTTCACTGTAGCTGGCCGTCGGAAGGTGGATAAGATCTCGTGCCAAGCAAAAGCTGCTTACTTTTCAAGCGTAAGAAAATTGTGCGAGTTGAATTTTGTGCATCAGGAAATGAGCACTGCTAAATTGGCTCCAGCTGCAACTGCAGTAACAATAACAACGAGGGAAACGACAACCACCAAGACTCCGCTGCAAACGGGGACCTCCTCGTCGGGGTCACACTCCCAACTGCAACATATGTACGGGAAAATCGTTCTCACGTTGGAAAACTGTTTGCTTCCGGAGCTGAGGCTTGATTTGACGGCCTCACAAGCGGACGGCTTGGATCAGGACACGGAACTAGGCTGTAAATTGATTCTGACCGCTGGGTTGTTGCTTAAGCTACTACAGGAGAAGCTAGGAATCGGCAAGGAAACAACATGCATAAGTGGTGAGATCTAAACAATTATAAATAAATATTAAATTCATACTACTAAATACGTGCCATTATCAAAAAGGAACATGTTGCTATAATGGAACTGTAAACATAATGCAAATATTCAATATTCGAATACTTTTTCAACCAGACGTATCAGTTTTGTAAACAAAGAGGGGAAATAAGATTCAAACGTTAACTTGAAATTCTTAGCACTTTCATGCCATCTAGGGTCAACAACACAAGGAATAACATTTCTCTAACATTAAAGCTATGTCCATTTAGAATCAGGAATAATAAAACCATCTGTATCTCGGTAACGGATTGACGTACAAATAAGTTTAATACATCAAAATAAAGGTAATTCACTGGTCTTTAAGGAAAAAATATCAATACAAATAATTTCACTTCGTATCTGATGAAAATTCGCACTTTCTTCTTTATTCCTCCCATCAAACGCTGCACACCTCCGGAGTCAACTTGCTTGGCACATTTGTTCCACATTTTGTTCATGTGAGTCGCATCCCGAGCCGTTTTTTCACTTTTCTTAAGCTTCCACTTCATTATTGCCCAAAATCTCTCGATGGGCCGGAACTGCGGGCAGTTGGGTGGATTTATGTTTTTATCGATGAAATCTACGTTATTGTCGCGGTACCACTGGATGACTCCCCGACTGTAGTGGCAACTCGCCAAATCTGGCCATAACTTCACAAGACCTTTATGGGCTTTAATGAAAGGTAGTACGCGGTTTTTTGAGGCATTCTTCCTTGTACAGCTTCGAATCCATCGTCTTATTCGTCACGAACACTTTGGTCTTTGTTCCACAGCTGCATGTCCCTTACCTAATCATCAGTTTTTTGGCAAATTTGTCCATAAAAGCAAACTTAAACTTCGCAGGAAGTTCGCAGGAACATCTCCTCGTGCCGTCGCCATGTAGAATTTTTGGCCAGGAAGCTGTCCGAAATCCATTTTGACGTAGGTTTCATCGTCGATGAGCCGGCATCCTTGGTACTTCGTCAAAACCAGCTGGTACAATTTCCGAGCTCAAGTTTTGGTTACGAAACTTTGCTTCAACGTTCTGTTTGGTTGCTTGCTGGCTCGATAAGAACGATATCCTGCTCGCAAACGAATTCTTCGAACGGTACTGCAAGCAGCAGCGTATTTTTGTGCGATTTCATTATCTGATAGTCCAGGGTTTGCTCTGACGGTTCTAAACACCTTCTGGTTCAGCTTGCGGTCATATGTTCCACTGCGACGCTTACCTTGAGGAACTCGATCCACGCTCTTTCGCTCCCTGAAACGTTTGAGCACATCACACACGGTTGATTTGGCAATTTTCAACGTTTTTGCGATTTTTATTGCGGACCACGTTGGATTATCAACGTGGGTGTGCAGATTTTTTTCTCTCCTCTCGGCTTCCACCTGGAATAACTTTTGACTTACTGCACGAAACACCGTGAAGTTTATACCACCGAAAGTGGGCGCCTTGTTAAACAAACCGCTGTAAAAGAATTTCTGCAGCGGTCACTTTCCGCGCCGCTGCAACACAATAAGTGATTCCGGATTCTAACTGGACAGAACTTTATGGTGATGTTGCTTTCTGTGAGAATGCTGAGAGTTTAGATTGAACCTTACTTCCTCTCTTTGTTTTCAAAATCGAATACGTCTGTTTGAAAAAGTACTCGAGAATTGATGTTGGCATTGTGTTTAGGCGGGGCTTGCTGTACGAGACAGTAACCTCGGAATGGACGTGAGTGACCTGTCATTCTGAAATGGGTCACTGGATCCCAACAGAGCTATCACATAAACTCCCGGCCTTAACATGTTTACAGCATGTGAGTAGAATAAGCACAATATTATTCATTGCTGCCGACTTTTTTCTTACATAACAGCACTGCCGGACAGTGGGAGTTGGATTACACACACACACATACACACACACACACACACACACTCTCACACACTCTCTCACACACACACACACACACACACACACACACACACACACACACACACACACACACACACACACACACACACACACACACACACACACACACACACACACACACACACACCGAAGTTTAACACACAACAAGCCTACCCAATCTTGATAACCGACTTAGCTACTTCCCCTTGTGGTGGAAGTTAGCTAATGTCATCCCCATCCGGAAACCAGGGAAAGATCCATCCTCTCCCAAGAGCTATAGATCAATCAGCCCTCTCAGCATTATCAAAGTTGTTTGCGAAAGCAATCTACCGTCGGCTTATCGCATCTGCTGACGAGCTCAACATCGACAGACAATTTGGCTTCCAACGTGGTCGTACATCAGTCCACCAACTGAACCGAGTCAACAACATCCTCAGGCGGAACAAGTCTGTATCGAAATCATCTGCTATGGCACTTCTCGACATCGAGAAGGCCTTTAACAACGTAGGGTATGGTGGCCTGGAGTTGAAGCTTAAATGATACAATCTCCCCATCTTCCTGGTAAAGATAACTATCTGTCAGACAGGACATTACGTGTTTTGCTATATGATGCAGATTCCGATGCACGAGAGATCTCCACCGGTATTCCGCAGGGACGTAAACTTCTGTGTAACCTGTTCACCTCGGACATATCCCCGCTCCCAGAAAATGGATCTCTGCCTTTGTTCGCCGATGATACCGCAGGCGTCCACAAGGGTAGGGTAACAAGAGCACTTACCGCGAATGTCCTATCAGAATACTGAATGGAATGGAAGCTGAATGGAAGATCTGTATCAACGCAACGGAGTCCAGCTCATCCTCTTCCCATACTCCTATTCTCCCAGACTTGTTCCGCCTGTGATTTTAAAATGAGCTTAAACAACACAACGATGGAATGGGTCAACTAAGCTGTGTAGGTTCATATGCTGGCCGACTATGCTGCATATGTTTTGATTATTTTCAATTCTTACTGCCCACGTTTCTTTCACGTCATTAAGCAGGCCAATGCTTTCGAAGAGTTCTGATACTATGCAGAATTTTTTCAGGTCAGCAGCAATTCGATGTCGTCTGCGCGGATTGCATCCACAAGTTGTTCCTGTTGATGAAGCAGTTTTTACACGTCGGCTTCCTTCCGTAAAATGAAATGGCAGTCAGCACACAAAGGTATCATATATACGGTGATAAAATGCTCCCGTTGTCGTTGAACACCGACGCAGGCAGCATGGTATCTTTTGTTACAAAACTTGCATTTCCATAGGAAGCGGTCGTCGCTAGTGCTGCACGACATAACACCGCACGGCATGATTAACTATTCTTTAAAATGTTCGCCGCGATACGATTTACAAAGGTCAGCGAAACGTTGTCAAAAGATAAAAAATAAATAAATGCAAACGCGTCCGCTCCCAAAGACTGTTCGTGAAAAAAAGCTTATGTTTCTGTTTATGCTGTTTCAATCAATCTTCAACGCAAAACTGCTCGACCAGAGATCGTATCCAGCCTCCTCCAGCATGGTTTTTTTTCTGTGTAGCTGAGCTGAGAGAGTATTCAGTGAATCCATGGAATATTCTAATTTATTCGTACTTCGACACCCTGGTCTAATTACGAGAGAGAATAGTGCCGGTGCCTAATAATATGAATCATGTCCACCAAAGGATACTCGACTTACCTGAAGAAACTCTCGGCTTCCGTGGCGACTTCCGTATCGGAATCCTTCAACTCCGTCTGGCTGCTGTTTTCGATTTCCTTTGACGACAACAGCGGAGGTAGATGCAGAATGTACAAGAGTTTCAGCTTCTCCGTAGCACGTTTTGAGCAAATGATTCCCAGCGCAAAAATGAGCTGCTTGAATTCGAGATATCCGGAAACCTGTTTGTCCATCAGCTGAATCATAAGATTATGAATTAGATTCTGGATCCGAATGGAATACTACGGAATTCTCACTCTAAACAATTTTTCAGCTATATCAATATTTTGCACGTGACCCCAAGGTGTAAGATCGATGAAAAGCCTCCGGAACGTATCGAAATCTACCCGGAAACAGTCGTATCGATTGTCCCGAAAACACTTCTTGGCATCCTGCAACACGGCAGCATCGTAAACTGGTTCAACTCCGTTGATAGACGATTGGCGACTGCTGTTTTTGAGATTCTGTTTTTCATCCTTTGTGTAGCATAGAAGCATTCGTAGCTCCTGGGCGTCAAAATACCTAGAATTTAATTGTTTTTCCATAATCATTATTTAAGATAAATACAAAAATGACCACTAATCCCCACTTCAAATTTTCGAAGGCACAAATCTAAGGAACCAAAAAGATTTATATGTCAACTTTAATAGGATTCTTGCTGCACTGCATTGTCTTCTTAGATTTGTGCCTTCGGAAATTAAACGTGACGATGCGAATTCGCCATGATGGCGGTCATTTGTGTATTCCTGCAACCTTCACTTTAGAGGGTCATCGAAAGTTACCCATTTTCCTTGAAGTTTTTGACAAAACTGTTTTCTAGATCCTTCTCCAACTGATGAACCGTCAAGCGTCGATGTTTGTTCCGGAGTTCCTCAATTTTCTGTGATGTTATTGCTTTCCCAAATCGGTGATATGCTTCGTAGATAAGCGTTTGCACTGATTGACTCTGGAAAAATCATTAAACAAATCAAAAATCTACTCATAGTAAATCCAGGTTTTGCTTCTACCCTCGCTTGATTCCTATCTTTGTCGATAGTTTTGGTCTGCTGCACCTCGTCGTTGAAGATGCCCATCAGAAAGTTGGACAGCAATTGCATGGCTTCTCCATCATCGTTACAGTTTAAAAGTTTCTCCTGATTCCATTCCAGGATTTTTAAAGCTATCTGTAATTACATCCAAATGTACAACCTGTTCGCTCTGTAAACCATGCCCCAACCTACAATGAATATCACTTTCGCTCCATCACACAGAAAGCAGTCGATTATGTGCAGCGCACTTTCGTATGGCATCACGCTGAGAAAGATCGTCAAGAACCAGGATAGCGAAATCATCCGGATCATGCCTAGGTCACCCAACTTTACATGCAGATTCGGCAGATGACTAGCGATCAGCTCATCCAGCAAGCCCTGGTCAATCTGTGCTCCGACCACCTTATCATTGTAGTAATCCGGAAGCAACGCTTCGCAGAGGCAACTCAATATCCAGAAGGCATCTTCCTCATCGCAGTAAATTAGAAACACCGATGAAACGATGTTCATTGCTTGGCAGTAACCGATCTCTGGATTCCTCAGAGCATATGCCTGCAAAACCCGTCGCAGAGCCATAATGCCAATGTTTGTCTGAAACGCTGGATGTTCCGGCAGCGATCTATGCAGGTCTCGTTCGATTTCCTCAAACGTCGACGATTTTTGAGTATCCTTGGCCCGCTGTACCAGATCTTTGTACAGTCCCGGATTGATCAGTTTCATATGTATCGCACCGGAGAAGATCATCCACACTTCACGACGCAGTTGATCCGGAATGCCATCGATAACCAGATTGATGGTTTCTGTTGTCCGGAACATCGATACGCCGCGCCCGTAGATGGAGAAGTGTTCTTCCCATTTTTTTAGCTGTAAAAAGGCGTTTATTCTGGACTAGGAGAAATCCGAGCAACTTTGATATTTAGCGAAACGAACCTTTTCAGCTTGCAGATCATCAAACGCCTTGTTATCCGGATCCTTGAACAGATGCATCAGTGGCTCTTGTTTTGTCCAGTCAATATCATCGGCGGGTCTAGTTGGACTGAAATGTTCAATGATTCCAAAATATAGCTTGGCATTATCCCTATTTTCGACACAACTTACGTGACTGTTTTGGACAACAAATCCGAAATTCGGCTAATCAGAAAATCACGATCAAGTATATGCGAAAACAGAAATATATTGGCATCCGACGTCGTAACAATAATCCGATTGCTAAACCGATCGTATGTTTCTTCCTTCTTTTCGACGCTCTGAAATCACCGCATGATCTATTAGTCTCCAACAAGTTCCCACCACCCAGAACACGAAACTCACCACAATCTTATTCAAAGGAATGACCAACCCCACCAATCCGTAAACGTCGCTCCTGAAACACAGATAGCCCTGCGATAAGTAGATCATCCCGTTGACGTGTTTCTTGGTGTACGGTGTCCACAGCGCTGACGTTATTCTCCCGTCCAGAATCTCGACGACTGGGAGCCGAAAATGCGATCGATATTCATCCGACAACTGTCGGGTCGTCAAATCTCGCAACAACATCGTCTTGAACCCAACATTTTTCTCCATCTTCCGTCCCACTACCGGATCATGATCCACAATCGGCCGGCCCGGATCTTGAATCAACTTCTGCATCGTAATCTTGCTCAACTGCTCAATCAAATTGTACACCTCCCCGGGTGGGTACAGAAATGCAAATTTGTACTCTTTGTTTTGTGAAGTCTTGATCGTTATCATCGTGCCGGACTTTTTGATATCCGTCAGTTCATTGTACCTAAAGCGCAGCTTGCTTTCCGCGCCAAACATATACGAATAGAAGCAAAGATTGTTCAACGACAGATACATTTGACCCTGCCGGGGAACACTCTTGATGTAACTGCACGAATAGTAACTGACCAACTTTTCATCCTCGGGCATCTTAAACTTGTCCCGAAACTTGTTGACCACGATTTGGAAGCTAGACGGATCGACCATTTCTTCGCTAGTGCGCGAGTTGTGTGCCAGCAGTGATTGGATTTTGCAAATCGTGAAGTTTGTGATTTCCTCTTCCGTTTCCATTTCGTTGATCACTCGGAATAGGTTCTTCGAGAGCCACTCCCAATCTTTGAGAATCGCTTCCAGTGTGATGTCCGAGGCAATTTCTGTGAGTGTTATGGAAAGAATTTAAAGAAACGAAAATATTATGAAATTATCTACAACAGTTATCAGTACTTTTCAGATGAAATTGTATTAATAACAATTACTGTAATAAACTTGATTAAATAAAATGTACAACAATTGTAGAAGTAGCTGAATCCTGTTTTTTTTTATATTAACTTTAAAATTATTCTCAGCAAGTAAAATTCGTTCTCATGGACAGTGTAAACTTAAGAGTAATTTATGATATGTTGCTCTGAATTTACTGAATTAGTTGTGGATAAAATATCACGCCGATTTATCCCACTGGAGCTTTGAATTGTTCCTGGGAAACAAATATTCATTTACTTTTCAAGTGATAAAATCCCACTTGTGTCGAATTATGTGTTTTGTAATCGGGGAGAGTTATGCATCAAGCATTTTAACATCATGGGTTCTGCCTTAGCTCAGCCGGTAAAGGCGCGGCTACAAAGCAACACCATGCTGGAGGTGGCTGGGTTCGATTCCCGGTCTGATCTACTATTTTTTCGTTAAGGAATATGATTGTACTTGCCTTGCCACACAATCATACTGATGCAAAAATGGTACCTGGCATCGAAAGCTCTCAATTAATAACTGTGGAAGTGCATTTATAACACTAAACTGAGAGCAAGCAATAAGCTAATTGCGAAAGCAATAAGCTTGAAACGCTAAGAAAGAAGAAGATTTTAACATCACTTGACCTACATTTTTCGAAAGTTTACAAGAGCTCAGTTGAAAATCTGAGACAATAATGTTAAGAGTAAACAAACAAAAATCATCCACAAACATTTCACAATATCTATGAGCGAACAGAGAAACCACGACCATCGTAAAACAAAAGCGTGTAACGGAAAAAGGCAACGCACAAGATGAATCATGAATCGTGTCATTCTTATCGCAACTCTTGCGAAAGTAACAACATATTGCAAATGGTTAAACTAGCTTCTCGCTGTTCATAGTCAACTTACACTATCGACCGGAACTGATTAAATAGTACTGAGCTGGTGGACGCATAACTGTCCCATGTTGCAAATCATCGATTTCGAACAAAAAATGCCAAGTCGATTTGTCTAGTGCGTCCATATTTGAGTAATATTCAACTAGTATGTTCCGAATGGTAGCGTTAGGCATAAAAAATAATCCAAACGCTCCAAAAGTCGCATGGGACAATTATGCTTCCACCGGGGCAGTACACCCACTCCAAGATTGAACAACACTACCTACCTATTACGGCAATAATTCAACTTCTTACCATAATAAAGTCCCGTCGATGGCTGGACATGCAAGATTCGGTAGGGCGAAGGTTTCGTGTCCAAAACATTGTCCAATGTGCCAACCAAGATCGAGGATAATCCTCGCTGACTACCGTGCCCTTTACGGTGCTGTAGCAGGAAGTAATTCGAAGTGGTCAGAGTACTTTCGGTGACCCTGGAAAAGGAAAGGTAAACGCGAAACAAAAACAAAAATACAGGTTGAGGAAAAATCGATCACCGCTCGATAAGTACAGGTACTGCACAATCTCGGATATTCGAAGCAAGGATGGTACTTACCAGAGTGCGAATGGCATCGCACACTCCCGCGGTGGAATCCACATCTTAACGAGACGTTTTCACGGCCCAAGCGGAGTTTATCGAGATTTTTTCCACCTAAATTTTTCAAGCAGATAATGAGTGTATTTGCATTTTTGTTGCAATTATTTTTGTGATGAGAGGTTGTCAACAACGAGATGGAGCTTGTTGATAATTTTTGACATTACTTCTAGACAAAATCGTCGAAAGGTCGAAAGTAGCAATTGTAAACAATGACTTAAAACGTAAATTTCCTGGAAATGCCAGGTTGCTAACATCTATATCTACTACCGACGGGAAGGTTATAACTCCCTGTATCTGTTTCTGGTGCTATTTTGTATGTAGGAGCAAGCAGATCCCAGAAAAATACACTAGAAGTCATTGTTTACAAATATTACTTTCGACCTTTTGACTATTTTGTCTAGACTTATTTCAGCTGATGGATTTGGTGCAACGTTTGTAAAGACAAGGTACAATGATTTTTATTAAACCGTTCCAGTTGAAAACTGGTATGAGCCACTAGCGGCAATCCTGAATTACAATACTATAGGAAACAATCAAGTGAATAGGTGATTAATATGGATTGTACATTTTGTAGTACAATTCCATTAATGGCATTGATATCATAGAATCAATTGTTAATGAAAATTTTACAATATAGAATTGTTAATAGAATAGGAGGGGTGGTATGCATCTTAATAATTGTAAATACAACTTCCTCGTGCAAATTTTCCACACAGTGTAACTACCCGCATAACGAAAAACTATTTGCTATATAGTCAAAACTATATTTCGAATGTAAGAAATATTATCACATTTTATGTTATTGTTATAGAACAGTTAAATCTCATTTTCACCATACAACCTCTACATTAACACATATTGTTAATGTATGCCATATTGTCATTGAAAGGTTTTTTATTGTCTGCACTTGGTCTGGATTATATACCAACTTTTTGGCATACAGTACAGCAAAAATTTTGTTCGTGAAAATTGCCATATTTTTATGGTAACCTAACTTAATCGCCTATTCAGCATATTGTTATTTGACCTTTTACCATCTGACATATTGTTAAAAGCATAAAGGAGATTGTTAGTTTATAGTTGTCAACTATAAGGGTAAATGTCGTAACATTAACGGAAACGGTCGTCAACAATAAGGGAAATTGTCCAGGAATGGTTTGTGATTATGCGGGTAATTACGTGGAAAATTAGTTTTCCACTAATTAATTCATTGATATATTTTTGCATTTCTTCCCAAGCTTCGAAACAAGATCCATAAAGTAGAACAAGCAAGAACAGAATTTGCTTCACTTAATTTTTATAATTATCACTGTATTTTAAGATGTTGCTCAGAGTTAATTCGATCTTTTTGAATGTGTGTTTTAACCTACGCACGCACATCCCTAATAAAAATCATATTAAAAATTTCATAGAATCTATTGTAAAACTACAGTGAAAAGAATGGTAGAGACTGTAGATTCTATTATTTTCAACGATAAAGTAACAATTGAACTTATTGTTTTCAGCGATAAAATCTATTGTAGATGACAAGCTTACAATAGATATGGAGGGTTTTTATGTATTTTAGCAATAAAAAAAAACATTTTTTTTCTCAAACAGTTTCAAACAAAAATCATTTGCTTAATTGTTTTTTTACTGTTAAAATGTTGTCTACGATAGACGCTATTGTCTATGTATTATGGTGAGAATAGAGTCATTTTAGTAGAACTATACTTGAACAGGATGGTTTATTGTCCAACAACAAAACTAATTACAATTTTATGGTTTTGTATTGTAATCCTATTGTAAATTTTTATTCGGGTTAGCATAGCATCAATAAAAATCTCGATAAAGTTCAATCATAGACTAACTCTAAGACCAGTAGGTCCCGAACAAAAACGATATTTGTCTTGGCTCAGTCAGTACTAGCACATCGGTCCCAAGCTCGGTCCCAAGCTCAATGATTCGCCCCTAACAACGAAGCTCACACCAACACATTCTCAAATGTTGTGTCAAAATAACATAGTGAATCAAAACAACAACCAAGATACTAGTACCGGAAGGTACCGAAAAGCGCAAGAATTATTTCAAGGTGCAGACTGCAAGGTATACTTCGGACCTAGGGGTTCAACAACAGTGAATCAATTTCAAATCGCTAGTTGCACATTGATTGTTGGTTCAATTCCACATCGATTTATTCGATAAATTCAATTTAAAGTATTTTAACTACAGCTAGGGAAAATATGACCTCATTATAAGTCGTTCGGAAAGTTATCACGTTAAGGCCAGTACCGACTTTAAAAGTAGAGAGGTTACGGAATTGTGTTCAATATAACCAAGCGGAATTTCAACAAAGGACCTTTCTCGTCAGACCTAACCCCATTTTTTATATTTTTATTTGAAGGCAATCAACTTCTTATTGCGTTTGCGTTAATAGCTTTTTTTCTATGCACTCCTCATTTTGTTACAAATTTTTGAAAGCTTCAATTTGTTCCACATTTTATGGTGAATATAACCAACAATCAATATGCAACTAGCGATTTGAAATTGGTTCACTGTTGTAGAACCCCTTGATCCGAAGTTCACCTTGAAGCCAGCACCTAACTATACATATTTGCGCCTTTGTTTTGATTTGCTGTGTTATTTTGACAGAATATTTGAGAGTGTGTTCGTGTGAGTTCATTATTAGGAGCGCATTATTTAGCTTGGGACCGAGCTTGGGACCGATGTGCTAGTACTGACTGAGCCAAGAAAAAAGTCGTATTTGTTCGGGACCTACTGGTCTTAGAGTTAGTCTATGATATAACCATGTGGAACAAATATGAGGCGTTTTGGCAACTCTGTAAAGTGGAGAAATTATTTTCACCATGAAATACAAAACTTTTTTGGCAACACAGCGGTACTTTGTTTATATACAACGAAACGCAAAAAAAAAACATCTCCGCAAAATGTCGATGCAATGAATTTTACACGATTGATTTTACCCAGTCTGCTGCAGAAAATCAACATTCAGGTGCAAATCGACATTGGTGAACTTCAGATGCAATCAACCAGCAGCGTTTCCTACTAAGGAGTGTATCGAAAATAAGCTATCCACAAACTTTCTTTCAAATTATGTTGAAAACCGATATTTTATTCATGCAAAAAATTGATCCTTTATTGTACGAGGTTAAACTTGAACATAATGAAGACCGGATGAAATTTAAGTTATTCCTTCACGAATTTTCGAACTTTGGATCGAATGCTCTTCATCAAGTTCCGGACAAGTGTTGCATCGCATTTTTTGGACGCTTGAGCCCGAATTTTTTTGAACTCCTGCATGTTCCCAGCTGCCTTACTAGTCTTCTTGAAGCCCCCCTTCACGATTGCCCAGTAACGTTCGATGGGTCGAAGCTGAGGGCAATTAGGTGGATCGATATTTTTCTCAACGAAATCTATACCCTTTTCCGCAAGTCAATTGAGAGTGGTTTTGGCATAGTGAGCCGACGCTAAATCCGA
Source organism: Aedes koreicus (assembly GCA_024533555.2). Classification (NCBI taxonomy): domain Eukaryota; kingdom Metazoa; phylum Arthropoda; class Insecta; order Diptera; family Culicidae; genus Aedes; species Aedes koreicus. Next base: position 321,967 of record JAHHFK020002597.1, on the reverse strand, counting down.
CCAAAACAGTGGAGGTGTACTATGCTTCTTATATAAAGGCAACAATCTCTTCTGGAGACACTCAGATCGATAGATTTCCGCATTTATAGTTCCGGTAGTGTAAAAAATGGTTGACTTCAAACCACAGGAACATATTGCTTGCCATACCAGTACCTTTCGACCGAATTTCTCCACTTGAATCGACCTGTCCGCATCGCTCACATCCTCCCCAACGACGGCAGTAAAGTATTGTGAACCTGGAAGGGTTTTTGAGTCCTCCTTTACATAGGTCTCATTGTCCATCAAAACGCATACATCCGGACGCTGCAAAAGACGCGAATACAATTTCCGGGCCCTTGTCACTTCTTCTGTTCTGCACTTTGTTTCGAGATTTTCTGCTTCTTGTAGGTCTTCAGGTGGTTTCGCCTCTTGATATGCTGGATCATTCCGACACTCGTTCCTGCTTTTTTGGCCAAATCACGTATTGACATTGATTTGTTCTTCATGATTAGAGATACCACTTTCTGCTCCAGTTTCGGGTTGGAAGAACCGGGTTTTCTACCTCTTCCTGGTAGCTCATCCAAAGAATAGTGTTCCCCAAACTTATTAATGATGGTTTTAACACTCGCATGATGAATTCCAAACCGCTTCGCCAATTTTCGCATAGTAATACCCTTCTCACTTAGCCATGTGTCCAGAACCTTAATTTTCACTTCCTTTTCAATACGCGACATTTTGAAAACGCAGAATTTGAACCGCACAAACAAGTAAACTAAAGAAAGCTGACAGTCAAACGCACAGCATGCAGTGTTCAGAGCATAAAAAACCATCACAAATACATGCGTACAACGCAAATGTATGTGGATAGCTTATATTCGATACACTCCTTACATTACCAGTCTGATCGAGAGGAAAATTGAACTACGTCAGGGACTGTACTACCAGACGGAGAATCTGCATCAAACCAAACCTTCTCCGACAGCGCATTTCGTGACGGACTCGTCCTCCACCACAACAGCGAAAAGGAAGATACAAACAAATGGTACACAGAAAAAATTCTTGTAGTAAAAACTACCATTTTACCCGACTATGCCTATCTTTAAAACTACCATGAAATTTCAGTCAAATTTACTACGTTAATGGTAAAACCTTCAACATTTGTGGTATATTTGACAGACTTCATACTGATGTCAACCGCACCATGGTCGATGTAATCGCAGGCATGGTAAAATCAAACGCATTTATAGTCAGGTGAAAATTGTTGGTGTTTGCGCTTAATTTAACCCTCGAAATGGTAGTATCTACTGCTGTTTTTTTTGCGTGTAGGCTAGGAAGATCAAGGAGAACACGGTCTTAGGGCCCTGCGTAGACAAAATCAGACTTGGTAGTCCCCAAGTAACCACGAGGCTATAATAGCTTGCATATAGAGGGCATATGCATTACGTCTAGTGCATCATTGAAGTTGGGTTAAAGCTGAAAAGGGCCCCACTAAGATTGAACTAATGCTATATCTTTTGTAATGCCATAAGACATTGCTAAAGTAGCATTATTGCATTGGTAATGCATCATTGCATTGGTAATGCATCATTACATTCTTAAAGCTAATCTAACGCTTCGTTACTTGACAACTGTTGAATTGATGCGATCCAGCATTAATGATGTTGGTTTTGTGTTGAATAACAGCAATAGTATAATGCTTGTGGTTACTTGGGTCGATTCTATACCCTAGTCGACAACCGTGCGGATTTTATCCTGCGAGTTAACTTGGAGGTAAAGAGGCCGGACAGGGTGGACACAGCAACGAAAAACCGTACATAGGTACAAATTAGGGCAGAGAAAACATAATCTGGGAAACAGGTGAAAGAAGTGAAGTAAATCGAACATTTCGATAAAGGATATTTGAATCCTTAAAAACGAATTCGGTCAAACGGCAAGAAAATAATAATTGAAATATTATGCATTATTTTATGACACAAATGCACCCTTCTGGTGTAAGCATAACGCGGGTGTGGCGTTAGGCCAACGAGAAGAAGACTAGCAAGAGTGGGTTCCAAATGATTAATGTCCCAAGTAACCACGAGGCTATAATAGCTTGCATATATAAAGGGCGATACGGTCAAAATTTGGTCAATATAAACTTGACGTATTTCTTTCAATTTTGCATTTAAAAAACCTGAACACCCCTCATTTTGAAGGTGTGTGTGTGTAGAATGTTGCTCCTATTTTGATTTTGGAATTCACTCTTCAGTTGTCAAAATGCCGTCCAAGCAAGAAGAGCAGCGTATCAAAATTTTGCTCGCGCATCGCGAAAATCCGAGCTACTCGCACGCAAAGTTGGCAAAATCCCTAAAAGTTGCCAAATCAACCGTTACAAATGCAATTAAAGTGTTTGGGGAACGTTTGTCGACAGCCAGGAAGTCTGGATCGGGGGGAAATCGAAAACCGGAAGCCGCTGAGACGACAAAGAGAGTTGCCGGTAGTTTTAAGCGAAACCCTAACCTATCTCTCCGAGATGCCGCAAATAAGCTGGGTGTATCGTCTACAACCGTGCATCGAGCCAAAAAACGAGCCGGACTATCGACTTACAAGAAGGTAGTGACTCCAAATCGCGATGATAAACAAAATACGACGGCCAAAGCGCGATCCCGGAGGCTGTACACGACGATGCTGACGAAGTTTGACTGCGTGGTAATGGACGACGAAACCTACGTCAAAGCCGACTACAAGCAGCTTCCGGGACAGGAGTTTTATACGGCAAAAGGAAGGGGAAAAGTAGCAGATATTTTCAAGCACACGAAACTGTCAAAGTTCGCAAAGAAATATCTGGTTTGGCAAGCCATATGTAGCTGTGGCTTGAAAAGCAGCATTTTCATAGCTTCCGGGACTGTCAACCAAGAAATTTACGTGAAAGAGTGTTTGAATAAACGTCTGCTGCCTTTCCTGAAGAAACACGGTTGTTCCGTACTGTTTTGGCCGGATTTGGCATCTTGCCATTACGGTAAAAAGGCCATGGAGTGGTACGCCGCCAACAACGTGCAGGTGGTTCCCAAGGACAAGAACCCTCCCAACACGCCAGAGCTCCGCCCAATTGAGAAATACTGGGCTATTGTCAAGCGGAACCTAAAGAAGACCAAAAAAACTGCTAAGGACGAGCAGCAGTTCAAGGCAAACTGGCTTTCTGCGGCGAAGAAGGTGGACAAGGTGGCTGTACAAAATCTGATGGCAGGGGTCAAGCGTAAGGCCCGGCAATTCGGATTTGAAAAAGCGGAAGCCTAACTGAATATTTTTCCTGAATTTTATACTAATTGAACTTGAAAAAGAAATTTAATTTGATTTTTTAAATAAACGATTTCACCGATTTACACGCGTTTTCCCTTGACCAAATTTTGACCGTATCACCCTTTAGGGCATATGCATTACGTCTAGTGCATCAATGAAATTGGATTAAAGCTTAAAAGGGCTCCACTAAGATCGAACTATAATGCTATATCTTTTGTAATGCCATAAGACATTGCTAAAGTAGCATTATTGCATTGGTAATGTATCATTGCATTGGTAATGCATTATTACATTCTTAAAGCTAATCTAACGCTTCATTACTTGACAACTGTTGAATTGATGCGATCCAGCATTAATGATGTTGATTTTGTGTTGAATAACAGCAATAGTATAATGCTTGTGGTTACTTGGGTCGATTCTATACCCTAGTCGACAACCGTGCGGATTTTATCCTGCGAGTTAACTTGGAGGTAAAGAGGCCGGACAGGGTGGACACAGCAACGAAAAACCGTACATAGGTACAAATTAGGGCAGAGAAAACATAATCTGGGAAACAGGTGAAAGAAGTGAAGTAAATCGAACATTTCGATAAAGGATATTTGAATCCTTAAGAACGAATTCGGTCAAACGGAAAGAAAATAATAATTGAAATATTATGCATTATTTTATGACACAAATGCACCCTTCTGGTGTAAGCATAACGCGGGTGTGGCGTTAGGCCAACGAGAAGAACACTAGCAAGAGTGGGTTCCAAATGATTAATGTCCCAAGTAACCACGAGGCTATAATAGCTTGCATATAGAGGGCATATGCATTACGTCTAGTGCATCATTGAAATTGGATTAAAGCTGAAAAGGGCCCCACTAAGATCGAACTATAATGCTATATCTTTTGTAATGCCATAAGACATTGCTAAAGTAGCATTATTGCATTGGTAATGCATCATTGCATTGGTAATGCATTATTACATTCTTAAAGCTAATCTAACGCTTCATTACTTGACAACTGTTGAATTGATGCGATCCCGCATTCATGATGTTGATTTTGGGTTGAATAATAGCAATAATATAATGCTTGTTTTTACTTGGGGTATTTCAGCAAATAACATTAAAAATATCCTGCAATTTGCAGATAAGCTAGGTTATGATGATAACAAAAGCTTATTGAAATTTCACGAACTTACGTTTACTATTCTTGCTCTTTCTTTCCCTCCTTCCTCTTTTCGTATCAAGCCGCTTGTTTTCCTTAGAAATAAATATTCTTCCTGAAATATATTTGTGTCTCAATTCTCAATGTAATCTTTTTTAGTTTTAGGTTCATATTTACTGTACGACGATATTTGGATCTGACGTGTTTCTACCTATCAGCGGAATTACACTCGTCGCGATTTTATGTCTTCGATCTAGTTTCAAGATAAATTCAAGATAATTCAGTAAATTATGATTAATACACTAAAACTCAATAAAATTCATTAACTTACATCTATAGCAACTACCTTAAGCATACAGTATTCAATTGTTGTAAGCTTTAATATAATTCTCACCGCACTTTTCTACAAATTATTTTTCTTCCGTTTGTTTTGCTTTTCGCCTTGACAGTACTCTATGGGAAGTCAAAGAACGACCGAGAGCCGGTCTTGTTCAAGTGACATCTTGCTAATTATGAGTGAACGCGTTCATCGTTTGTCAACTTGGTGAGACGCACCGACCGAGGGGTCGTCACAATCCCTCCCGGGTACGCCAGGTCCCTGGCTTACCTGCTCATCGCGTCGAACCTCCAGGATAGCAAGCTTCGTCGCCGGACGCTCGTAGATGTCCGACATGGTCTGCACCGTAGCAGTTCTTACCAGTCAATCTCTACCTTTGTTCACGTAGATGATCCGGCCCTTAGGCCAGCAGTTTCGCGGATGTCCTGGATCTACAATGACCGCAATATCTCCCACCTCAATCGCCTTGACGTCGCTAAACCATTTTGTACGCCGTGTGATGTCCGGCAAATAATCACGAACCCAGCGCCGCCAAAAGATGTTTGCTTCCACTTGCGACATACGCCACGAACGCCTCAATTTTACCGCACTGTCGTCGAGCAGTGTTGCTGGTTTAAGACCGTTGGATGAACCCAGAATGAAGTGGTTCGGTGTAAGCACAGGAGCGTCTGGATCGTCTGCCGGCACGTGTGTTAATGGTCGTGAGTTGATGATGCCTTCGATCTCGATCACCAAATTACGAAGAACTTCGTCGCTGAGAAGACATCGTGGTTGGATCTGTTGCAGGTTGCGCTTTACGGTCACTCGTTTTGAAGAACTCTGGCTACTTAATTCCATCAATTGCAGCCGGGATAATAGATAATGTAAAACGATTATCTCAACAACGATGTCCTACTGACGTTCAGTAGGCCTTGCCGGCTCCGTTGGTGGCGGAGGTTGCAAATCGTCAGCTACCGGACGACCAGTTCATCCGAAGTTTGCTGACCAAGCTTCCCACCAATGTAACAATCATCGGTAAGAGAAATGCCTACCTAACGAATCAGTTTAATCTTCCTTTAACGAGTTCATCCCAATCGCTCAATGTTGCTACCTTGGGATCATCTCCGGTGCTTCCTAAATCTCAAACGGCAGAGTCTGATATGACTTTGTCGACGAGTAGTGTGGACAATTTTAAAGTGAAACCTTTAACTACTGGTTCTGGGCGCTAGGGTGACCAACAACAAAATGATGATTTCATCAAGAGCCTGGCACTGGTGAAGAACATCTACAACCATACAATCGGCTGTGTTCAACTGACTAACAACGAGCGGAATGGATTCATCAATGATGCGTTCTGAACCCAATTCGCTACCTCCAAACAGTACCCGCCAAAGCACGAGTGCCGGTGCATAATGCATCACCTTGCTCCAGTTGGACTTCAAATTAACTAAAATGACCGTATCTATTCCTACTGCACCACGATTATCTCCAGGAGTGAACTGAGGCACGTCATACTCGATCGCTTCTTCCGGTTTTCGAGTCTTACTAGCGTCAATAATCTCCAGTTTGACATGTAGCTGCTGAACCAAAATATCCAACATGCAGCAATCCGTCGATTCAGCATCCAGCGAATACACCCCCCAACAAACCACCAAAACAATAAACCCTAAATCCCTTCCCCCCATCCCTCCTCCAACCCCCCCCCCCCCCCCCCCCCTTCCTACCCTTTTTTTTTTTTTCCCCCCCCCCCCACCCCCCCCCCCCCCCCCCCCCCCCAAACTTTACCACCCCCTATCCTCCTCTTCCTTTTACCCAAAAAAAGGAGTTCCCCCCACAAACACCTACCCCAAACCCCCCCTAAGAATAGAACTCCTTCCAACGAAACGCTCTTATTACAGGGCATGTACAGTAAGCAATACACACTACACACTTAGAAAATTTTACAGTATTCGGTAATTTTTTACCGAACTTTCAACAGCTGAACGTTCGGTAATCTGTTCGGTAATTAAATCAATTACCGAACGTTCGGTACTCAAATTTTTTGATGAACTGTCAAAAACTACCGTACAGTTCGGTAATGGAAGATTTGATGATCTGTCAAAAATTACCGTACAGTTCGGTAATTTGTGTAGTCTGGTACCGAACCGTTTCGGTATTTTGTTTTTGTTTGTATCGTTAAACACCAAAATATTTGGATGTTATTGGTTAATTGAATATATTAAACAAAACTATATTTGTTGTTATTCCGACCGGGACTGTGAGGTCTTTCCAGCATATGGCGCAGTCAACGAAATACTACGAACGATGCGTGTCGACTGCATCGGATGCTGGTCAGTGAAGTTGTGTTCTACCTGTAGATGGATACAATGCTGCAAATATATTTTGCATGTGTATCATTTAGAATAATAATCCCTTTTTACATCGAACCTATTGATTGTTTAGCGTGTAATCAGCACATTTGAAATATTTATAGCTAGCCGGATGAAAGCTCTAATTAACGCTGGTTTATTTTCTACATACATACATGGAATAATTAAAATTAATCAATATCCAAACCACCTTCTGGACAACCGATCACTGGAACCACGAGGCTTCATAGAAAATGGCTGACAGTTTGACAGTTAATAATACTTTACCGGGCTTCGGTTATTCAGAGTTCGTTTTACGTTTTGTTCGGTAAAGTTCTTACCGTATTCAGTGATTGTTTGTCTTTACCGTATGGATTGTATTTTTTTCTACCGTATTCGGTAAATAAAATTCAACATTACAGATCGTTCGGTAAAGTGTTACAAAATTACGGTAACATTTTTTATGTTTACCGAAAAATCGGTAAGATGTTATGTTTACCGAAATGTTTCGTCAATTTTTTTACCGAACAGCAAAATCGAATTTAAGTGTGTAAATTTTTGTGCTACAATTTTTTTAACGATTGAGGAAAAATAATCGGAAAGCATTCACCAGTGCATATTGTTACACCATTTTCTGAATCGAATTGAATACAATCCGGAAAAAGATACTGTAAGAAGATACGTGAAGAAGATATACGTAAAGCACAGAGAACAGACATTGATGTCCATGTAAATACCTTTTCTTGAAAAACGTGTGTAAAAGTTAATATGGGCAGCCGGTATTGAAAAGCAAGTGCAGAGTAAAACAAACAAATTTCAGGTTATGTGCTAGGCTTTTTATTATAAACATTTACATGTCAGTTATCACACAACTGCAGCGCCGCCTACCAGGAGCATAACGACCTACATTTGAAATGTCGGTTTAAAGTTTTACACAAGTAGCAGACACGTCTGTTCTCTGTGCGTAAAGGATGCAATCTTTTGGGTTGCTCAAGGTGGGAGCTAATTCTTGCTGAATATATTCGTAAGTCATGGAACATGCGTTACGATGCCAGTGAAATCGATGGTAATGATTATATTCCGCAATCAGCCGTAAGAGAGAAGCATTGCTGAAAATATAGCACGGTCCGAAGAAATCGACGAGGAGGAATACGACAATGAAATCATTGCAAGCGTTCTTCGTCGGAAAACAGACAAAGACATTTTTACGCCAAAATCTGTGAGTTTTGGAGATGATGACAATCATGCAATCGATTGAAATTAGCTGCGCGCGATTCCAGTGAGACAATCCTTGCTCCTGTTACACAAACATTTTTTTTATCCATCACCGCATCTCCCGAAAAAAATTACACCCACGTAGATTTTCTGTAAGTTTCTAAATATCCTCTATATCAAACGCATTTTCAAAATCGACAAAGACGGCAATGGTAACCACTTCTCTTTTTTGACGTAGGACTACGTCTGTGTTTTCCATACTGGGGTACACGTTCGAATCGCGAAAATTTGGAGCGTCACGAAAAATATATACAGTATGCAAAAAAAGTTTATCCACCCCCCCCCCCCCCCCCCCCCCCCCCCCCCCCCCCTACAAATTTACAATTTTTTTTGGTTTTCTGGTGAAAATCAGTTTAATTTGATGCGTGTTCCTCCATGATTTATCAATTTATGTTGTTTATCATATTGCCATTGAAAATACGGCGTTTAACTCTTTTCTTGAGATTTTATGTGATGAATGATGAAAAAGGCTAAACAAAATGCGCAAAAAAGTGTATCCATCCTCAAACGGATACTACGATTTAAGTGTGTTTTACAGAGTTTTAGTGTGTATTCTGCAACTTTCTCGAATGTAAACATTGTGTCTAGCTGTCATATAGTGCTCTTAAAGTTTTCGTGCTCAAAATTCCCGTTTCGTGTTCAAAATTGGAAGTTATTTGTTGCAAAATGCCCAAAAAAGCACAAATTTCGATCAGCATCCGAAATTTGATTATTGAACATCACAAAACTGGCAAAAACTACCGTGATATTGCCGATATTGTCCAGCTTCACAAAGATACGGTCGCTAGATTGTGCACATGTACAAAAAGCGTGGTTCTATCTCACCAGCTAAGCGATCGGGGCGTCCTTCAAAGACAACTGGCCGAATTGACAGGACTATCGTGAAAAAGGTCGAGCTGGACCGGGGACTATCAGCTCCGAAAATTGCAAAACAGATTGAAAGCGAGTTTTCAATTCAACTGACATCACAATCCGTGCGAAATCGTCTTCATAAGAAAGGTCTTAAGGGCAGAGTAGCTCTTAAGAAGCCATGGTTGTCCGCAAAACATATAAAAAAAAAGATTGAAGTGGGCCCAGGACCACATTTCATGGACCAGTATTGACTGGAATAAGGTGATTTGGTCAGACGAGACGAAAGTAATGCTATTTGGGTCTGATGGTATCACAAGAACATGGCAGCGAACCGGTGATTTTTTGAAAATGGAGTGTTTGCGGCCTACAGTCAAGCATGTCGGTGGTGAGTTACTTTACCAACATTGATTTTTCAACCAACTGATCATGACTTAGATTTTTTTCTGCAGCTAGAGTCATGGTGTGGGGATCTATGGTACATCCGGCGTTGGAGAACTTGAGTTCATTGATGGAATCATGACCAAGGAGGTTTATTTGGACATTTTGAAGCGAAAACTACCAGCGTCTGCACAAAAGCGCATGGGGCGCAGATATACGTTCCAACAAGACGGAGATCCGAAGCACACCTCAAAGCTGGTTTTGCAGTGGTTCAAGGAAAAGCGTATCAAGGTTATGAAGTGGCCAGCACAGTCTCCCTACAATATCGGCAATATCACGGTAGCTTTTGCCAGTTTTGTGATGTTCAATAATCAAATTTCGGATGCTGATCGAAATTTGTGCTTTTTTGGGCATTTTGCAACAAATAACTTCCAATTTGAACACGAAACGGAAATTTTGAGCACGAAAACTTTAAGAGCACTATATGACAGCTAGACACAATGTTTACATTCGAGAAAGTTGCAGAATACACACTAAAACTCTGTAAAACACACTTAAATCGTAGTATCCGTTTGAGGGTGGATAAACTTTTTTTGCGCATTTTGTTTAGCCTTTTTCATCATTCATCATATAAAATCTCAAGAAAAGAGTTAAACGCCGTATTTTCAATGGCAATATGATAAATAAACATAAATTGATAAATCATGGAGGAACACTCATCAAATTAAACTGATTTTCACCAGAAAAACAAAAAAAAATGTAAATTGGTAGGGGGGGGGGATTAACTTTTTTTGCATACTGTAGGTTTAAGGGCAAAGTCAGTCGCGCGCCCGTTTAGGAGGTCGCGCGTTGTTTTGCAATTTTAAACATATTTGATTATCTTTTTTGAAATTTCATTTCCACTCGTTGGTGCTAAATTAATTGAAGCACAATTTTTGGGAACAAACCATGTTGATAAATCTTGTAGTTATTACATGAGTCCGCTTCTACTGAAAAAAATTGCAAAAAAATATAAGACATTGCCTCAATTTTCAAGTGCCCAGCTCCGTATTGTTCATTTTTTTGGAAATTGAAAACGGTGCATCGATAGCAAACTCTTCAAGGAACAATTTGGCTACAACATATTTTTATATATTATTCACAATTATTAGCGAATGTGATTGCAAGCCGAAGTCAAATTAGCATTTTATTTCATAAAATTAGCCTTCAATGTGGAAAGAAATCACGAGACGATGCATAGATCCAGGCTTATTGACATAAATGAACAAAATGAATTTTCTAACTAATCCACTGTGCAGGGCTTAGCCAAACAATACTTCAACCGAAAACATTCAATTTCATGGCAAAATTTTATTATATTCAGAATTTGATAAAAGAAATACATACGTTTCCTACAACAAGCTAAATTTATTCAAAAGTTCTAAAGTTTAACTCGTTCGAATGTCTCCAATGTTGTTAAGCGAACTTCATATAAGCATGATTTTAGTTATTTTTTGTTTTTTCTTGCGTGTGATGTGTCGTATGAAAGAAATCGGTTCTTTTCAGATGCTGGCCATATCTCCAGGGATTATCCGGAACATCCTGGACACTGCATATATGCATCATATAAACTATTTTACATGGTTTTCAATTCTCATGAAGTTTTAGATGCCCAAATAGAGATGTCGTATGACCTATCTTGTGGTGTAATATTTACTATTCATTAAAACAATAGAATATAATTAATATGATTCTGTCACGATCGGGCCAGATCAAATAATTGTTGAAGGTTGAAACAATATACAATAAAAAAGCGAAACAACATTCAAACGGCAAAGACCCACTCTGAACATCGAAGTGAACTCAACTCTGTTCCTGCATTCATCCCTTGGCATAAGTTTGTATGTAGAAGTGCGCATGAAAACATGATGCTCTTGCACCCGGGATTACTCGAATAACATATGCAACACTGTGTTATATTTTTACATCAAAAGATTGCCAAGAAAATTTGCAATCTTATGGTACCAATAAAAGTACATAAAACAAGATTTCATAGCATACTTTTTGGATTTCCAAAACAACCTAAAACGTTCCACGCTATGGGAGCTGCGAGCCGTGGGAGGTGGAGGACGAAAAAAATAGTAATAACCAACAGCAACAGCAGTCTGTTCATTTCGTTTAGGAAGAATTGTACATCGAAGAGGGTTATTTTGAAACGCCGACAACGTGGCATCTGTATATTTCAGAATGAGGAAGTGCGGGGAAGATGTTTGTTCAATTGATACAATTTATTCTTTTTTTTTTCAAATCATTAGTCTGATTATTGAACCTGCTTATTTCAAAACTGGCTAACATTTTAGTTAAAATCGTTTGAACTTTATGCATCGTTCTATATTCCATAAGCAACGAGTCACTTGTTGAATTCAAGTGGATATTTCATATGTTGGAAAAATCATCACAAATTTCGACGTTAGGAAAACATCAGCCTCTGCATAAGAATTAAAACAAATCTTTGTTTTTTTTCCTGTAACCAAAATTTTTATTGTATTGGCCAGATGATGTATCAATTTCAGGAAAATTTGTAGACTATTTTCATCGACCACCTAACTAACTAACTTGAAGTTAATGTATCCATATCACAACTGTTTCGCCCATATTTCAAATAAAATGAATAATTGTAGGTATATTATAGATCAGAATGTTCAAGTGTTTTTACGAAAAGTTGTCTAAGTATTAAGTATATTTTGAGAAAATTAAAACAAATGGTCTGACGACATTTTAATGTGCCTGGCAATTTTTTAAAATAACGTGTTCTTAACCATTTGGAATGTTCTCAAAAATTGATAAAAAAAATAAAATTAATAATATAATAATATGATTCAATCAAATTATAAACACATAACTTTCAATTTGAAAAACACATGACTTAGTCATTTCAAACAAATATATATATTTGCAGTTAAATTGCTCAATTTTTTTTTTAATATTTCTCTTTGATTTTTGGAATATTTTGAGAAAGTTTAAACAAATCGTTCAAAAACCTGGTTCATATTAAATAATATAATCGCCATCATTTTAAATATTACTACCTACTAAAAATAGGCAGTTTTTCGTAAGCTTCAGGATAAAATCAAGTGTTTTTCAACTGACGCATTTTTTTGGGTGAACACGTTATAAGTCAAAACATTGAAGTATTGATGAATAATTTTCTTAGTTTAAAGACGTTCTAAGAAATCTTAAAAATACATCTTTTGACAAATTAAAAATATCTGACATAGATTTGTTGATTGCTGTATTGTAAGTCTAAAAGTTCAAGTTATGTTTATTTTCTTTGTGAAAAATATATGTAAAAAAAAATTAAAAGAATCATCTGACGTCAGTTTGATACGCCTGATAATTTACGAAAATAATCAAATACATATGAAATAATTTGAAAAAAATTCCCTTAGTTTTCTCAAGTAAATTTGTGAATACGTAAGTCAAACTTATAAATTTTTTTTTTTTTTTTTTTCCATCAAAAAAAAACAATTTTTTTGTTTATTTTATTTTTTTTTTTTTTTTTTTAAAACCCCCCAAAAAAAAAAAAAACACAATTTAATTTTTATTTTTTTAAATCGTTCGTCATTATCTAATTGAATTGAAGTATTGTTTTAGTTTTGTTTTGGTCATAGTAAAGTTGAAACAGTTAAAGCAAAAAGATATACTTTCAAATTGAGGAAATCATCTGATGGCATTTTGATTTGCCTAGTGATTTTCGAAAATATTCAAATACATATAACATAATTTAGAAATAATTGCCTTATTTAAAGCTGGTATATACATATCCTAAATAAAGATGATCAAGCATTTTCTATGAATTATTTTTTAGGTTTTATGAATATTCAACGGAATCTGAAACAAATCATCGGACCACCTTTTGAGATACCTGGTGAATCAATGCAATAATTAAACACATACAAAATAAGTTTGAATAAAATAGCTTACGAAATTTTTTATTCATATGGTAGTCAAAGTATTCTTGTATTTGTGTAAACAATTCTTACCACAAAAGTTTAACTCAGTACACGCAAAAATTCTACGCCGCAACAAAAAAAAAACAATTTTTATTATTTTGGAATGATTTGCAAAAATTTCACGAAACTATATTAAGGCATTTTGATGATAAACTATCAAACATTATAGAATTCCAATAAACATGGATGTTAAGTAAAAAACAAGCTTTATACATTCAAATTGGAAAAAACCCGTGACTAATATTTTCTATATTTTTTTATGAAGATAATTATAATGTTCAAGATTTTCATGATATTCTAAGAAAGTCCGAACAAATAATTTGGTGACATTTTTATGTACGTGTAAATTTTCCACTACAATTTCATACGGCATAATTTTGTAGACGTGTTTATATATTGTAAGTTTTATGTTTATCTAATTTGACAATTTCTGGTTAATATATTGGGTGTCAAGACATTCAAGAATTTTTATGAATATTTTTTTTAAGTTATCAAATATCCTATGAAAATTTAAGGAAATCATCCAACGCCATTTTGATACGCCTGATAATTCTCTCAAATAATGAAACGAGTTTGACATGATTTGAAATAAGCTGTATTAGTTATTTCTTGTTGATAAATTGTAAGTCAAAAATTAAGTATGTTAAGTATAAAAGATTTGGTATAGTCATTGTAGATAAATATTTATTTTGGATATGTGTACAGAGAATTTTATTTTGATTTGGCTTAGGAATTTCTGATAAAATTAAGTTTTGATTTTTTTTTAAATAGCTTGCTTACCCATTTCCAATAAATGTAGTTTTGATCAAAACGATTGAGTTTATTATATAATAATTTGTTTTATAATTATTCAGAGGATATTTGCACAAATCAATCAGAATAATTGTACTGTAGCTGAGACTTTGAAAAAATACGCCCATTTTGAGGAATTTGTTAAAAATTCATTCAGGACATTCGGAAAAAACTAAAAATATTGCTCAAAATGATACTTGAATAGAATATCACAGTATCATTGAGTCAAAAATCTCAAGACCAATTTTTTTCGAAAATTTTCTTCATCATCATATGATTTGCTTATATTTTACAGAATGATCTGGAATACTATGAAAGTCATTCAAAAAAATTTAGCTAACTAGTTATTGAAAAACAAAATAAAAACATATTTATTCCTTCAGAAAATCACTAGGAACATCATATTTTCATTAGATGATTAATTTTCATAAGAAAATTATTCATAAAAATACATAAACATTACCTCCCACTATATTTACTTGATATAGCTCAGGCAGATATTTTCAAAATTTGGTCAAATGTATTTGTTCACATTAGAAAATCCCAAGTTGATGTGCCTGTTGAATGCAGTCAAATTTTTATTTCAAATTTTCTCAGAATGTTCCAAATAGCTTCGAATATCATACATAAAATTATTTAGACATTTTTACTTACATTTTAGTAACTTGAAATAACTAATCCAAGTGTTTTCCAAATTGAATATTTGTGCTGCTATTTTCACCAAACTTTTATGTTCCTTTTATGTTCCTTGGTATTGCATTATGTATGTTATTCCAGTTTCTATTCATCAAAATGCCTCTAAATGATTTGAGAAAATCATATTAATACATTTCAAAACATTAGAATACTATCAAAAATAAAAAATAGTTGCATATTTTAGATTCAAATATATGTACGTAAGAATACAAAGTAAGCTTTTAACAAAATTATGTATAATTTAATTATTCACCAAAAACAAAAAGGGATGCATATCAAGATGTCGTCAGAGGATTTATTAAATTTTCTCGAAATATTATAGAGAGAATTATTCATTCGAATTCTTTAACCTTTTTTTCAAAAATATAACTAACGTAGCTATTTTTAAATTTATGTAAAATGTATTTACGTACTTCAGAAATCTTAAGGCATTACAACATGTCTTCAAACTATTTTTTATTTTATCAATTTTTGAGAACATTCCAAATGGTTAAGAACACGTTATTTTAAAAAATTGCCAGGCACATTAAAATGTCGTCAGACCATTTGTTTTAATTTTCTCAAAATATACTTAATACTTAGACAACTTTTCGTAAAAACACTTGAACATTCTGATCTATAATATACCTACAATTATTCATTTTATTTGAAATATGGGCGAAACAGTTGTGATATGGATACATTAACTTCAAGTTAGTTAGTTAGGTGGTCGATGAAAATAGTCTACAAATTTTCCTGAAATTGATACATCATCTGGCCAATACAATAAAAATTTTGGTTACAGGAAAAAAAAACAAAGATTTGTTTTAATTCTTATGCAGAGGCTGATGTTTTCCTAACGTCGAAATTTGTGATGATTTTTCTGACATATGAAATATTCACTTGAATTCAACAAGTGACTCGTTGCTTATGGAATATAGAACGATGCATAAAGTTCAAACGATTTTAACTAAAATGTTAGCCAGTTTTGAAATAAGCAGGTTCAATAATCAGACTAATGATTTGAAAAAAAAAAAAAAAAGAATAAATTGTATCAATTGAACAAACATCTTCCCCGCACTTCCTCATTCTGAAATATACAGATGCCACGTTGTCGGCGTTTCAAAATAACCCTCTTCGATGTACAATTCTTCCTAAACGAAATGAACAGACTGCTGTTGCTGTTGGTTATTACAATTTTTTTCGTCCTCCACCTCCCACGGCTCGCAGCTCCCATAGCGTGGAACGTTTTAGGTTGTTTTGGAAATCCAAAAAGTATGCTATGAAATCTTGTTTTATGTACTTTTATTGGTACCATAAGATTGCAAATTTTCTTGGCAATCTTTTGATGTAAAAATATAACACAGTGTTGGGTCTGTGCCATTATGCCGTTTGAGTGTTTCTGATGCGTTAATTATTATTCAGCTATTATTTTGCTCGCTACGAATGGAGGATATCAAAATAATTTTATTCTATTTAGTCTATGAAAATGTGATTTATATTCATATACTTATATTTATTTTCATATCCATTTCCCTATGAAATAAAAACAGCTGGATACACGTTCTTGAACAAAAATATATAACAATATAAGTAATCTTGTTGTACTTTGATCAGAATATAATGAATATTCTGGAAATATTTGACTTTATATGAACAAGATTCACGTGAGCTTAGCAATAGGATAATGTCAGCGGTGATTGTATTTGCCAATATGAGAATAAGATTTGTAAAGTACCGGAGAACAAATTGGAATATTTTAGAGATGATCTCTTCTGAGAATCTTTTTACATAATTCTTAGTTTTTTTTATGATAACAACACTTCTCTGGCAAAATATATCAACAAAAAGAATTATAAAATGTTCATTTTGTACCATAGTGTAGATGTGTTGGTGATTGGTTCATTATATGCTCTGAGAAAAATTTCATCGTTGTACCGACAATTAAATCATGGTCAGGATGACTATCGCATATAATGGTTTTAATAACCATGAAAATGGTCGAATTCACCACGTTCATGGCATTTTTTACCATGATCATGGTAACAAGGACTATTCCGACATTATGGAAAATGTTGCATCAACTATTTTAATGGTAGTTTTGACCATGATCATAGTCGGTTCAAAATCACTATACTGCAATAGTCATCCTAACCCCCAATAATGGTAAAATCGACCATCAAATTCCTCTCTGTGTGGAGTAGTTCATTCAATTATTTTCAAATCGGTCGTTATTCTCAGATCCTCGACTGACTTTGCCCTTAAGAGTTCGTTTGGATGAATTTTTCTCATGTGCTGTTTGAAATTTCCATTACCGCGCCCTGGCTGAACATGGCATTGCTTTAAACGCCGCGTCCCGGAGTAAATGGCAAAGCGCATTGAACAACCAATGTACCAACAGATCCATAACTATCTTCTACGCGTTAGAGATAGTAAGCCTCTCAACCATCGTAGAAAATACAACCGGGGCCGTATCATAATTATGAGCCACCAAATGCTTTCTAAAGAGTGTACAATAGAATTTTCTTGGCCCTTTTCAGGACTGATTTAAATCAATTAGCGGATGGCCCTGACGTGTATGGAAATTAGATTGCTGCGTAGTCCTACGTCACCTTTGCGCACAACCACATTGGGCTGTACCTTCTTTTGTAGTTTTTCCCTTCCATATTGTAAATCCAAAATCAAAAGACAACTCGGGAAGAACTTGATTTTTCTCGTTATTTTCCTGTGTAATATTTAGTACTGCCAAGTTCGCGGTCTTAACAATCGTTGGAAGGCTGGCTTGACCTGCTTAATTTGATATCCTTCGGGCCCGGTCCCGACTTTTTTATTGGCGACGATGTGTATATCTTTTAAGGGATCGGGTTCGAGCTTAAAACATTCGTTGATCTCGTGCATTACCTTGATATGTGCGTCGAGGTTCAAGTTCCGAACCATATCATACGTCAACCGGTCTGTCTCGGAGAACAGAGTCTATGGGCCTTATTACGAGTGTCACTTCACGGGTGAAAATACTCACGTGAAAATCAAATGGGAGTCACTGTCCTTATATCGGGTGTCACAGGGAAAGTGAGAACCGTAATCAGCCCCTTTAATAGTAAGTATTGAAACGAAAAATAAACACTTACTTTTTGCCATTCCGACCCAAGGCGCATTGGTGGTCCTAATGAATCGAGCTCTTGGCCAATTTCCTTCCACTTCTGCTTTACATTTGTTTTGCTGTCTCCAACTCCACAAAAGCCTCTGGCGATATCCACATTCATTTTCATCAGTAGGTATTTTTTTATGAAGGGTGGACAATTTCCAGTAAAAGTTACGAGAAAATGTTCAAGATTGTAAATTAACTAAAAATAAGCGACAAATCTAAGCACCTAAGCAAGAAATGTGATATTTATCACAGCATTGCCTAAAACTACAATTTTATTCAAATACTTATGATCCTGCTTTATTGTTTTGTTGTTATACTGTTGTAACAATGCCTCTATAAACTAGGAGAAAATACATACAATTGCTAGTAAGTAGAATGAATGCGTACTGATTTTTGCTTTCGTTTTCTATATTGGTTCGTTCAGCTAGGTATTTAGTTGCGCCTGAATGCAGTGTTTTATTTCAGTTATCCGTGTTTCATCCAAATTTTTGCTTCATCATGGCCCAAGAGTAGATTCTTTTGAAGAACTTCCTTAAATTATTTTTTTTTTCGTTTGACAATAAATAAGAAATATAGAAACTAGAAATTCATTTTTGGTCAGAAGAATAATTTAGTCAATAATTAACGAGAATTATACAAGTGTACTCCCAGAAGCCGTTTGATTGTATCTCAGCGCGTTTCATTCTCGGTGCGTTGCGCTACAGTAGACTGGAATTTGTTATGTGTATGTGTGTGGGGGTGTCAAAAACGTACAATCTAAAACTTATGACTAAATACTTGTCGTATGTCCAAATATATTAAGAGACCAAAATAATTCTTAAAACCTAAAGAGACATCGATTGCTGCAGAATAAATTAAATATTCTTGGCTTTTTGGGTGACTAATATATAATACGACAACTTAAAAAGACAGTTTTTCTTCTTTTCGAAAAGCTCAACCATTTTGCAAATAATTATCAGTTCTGGAATCATTATGCGTTGCTTGCTCTGGCTATTAAAACAACAATATTCTTAAATTCTCTGTTCATATCGCAGAGCCCAGGAAATTTCATCGTCTTGAAGTCAACTACCAACTAAACATTTATATTCAATATCAATAGCATTATTCTTGTTGCTTATTTGTTACCAGTAACTGCAAGTTAGTATAAGGTTTATAGGTTTTTGATGTTACTGATTTGTATTACTATCACTAGATCCTTTATCTTGATGTAAGCGCTTTGATTCAAGTTTTGCCTTCAGTATAACTGGGTCTACCCAGCTCGCACAAGACACCTCTCTCAAAATACAGTTCCTCCAGCAGAGTGGCGGCGATGTAAAAAGCTATTTACAGTTTAAAGTCAGGTCCCTTCGCTGCCAGATTGCGAAGCGAAATTATGAGAAACCTCCCGGATTTGACGATCGGTTTCAGTTGACAATGTCACTTTTCAGGTCTCGCGCTTTGAAAAATCCTCGCTCGGTTTTACATTCCCGAATGGTAACCGTTTCCAGATTAACCGTGACGTCGGTGATGAAAACCTGATTTGTTGGCTGTGACCTCGGAAGCCACAGCTGCGGGGGTGCAGCGCGGGGTGATAGCGTCAGATGCTGGTGTTTGTTTATCGTATTATTATTGCTCACTGGTGGAAAATCGTTAGAAATGGGTTTCTTGGGTGCCTTATCCTCCGGAGAAAGGTTGTTTTCCACCCCTGCAGCGGCCGATTTGTCCACCAAAGGAATGTTTGATTCTGGTCGTGATGCGGGTGTGTCGGGCGAGAGAGGAGCCGTTGGTTTGATGTCGGACTTCGATCCGGATGACAGCGGAGTGATCATTGAAGGGGCCTCTAGCCGTTGATTTTTGGCTACTGGGCTTTCGTCCGGGGAGGTCTTGATAGTGACACCGACTTTTCCCTCTTTGGATAGCACTTCGGCCTTTCGCTTGGTACCAGCCAAGTCCTTGTGGCTTAAAGGCTGATCATCGCTGCTATTGGACGCCGTGTCATTGTCATTGTTTTGGCTGGAAATGGATATCTTTAAACCAGGCGAGGAATATTTTCCTCCGGAGGAAGAACCAGCTACCTCACTGCTGGTTGCGGATTTTTCCTTAGGGCTGCTGAGATGTGCATTGCCTGAAGTTGACTTGGTAGCCACAGCAACCGACAACGGCTTGGAGCTGTCCACTGAATCCTTCTCCTTCTTGATGTGCTTGTCCTCCTTCTCCTTCTTGATCGTTTCTTTGATGGTTTGTTTCTCCGGTTCCGGTATCGGTTCAGGGGTGCTAGCGACCGGCACTGCAGACGTCGTCGGAACGGGTGCAGGAATGGGAACATCATCGTCGTCAGAATCCTCGATGATTGGCTTCTTCTTGCGTTTCGGCGTGGAGCTGCCCCGTAGCGATCGTTCGAATATGTAGATCAGCCGGTCGTCGAGAATGTTCTCCTCCGGTTCCCAGGTGTTGTGCCGGGTGCTCCAACCCTTCCACTTGACTAGGTACTCGACTTTGCCCTACGGGAGAGAGGTATGAAGGGAGTTATTAGAAAGAGTAGTACGATAATGCGCTGATTTTCGTCAGGAGTTTACTAGAATGGGGAAAAGCTAATTTTGTCTGTTTGTTAAAGAGTGGTTTGGGGTGCTTAAATTTTCAATAAATTTGCGTAATATATAGATAAATTTACACAGTTTTGACGATTTCGTGTCAATTGCATTCTTTGGCACCTAAGCCTGTCATATAAGATCTGAGGATTTGTTCGAAGACTGAACCTTGGATATCACAGTCTAATCACACATAGCGAAAATGAAACATATTTTTGAATTTTAAACTTCTCTTTGTATAGCAAATTAAGCTGAATTAAGTACCAATCAAGGCAAACTGTTCATTTTACAGCTGTGCTACTTGTTAGACGCTAGACCAAGCACTACGGTCCGTTAATAAACCTGTCTCCACCAGCATTTTCTGTCTTAATAGATCTATCCTAACATATGGCAAACAACCTGACATTTTTTCGATACTGGGCTTAGCTCAAACATGTTAAGATATTTTTATCAAATTAAAACAATTGCAGTGCACGATCGCGAAATTTTCAGCGTGTAGAGGAATGATGGAGTCTCTCAAAACCAGTTTAATCAATTGACAATTTTTGCAATATCTCATCATGTTTATTTAAAAAAATGTCTGATTAAAAGTCGAACATTTCTGTTTAAACACATCCGTCTTAATATCTAACATATGTGTCTCCACTTGACATATTCTTTGAAAGTGACACAAATGTTAAGACAGAAAATGCTAGTGGAGACACTGGGTAATCTAGCAACCACCATTGATGCAACACCGCTGAAGTTATCTGGCAACACTGCATAGCGGTGAAACTAGGTCTTGTAATGTAGAAGGAGATGTTTCGCTCATCACCATGAGGTACCAAGAGTGGACAGTAATGTTTGCTAGAATGAAAAAATGAAGGATATGGAAGGATATACTAGCAAATTTACTGTCCACTCTTGGTGCCTCATGGTGATGAGCGAAACATCTCCTTATACATCATAATCGTTACTCCACGCACGGAGAATACAAACATAACAATTAGAGTAGGTCTTGTGAGTTTGACCGCTGGTAGTGGAGTGAAAATTTTATTGATCTTCATAACAAACTTCGGTTGCTACGCAAATCATGGATGACCTTATCGCCAACACTCCTCAATAATCCTTGATTCCTAGAAACCGCTTCTGGTTGAACTAGAGGCTTGGTGAATCCATCGGCAACCTGATCTTTGGTATTTACGTTAATCACGACCACGGCCCACTGCCGATTGCTTCGTGGATGAAATGATAGCGTATGTCCGCGTGCTTGGTCCTCGGGTTGCATGACCCGTTCTTGACAGATTGATTGTCACAAAAGATCTGAATGACTATCTCACCAAATATCTGTGTTAACAGGTTTCTCCACCATAGCGCCTCCTGGATTATCCTGGCTAACGCCACATACTCCGCCTTGCAGGATGATAAGGCTACCGTCGGCTGCTTCTTCACGTTACAAGAAATGACACCACTTTGAAAAATGAACGCGAAGCCCGCCGTTGATCGCCGTGTATCGACATCTCCTCTCTTATCTGCATCGGTGTAGCCAACAACCTCTCCGTTTCCTCACTTGCTGTACCGGAGCCGATTGCCCACAGTGGTATCGAAAAATCCTCTTCACCGCAACCCAATGCTTTTTTTTCCTGGTTGCTGCTGAACTAGCTGACAGCATTTGAAGGATCCTCGTGCGCAGTGATGCCGAAGGAAAGAGTCGTGGAAGAGAGGAACTACTGTTTGGTGGAGGACGCGCAACAAGCCTGGAACAAGCTGATGACCATTTTTTAAGACGACGGGATCTATCGGCGCACTGGATTGTTGGAACAGCTGACATCGATTCGCCACAGGATTTAAATTGGATTGATTTACCTGATTGCAGATGGAGGCAAGCGGTTTGTTAAACAGATCGACTGCTTCGATGAAGTCCAGTCCGAGTAGATTCAAGTTCTTCACTGCAGTGACATAGCAGGTACCATTCCTGGATTCATCGTTGATGGACATGGTGCATTCAAATTCTCCCTTCAGCGGTAGTGCAGCACCTGGAGCAGTGTTCGCACGATGTAAAGTGGGTTGCGGTGGCGGTTCGCAACCGGTGAAGCTACCGGTAGTAGCTTTTCTGGGTCAACGGCGTCCTCCTTCGTTGACTCGATCGATGGACCACGGACGAGACCGTATTGACACCGAGAAGGGTAAGTCCTCCATTACGCTTAGGACGTGTAGTCCGAGGATATTGGTCGTCTTTGATGCTCAATTAGACCAAGACAGCCTGAACTGTCTCGGTCGACTCGTGACGATCGTGAGGCTCTGTGGAACAACAAAAAAAAAGGTCCTAAGGGACAAATGGCGCGTTGGAACCACAGCCCAAACTGTTCTTAGCCACGAACTGTTACCTGAAGAATCAGTGGGCTGTTTTAAGAAAGCACTGCACATTTGGGTTCAAACACGTTTGGGGTTTTTGCTCTCACGTTATGATCGCACACACGCCGGTTTACTAATGATCAATGCTTGAAGATCTCGGTCGTAAAAAACCCTCCGTTTGCCATTTCATTTTCCACCCGTTCCATATTTTCTCCATTTTCCTTCCTTATCACCACCCATCCGTATTCATATTCTTCACCCATTCAATTTTCTTACCACAGTTGACCACGACACCCTTTCGGTCTTGTTACCATCAAACATAATTTGAAATTTATTCAAAAATCTTAAAAATCGACATTTAGCTAACCCTACTAATACAAACTTGTACATTTTTGTTTTTACATTCAAAATATTGAATTAAAACATCCTACTAATCCTACTAACCCCCAACACGAACACTGAAAACACTACAGCAGGCGAATTTTTGCTGCGTCATCCAGTTCTCTCCCGTTGGCGCTGAACAAATCTTCATACTTCGAGAACCATCGATCGAACGTCATACCTGCGGGTGGGTCATTATGAAACTCCTTGATTGTTGCCGGTTACGTTTTGGTCGGCTTTGGTGGCTGATTACGTTGAACCGTTTCTGTAGCTGTTAGCCGGTCCAGTAGCAAGAGTAGCTTGTTCACAATCGCTCGATTTGAATTATCTCCTTGATCACCTTCTTGACTGCTAGACATCCTTGAAAGCTGCCTGTTGAGAATCTTCGTTTCTCGAATGTTCCGGAAGAAGTTTTCAGCAATGCAAAAATGTTGCAAATGAAAGAAGTTCAAATCTGTTATAACTATTTATTAGGAACGTCTGGCTAGAACAAGAGCTAGCTAACAGCTAGGTTTTCATCATCATATCATGGCATACTCGGTTGTCGGACTTCTTGGGGAATATTGACACCTTCTTTGTCCGGAAACACTCGGAAACGGCTTTTCTTTACATTGCGGTATAAAAAGACAGACCCGGAAACTGTTGAAAGTGTTCGAGCACATATGTTTCGTCGTCCATTATGATACAATAATTTACAATAATAAACTGGGTGTCACGCTTCTTAGCACGAGTTTTTGCAGATAAATGTTGCTTGTCATCACGGTTGGGGAGCTTTTCCACTTCGTACGCCTTCATTCCATGCCTCTGCTTTACATTTTGCACACAATATTTCAATTTTCCAACTTTGCGAGCCACATTTCGCACAGGATGGTTGGGAAGTTTTTCAATAATGGCTACCACCTTCTTGTCCATTTGGCGGGAGCATACTTTTCGGTTTGTTCCGCTTCCAACCTTCCGATCCACAGTCAAGCGCTGGTCAAACAATTAGCAAACACTATACAGGGTACTTTTTGGTAGGTTTAGTTTCTTGGCAAGATCGCGTACCGACAACATCGGATTTTGCTTCCGATCGTACAAAATGCGTTTACGCACTTCCACTTGATTAGACGCCATTTTATCAAATGCAACAAGAATGTGATCATGCTGTACCACGAATTAAAGTGGAGAGTTTCAGCTGTCATATAATAAAAACGTTTTAGCGATCCGCGGAATAATTCAAAAACTACACTGAAAGAAAAGTGTCCGAAATGTCCGTGGACAGGCTTTATAGTACGTATACTGGCCAAAATGTTTCCGAACAGTCGAAGACGAAAATCATTTTCCAAGAAATGTATTGTTTAAAGTCCTAGCTAACAACGTTTTCTATCAATCTATGCTGTAAGCAAAACCCAATAGTTTAGTTGTGAAAATCCAAAGAGAAAGTCGATGAAGAAAATCGATCAACGAAGATAAGCCCCCGAAGGTCAATCGCCACCTATGAAAGCACTACCAGAATGTGCGGTTTCAGCGACGGGGAGAACCTGCTTCGGCTACAGTGGAGTTTGAAGGGGAAAGCTCTCGAAGCGGTAAGGAGTCGATTATTGTATCCAGCCGGGCTTGAAGGGTGTAAGCCCCTTTCCCCCTCCCCCCCCAAATTATTTTCCACTCCCTTGAATGCAAGATTCGCGAGATGCAAACGCCGAAGACGGAGAAACTCTGGACTCTGATTGATTTCGGCGTCGCAGTCCAGAACATGTGCGCAACGATTTTGGCGTGTGGATTAAACGAGTACTTATGGAATGAGGCACTACTTCAAAAGCCCGAGATGCTGCCACCAACCATCAAACTCGACTGGGCGAAACATCGGTAAACCCTGAACGCGATCACCCTGTCAGATTTCAGCACTTGGTCGGGTACGCTCGTGGAAGCAGCTTGTGTTGTTACACACTTACAAAATTGTACAGTACAGCAACTGTTCGCTAACTGGGTGCTGTTTAACTGGGCTGCTTTTTAACCGGGCGTTCGCTAACTGGGCTATAGCCCAGTTAAAAAACAAATAAATTGTTTTCAAAATCAGCAAGGGGCATGTATAAGGCATATAAGGTTCGTGGAGGAGTTAAATTGTTAAATTGCACGAAATTGAGTTGTAATGCCATACAAAATGAGTCAAATATTTTGCACAATGGGGTTCACAATAAGCTACATCACAATAACATATAAAGCATTAAAACATTATTTAATTTATGTGCAATTAAATATGCCAACCGAAATCTGATCGAAAGCCCCCTCGAAATTTATTTACATTTGAAATGTTGAAAGCAGCATCCGCCAACTGGGCTGTGCCCAGTTAGAGAACGGTTGCTGTATTCGATATTTTTTTACCGAACTTTCAACAGCTGAACGTTCGCTAATCCGATTTAACAGATTTCGGTAAAATTTGACATGTGCCAGTAATTTTTTTACCGGAATACTGTAAAATTTCACCGAAATCCGGTAAATTGGATTACCGAACGTTCAGCTGTTGAAAGTTCGGTACAAAATTACCGAATACTGTAACATTTTCTAAGTGTGTACGGTTCCGTCGACAATCAGCTTGTACGTTGGCAAACCTGAGATGTGTAGTTGGAAAGAAGAAGTGTAGGTTCATCTCGACACCAGCTCTAGCCACACAAGGGATTCCAAGGAAACGTCGAAGTCGGTCAGCAAGCAATGCAACGTTTGCAATGGAGGATGCAGCAACGTGGGATCGCGAAAGAAATTCCAAGAACTTGTCATTGGAGCACGATGGACAGCGTTGAAGCAGAATAAGTTCTGCCGGAAGTGTCTGGCGAAGCCCTTTGAAGCCTGTGCAGTGAAAGAAGCTTGCGAAATAAATGGCTGCTCGGACATTCACCACGACCTACACGATGATTCCAGATACCCGCGAAAGGAGAATTCGCAAACTACAAGAATATCAACCGACGAGGAAAGTCTATTCGCATTTTCGCCTTCCTAGATGATGATTCGTCAGCGACGTTGGTGCAACACAGCTTGCTGAAGGAACTGAATCTCAAAGGCAAATCGTATCTCTTGTGTCATTAGCGTCAAGGAACGAATTCGGTGGGGCTTGCGCTGGAGATTTCCGGAGCACACGTTACGACCACACACCGGATTCCAAAGGTGCATACAGTGAATAGTCTCGCTCTACCTCAACAAACTCTGCGAGCCCTCGGCTTTCATTTGTGCCCCCGCTGCGAGCGGAAGAATGTGGAGCTACATAACGCAGTGAAGGACTTCTTTTCACTCGACAAGTTAGATGAGAGATGAGCTCAGCCAGGCCCCTTCTATCGAAAGACAACGAGCGAGCCGTGCATCTGCTAGAATCCCTGACTCACCTGAAGGAGAACAGCAAATCAATGGCTATGCGCGACGGCTAGTATCTTTGGAGAAGCGAATGCCACGCGAACCTGAGCTGGCAGAAGTGTTGAAGCAAAAGATTAGGGATTACGAGTACAGTAAATTGAGAAGCTGACGGAGAACCAGTTTTCAGAGCATGTTTCACGTGTATGGTACCTTCCAATATTCCCCGTGATGAATCCTAACAAGCCGGGAAACCTACGCATCGTGTGGGATGCTGCTGTAAAGGTAGCGGGAACGTCACTGAACTCCTTCCTGCTCTCCGGTCCCGATAAACTCACGCCTCTTCCGTCTGTTCTACGCCGTTTTCGAGAATTCCGAATTGCCGTTACAGGTGATATTCGGGAAATGTTCCACCAAGTGATGATCAACAAGAATGATCAACAATGCCAACAATGTGACGTGATGGCGAGCACGAACGAACCCCAGATGTCTATGCGATGAAGGTGATGGATTTCGCGAGCCACATGTTCGCTAAGCTGCGCGCAGTACATAAAGAATCACAATGCGCAACGATTTCAGGAACGATTTCCGAGGGCGGTTGAGGCGATAGTCAACGAACATTATGTAGACGACATGCTGTCTAGCGAGGAGTCGGTAGCAGATGCAGTGAAGCTGGTGAAGGATGTCCGTTTCGTTCATGCGGAGGGAGGATTTATATACGCAACTGGCTATCGAATTCAAAACGTGTACTACGGGAGATAGGAACGGAGAAAGTTCTAGGTATGTTGTGGTGCACTTCTACCGATACGTTCATTTTTAAGTATTCCCGAGAATCAGCGCAGACTTTCTCCAGAGTCGCGCATCGTTCCGACAAAAAGGCAGATTTTGAGTACACTGATGATGATCTTCGACTCACTTGGACTGTTGGAAAACTTCCTCATGTTCCTGAAAATCTTTCTTCTGAAGAAAGATCGTCAATTCGAAAAGTGGAAGGCGTGATTACGAGTCCTTCCATTAAAATGTCAGCTTGCCCAAGTGTTACCGAATGAAGACTGACGTAGGAGAGCCGAATATGATACAACTTCATGTGCTCGTGGATGCGTCGGCAAAAGGTTCTGCGGTTTGAGGAGAATGGCGAAATGCAATGCGCTCTCATCGGCGCGAAGACACGGGTAGCTCCATTGCGGTACGTGTCAATTCCTAGGCGAGAACTTCAGGCGGCGGTTATCGCAGTTCATCTGGCAAGTGATGTCTTGGAGTCGCACAAATTATAACCACGCAAGTTCTTTTGGTTGGATTCGCGGGATTGGCTTAATTCTGACCGTCGTAGCGGTGCGAGTCAGTGAATTACTTGAGTCGAACAGAAACGAACAAATGGAACTGGATTCCGTCGAAAGTGAATGTCGCCGATGATGCCACTAAATGGCATAAGCAACCGGATCTCTCTTCTGCGAGCCGATGGTTTCGCGGACCAGAATTCCCATGGGAGCCGAAAGAGCAGTGGCCTGTTACAGCGTCGAAGTTTGACGAAGTCTACGCTGTTTCAGTGGAAGATTTTTCGAGATGGAAGAGTCCGCTGCGTCAAGTAGCGTTCGTCAAACGATATCCAACGAACCTTCGTAGCGAACTTGCGTCCGCTAACGCAAGAGGAGCTTAACGAGATCGAACTGCTAATCTTGAAGCAGGTGCAAGACGCTGAGTTCGCTACGGAGATATGTTATTTGAAGAAACGTGTTGCCGAAAAGTCGCCCGCTGTACGGACTTAGCCCGTTGTTGAAGTTGGACTGCTACGAATGAAGGGCCGCATAGACGCCTGCGATCTGGTTGAAGAGTGTACGAAGCGATTGAGGCCCAAACGCCATCCAGTAACAGACATCATCATAGCCAGCGTCCATCAGCAGTACGGCCATTTGAATCACCAAACTGCAATCAACGAAAATCGACGCAGATTCTACGTACCCGAGCTCCGTGCAATGTACAATCATGGGAGAGCACGATGTCAGCAGTGCAGGAATCGTCAAGTGATGCCATCTGCTCCCAAAATGTCCGCACTTCTATCGACACGACTGCAAGCCTTTTGCCGTCCGTTCTTATATATCGGCATTGACTAACGGGTGTTCAATAAAAAATGAGATTTTTTTCCGTCATATAGTAAAAAAAAAATTTCAACGAATTCAGTATTTTTTATTAAAAACATGTTTATTCTTCAAAAAAAAAAAAGCCAATGAATATTGGAGAAGGGGCCCTGGTCAGCCGTACGGCGCAACTTAGTCGCGATGCTCTCACAAGAGCGCTTCCGGATACAATTCCGGATCCTCGTGGTCAACTGCTTCGTATCCTTGGCCCGCCAATTATTTTTGTACACTAGGGCACTGAGGGAGCTGAAAAAATCCTCAATGGGACGGCACTGGGGCAAGTTGGTCGGATTCCTTTCTTTCGGCACGTACGGTATCTTTTTCTGCTCAAGATACTCCAGCGTCTTCTTGGCGTAATGGGAAGACGCCTTGTCCGGCCAGAAGACGTACTTCCCATCCGCATGATGCTCCTTTAACAATGGCAGAAAAATATTCTCAAGATACTCCTCCTGGTACACTTGTTGAGAGATGGCCAGACCGCTCGGCTTGAACCACGGCTTTGAAATCCCTCTGTCCGATATGGCGATGTACAGCATAACTTTTTTTTTCAAATTTATGCTTAAACATATATTTTACTTCGGGGGGTGTGGCCGACTTGTCGCTGTAATAGTAGCTGTCTCCTGGAATGTGGGTCTTCGAGAGCGGAAAGTAACTTTCGTCGTCCAGCACGAACGACGTCGCGCGGAAGTTCTTCGTCATCGGTGTACTTGGGGGACCGAGTCTTCTTCCGACAGATGATGTCCTCCATCTTGAGGGTTCGGTGAATCAAGGTATGGGAGCAGCGTTATTTTCGGCCGGCTTCACGCAAACTCGTTCCGTCCTTGTTGTCGAACAGCTTTTTCAACGCTTTCTTCTTCTTCTTCTTCGTCATTATCTTCGCCGGGCGGCCGCTACCGGCCTTCCGCTCCACGCTCAGGGATGCCAGGATCCGGTAAACTGTACTCACGGGCACGTTTTCGTTTCGAAAGTGGTCTACCGTAAACTTTTTTCAATGATGACTATGCGTTTCGTAAAACCGTACAACACGCCCGCGGAGTGCTGGCTGTTTCGACGCCATCTTCGATTGAAATGACAGCACCCGAGCGAAAAGAAACATGCCATCCATTTCTAGGGAGTCCAGAGAGCAATTCTCTTGGAGAGAAAAAAAAAATTACGCTCTTTACTTTAATTACAGAAAGGTATTGAAATCATTCTATTTTATTATTGAACACCCGTTATTTCGAGCCGTGGAATGTAGTTGTTGGTCGGAGAACCGAAAAACGTTGGGGAATCTTGATCGCTTGCCTCACTGTGTGAGCAATACACCTGGAGATAGCCCACAGCCTCACAACGAACTTGTTCATCCTTGCCATCCAAAACTTCATCGCCAGAAGATAGCAAGCGATCGTTGCACTAAATTCATCGGAGCCAGTCGCCAGTTAAAGGAAGCGCTACAGTAGGTGAACCTAGTCTGTCTGGTTGCTTGCGCAACAGAAAACGATAAGGTTTTCCCTGATTGTTCAAAATCTTATATTCTCAGATTTCCAAGGATTTTTCAGGTCGTTGACAACCTAAAAACGTTGCACGTCGCCGATAATGCACACGTAAGAACAATTTATGAGACTCGAGAAGACTTGAATAGCCATTTAACAATCTCATCCTAAGGAAACCTCTGAACTGTGGAACACACGGTTTGATTTAAGGGAGACAATTTACCACAGAGTCCTATCAGTCTTCGCCTTTTATCTTACACTTTTAAGAATGTGAAATATCCTAAAAAGTTCGAAGAACATTCATTTTGCTTTGAAACAACTTCGAAGTAATTTTGGTAAAACTCTCCTCATCATGATAGAGCCGTTTTGTAAAATTTATATATTTTGATACAAAATCAACCAAGTAACTCTCCACAGGTTAAGAAAAGCGTTTACCTTTTTGGTTGTTGAGAGGGGTAAATATTCATCTTTGAAAAAAAAAATCTACAACGAAAGTTACTCCTTACAATCTTAGTTCCTAATTTTATCAAAATGAGTTTTTGATTAAAACCAATAGTTTGCTAACTGTCTTCAAAAGTTATTTGTTTGAATTCTCCAAAATGCATGCTAATTCTAAAAGTTAATAACTCGAAGAGGCTTAAAAAAGTACTGACTAATGAATGTTAGATTGCCAAACATGAGGCGGACCAAAACGACTTCTACCATGGGAAAGAAATGGTTAAAAAGTTGCGGATCACCTGTGCTACTATGGGAGAGAAATGTTTAAAACATATATAAGCTTTTGTGTATTATTGTAAGATTCGATTTTTGTGCCTTAGGAAACTAAGTAACATGTGATTTTCAAAAGCCTGTAAATTAGACGTTGAGAGTAAAATTTGTTGTAGTTGGTATATTCACAACCTTTTAAAACTAATAACAAAATACCATAGGAATTGAATTCGATATGAAGAAGTATAACAAATCAAACTAATTGAAATTGACCGAAACACCAATCGAAAGTGCAAAACAAAACCCACGCCGCAATATGCAGCAAACATAAAAACCACCGAGATGGAGGAATAAAAAAAGGAACAAACCAGTCAAGGTCAGCCACATGCAGGAAAACCGATGCCTACAACATGCGACCTTTCACATACAAAAACACGCAAAGCTTAATCGCCGAGATGATCCGAGAGGCCCTTCCCAGCATGTAGGCAGCCTGCCACCAGCCCAACAAGTGTGAACAGCTAACCCTCCATCGCCCGCTGCCCCAGAACGGGTCAAACCCTTCCGAAGGAAGCAAAACATAAACAAACACTCTCGCCGCGCTGCAAGGCAATTCATGGAATCGCATTTATTGCGCGATATTTCTACGATACTCCAACGTGCCTCTGTCCCCTTAACCTGTTCCATTATCCCCCCTGTCAGAATGAAACACACAGAGATCCATTATTATTGCGTTTCTAATTCCGAATATCGTGAGAACGCCGGGCGGAAGCAGGGGCGAAGAGCCTAATGACGTAATAGGAAAACACAACCCACACAAATATAGGAAGAACAGACACCACCAACAAAAAAAGGGTCCTCCTGAATTTGTGTGCAGGACCTGCCAGGACGAAGAGCGGTCGTGAGCACTTTCTAGAAATCTATGGAACACTCTCCTTCCATCCGAAATAGTATACTATATTTAAGGGCAGTACTCACCGCTCGAACACGTTTCTTCATAATCCGCTCAGCGGCATAAACACGATCGTCGGTTATCTCCATTTTGTGTCTGTTTTGATGGTATTATTTCAACCTTGATCTTCCCGTCGTTTTTTGCACGTCGTTTGCCAAATTTAAAACAAGAACACCCAACCACTGACCAGCGAATAGCTCGTTCTTTTCCGATACGCTGTGTTCTTCTCCACTGACTACCAGCAGCGAAAATAAAACGCTCGGCCAACTAATCGTGTTCTCCCGTTCTCCCCTTTCTCGGGTCGCTCTTCTGTTTCTGTTGTAGTTATTATTCCTGCTTACAGGTTTTCCTTCTTTTTGCGCGTACGCGCACTCAACACAACACAAACACAATCTTCCAACTCTGGCACTTTCGCTCCCCTATTTCGATACCTTCTCGACAAAACAACACGGCCGATCCAGACCTAGAGGTAAACGTTTGAGTTATTTGCAATTTTCACGTACTTGTCGTGAAATCCTCCCGTTGATTTTATGTTTCGCACACGCACTGCACTTTTCCTCACATTTCCGTCGGAAAACGATGTTAATAAAATAGGTTTTCACCGCTTATCGAGCGATTTTCGATAGAGCAAACAAAACAGAACCGTCGCGAGACATTTCACGATGATGAAAATCGGACTAAAAATGCGTTTATAACTCGCCGCTCTCACCAACACATGCACAGAGCAGCTGCTTTACTCATTCGGACTCGATTGTTGGGTTAGGACAGCTAATTCGCTGCTCATTAGGTCGACAGAAGGAGCAATTTGCGATTAGTGCGAACATGCAGAATGTAAACAAAATGGGAATGATGATTGTAATATTGGAAGTAGAATTTCAAATCGTTGTATATTGTTAAATTGTCTGTGTGTGCGTTTCAAATAATGTCACATCGGTTTCTCAGCCATTTGTGAATCGATTTCAGATCTGTTGGTGACAAATGAAAGCTACAACATTCCCATTGAACGCTATTACAGTATTTTACGGCGTTTTTTTTTAACTTAATTGTTTATTTATGAGGCTCAAGTGCCATAGGCATAACTGAGCCGAGTTCTTTTTTCATTTTTACAACGATAATAACTTACTAATTAGGTTAGTTTTGGAAAGCCGAAAAACTCGCGGCTTGGTAGAGGTTAGGGATTACAATGATTCGGGTAGGAATGGGGAAGTAGGAATCTTAACGTTGGCTTTCAACAGCAGATTGGCGATGCGATATTGTTGCTGTTGGTCTGGTGGAGATGTTGCATTGCATTAAGCTGTAACGAAACAATAGAAGCGGTATTACGGGGGAGGGGACGAGGTGGACATGTTAAAGCGACAGCTAAGAGAGGACCAAACAAATACATCTATTTGTTTCAAGAACTTGTAAATTAGCCCCATATAGTCCAAGTCCAGCTTACCAGGCACGTCTCTGATATCTTCCTTCTCTGGTTTCCCTCGGGCCGGTAGGGATGCGCAAAGATCAGATCTGGCAATTTCGTAATCGAGGCAATGCCAGACAACGTGGTTGATGTCCTGATAACCTGCACTACAGCTGCATTGATTGGTGTCTGAGAGACCTATTCGATAGAAATGAGAGCCTAACGAGTAGTGATTGGACATTAGACGACACATTACCTTGATAAAATCCCGGCTAATATCCAACCCTCTGAACCACGATTTTTTCGATACCTGTGGGAGAATGGAATGTAACCATCTGCTCAAATCCCCTGCATCCCATTTTTGTTGCCAGCTGATCAAGGCCCGTTGACGGAAAATAGCAAAAAATTCGTTGAAGGCGATTTGTCGATCATAAATATCGCCTGCCATAGCGCCCACCTTGGCAAGTGAGTCCGCTTTCTCATTACCCGGAATGGAGCAATGAGAAGAGACCCAAACCAAGGTGATGGTGTAGGAATTGTATGATAGGCCACTCAAAAGAGATCGTATTTCGTATGGTGAGTGCTTTGCCGGCCTCATTGAAAGAATAGCCTGAAGTGAGCTGAGACTATCCGTAAAAATGAAAAATTGATCAGAGGGAAAAAAGCAATTCGCTCTAATGCATAGTGTATAGCCGCCAATTTTGCGACGTATACGGAGCAAAGATTTTGAAGTTTGAAGGAGGCGCTATGAATTTCGTTAAAAACACCAAATCCAGTGGATTTGCCAAACTGGCCAAACTTGCTTGCAAAAATAGATGGAATGTACTCCGAACGGAGTGGATATGGTATTCCACGAGCTTCTTGCTTCATGGTCTGATAAAAAACTACAGTAGAACTAGAGAAGTCTTGGGAGTAATCACGATTAGGAACATTCGAAGAAGGGCTCACTTCCAGAGTCATGTACCAATGGTACAGTGTCATGAACTTAGTTTGAGGATTTCGTTCGATTAGCTTTTCAAAATTTTCAATTACCAATGGATTTAGCACCTCACAGCGGATGAGGAACCGGAACGATAGCTCCACAAAACGATCTGATAAAGGAAGAACTCCTGCTAATACCTCCAAACTCATAGTATGAGTTGAGTTCATGCAGCCTAACGCGATACGAAGACAACGGTACTGGATTCGCTGCAGCTTCAGAATATGAGTTTTCGCGGCGGATTGAAAACAGAAGCTACCGTACTCGAGAACCGACAGAATCGTTGTACGATACAGCTTTATCAGATCTTCCGGGTGGGCTCCCCACCATGTTTCGGTGATAGTACGCATGAAGTTTATCGCTGCTGGCAATTCTGGTGCAGATACTTAATGTGCTTTCCCCAGGTGCATTTAGAATCGAACCAGACCCCTAGGTATTTATAAGACAAACTTTGAGTTATTATTTTATCCATGAGTTGAAGCGGTATCTGTGCTGGATCACGCTTCCTAGAAAAAAAAAACAACTAACTCAGTTTTCTCCGGGGATCGATACCCAGCTTTACAGCCCAGGTAGACAAATTGTCTAGGGCATCCTGCAACGGTCCCTGGAGGTTGTTCGCCCCTGGCCCTACAATTGAAACAACGGCGTCATCCGCAAGCTGTCTTAGCGTGCAATTTTCCATGAGGCAACTGTCGATGTCTCTGACATAAAAATTATAAAAAAGGGGGCATAAACAAGAGCCCTGGGGAGACCCTTGTAGCTGATTCGTGAAGTTGTCGAAGACCCATAAGGAAAGCTCATATGTTTCTCAGACAACGAATTGTACCAATAGTTGTTTAATAATGGTAAAAGGCCACACTCGTGGAGTTTGTCTGAAAGGACGTCTTCACAAACTGAATCAAAAGCCCCATTAATGTCATGAAAACTGAACCCATTATTTTACGGCGTATTATAATAGTAACCAAACAGTTCAGTCTCTAATTACGTGCTGAGCTATTCATGTACCGATTTTAGTTCTGTTGATGTGAAATTAAGCTATATTGTCCATAAAAAACCTGTAAAAATTTCATCATGATTGGATAATTCCTCATGAAGATTTGACCAATACAATACCTGATAGCACATAAATTGTAAGATGAAAATACACTCGTTGCAGTTCAAAACCAGATAAGACTACTCGCACCTATCGATGCCGCTTGCATTCTATAGTGTCGCATCTGATGCGTTGTATGGCGCAGATATAGATGCGTTGTATGAGGCGTTGTAGATGCACAATTCTGCGCACTAGATGCGACACTATAGACTCTATAGAATTAGAGCAGGATCGATTGGCGCGAGTGGTCTTGTCCGGATTTGAACGGTTAGGATTGTCTAGTAGTTTGTTTTATAAACTGAATATGTGCAATTTCTAATATTTATGTAATTTTCGCCTTTCCTGCACTTACAGGTCGTTGAACACTATTATTGCCAATATTTTCATCACATCGACGAACAATACGTTCAGGGTCAAGGAGTGTCTCACTGGAATCGAGCGCAGCAAATTTCAATCGATTTGCAGTCCATTCACAGCGAAAGGTTTCCGATTAAGTACTTTTGATCTATATTTCAACACACTCATTACATCAGTTGCACCGATTTGCCATTTCAGTAGAAGGAGAGCAACGTTTTATGTTGCTAAATTCAGCAGCTGCGCATTTTCTGTCAAGCTGACGCATTTCGATTTGCAGCGAATTAAAACTAATTCATCAAATCAAGTTAATGGTATCCATGTGAAGATCCATGTTAAGGATTGTCTAATAGTTCATTTCGTAAACTTATATGGAATATCAAATTTTCTGGATTTTTTTTAATTACTAATGAATATAAGTATCCATTTTATTCCATTTTTGAGTTCGTAATCCTGGTGAAGTGTAAGAAGGGTTCAGTCTCACCAACGGTGGATTAATTCGGGTTTTTTTTTTCATTTAAATACTTTCCGGCCATAACATTTAGACGTCACGGAATTTACCGGTTCCAAAACTCTTAGTTTTAGTCTTTTCTCGCAGATGGCAACCCGCTCCGTGGTAGAAAAGCAGATCCAGTATGGGAATAACCATTATATCATCAAATTCTATGAGCTCCT
Organism: Aedes koreicus; assembly: GCA_024533555.2. NCBI lineage: Eukaryota > Metazoa > Arthropoda > Insecta > Diptera > Culicidae > Aedes > Aedes koreicus. Next base: position 285,420 of record JAHHFK020002597.1, on the reverse strand, counting down.
TCGCGGAATGATCTAGATCTGTAAGTGCGCATAAATCTCCCGGTATCTTTGGGTTTCAAAAATTATATTGATAACTGGCTTTGTTTTTTTTAATGGAAGAGAAACGAAAAATTTCCATACATTTTCAGATTGATTACTACCAAACACACACTTTTCGACGTCGATTGACTCCTAGATTTGACTACACACAAAGAATAATGATTGGTAGAATTAAAAAAAAACATTGCTAAAATTGAAAAGTTGCGTTGGTTCGTTTTCGTAGAAAGCGGTTAGCTTTCACAACAAAAACGTTCAAACTATCATATCAAAATTTTCTTGCTTGGTACATTTAAAAGTTTAAACTTTCAAAAGGAATTGTAGAACTGTCAAATCGAAACCGTGGCATCGTTGGAAATAAAAGCAAATTATTTTTATTTCAAAATGAACTTTCAACCAGAAAGTGTGCAATTCAAATAAAAGTGAGCTGTTAAGATTGAAATAAAAAATAGTTTTAACTTAAATTGTTTTTTTTTTCAGATGAATCAATATAAATTTTAATAAGACAGCTCATTGTTTGAAAATAAAATAAATAAATATAGTCGGATTAATGAAAAAATATTTTTTCGTTTTGTAAACATTTTTTTTCTTGTTACTGGTTCATATAGTAAGGAACGGATATCTAACTTAAGCATAATTCTGAAGCTGCATTCGGATGATATTAATCACTATACTATGTTGGAGTCGTTTTTCGCTCGTCGTCAGGATATAACAGCATTCCTAAACACACATATAAAAACAATCAATAAACTTATACTGCACGATGGTTTTCACAATTGGCCTGAAAAAGTCAGACTTGAAAGTAGTCACTGACGCCAGTGATTTCTATTTCACACATCGAAGGCGTCTTCGCTTCTGTTTCGGCCGAAGGAGTGTCGAATTCGGTGTCCTCCATCGTTGTCGTGGTGGTTGCCTCGTGCACACCTGGCGTCGCCTTGGAATCGAACTTCGAGAGCAAATCGTTGGACGGTGGACCGGTCGTCGACGGGGTTTGCTCGGACGGATTCGTAGTTTTGATCCGATTCGCTGCCGGTGAGAGATTTGTAGCTGGAAGAAAGTCGACTGTTGCTATTGTTCGTTGGGGTGTTATTGTTGGAATTGTGCTGTCTCACCTTAAAATCCTTGACAAATCACTTCATTAAGAAAACGTAGAACAGAACAATATAAGTGAACAGCTTAAATATTTTCGCGGACGGATAAAAAGAACAGGATGACTTTGACAGGTAGACCCGATTTTTTTTTCTTGCTTTTTGTGTTGGTGGATTTGACAGTTCTACAATTTTCATGGTAAAAGAAATCACTTTTAATTTTACACACTGAACTGAAACATAACACTTTCAAATCAAACGAAGAACTTTCATTGTAGATAATTTTACTTTCAATTTAAGGAAAAATAAACACTTTTCAGAAGTAAAGCGCAAAACTTTTAATAAAACAAGATTTATTTTTTGTGTGTACCGGACATTGGCCAAATATTGGCAAAAATCCATGTAAAATTCCACATAATATTCATTTGTTCACACATAAACAGAACCCTCCGACGAACACATATGAACTTTAGGTGACAAATGAAAAGTATGTGTAGCCACACATAGTGGTTATTTGTACAGATAGGAGGTATGTGTGGTTACAAATAGGTATCATTTGTTGATCAAATTGCAAATATTCATGTGTGGGACACATAGATGTTATCATTGCTTTATTTATCAGTGTAGCAACGGTTGCCTAGCCAACGGCTTGCTATCAACAGCCTGCTGAGCCATTAGCTACCTAACCAATGGTTGTTCGCCAGTGCACCCTCCAGAGTACTTGCCGCCGCCAGCTGCTAATACTCCATGCCACTCCGCACAGCTTCATAACTGCCGAACGAAAAATCTATCTTTCACTGCTGCATATGAAACATTTTTTTATTTATTTTTTTGTAAAGGTTTACTGGTGGGACTCTGAAAAGATAAGAAACCTCTACGCCAGGCCTTTGATGATATCGTTGCGTGAATCGTTTCGAATCATTTTGCCAGCCGTACACGGAACATGTCGTCCAAGAAGATGCTGTTGCAAATGACTCGCAAGGAGCCACGTTCGAGAATTTTAAGTCCTTTCGTCTGTTTTTTGTTTTCAATTGTCTTTTTGATATTTTGTTAGTCAGTGTCACGTTTGCAAGTTTAATACGGCGTTTTGTAATTTCTTCAGTCTTTTATAGTTCAGTCCGTGAAGTGAGTCATTTATGTGCTATGAGAGTCTTGCGAAGCAGTTTTCTCGAACCAAAATTAAGAGGCTATTGTATTGTTCTTTCTGCGTTTGAATGATATAAATTAACTCCTTTTGATGCATTTCACCATCCGTGCAAGGGTCATGTCGTCCATAGAGTCGCGGTTGACTCTGCCACAAAAGGTGTTACATTTTCAAGTTTGCTTCCCCTTTCTCTCATTCATGTTCATGTGTTTTGTATGATGTCGTTTCGTATTTTTGTTATTTGGTTTGTCAGTGTGTTTTCTTCAGTCTTTAGTAGCTTAGTTCGTCATTTATGTGCTGCGAAATTCTTTTGGCAGTTTTCTCTTATTTAATTAGTCAGTCATTGTTACGTTTATGAGTTCAACAGGGCATTTTGAAAGTTTTTCATTTATAATTTAGTTAATAGATGTCTAGCTGCTATGTGCTCTGATAATCATCGATGCATACCTGGCCTTACCTCGTTTGATTGACCTATCACTTTGTCCGCCTTAGTCAGTTCTTGTCTTCTGCGTTATTCAGTAAAATGCTAAAGTTCTATCGTAGATAATTTTACGTTAACCTGTCCGTTCATTGCCTTCTTTTTATTTGTCTAATACGAATCTCTGTGTAATTTAATCGCTTCAAAGTATTTCATGCATGTGAAGCCTAACAATAATTATTTAAGTTTTGGTCAGCTATAAGATTCACTTTTCGGTGGCAAAGTAAAGCTTCATCACGCCTATTCCCTATCTATTATTATAAAACTATCGAAAATGAAACCGTAATATTATTTTTTGTATACCATTGTTATAATTTGTGATATTTTTACTATCGCTCTTTGAAATGAGAAATAACAAAATAAGAATGGCGCCACGTTCCTAGTTTTAATAAAAATTCTACTCAGTGAATCCAACAGTCGATTCCCTACGAATGTCAAGAATCTTGAACACATTGTCGATCAATATAACCTGTCTAACCATCGTCAGAATATGTCTTTGGTTGCTATCTCAGTGCTAATGGCGTAGGCCCACCCATCGTGACCAGATCACATATCCGAGGGGAGGGAATTTATAAGCGTTTAATTTGTAACTATATTTCGTGACGGTCGCTATTTCCGGATTTTCATTTGACACCCCAACCTGGCAGTGTGAACTAATCAGAGTGTTGCGCAAATATGATTCATTTTCGACCAATAGCTTTGTGCGTTTAGACATTATTTCTTTTAAGTAACGTAGTCGATTTCAGATATTTTAGAACGGCGTCCAAATTTGATATTTTAGAACGGCGGGGACAAATTTGATAGTCAATTTTACCATTATTGGGGGTTAGGACAACTATTACAGTGTAGTGATTTTGAACCGACTATGATCATGGTCAAAACGACCATTAAAAGTAGTTGATTCAACATTTACCATAATGTCAGAATAGTCCTTGTTACCATGATCATAGTCAAGAATGCCATAAACGTGGTGAATTCGTCCATTTTCATGGTTATTCTAACCATTATATAGAACGGTCACCTTGACCGAGATTTAATTGTCGGTATAACGATAGAATTTTTCTCAGAGTATCCAAACCCCCACAAACAAAATTTTTTTTTCCCCCCCCCCCCCACCCCCCCCCCCCCCCCCCCAACAACACAACAACCCTCCCACAAAACCAAAACTTAATTTTCCCAATTTAATCCCCAACAAACCAAAAGAAAAAGTCAACAAAACCCCTTCCACATCCGGAAAAACCTAGAGCACCTACTCCGGGCTGCTGGAATCTATTTGTTTAAACCGCACGTAGTGAACCGGAAGCTGTTCGGAGTCAGTGTTCTTCATACGTTTTCATATGGCCAATCAGAGCAATCCAGCGGTGGAAATCAATGTTTCGATATTGAAAAAATATTGCAGAAAATCAAGGATGAAATCGTAGAGCCGGAGATGGTGGAAAATTGCATATTAAACGTATATGATAGGTACGAGTTACATCCCCAGAAAATCGACAGTTTCGATTTGAACAAATTAAAGTTCGACCAAGGCAGTCAACGTAATGGATATGTGGTGTTGAATAAGTTTCTTCCAAGAAATTTAACCGCTTTTCAGCCTTTGGATGTACTTGCTATAATCGGTAAGTTTGATTCAAGAATATCTCGTTTCGAGATTGAAATTATTTTCATTTCACAGACCTCGAATCAAATTCCATGTCATTCGTATGCCTTCAGGACAAAGAGAACAAGCTCATTCCAAAATTTGCTTTCTCCATTCAGTTGGAAGATCATAAGCTTTCGATTAAATGCGCAGACTCTCCAAACCTGGACGAAAAATCTTCCATGTGGCTCAAGGATGTCCTCTTTCAGCGTCTGCTGAAGTGGGTTGACAATAACATTCAGAAAGCAACAAAGACTTCCAAACAAGACGAGATCGCGTCGTTGTCCTTGATCAACGATTTGCAACAGTACAATAGCCTCTACAGCAAACTGAAAGCCAAGTATGGAACGGAAATGGTCAAGATTTGGCCGGAGACAACCGATCCGAAAAAGTACGTATATGAGGATGTCGCGATTGCCACCTATCTTTTGCTTCTGTGGAAACAGGAACGGGAAGAAAGTGGATCCGATCGATTGCAATCGTTCGTCGACATCGGATGTGGCAATGGATTGCTAGTGTATATTTTGGCTTCCGAAGGACACGACGGATTGGGGATTGATTTACGGAAAAGAAAAATTTGGAACCTATTTCCAGCGAATGTGAAGCTGCTGGAGCAATCGATTGTTCCATCGGATGATGCATTGTTTCCGGAAATAGATTGGATCATAGGAAATCATTCAGATGAGCTTTCCCCGTGGATTCCGGTTCTGGCTGCGAGAAGTGCCTACCGATGTCGGTTCTTCCTGCTACCGTGCTGTGCCTTCGAATTCGATGGGACTAAGTTTCAGCGGCAAAATTCCAGCGTAAGTCAGTACAATGACTTTTTGCGTTATGTTGGGGAGATTTCCAAGGTGTGTGGATTTGAAACGGCCATTGATCGGTTGAAGATTCCCAGCACAAAGAGAACGTGCTTGGTAGGCTCGGCAAGGACATACAGAGAGGAGCAGTTTGACGAATATTCCTGCAGGATACAATCATTCATTGATTCACGAACTCGTGGGGCTAGGGAAGCAAGTGATTCCAATTGGTCCGAGAGTTTCCGACCACGGGAAAGTGTGGAAAAGGTGAGAAACTGTACTAAAATAGAACGGAGCATCATTGACGATATTGTGCGCATTGTGTTCGAGGCTTTGATTGCGAAAAAACGCATGGCCTCTGAATTTCCTGGGATTAACTGGAACGCTGGAGGCAGGATTGGGATTGGCGATCTGATAAAGTTGATTCCTCAGGATAAACTGAACAGTCTGAAATCGGAATGCGGTGGTCTACAGACGTTGCTGAAGAACAATCACCAGATATTTCAGGTGCTGGAAGGTTTCGTGCAACTGAGAATACCAACTAGAGAGGGACAAAGCAGTAGAAGTTCGGAAGAGCTCAAAAGAAAGCCGAAGAAACAGAAGAACCCTAGACTAGTGAATTTAAAGGAGAAGCCTTGCTGGTTCTATGCCAATCATCCTGATGGGTGTCCGTTTGAAGAGCAGGAATGTAAATTTCAACATCCCTAGAAATTGGTTTGATGTTTTAACGTGGTATTATGTCACATCCTAATAACAATGCATTTGCATAATTTGTTACTTTTTTATTTTATTAACTCTTAGCCGTTCTTCGATTCTATGCCATTTTATGATCCTCGGTTTTTAAACAACAGGCGTTTAAAACGAAATACCGATCAACGTAATTTTGCTGCGTTTGATTGGTTGTGAATGGATTCAAAGAGAAAAGATTCTCATTTCGAATAGCTAGGACATTTGAAGTTCCCTCTCATATGTTCAAAGCTAGCAGACATTTCATGAACACGCTTTGATCTGTTAGAGATTTAGGGCCCTATTACGGATCTCACTTCAACCGTGACACCTGTGATAAGGACAATAATTCCCATTTGATTTGCATATGGGCTTTTTCACGTGAAGTGACACCCGTAATAAGGCTCTTAGTGAGGGAGTATTTGGAAGGTGATATTTAAAAATTATGAAACAATACTAAATAAAACGATTACAATACTTACATCACATACAAACACAACGACGACGAGTGCACAATGCAGTTAAATTTAAATATCCCATCATTCCAAACTAAAACAAGCTACGTCCGCTTCAGTCCAACGGTCCCAGCTCCCGCTCAACACTCTCAATCACGGACTCCATCTCTTCGAGCTTCACCGTCAATTCTTTTTGCAGACTTTTTTTTGCGGCCAAGACCTGCTGGCATTCCTCCAATTTTTGGGCCATCTGTTTGTGCTTCTCCATAGTCAGCTTTTCAACGGCTATCCTATTCTGTTCGCATTGCTGCCGTAGCTGAGCAATTTCCCGTTCTTTGTGAATTTGTTCGTCCTTCTTTCGGTGGGAAGCTTGGGAATTTTCAACGGAAATATCACTCAACTGATCGATCAGCGCTTGACGTTGCGTTTGAAGTTGCTCATAGCGAGCGGTCGTTTCCTCTAGAGATTTGTCCACGGCGGTGAACTGAATTTGCAAATTAGAAAGCTGGTGTTCCACATGGGATTTTTCCTCATTGAGCTGTGAATAGAGGAAGGACTGTTTCGATATCACGCCCTCCATTTGCGTTTTGATGGTTTGCAGATTTTCAAGTAATTCCGCATAGTTTTCCGTTTTTAAATTCAGTGTTGGCGCTTCGAAATTGATCATAGGTTTGAGATTATTCGCCATTTGGTACAGAGTTGTATTAAGATTGGAAATCAAATTGAACTTTTGCTTTAGCAGCCTAGATACGACTATCTGCTGATCATAAGAGGATTGTTCCAATAAACTGACAGCTAACCTCTTAGCAGTTAGGAGGCTCTTATTTGCTGAAATTAAATTAATTATTTCATCCCGTTCCGAAGCAGCCAGTTGCTGGGTTTCAATATCTTGCTTTAGCTCTTCAATTTTCTTCACCCGAGAGTAATATTCCTCCTGTTTGGAATAGTATTCCTCTTCCAGCTTATTTGTTTGCTTTTGTATATTCTTAACTTCTTCGTGAAGCTTTTTCTTCACTTCCCGTTGATCCTGAATCTTTTCGGCAAGCCCATCCATACTAAGCTCTCTGCCGTTTTGAATCGTTCGGTTGTTTAAGTCTTGGATTTCTTGTTCCATTTCCAAGATTTTTTGTCCTATTTCTTGCTGACTTGAACCATTGGTACGAGCTGCTACCAGCCCATCAGTTAGTTGTTCAACGATGGCATCGTACTCTGACATCTTTTTCAAGTTCCATAAACTGAACCCATCCTGAACCCTTTCAAAAAAGAAATCCTGATATTCGCAATTTGGAAAATCTTCCTGTAACTCTTTACTTCGTTTCAAAGGAGTAATCTGCAAATTTTACAGTTCAAGGTTTAGCTAAATCGAACCCGAAAACACTTGAAAACATAACTTACCTCATGAGAAACATGCGGTGCCAATTGTACTAGCCATCCGATTAGGACTATAACGTGATTAATCGAGTGGGGGACGTTCGGTGTCTTCAGCATCGATTTGTTTATCGTATATGGGTATTCCAGTTCGGCCATCGTCTTCATAATGTCTTCAATAAAGTTTGTTCCTAACTTGTATCGACTTCCGCCTATTTGCTTGAAGATATGATTCATTATCACCAGAAACTGTTTCAAGGACATGGCCTTCAAGTTCCTCCGTTCAACAAACTCTTTCGGCAGGTCGTGAACCGTTTCTAAATAATCAAGAATTCGCTCGCACTGTGTCATTATCCATTCACGGTTCTCCAGAGGCGGTTTATCCTTTTCCACCGTTGAAGATTTGGCACTGTTTTCGTTACCTCTCAGCGGAGTCTTATTGGCTGGTGTTGCACTGAGACTTCGCTTGTTATACCCTAGTTTCCGCGCACTCCCTGGAGTTTGTACGCCCACTGCATTGGGAAGCACCGCGGGTCGGTCACAAGAAGCGGAACGGCGATTTTCATTCAGGCCATGGCCGAAACTCGCCTTTGAGAGTTTCCGCAGGGGTTGTGCGATCCGACTTAGCCTGAGTTTGTAAACAATAATCAGATCATAAACTGAATATGAATAAACTTGAATATTATTTTACCGTTGCAAGGGAGGTTTCTTCAGCGACGACTGAGCTGAAAATTCGAACTCTTCAGTTCGACGGGGCATGGTAGTTCGCTGCTTGATTGTAGACATTTTTGAGAAATATTATTCTAGATATAACGGACAAAAGTTAGTTTGAATTTAGAAACTGTAATGCACCACGGCAGTTGTATTTGCGCGCAGCCAGTGTTTTTAATTTTGTGTTTGATTTCGATTCGAATTTTGAAGTTAACTTTGGAGCTCGCTGCAGGGCTGCAACATCAAACAAGATTGAATTATCGAAAAAAATATCGACAATTCTAGAGCATCATTTGGAAAGGGTCTTTCACAAAATTGTTAACAGTTGATAAAATGGATTATACCCCAGATATTAGGCTTTTTGACGTTTAATCACCTTTTTTTTTCTAGCACATGCAGAGGAATGATGGTTTGTTTTCCTCCAAAAGATTTTCTTTTTTACTTGCACTCCTTTGATCTAAATGGCGCTGTAGAGTGCGTGCGTTCAAGGTCACTAAGCCTAATACTGCCGTGAAACGCATATCAGTCCCATCTTTGCTTGTTTTCCTATTCATATGGGGCTGATATGCGTTTCACGGCAGTATAGAGGAATCCAACTTGAAAAAAGTAGATGACACCGAGTGGTACTAAATCTGACAGCTCCCATGTTAAAGTATAGAACGAAAATTTTAAAATGCTTCAAACAAATTTAAATGAAATTTTAATTAAAAGCGGTTTGTTGAATGATGTAAGAAAAATCCAAAACTGCACAATAGGGACATTATTTTAATTTTATTATTATTTTGCTGAAAATGTCTTTATTGATTAGTTTTGGATTTTTCTTACATCATACAATAAACCGCTTTTAATTAGAATTTCATTTGAATATTCTAGAAGCATTTTAAAAGTTTCGTTCTATACTTTAACATGGGAGCTGTCAGATTTATCACTACTCGGTGTCTTTTTCTTTCTTCAACCTGAATTCGTCCTCAGAGTATATTTATAGATATATTTACAGATATAGATATTTATAGGGACTCTACCCAGATAGAATTCGTTCACCTTCACGACTTGAAAATCGAGAAACAAACAGTAACAGTAGTCATTTTCAACAACAGTCAAACTTGCCGTTTGTTGTTCCGTTTCCGCTATCATTTGTGTTTGGGCGGTTAGTCATTTACGTTGAAGTGAACTGAACAATTCTCGACAACTCATTCAAAACAACGTATCTGATTTTATAAACATAAAGGAAAACAAAGATTGTAACGTAAAATTCTTGAACCTCACAAAGAGACGAATTTGATAGTCAATTTTACCCTTATTGGGGGTTATGATGACTATTGCAGTATAGTGATTTTGAACCGACTATGATCATGGTCAAAACGGCCATTAAAAATAGTTGATCCAACATTTGCCATAATGCCGGAATAGTCCTTGTTACCATGATCATAGTCAAAAATGCCATGAACGTGGTGAATTCGAACATTTTCATGGTTATTATAACCATTATATGCGATAGTCATCCTAACCATGATATAATTGTCCATATAACGATAGAATTTTTCTCAGAGCATAGCACTTTCATTTAAACTTAGGCCACCAAAACAAGAGATAACATTTCCCTAACATAACCCTGATACAAAATTACCTTAAACGAACGATATCACAAATCCTCCAACTATTTATTAAATGGTTTGGATGATACCCCAAATAGGTCGCTAAGAAAAATAACCATACGAAATTTATTAGGGATTGGAGACGCTACTTCCCGTGAGGGTGCTGAATGTTTTGAGAAATTCACGCTTGAATCTTATTTCTCCTCTTTGTTTACAAAATCAGAAAAGTCTAGTTGGAAAATACTCGTGATTTGTCAGATTTTGTCTTCTTAATTTTGTTTAAATGTATTGTTTTTCTTTTTAGCACGAAGAAACCAAACTACCCAAAATCAAGTGTGATAGTACTCAGAAACAAATTTGACAGTCAATTTTACCATTATTGGGGGTCAGAATGACTATTGCAGTGTAGTGATTTTTAACCGACTATGATCATGGTTGAAACAACCATTAAAAATAGTTGATCCAATATTTTACTGTATTGTATTATAAAAGATATGGGGTTTTTACGCCAAGTCAAAACGGTTTTCCCCGTTATAAACAAATTCATTAATGGCTGGCCCACAATTGATAAGTTGCGGATGCGTTTGCGTGGATTTGACAGTTTTGCCATAGGTTTTCTGTCAAATTTACGTCAACGCATCCGCAACGTATCAATTGTGGGTCAGCCATAAGACTACCTTAGGTCAGATGGAATATATATAATAATAAAGAATAAATAATTTTCCATAATGTAGGAATTGTCCTTGTTACCATGCTCATAGTCAAAAATGCCATGAGCTTCTTGAATTCGACCATTTCCATGGTTATTGTAACCATTATATGCGATAGCGATAGTCATCCTGACCATGATTTAATAGATATTATCGAGGGTATTATAGGGGTATGTGGATAATAACGTTATTCGATAATAAATATAAGAATATACCGGCATTTAATCTATTTTTTTAATTTTGACCCGCGAAACTATTGAAAAAAAAACAATTTAAAAAAATAATGATTGCAAGACAACATCATCCTATTTCACCATGAAACACGCTACAAAAAAACAGACTACCTAAACCAACGAACCAACAATTGATTTCTAGCAGATATTGACATATATCATAATAAGAGCCCCCGTTACTGAAAATAAAGTACTGTCACTTTGTATAAATGTCACTTTGTGAAACTGCATGTCAGTTTGTGAAAATAAAAATGATTGGATTTTTCTTGTTTAAAAATCGAGAAAAAATAGTTGAGATTCATAAAAAATATTTTTGTGCTAGGAAGAACGCCCATTATCGATACGGATGGGAAAAACCATGTTTTTTTTAAAATTAAAACCCCCTATTGCCAAATCTGATCTTTGCGCATCTCTACGAGCTTGAGGGAAATCAGAGAAGGAAGATATCAAGTGTTATTATGGCTCAAGTTCTTGAAACAAATAGATGTATTTGTTTGATACTCTCTTAGCTGTCGCTTTAACATGTTCACCTCCCCCCTCCCCCGTAATACGGCTTCTATTGTATCGTTACAGCTTAACGCAATGCAACATCTTCGCCAGACCAACAGCAACAATATCGCATCGCCAATCTGCTGTTGAAAGCCAACGTTAAGATTCCTATTTCCCCATTCCTTCCCAAATCATTGTAATTCCTAACCTCGACCAAGCCGCGCGTTTTTCGGCTTTCCAAAACTAACCTAGTAAGTAAGTTACTATCGTTTTAAAAATGAAAAAGAACTTGGCTCCGTTATGCCTATGGCTCTTGAGCCTTATAAATAAACAATTAAGTTAAATAAAAAGAAATATAATGATGTTGAAAAAATAAAAATATTGAACAACCTTCGAACCTTGAAAGTTGAGGTTATGGGTCCAGTGACTTGACCATTAGTATATATCAACACTTGTAAATAGGAAAGCTAAAAGGCGAACAATAACAATGTCGTGTAAAACAAAATCTATTCATAAGTCAACTTTATGAAATTTAAAGCATCGTTCATACACTGATTGGCAAAATAAAGTGCCCACCTCATCGTTTTTTTCAATTTCTCTCATTTACTTGGTTCAAATTAAAGTAAACACACTGTATTTTTTTTATTATCTTATTTTTTATATTCTTTTTAAGTTTCACTTATGGAATACTAAAAAAAAGGAGTTTTACTTAAAGAAAAAAAATCAATTTGTGTTGAAAAAAAAAACAGTGACAAAATAAAGTGCCCACTTCATTTAGGCTACAGAAAACATAAATTAAAGTAAAATAAAAGCATTTCAATAATTGATGTGTCCTCCTTTGGCCTTCAGGACCTCCTGCAGGCGCTTCGACATGCTCTTGACCAGGTTCTTTAGGTGCTGTGGATCTAGCTCTTCCCAGGCGCGCTCCAGGGCTTCAAAATAGTTATTTTTATTGGTAACACCAGTTTTGTCAACCCTGGCATCGAGAATCGCCCACAAATTCTCGATGGGATTGAGGTCCGGGCTTTGTGGAGGCCATTCCAGCGGTTTGATCCGACAAGACCGGAAGAAAGACTTGGTCTTCTTGGCAGTATGCTTCGGGTCGTTGTCCTGCTGGAATACGAACTTCTCTTCAAGGCCCGTCTGGATCAGCGAAACCTCCAGATTTTCTCGCAGGATGTTGATGTAAGAATCTGCCGTCATTATCCCGTCGATTTTTACAATGCTTCCCACTCCACCCCACGAAAAACACCCCCAGACCATCACATTTCCTCCTCCATGCTTCATCGTGCCTTGGATGTGGCGCTCCTGAAGCTCCTCTCCCGATCTGCACCAAACACGAACCCGCCGCTTTCGGTTAAACAGCTCGAATTTTGATACGTCCGTCCAGAGAACCGTTTTCCAGAACTCTAGGGGCTTATCAGCATGCTCCTTAGCAAACTTAAGCCATTTGACTTTGTTTGCCTTGCTGATAAATGGGCGCTTCCGGGCAAGTTTGCTATTCAACCCCTGTGCTACGAGACGGCGACGAACAGTTCGACCGGAAACTGATAACTGAAGGGTTTCCTGGATCTCGCGGACAGTTACCTTTGGGTTCTTCTTGACTTCGCGCATGATCCTGCGAGAAAATCTGGAGGTTTCGCTGATCCAGACGGGCCTTGAAGAAGTTTGTATTTCCAGCAGAAAAACGACCCGAAGCATAGCTGCCAAGAAGACCAAGTCTTTCTTCCGGTCTTGTCGGATCAAACCGCTGGAATGGCCTCCACAAAGCCCGGACCTCAATCCCATCGAGAATTTGTGGGCGATTCTCGATGCCAGGGTTGACAAAACTGGTGTTACCAATAAAAATAACTATTTTGAAGCCCTGGAGCGCGCCTGGGAAGAGCTAGATCCACAGCACCTAAAGAACCTGGTCGAGAGCATTTCGAAGCGCCTGCAGGAGGTCCTGAAGGCCAAAGGAGGACACATCAATTATTGAAATGCTTTTATTTTACTTTAATTTATGTTTTCTGTAGCCTAAATGAAGTGGGCACTTTATTTTTTCACTGTTTTTTTTTCAACACAGATTGATTTTTTTTTTCTTTAAGTAAAACTCCTTTTTTGTCAGTATTCCATAAGTGAAACTTAAAAAGAATATAAAAATTAGATAATAAAAAAAAATACAGTGTCTACTTTAATTTGAACCAAGTAAATGAGAGAAATTGAAAAAACGATGAGGTGGGCACTTTATTTTGCCTATCAGTGTAAATTGAACCTTATACAATTCTTAAGATTATTTGGCTGAGTGTATCTTCAAAACTACTCTGAGAAGAATTCTATCGTTAAACGGACAATTAGGCAGCATTCATTAATTATGTCACGCTTTTAGGGGGGGGGGGGGGGGGGTTCAGAAAACCGTGACATTTTGTGACAAACGAGGGAGGGGGGTAAGCTGAATCGTGACATCACATGTTTTGAAAAAAAAAACAAAAACAAAATGATATTCTTATGCAATATCGCCTACTACTACTATCCCTACTGTTCACGCCCCTTCGTAAACGAAAGCAACAGCAGTAATCATGCAGCACTACACACCGCTAGGCAGCATTCATTAATTATGTCACGCTTTTAGGGGGGGAGGGGTTCAGAAAACCGTGACATTTTGTGACAAACGAGGGAGGGGGGGTAAGCTGAATCGTGACATCACATTTTTGAAAAAAAAAACAAAAACAAAATGATATTCTTATGCAATATCGCCTACTACTACTATCCCTACTGTTCACGCCCCTTCGTAAACGAACAGCAACAGCAGTAATCATGCAGCACTCACACACCGCTCGCATTAACTATGCCACGCCCTGTTCTGCAACTTTCCATCGTTCTGGAACTTTCCATGTTCTGGAACTTTCCATTGTTTTGGAACTTTCCATCGTTCTGGAACTTTCCATGTTCTGGACCTTTCCATCGTTCTGGAACTTTCCATGTTCTGGAACTTTCCATTGTTCTGGAACTTTCCATGTTCTGGAACTTCTAGCAGTAGCGGCACAATATAAAAACGGCACCGCAGTGGCGCAGTCATTCAGTCATTATATCAATTCTAAGGTGTTAAGATCAAAAGGAAAAAGCAATAAAGGATAAGTGAATAGAAGCAGTAGTTTTTCTATCAATATCTTCTGGATCCATTATCCGGTGCAACAGCCCAGTGTTATACAGTGTTGAATACAGTCCACCCTACGACTAGAGTGTTTGCTGTCAACGGCCTTGGAACCCAACCCGGCCTTTTCAGGGTAAGAAGAGTTGAATTTTCCACCCATGAGCCAAGACAGAGCACTCGTTTTACCCGACAGTTGCTAGTTTGAGCGACACCTATTTCCTTTCCTACCGTGTTAGGACACGTTTGAGTTCTGTCGCAAGAGAGCTAGCAAGCTACTTCAAGTACCCTACGGATCCGGTGTTTGGCTCCGACACCTACCATACCTAACACGCTAACTTGAAAGTACCCATTAATGAGTCGAAAAGTACGCATTTTGAAGAAAAGTGGCTTAACTCATTATTAGGAGTATATTTTCCTCATTAATTGAGTATTCGTTACCCATTAATGATTAATTGATACTCATAAATGAGTAAGCAATACTCAGAAATGAGGAAAGTATACTCTTAATAATGAGTTAAGCCACTTTTCTTCAAAATGCGTACTTTTCGACTCATTAATGGGTACTTTCAAGTTAGAGTGAATACTATTCCACCGTTCATGAATGACAGCTGCAGCTCATTCAGTGTGCGTCAGTGAATAAAGTCCAGTGTTTATTGGTGAAAAATTGGTTCGCGCAGTTAGTGTATTTTGGAAAATGAATCGTGGAGAACTTTTTAATACGCTGTACAATGCGTATGTAAAGGCTTACCCGGATAAGAAGAAAAGGGAGTGCCAATTGGATGCTACTAATTTCTGGAATGAACGGAAGGGCAATGACAACACCGCACTTGAAGAGCAAGTCAATAACAAAATAAAAGAGCTTCATGCCTTGCAGCTAAAGAAAAAAGGTAAACTTCTTCAACTATGGGGAAAGTCTATGAGTGCTCCTAAGGAATCAGCGCCGACAGTGAAACCCGCGCAACCCATCAAGGAAATTGAGTATATGGCTCAGCCGTCATCATCAAATAAACGCCCTGCACCAGTACAGGAACAACTTAAAGCTGAGCTAAATAATCTGAACTCTGAGGTAGTGCTTCTGATTGACAAGAAGTCTGCTGGACTATTGACGGATGATGATCAGTCGAGACTCGAAGGGCTAAAAATTAAAAAGATCAAACTTGAAAAGAATCTCAAAATCAAGGAAGACGAGCAAGAGCGGCAGCAGAAGCATCGTGAGAAAATGAAGCAGGCTAAACAACTGTTAATTCGGGACATCCCAGAGGCTGGTAAATATGATATATTAACTAGTTTGTTTGCAC
The DNA here is from genome assembly GCA_024533555.2 of Aedes koreicus. Classification (NCBI taxonomy): domain Eukaryota; kingdom Metazoa; phylum Arthropoda; class Insecta; order Diptera; family Culicidae; genus Aedes; species Aedes koreicus. The sequence continues at coordinate 269,523 of JAHHFK020002597.1, read as the reverse complement.
AGTAGATATAAATATCAAATTTCAGGAAATTATCTTTCATTCCGAAATTCTCCTGGCCGCCCTCGTGTTGAAGAGCAGCAACCGGAGCTGCTCAAGGCAATATGCGATATCGCACTTCATGGATCTGCGGCCCACGAAAAGCGCAGTGATGAGAGCGTCAGAAGCGTTAAAACTTTAGATGAGTTGACTTCTGCAATACAAGGCAAGGGATTCAATATCAAAAGAACAGCAACATATCTGCGGTTAATCCCAAAACGAGCCAATTCCCATCAAGGTAAATGTCACGTAAATACTGTACCAGTGAAGTTGATGCGCGCAAGTAATGCAAAACACAACGATCATCCCGATGGCCGATTCTGTACAGCGACCATAAGATCATTGGAAGAACTGGCATCTGTGCTAGGGCCCAATGAAGTAGGATTTATCAGTCAGGATGATAAGGCGAGAGTGGCGATAGGCCTAACGGCTGCCAATAAGCAGTCTCCCATGCTTATGCATGTGGAGTACAAAATCACGCTTCCTGACCACGATTGGATAGTTGCAAATAAGCATAAACTAATTCCGTCCGTGTACGCTGGAATCGAAATCAAACCGAATGGTCTTGGCAAACCGGAGGCTGTTGGTTTTTCGGGCCCCACTTACATTGCAATTCGGTCAGGCAAACACGCTTCGTCAACGGCGTTTTCTCATGCGTTAGACATCAAGCGGCTTCTAACTCTTGAATCGTTTGATGGTATTTTTAAGTTTGATGGATTGGTCAAACCAGTCCTAATCTTTACCGTCGACGGTGGACCTGATGAAAATCCGAGATATCGCAAGGTAATACAGATAGCAATACACCATTTTAAAGAGTACAACCTTGACACGCTGTTCATTGCAACGAACGCTCCGGGAAGGAGTGCTTTCAATAGAGTGGAGCGACGTATGTCACCCTTGAGTAAGGAGCTTTCTGGATTGATAATACCACACGACCAGTTTGGTAGTCATCTGGATTCCCAATTGCGTACAACTGATTCAGCTTTGGAGAAGCAAAATTTCCAGTACGCTGGTGAAGTTTTGGCAGAAGTCTGGAATGATGTGGTCATCGACGGTCATCCGACGTTGGCTGAATATATCGATCCTGATGCTTCTGAAATAGATCCGAAGTCAATTCGTGACTATGACCAACACTGGTTTGGAACTCATGTGCGAACCAGCCAATATTTACTCCAGATACGGAAATGCACAGATAGGTAAAATTTTGAGATGCATTTGATGGTCAAATAATTGTTATATGTGCATAAATTTATATTTTTACAGGAAATGCTGCTCACCACTGCGAAGTAGCATCGATCACGTTATCTGCAATGGATTTTTGCCTCCACCAATCTCTCTGACGCAAACATCTCGAGGATTGATTGGGTCATCGAAGGACGAACCACAGCATTTCCCATCAATGTTCGTATTGAACTCATTACAAGCTCAACAGATTCTACCTAAATCGATGTCCGGATATGGAACGATTCCGTATGATCTTTACTGTCCTTCAATTAAAAACTCATTGAACGAACGAGTGTGTTCCAGCTGTGGCCTATACTTTGCATCTTTAGTCATGCTTCGCGAGCACATAAAGATGCACAAGCATACATCCGTTCAATTTCAGAGAAAATTGCGTCCGTTTAAAGTTGTGGCAAAACGTAAACAGGAATGTATGGTTGTAACCAACAAAGACAACTTCGATTGCGAATGGATAGATGACGAAGAACTTGATCTGACTGATGTGGCAGAAACCATTACGAGTGCTTCAGCGGACGCAGATATCTTCCCGGTCATCAATGCTGACCAACATCTGCAAAACCCTTGGACTGAGGATTGAATCTATTTTTGAATGGTATTATTTGAGAATGCAATTTGATATAATATGAGGAAAGTTGAATTTGTTTCTGTATGAAATAAAAATGATTTTTTGTGACTAATATTGGCTATTTGAATAAAAAGTTTTGAGTGGGGAGGGGGGGGGGGGGGGGGGGGGGGGGGGGTTAACAAAAACGTGACATAATTGCCTGGGGGGGGGGGGGGGTTACAAAAATTGTGACAATTTGTGACATGGGGGGAGGGGGGGGGGGGGGGGGTTAATTTTCGGCCAGATTTGCGTGACATAATTAATGAATGCTGCCTTATCTTCACGAACAGCCTCATCGATGAAAATTACCTCCCGACTCTTGAAAATACACCTTGTTTGGGGAACATACAAGCGATAGTCCTTGGTATCTTCCTCGAATCCAATCAGCATACATTCACGTGACCTCGGATCCCACTTTCTGCGTTTGATTTTTGGAACTTGCACCATGACCTTCATAACAAATACACGAACATCTTAATGATCTTGTTTCCTGTTACTCCATACCTTGCCGGTGTTGAGTCATTCCCATGGGTTGCAAGCAACGCACGCAGATGATCGAGAAAGGTTGTATGGACAAGTCAAATGTCAACGCAATCCCTCGTCATTGTGCTTCCAATAGGAAGGAGAAGAAGTCAGCGAAAGCACCTTGCTGTTTCTGCGGGGATCTTCATTACGCCAAGGATTGTCCATACCAGACATACTCTTGTACGCAGTGCCAACGGAAGGGTCACAAGGAAGGCTACTTCCCCTCATACGAAAAGAAGCCAACGAAACAGGTCGACAAACCGAAACCAAAAGACATCGTCAAGTCTAAAGGTATTTCGATGAAGCCTGTCCTCGGTTCAATGGAAGTCGTCGCCGCGAGCGCTTCTGGTGACAGCATCGATATCATGGGTGAGTTTCGAGCCGAAATCCGTTAAATCGGATTAGTTCAGCTGTTGAGAATTCGGTAACATTTTACAGATTTCTGTAAATTAATCTAAGTGTGTAACAGGTAATCCGGATCTCAACGTTCTCGGAACCGAAACAATGGACCATACAGCAAAACACGACAGCAACGATGCGATTCAAGTCAAGTTTTCTGAAGTGTTCCAGTCCACGCTCGGATGCCGCACTAAAGCAAAGGTAACGCTCTCCCGGAAGCCAGATGCACGGCCAGTTTACTGCCCGAAGAGATCTATGCCTACGCGGCATTCCCGAAGGTTGACGCAGAACTACAGAGACTTCAAGGCAACGGTGTCATCTCGCCAGTCCAGTTTTCCGATTGGGCTGCGCCTATAGTCACGGTTCGCAAATTTGTTGTAACCGTGCGTATTTGTGGTGACTACTCCACTGGTCTCAACGACGTACCCGAGTCAGATCGCCATCCACTGCTGCACCCGGACGACATTTTCGCTGAACTGCCGGTTCTTCTCTTGTATTGATCTATGAGAAGCTTATCTGCAAGTTGAAGTTGAGGAAGCGTTTAGGAAGCTACTTACTATAAACACGCACAAAGGTCTGTTCCAGTGCAACCGATTGTCGCCCGGAGTCAAATGTGCGAGAGGATGGCTTCCATCTCCGCATAGAAAAGTGCCGTTTCTCCCTTTTTTCGCCGCAGATTAAGTGTCTGGGTCGACAAAGATGGTCTCCGGCCAGACCCAGCCAAAACTAGCGCCATCTACGAGATGACACCGCCACCAGATCCGCGAAGCTAACGCAATTGAAGGCCTTGACCAAGAAATTTGAGGCCACACTCTCCTTTTTCCCCACCCTTTAACCAAAATTACAGACCGACACATCTCTTATCCTTTATTTGAATACATATATCATATAAGTAGGGGGAAAGGGGCATAATGAGCATACGGGGTGGTTTGAGCACCCCCTCTTTCTCTGAGATTGAACATTTAATTGGAAAAATAATGATATAGTGTACTAATAAAGGATTCAATTAAGCAATTTTGAAAATTGGAAAATATAAGCCATATACAAAGAACTCGAAAACTTCATTTAGTTCCCACTGTATGTGCAACCATGAAATATTATAATATTTCACCTATGTTAAATAAGCTTTTACCAATTTGTACTATTGAATTTACGAAATCTAAATACTAGCAAACAATATTTATATGTTTCTTAAACATTTGAAGTAAATAACAGTGTAATACTTCATTTTATATTTCAGAAATAATTAATTTTAACTAGGCGTCTTATGCGGGATGGAATGAGCACACCATGACGGGGTAAAAGTGGCACAGCAGCAGCTTAAGAACATAACCCATAAGGAAAAACAACAAGCTGTCATGATTAATTTTTTGTGTGAAGTGTTCAAGTGCGATAATGGTCCGGAATTATAAACGCCTTACGGATCGCCAGCGGTGGACAAAAGTCAATTTGACATCGGCAATGAGAGCGGTCAATCACGATGGAGTGTCAGTGAAAAAGAGCCGCCAAGGAACATGGTATTCCACGACAAACTCTTGTACGATATTTAAAGCTTGCGCCACAGCAGAAAGTTAGACTCGCCTGGTCATATTCCACCGTATTTTCTGAAGAAGAGGAAGCTGAGCTAGTACAACACATCCTTAAACTAGATGTAAGCTTCTATGCAGTAACGGCATGGGAAGTTAGAAGCCTGGCTTTCCAACTGGATGGAGATGAATGGGAAAACACACCCCTTCAGCAAGGAGAAACAACTAGCTGGAGTCGATTGGCTTATTGGCTTCCGAAAGAGGAACCCAAAGCTTTCATTCCGTTCTCCAGAGGCAACATCAGCTGCACGCGCTCAGGGATTCAACCGGATCTCGGTGAATAAGTTTTACAATGTCGATGAGACGTCTGTCGTTACGGTAAGATAAGATAATAAAATCCTGATTTGTCATTGTCCTTCAGTTGTTTATTTTAGGTTCAAACTAAGAAATCTAAAGTTTTGGCTCTTCGAGGTAGGCGACAGGTTGGCTGCATAACATCAGCGGAAAAGAAGATATTATCCACGGCATGCTTATGTATGTCTCTGCGACTGGACATTTCCTACCGCCTATGGTGATTTTCCCTAGAGCACGATTAACCGAGCAGTTGAAACACGGAGCGCCTCAAGATAGCATTTTTAGCTGTTATTCAACAGGGTAGATGATACTGATCGATTTTAATACATGGTTCGACCACTTCCTGAAACACACACGTCCTACATCGGAAAACCCGGTGCTGCTGGTACTAGACGGTCATGTCTCCCACACAAAAAACTTGGCGTTCCTCGAAAAGGCTGTTGAGAACAAAGTTACTGTGGTGAGTCTCCCGCCTCATTGCAGCCATAAATTATAACCGTTGGACGTGAGTTTAATGGGTCCGTTCAAAACCAACTTTTCTAAAGCTGTGGAGAGGTTTCTGAAGAACAACCCAGGAAAAGTTGTCGCATTGAACGAGATCAGCAGTTTGCGAGCATTCGAAAAAGGGACAAAGCAACAAACTTAACCACTAGTCCATACAGGAGGGCATTGAAACAATTGCAGGCTACACGAGACATCATCCAGTTGACGAAGGGGAGAAAGGTTCAGCAAAAAGCAAATTCTAAAAATGGTCCGAAGCTTCTTAGAAAAAAACGTGGTCGCCTAACTAAAGCGGACAAGCGTAATTTGCAAAATTTGCATGATTCCCTTTGTGATTTATGCGGCAAATGCTTCAGTTCTTCCAATGGTGGGCATGGTTGGCGCAAATGTAGTCTGTGCTTTTGTGGTTTCACGAATGTAGCGGTGAAAACTGCCGTAAGATTCTTTCTTTTTTTTTTTATCTTGATGTAAAGATATTAACATAAAAATGCTCCAATAAACGATCCTTAAATCCTCATCAGTCTATCTATAATCGTTAAAATATATAAGGGAAAGCTACAATTTCTACCGATTTTTATATATGTGCTCATTATGCCCCATAGGGGTGCTCAATTAGCCCCGTACCTCTAAGAATGCTATCATTTCCATCCAATCATAAACATTGTATTGTTATGGTCCAAAATGGCTAATTTCATACTTTATATTATCAGATCACCGATGAAAAGACTTCTATTGAAATATAGCAGCGAAACACATGGAATTTGATTGCATTTAGTAACAAAAAACTTATGCATTGCTTAGGGTGCTCATTATGCCCCTTTCCCCCCTACACACTTGCTGTAAGTGCATACACCGACTTAAAAGATGTCCATCCATCAATCTCTGAAATTTTTTCTCGAAAAATACGAAAGCCTTACGAACATTACTCGAAGTACCGTTTCACCTTAACAAAGCGCACTGTTTTTGGAGATTGAACTTAAGTCACGAGACGCCTCAGAATGCAATGAATATGTTATCTGTTATTGAAGTAGGCGTAGTGCACCTATTTGTGGAGCAAGCGTCTTGGCAACTGCAACTTGGAAAGTTTACGAAAACTCAAGCATACGGGAAATAGGATTAATTCCTAGAACGCAGAGCTGCCAGAGAGCAGAGCTATTAATTTTTAAACTAACAAACGAGCTGAGCAAGACGAAGATACAAATTCCAGAACACAAGCAGGAAATCGACGAACTGCAGAAGGTTTCATTCAAAGAATCTGTTGGTCGTTCGTCGTTTGCAGATTAAGTGACGCTTCTAGGCATAGGCATAGTGACCACATCGATGAACCAATTCGCTTTCTTGAAATGATTCTAGCTTAAAAGAACTTGGAATATCCACTCTCTTATGCTATAGCATATCCTCGTTCAAGTTTGTTATCTAATTCTGTAAGTCAAGGGGACCTCCAAGAAGTTTCTGAATTTGCACCGAAACTTCAGCAAATTTGAATTTCGACCAACAATTCAATCAGCTAGAATCAAAGTTTAAAATGAAAAATTGCTCTTAGAGAAGAAGACCCGATGAAAAATATCTGATAAGTATAAGCAAGGGTTTTCGCACATAGTATCATTTGATAATCCGTTGCTGCAATATAGCATTAACAAATGAACCAAGCGTGGACCGTGGAATCTTAATAGTTTAATTCGTTTTAGAACAGTATGTTTTTTTTAAACATCCTTTATGAGTCTAAGAAAAGTATACTCACCTGTTCCTCCTCTTTCCACTCGTCTTCCTTGCTCAGTAGTTCATCCCGCAAGCTTTCCCAATCAACGGTAAGCTTCTGGAGATCGTTGGTCAGGGCTTCGTTGGTGCGATGGGACTCCTCCAACTGCTGTCGCAGGCAGGAGTTCTCGACCAGTAGTTTTTCGCATCTAAAACAAAAGCATCGTTAGTACCTACCGTTCACACTATATTACAAAACTAACCTTCGTCGTTCCTCATCAAGCTGATGGCGGACTTCATCGTGGCTTCCGTCGGCGTACTTGCGACACGGCGACTGTGAGCGGGATCGTGACCGGGAACGTTCCCGTGCCACCGGACACGGCGGCAAGCTGAGTGGGGCACCCGAACTGCTGCAAGGGGCCACCGCCGACGATGCTGCACCGTGATGTCTTCCCGGCGAATGATCCCTGTTGGTGTTGTAGCTTGGGCAAGTGCTCGACGTGGGAGTCTGTTCCAGCTCACTGCAACGTTGCTTGTACTGGAGGACCTTTGCCTGCAGCCGACTTACCAGAGCGGCTTGGTTATTCTGCGCTTGCTTGTACGTCTCAAGTCGGCGTCGGTAGGTGCTGGCTTCCTCCTGCAAACGCTGTCGCAGCTCATTGTTCTGCCGTACCAGGCTGCCAGTATCCGGCGGCGATGGACTAGACATTCTGCCGCTACCACTGGCAGTTGGTGCTTCCAGACGAGACTTACTGAATGGACGAGAGAAAGGCTTCTTTCGATCTCCTGAGCTTCCACCACCTCCTCCTACACCACCACCACCTTCACCTAGATGGCGCGACGCTATACTAGGCGCACACTCCTTGCCACCCAACTGGAAATAAAAAAAATAAATACAATCATTCAATCATCAAATACTGAAATTGTCTATCTTAACCAACTTTAAAGGAAACTACTTTCTTCATCGCTATCACAAGTGCAACCCCAACCAGCAAGCAAAGTACATCCTCAAACCTCAGTTCCATTCACTACACTGAATGGGGTCGAGTCTGACCACAACAACTGGACGACACAGACACACCGCATTGGTTACCCGGCAAGCCAACCAAAACCCAAACATAAAATCTTATCCGATTTCATTCATAGTTTCTCATTACAAGTGACCAACAATCGATAACCTCCGCTACCCCCAAAAGCAGTAGCAGACCAGTAATTACCACCCCCTTTCATGACGATGGTTGGTATGACGTCATTGACCAGCAGAGGGTCTTTTAAATGTCCACCCTTCCGCTATATCGTGGGACTGATCGTCGAATTAAGCCAGCATACCGCATATGACACTAATAGAAAATATCCATCAGAGGGTTGCAAACAAAATGCGAGGGTAGGTGCTGACCACAACACGATATAAATCAAATAAGTGTACTGGTCAGCACACCGTTAATTAACGCTGGATTGCATTGGGTGACATTCGTGTTGTTTCGATGAAAGTTTTCATAAAATGATTCCCCTTGAACGGTAAAATTCCACGCATGCCGTGTTTACTCGTTACAGTTGAGTGATTTGTTTTGTTTTCAGGTGGAAATCAGGTTTTGCCCACGGTCCTGCTGAACCTCTCCTCAACCGAAGCAACCCAAAGGCATATAAACAAAAAAATGTGGAACGCTTCACGATTTTGCGTGTCATCCTTGCGCAGGACGTTATTCTTCTCTCGTTCCCCAATTTTAGTATCTGTCCAACCCAAGGACAAGCGCAGGGAAGAAACAAAAACAATATAGAGGAGAAGCGCAAAAACAGTTCTAGCGATGGATAAGAGTATCATGATGTGTAATTTGCTGAGGGGCATAAGAGTTATCAGTGATGCCGCATATTCATGTTACCTGCTATGCTGCCTACGGACCCTCTTTGACGTTTATTCGGCGCACACTAATGTATCATCATGAGTCAAAGCAGTGTAAGCAAGAGGGAAACAGACTAATGGGAACAAAAGGAAACGATTATTCTTTTTTCCCCGGCAACCAAAAAAAAAAAAATGCTTTTCAACTTTCAGACCTTATCGGGGGCCCCCACGAATCCCCCACCACACGGCGGGGGGGGCAAAACTTTGCGCCTTCCCGAAAAAAACCCCTGACCAAAAAAATCTTTTCAACTTTCATACCTATCCACCACCTATAGAATAAACAAATCAATCAGGATGGTGCTTATTGCCTGAGTAAATCTGTTACTTGAGTTTTCAACTGTACAATCATAAATCACGGTTTTACGATAACAAAAGGATAATAATTCGACGATTATTATTATAACCTATTTGTTTTTTTTTTTCATCGGGAGAAAAATGAGTATCAGAATATGTAGGTACATAAATAATAGCTACAAAATCGCTACTAGTAATTATCAGAAGTGAAGCCATTTACATTTGCTCACACTGTGTTTGGAGCCTCAGAATGAATATTCTATTTAAGAGTCATACGCTAATCACCTAAGGATTAATGGAAGAGGAGGCCGTCTGGCACTTTCTAACAAATCTCACAAGGGCAGGGGAATCATTGATCTGGGAAAACGTCTGTCGCAATTAAGATACCATCCCACCATTAGATCATTTTCATGATCAAACTTGTACATCCGTAATCCGGAGAAGAGAGCAATTTGCTTTTACAAGGATAATTGGGACTTCTGCGAAAACAAGTTCCACGAGTCCCTTCAAGATAAAATTAAAAGAGTTGATTTTAAGAATTTTCATACTAGACAAACATGTTCAACTCGAGCTTTGTGTAACATACGCTACAAGCAGCGTTATCGATGCAGAAGACATGGATAGATTTACTACAAGCCCTGCAAGGGTTGCCAGATGATTTTGAAAAAAATAAAAATAAAAAAAAAAACCGTTATAGACGATATGACTAGAGGCCTGAATACACACACGGCATTGTGATGCCTTCTTGATGGAATTTATCAGTACCTTCTTGATACCTTCATATGGCCCTTCTAGCACGCACTGCCTTCCTGCCGTCTACACGGAAGGTAAAATCACGCCGTGTTGGGCTCCGCTGTCTGAGCACCTTCTTTTTGTCACGCCGTCCAATTTTTGGTTTTGCATTCACACGGAGGGCAGGAGATGTCAATAAAAGAAGGCATGCAGAAGGGGTGATCAACAAATCTAGGGTTTTTTTTCATTAGGGCGAATCTACAATTGAGAGATTCTCTCCGGGCTCGCTTTCTTCCCCCCCCCGTTCTGCCCCCCCCCCCCCCTCCCCAATACAACAAAAACAAATAAAGATCGGTGTGTTAGTTATAGAGGGGAGCGAGCGAGGCGAGCCCCCCTCTGTCTCGCGCCCCCTCCAAAAAAAAAAACCCCTAGAAATGTCAGTTTCAGATCCCGAATAAAAAAGTATAATAGATTGACAATAAAATGTATTGTAACCATACAATAGAATAGTATGTACAATTGATCGTATTGTTTGCGACAATAAGATAACATTAGGACTTACTATTTCTACAATAGAATCTATTGTAAATTGAGACATGAACAATAGAATAAGGGGGTTGTTATGTATCTTAACAATAAAAAATATCACTTTTTTTCTGAACAAATTTGAGTTAATAACTATTAATTGTATTGTTGCACTATTGTTGAAAATTCTAGCATATAGAGTGCATAGTAGATCTATTGTAATTAAAATGTGCTTTTTTGATTTGTCTGATACATGAACAGTAAGATTCATGGTCGGCAATACATTCTGTTGTTATTGTATATTATTAAATTGTAATTGTTTCGTTATTTTTATCCGCGATGTTACTTTGTTTACTTTCTTGCAAGAGTGATTTCAATCGGTTCGATTATTGTCATCAATAAATCTTATAATTGTTTGTTTGTGTTTCCAAATTGCGTGTTGTATTCCTTTGTGAAATGGAGAAGATGGATGTGTTCGATGAAATAACGGAACGCGACGTATATAATGTTCCGGATACCGATGGCGGTAATGGTGGTGGTTCATGCACAGATTTATCTAGAGTGACACAGATATTTTTCATTTTTTTTTCATACAGATATCTGTATGTGAAGATTACAGATTTTTTGAGAAAAAACAAGATTTTTAAGATTTTTGGCAATTGTCTTTCCACTCAAAAACCTCAAATTCAAAATATGAGTACAGTTTAGGATCAAACTTTTTATAAATACTACTTTCAGTATGCTGTTTAGGCTTAAAGCAAAATAACACAATTGACACTGACACTACAGTGACAGATGACATTATGAAAGTCAGTTTGTGTGTGTGCCCTAAATGATTTTTCCATCAATTTTTTGATTATTTGATGTTTGATAATTTTTGAAGAAAATTTCATAGAATTTCACAAGATTCTCGGACATTCCTTTAGATATTCCTTCTTGCGTTTCTATACCCGCATAAGCACAAACCATTTCTGGACCATTTCCCTTAGTGTTGAAAACGGTTTCCGTTATTGTTCCAACATTTACCCTAATAGTTGAAAGAAATTTACAGTTTATCTAGCTTTAAAACCGCAATGACATCACTGGTTAAGCTTAGTGATCCTCATAGCAAGAGATATGCGGAAATTCGATTCAACGATTTGGCAACGGTGTTTATTTTTATTCACAGAGGCTGATAACACTTGCCGCAGTGCAAAAATTTGCACGATTGGCTCAGATTTGACAGCTCTCGCTGCATGATTGGCGCAAAAATGGCTGCTTCCGCATATCTCTTACTATGAGGATCACTAGTTAAGCTGGCATCTTTTCTTCATGATGTTCAACTCCCCCAGCTCTGCAGACAATGATCACAAGTTCCAAACTAAGTATTCTAACGGAAATATAAAAACGATTTTTTTTTCTATTTTCTTAACTCAGGCTTATTACATGCATTAGATATTGAAATGTTGCAATTTGGAAATATGCAACGGGGGTTAACTGGTTGGTTAATGTGCGTGTAGACAGAATATGAGCAAAACGTCATTTTAAAGAAACATTTCTAAAAGGATTTGTGTAATTTTGTGTTCAGTGAATGAAATATGGCTAACAATGCACTGTCAAAAATATATAGAAGAAGACTTTACGAAAATTGTGTTCAATGCGATATTTAGAGGATGTAACGAAGTTGCATCCATGAATAAGCTGAACTTGCAGCATATAGGTCGACATAACGTACATAACCCTTGAAAGTTTTCGCCCTTAAAGGGTATGTTTTTCAACGTTAGGGTGGTAAATAATAACGATCATCTTATTAACATTATCTTAGCAAGCGTATAACCGGTTGAACCGTTGAATGTCGTTTGTAGCTCAACTATTTAATAAGTTACAGTGAAATATGTAGTAGACCCTGGCATAGTAGGCCGAGTTATGGTACAAATAGGCTGTGTACTAATTCACGAATTAATTTCACTTAAACTTGACAGATGGAAAATAATCGATGAAGTCTACTACTCGAGCTGACTTATGTCTACAGACGGCAACTCAATTTTGACAGACACCTTATCGAAAGTTTGTCGATCTATAACAAAGGGGTTTAAATCGATTAATCGACTATTTTCCAGCCATATTCTTTCATCCCAGTTGAAAACTAAAATCAGCCAGTACCTACTGCCAATCGAATTAGCTGCGCTGTGCAGTCGGATCTGAGGAGCTGAAACACAATTTAGAACGAGAGTAAAATTGATGTCGTTTTCCAATTGGAACGAGTGGCTGATTCTTACTGAAAACTGCAAATCAAGTTCCAACTGGAAGGACACCAAAAATGTTTCTAGCCACAGACGACAGACGTTGGACTGCCTTTGTTTTGCTTTGTACTTCTTTTTTTTTCTAGTTCGTTTATTTGTAAGGCTCAATCGCGTTAGCGTTACGGAGCAGATATTTCACTGTTTTTTTTTTTTTTGATAAAAATGAATGACTTAATACTGCGTTCAGGTTAACATTTACTACGAGGTTAAAATAGGTGACACATTTTGGGGATGGTCAAAGGAACACGAAAATACCATTCTGTAGTCTCAACAGTTATCGCCAGCACGAAACTTTGTGCGTCATAACGCACCATAGTCAGGACTCCCTTTTTGTGTTTGGTCGGTTTTGGTGACCATTGCACCAAAAAAACCCCAAAGATATTAAACTCATATACTAGACATTTAACAAATATACTCATAAGGTTGTTTTCCTTGGGTCTCTAGGGTATTCAAAAGTAGTTTTCCGGCGGCGTCATTATCCATACATTGCTAGACTGCGTGATCGATGCCATCATAACCGTCTCCACAACAGCAAAGATTGCTATCCTCGAGTTTAATTTTGCGTTTTTCACTCCACAATTTGATTAATATTCTGAGAGAGAGCTCCCAGAACCGTTCCTGGAGAGGTTTTACTCATGCCAGAATTTCAAGGATTACGCAGACTGCCGCCTTTTTTTCCGCCGTGGCGTATGGGAGCGCACAAACCGACGCGATTAGAAAACGCATCGCGTCGGTTTGTACGCTCCTATAAGCCGCCATGTAATTCTCATCGAAATCAAAATAAAAAAAAAAAAGCGTCAGTCTGCTTAATCCTTCAAGACTCATGATGCTTCCAGCCAAGAATAATACCGCAATACGCAGACAACGATACTGATTTCGTGCTAATTTTATGAACCATTTATTTTTCGAGAGTAAACAAAGAGAGCCATACTCTAGAACAGAGAGAATAGTTATTTTATAATTTTTTGGGGCGTAACCACTCTCCACTATTAACTTTTTTGGTAAAACAACAAATACTCGGCCAGGCCAGAAATTGAACTCAATAGAGGAATCCAACTTGAAAAAGAAGAAGACACCGAGTGGTGATAAATCTGACAGCTTCCATGTTAAAGTATAGGACGAAAATTCGAAAATGCTTCTGGAAAATTCAAACGAAATTTTAATTAAAAGCGGTTTGTTGTGTGATGTAAGAAAAATCCAAAACTGCACAATAGGGGTATATTTTAATTTTATTTTTATTTTTCTGAAAATGTCTTTATTGAGTAGTTTTTGATTTTTCTTACATCATACAACAAACCGCTTTTAATTAGAATTTCATTTGAATTTTCCAGAAGCTTTTTTGAATTTTCGTCCTATACTTTAACATGGGAGCTGTCAGATTTATCACCACTCGGTGTCTTCTTCTTTTTTTTTCAACCTGGATTCGTCCATTTGAGGGCCACTTAGGGGCTATTCATAAACCACGTAGACTTTTTTGGGGGGAGGGGGGGGGGGTTGACCAAAGTCTACGCTCCATACAAAATTTCAAAAAATTGTATGGAGAAAAGTCTACGAGGGGGAGGGGGGGGGGGGGGTCTGATATTTTCAAAAATAAGTCTACGTCTAAGTCTATGAACCGGCCCTTAGTCAGTCGCATGGGAGCAGCGACTCAGTTTCGTAAAAAGTGGCCTCTCAAATTGAGTTCAATTTGTTGCCTGGCCATGTATTTATAAAACAACTATTGAATACTCCTCGAAGTATGTGAAAGTCGTGTGTCACGAAAAGCTTTGAAAGCGTCAGATGTTTTTGAATACAATTTTGTGCATTCATCGTCCCAGCCAGGTGTGGCTGGTCTTCTTTTGAAGGGTGCACTTCGAGCAGTACTTTTTTGTGCTTCAAATGAGTTTTTTTTTTTATCAGATTGGCATGGTATCGATATTCGAGGGATACAATATCGATTGTCACCGCCGTTGCATATTTTTGCCAATCGATGTTCTTTGTAAGGTCGAAAAGAACTTTGGATGGTTCTGACGGTTGAGGGTCACACATGGGTAAGTCGCTTAGAACACTGTGCCAGCCAAGATGTTTTACACATTAGAAACATATCGAGATGGAGTATTCATAAGGGCCAATGTCGCAAACGTAAACAATGGCTTTTTCCGCAAATTTCTCGAGAATGCTATCTTAATCATAGTGAATTACCACGATGATTGTACAGAAGAGAAGTTCCCCTTTACAATAGAAGTGGTAGTTTACTTGAGCGAGTTTGAATTTTCAATAAATTTGCGGAAGATGCCATTGTTTACGTTTGCGACATTGGCCCTTATGAAAACTCCATGTCGATATGTTTCATAACTGCGGCATTTCGATTTTCAATCCATACCACATGTGTGGTACACTGAGGAACATTTTTGACAATTGAGCTTATAGAAAAAAGAAACCAGCAGCCTTGCCAATATGCATTGCCAGGTTGCCAGGCTTAGCAGAAAATAACAATTTGGGCTGTCAACACACCGGCACCTTCGGCACATTATACGGGAACTCTCAGAACATTGCAAAGCTTGTAGACACACTCAAGAAAAATAGCACAGGAGAAAAGTGTGCCGAGCGATCCACCCCTTGGGGCCACACTGATTTGAAATGATTATTGGTAAGTGACCGGTGGGGATCAATAATGACATTCCACAGACAGTCCAATGGAGGCGATCTTGAACAGAAAGATTGGCCAAGTCTGCTTTCTTGAGCAGGAGTGCGACACTCCTGGCAAGTTGAAATTGTCACATAAATCGTAAAAAATAGCCGCCCTATTGTAATCGTATAGGCAACTTCACACCCACCCCATCCACCACCCGAGCAAAGTAAAATAACAAACTGATATAAAATAAGTAAAAAAAAATGTTGTTATCTCAGATATAATTTTGAACTCACCTGTTATCGTATAACACAATTAGTTATCAACATTGAATAATTTTGTTATCATTAGTTATCAATTTTTAAAGACGATTTTTGAGGACCTTATTCTATACTACCAGCTTGAGGATGAATGCTGAATCTCACCAGCATTTCATGGATATGCAATTGAGCTTTTCACCAGAAGCAGTATTTCAGTAATTAGTGTATGAATTTGATATCATGTTGATGACATACTTTGAAATTATCTCAAGGAATTTGTTCATATCGCAAAATTTGTTATCAAAATGCACTCCATGATAATAAAACGAAGATTGAACCAAAATTCCAGGGTTGATTACGACTTATGAAAGTTCTGGGAGGAATGTAAACTGAAGCTATGCAATGGTCATTATTCTTTGCAGTTACTTGACAAGCGACGATTTCGACGCCTGAAAGAGCCGGAAGTGAAATCTTGTAGAAATGGTAGCACTCTTTGATCCCTAAAAGCACTCCTCCATAACAATCCGTCCAGGCGCATATTGTTAAAATAGTGGAAATTGAGTTCATTTTCTGAAGAAATCCACGTTTCACAAAGAGAAAATATATCACAATCGGAATTGTGAATCAATAATTTGAATGACTCTAGTTCGGGCGCCAGACTACGACAGTACCTTTGTACAGGGTGTGGCAGAAAATAATGCGAAAATTTGTTCTATTTCTTTCAAATCCCATTTTCAACTAATTCAAGCAATAATATGAACATTTTCGAGTGCAGTTATCTTTATAAAGTCCTTTGAAACAAATTTATTCAATGTGTCCTCCATTTTTATTAATAACATCCTCGAGCCGACGCCGGAAGCCAGAGCATTCCGACCAGAAGGGTATAACATAAAAATAACAAAATTATAACAAACCTTGTTACGACTAACTGATTTTGATATAAATTTGTTAAAAAAGGTTTCCATCAGGATAATTATACAACGAACTTATAACAAATTAAGATAAAACGCCCTGGGAGGCACCATCTGCTTGAAAAAATAGAATCATTCTAACAATAGCTGATATGATTTTGCTACATCGTAAGAAAATTGTTACAGAGTTTGTTTTGTTTATGTTATATCTGTATCATAGTTTGTTATAGTTTTGTTACGTCTTGAGAATTTTTTGTTACAATTTCTGTTATTTTAATAACATCCGCGATCTAAATTGTAACTACCTATGCTAGAAAAACAGCTTAACTGAATAACAAAACATGAAATAATTTTGTTGTTTCCTTCTGGTCGGGATGCCTTTCGGACGTAGTCCTCCGACATTGACTGCCATGTGCGTGTTATGGTTGACTTCAGGGTTTTCACACTAGGGTGTGATGTTTTGCAGGCTCGTGCTTCAACATATGCCCAAATCGAATAATCCAACGGATTAAGATCTGGACTGCTAGGGGGCCACAAATCCTTCGGCCAAAACTTCATGTTATCGTTCATCCATTGTTGGGTTCGATTGGACGAGTGACACGGCGCTCCATCTTGCTGTAGGACAACGTTTTGGTCCTCGGAGAAGTTGGCCTTCACCCAGGGAAGCACTTGGTCCTTTAAAATACCGATATACACTTCGGTATTGATTTTAACTCCAGCATCAATGAAAACAGGCGGCATTTTCAAACCGTTGGACGCCACCAAGCCAAACATCATGACACCAGCCGGATGTTTGGTTTGAAATTTGAATTTCACTTTTTCCGGAACGTTCTCTATTTTCTGCGGTGAAATGAACCGGTCCGTGCGGCTGTTGGCCACAGCATCGATGCTGAGAAGCTTTTCGTCGGAGAACAGGATTATCATTTTTTCCTTCTTCAACAAGGAAAGCAATCTCTTGGAACGAATCACTCGTTGTTCCTTGACCTGGTTCGTAATCAAGTGGCGTTTCACTCTGGCTCTGGAAGATGCATGCAGGTCTTCCTCGATGATTCTCCGCATGGATTTCTCCGAAATATTGGCTTGCTTTGCAAGTTTTCTTATGGAACGCACCGGGTTGCGAGCAATTTTTGCACGGACCGATTTGATCACGTTCGGCGTGCGTGCAAAGCGCGAACGTCCGCTTCCCGGCTTCCGCTGCTAAGAACCATCCTGCAGGGACTTTTTTATGCGGTAAACTGCTGCCAAATGGAACTCTACCACCTTGGCAATCTCTTTCGGCTTCTTCTGGTCGAGCAACAAACTGGTGATCACTTCTTTCGCGAACATTTTGACGAATTCGCAATAAAACAAATAGAATGTTTGGATGCAGCACTTGGAAGTAAACATAAACAAATACACTTTCGACCGAAACTAGTCACTAGCTACACGAATTTTCTGCCGCACCCTGTAGTATAGTAATCATATTTCAAACTTGATTCGATGAATTACCCACCGAAAGATATGATTGACGCTAGCAGGAGTTATGAATTGCATAAGGTATGATTTCACTGTCGGTAACAAGGCAGTAACTAAGCTTCTAAGAGGGTCTTGTATATCGAACATGTCTAAAATGTATGCCAAAATGTCCGAAAAAGCTATCAATCCTCGATCGGACTTAGATTTCTGTTGGAAAGGTCGAAGGGTACCATTTTAATGGCGGAAATTTCTTACTGCATCCTGGAGTTTGTGCAATCGAAGCACAAATGGTTTTAAGATTTCTTCTCCATAAGCCCAAACATAATTGAATCTTATGAAGATGACTTTGGTTTTCTTACGGCGTACTTTCGGAGAAGATCATTTCCTTCTTGAGGACCCGGTGCGCGTAGCACCGTAGAGTCAGAGTCCGTTTCTTCAGCTGGCAAGTCCTCGACAGTCTGATTCGCATCGGAGATAATATTCGATATTGAATATTTCGTAGTCAGCAATCATATCTGCTATTTCATAGTTCAGTGCTTCTACGCGCAGTCTATTAAATCTCTCTTTGGAAATCACGACACGAATACTTACGTAGCAAAATTCTCTCGAAGGATCGAGCGGTTTCAATGGTATCATTGGACCGAAAAGAGATAACCCAATGTCCCTTTGAGAACGGATGGTTATGCTTAATCCGTGTAACTTTGGCAATGCTATTCAATGCTAATAGAAAAATGTGATGCAAATACCATGCAGAAGGAAAAAAAAAAAGTAAATCGGGCGTACCACCCTAGTTCAACTATCTTCGTATCTCCCTTCTAACGGGTGTTCAATAAAAAATGAGAATGATTTCAATACCTTTCTGTAATTAAAGTGAAGAGCGTAAATTTTTTCTTTCTCCAAGAGAATTGCTCTCTGGACTCCCTAGAAATGGGTGGCATGTTTCTTTTCGCTCGGGTGCTGTCAGTTCAATCGAAGATGGCGTCGAAACAGCAAACACTCCGCGAACGTGTTGTACGGTTTTACGAAACGCATGGTTGTCGTGGAAAAAAGTTTACGGTAGACCACTTTCGAGACGAAAACGTGCCCGTGAGTACAGTTTACCGGATGCTGGCATCCCTGAGCGTGGAGCGGAAGGCCGATAGCGGCCGTCCGGCGAAGATAATGACGAAAAAGAAGAAGGAAGCGTTGAAAAAGCTGTTCGACAACAAGGACGGAACGAGTTTGCGTGACGCCGGCGGAAAATATCACTGCTCTCATACCTTGATTCACCGAACCCTCAAGATGGAGGACATCATCTGTCGGAAGAAGACTCGGTCCCCCGAGTACACGAACGAGCAGATAGCGACCGTGAAATCGCAGTGCCGGTGGATGACGTGGGACGTCGTTCGTGCTGGATGACGAAAGTTACTTTTCGCTCTCGAAGACCCACATTTCAGAAAATGACAGCTACTATTCCAGCGACAAGTCGGCCACACCCCCGAAGTAAAATAAAGTTTAAGCATAAATTTGAAAAAAAAGTGCTGTATATCGCCATATCGGACAGGGGTCTGGCCATCAATTAACAAGTGTACCAGGAGGAGTGTCTTAAGAAAATTCTTCTGCCGTTCTTAAAGGAGCATTATGCGGATGGAAAATACGTCTTCTGGCCGGACAAGGCGTCTTCCCATTACGCCAAGAAGACGCTGGAGTATCTTGAGCAGAAAAAGATACCGTACGTGCCGAAAAAAAGGAACCCCACCAACTTGCCCCAGTGCCATCCCATTGTGGATTTTTTCGGCTCTCTCAGTGCTCTAGTGTACAAAAATAATTGTCCAGCGCTCTTGTGAGAGCATCGCGACTAAATTGCGTCGTACGGCTGACAAGGGCCCCTTCTCCAATATTCATCGACGTTTTTTTTTTTGAAGAACAACCATTATGTTTTTAATAAAAAAATACTGAATTCGTTGAAAATTTTTTTTTTTTTTTACTATCTGACTGAAAAAATTCTCATTTTTTATTGAACACCCGTTACGGGGAGACTCAGGCGCACACGCTTTGAAAAGGTAAAGCTATTCACTGGCCTATTGCTATTGAATTATACACAGCCGCCGGGGTCAACAACCTTGACCGTTCGATCGAACAGCAGCCCGTCTGCTTGCTGCTGTGATGTAGCTGGGATGAGATCGATTATTTATTGTGATTATGATAAACTGCGATGATGTTTTATGTTGCACTCTATCACAAAGCACTCGGTCTATATGGTGAGTTGCCGTTTGAAATCGAACAATATTCCACTTTGCACTCCGTATTACCGCTCAGGGAAAATAAATACTTGCAAGCAAGTGACGTGACGAGACACGGAACTACTTGTCCGGCTTGGCGCTCGATACGGAATGAATCACATCCATGTGGTCGATTAATGCTAATATTGTGCCACCATCGTTTCATTGCAACGGCCATGTAAAGATATTTTCGGCTATTATGTTTAAATTCGGATCGATAGAGTGTCAAAGCGGTTTGTCAGATTCCTTCAAGCATGGTCAGTTGTCACCATTTCGATCAATTTGTTTGGCGTGGCGCTGTCAACTATTATTGAGCGTGATGTCGCCTAATGTACCGCTCATTGAACATTTTTCGGGTTTCTTCTACTTCTGGGATAGCAAATGCATATTTCATTATGTATTACTAACAACAATACGTTATCATTTTTTATATATTCTTATACCCTGCACCGGATTTGACAACAATTAGGATTCCCATCTCGCCTAATTTAAAGCACGCATTACCTCTAACAACAGTGGAAGATAATCCTTGAATCGAGAGTGATTCGAACATTTCTTGAATTACATCATCTCCGGCTTGTTCTCTGTTTACTGTAGCGGAAAAGCAGTAACACGAATGGAAAAGTCGGTGAGGTTGACCGTCCGTATGGCCAAAGTCCAAACTTCATCTAGCTAGAGTTACTACACACCAGCTGTGTGTTGCAGAAGAACGGATTGAAAAAAGAACCTCGTACTCGTGATTAGCACGTGCTTTCTGCGCGTTGGCAACAGTATTCAGTATTCTACTGTGTCGGGCCCCTTCAACACTGGTAATAACTGGCTGATAAGGATAAGGACGAAGACGCCGCGTCCATTCGTCACACAATATGATGCAACCGTTTGGGGAAACCTAGTCATGTTGAATTAGAACGGGTGGTAGTTTGGCTTAATGGTCTGCATTAGCACATTGCACGACATCCGGGATTATGGTGCTTCTTCATTTATAAAATCAATCGACTTCATAACTACATTTCCGGGAGTTGTTTTCAAAATGGTCAGCAATCATTGATTGCTGCTATGCATCGCAGCAATATTATTCAAAGTCCAACATTGAAATTACCTCAGACAACAGCTAATCGCGACAAACTGTCATGCACATTAATTTTTCGATTTCAATTACTTCGAGATTTGTTTGTTTTGACTACACGACATAGATTTTAGAAGCATGTGTGCATCCAACGAAACGTCACGGGTCATTACTGTACTGCCCATGTTCGTTGATTGATATACATTAAAATTTATTTATTTGTTTTTCTTGCATGTATTGGATTTGTTGTGATTCGGATGGCAAGTAAGAACGAACCGCGTGACGGGAACTAATTCATTATCGAAGCATGCGGTGGAGGAGTGATTGGAATTTTCGTTCCGTGAAACAGATCTGCATTCAGGATTTCACTACGAGCTGCGATTGATTTATACATTTTGTTTGAAATCCAGGAATTTCGAGTTTGATTTCGATCATCACAACTGGTTGTGAGTGGATTGCGGGGAAAACTATACATAAATCACTTCCCTAGTAACGGAGTGGCGTTGCTAAAAAATAATAAAACTCAACTACCTCATTCCTCTGCTGCTGCCAATGGCGGTTGATAGGGTCACGATAGTAGTGCAAAAGCACTAGCAGTTTACGATGGGCGATGACAGCACACGGCATGGAGATATAGTTCACCGACATTCGGTGATCGATACAGTTAGTATCCACCCCAAAACAGTGGGATTAACGGAGTTTTTTTTCCGCACAGAGTCGCTTCACTGCCCTACAACTGTCATCGTGCATGGGAAAGTTGGTTGATGCGGTTAAATATCCATTAACTTTAGCTATAATTTCCATATCAAAGTTAATTTCAGCAACATTCATGATTGTACACATTCAATTCTTCGCGTACGGCAAATTTATGGACACCCTCACCACCGATCCTAACCTATAAACAAACAACCGCATCGAAAGACAATGCACGCGGAAGAAAGTAACGAAGGTGGCAGTTTTTGCTTCGTTTCCACCCCTGCCCTGCCCTGCCAGGCACCGCATGGGCACACACGCAACCTCGTAAAGCAGTAAAAGTCGTCCAAAATTTAGGAACTCACCTTCGTCAAGTAGTTCCATAACATAGTACAGCGGTTTTCAACTGTGAAATAAGTAAAAAAAACCGGCGATTCACCGATTTCGAATGGACACGTAGAAGAGTGAAATCGATCGTTACAAGATTGAAACCAATTTTGAGACATTTGTTCATTTGAAGCCAAGAGGTTATCCGATAGTCGAAGTGATTTTGTCACTTGGTGAAATGAAAAAAGTTTCCTGAGGAGATCTCATGACAGAAGAGTAACGTCACTTCAAAATTCAGTGATCCTCGCTAATGAAATAACCATCTTTGACGGAAAACCAAGCTTTCGTCACAGAAAACGCTCATTTTATGTGTGAGGCTATTATGGAAGAGTACTTACATTTCGTTTTTTTTATACGGAAGGTGAAAGAAGGCAGAAAACGATGATTTAATCCCTGTCATTCTGAGTTCAAGAAAGCTCAAGGACCGGGTGGTATTCAGCGCTTCCTCCTAAATGCCTGCGGAACCATCGTTGATCGATGCGTTGCAAGATGGACCAGTAACCTCCCAAGTAACATTGCTAACACCATCCAGCTTTATTAAGTTTTATTAATGTTTTATGAAAGCCACTAGAAATCAATTTGGTTTTTATTATGGCACCAAGAGGTGCCAATAGGTTTCATATTTTAGTCAGCTTTATGAGAACCTACACAGCTTGTTTACAACGATCTTAAAACCTTGTTTCTCAAATTCTTTTTACTCCTATCAAAGGTTTTGTTTCGACTTTATGAACTCGTAAAATGCTGTATTGAAATGCCGTTTTAGGAATCACTGATATTATCTTATTATGGTCAGTTGAAAAAGCATTTTAAAACCATTTTGCCTTCAGTAAATGCATTGCACGGCAAATTGGCATTGAACGAAGTCACCGTAAAACCAAATAGTTTTAAAATAGTCATTGCGAAGAAAAATTGGCTTTATGGCAAAACTGTGGTTTTTTTCCAACCGCCATATTGAAATCTAAGAAATAATTGAAATGTGGAAAAATAATTGAATCAAATTTTCAATGGTATGCAAACAAACTGTACATAGATCGGAGACTAACTTCGGCATTCTTTTAGATAATCCCTGATAAAAAATTACCTTAAACGAACGATATTAAAAATCCTCCAACCATTTCTTTAATGGTTTGGACGATAACCCAAATAGGTCGTTAAGAAAAAAACCATACGAAATTTATTAGGGATCTCATCCAATTCCAAGCACTTTTCAGGAAATTCATGATTAATTTATTGAATATATTTGTTTTAATTTTATTTATTTCGTTGTAAATTCGCATAATTTTCGAGGCGCATTAATTTTTGGCTCTTATTGTGCCAATATTCACCATAAAAATAAATGCGTATGTAATTTGGAGCATAAAACGCTATAGTACAGTGTGTCTCACAATAGGTGTCACCTTTTTCAGTCTTGGTTTATTTCAGCTGGGTAATTTTAACAGCGGAATTGATTATACCCGTTTTTGAGTGTATTCTTTTGACAGCTTATCGCTGAAGATAAATAAGCGATTCCGTTTGTTTATATTTATCAGCTACCATGGAAGCCATACGGGAGCAAGTTTTAAAATTACATTTGCAAAAGCTTAGACCGTGTCAGATATTCAATAGCCTTAAGCAGTTCGGAGTGAGTAAGCGTTTTGTTTTTCGTACCTTGAAACGGTTCAAGGAAACTGGAAATGTCCATATTCAACACAAAGGAGGTGCCAGACGAACTGCCAGAACGAAGAAAAAGATCAAATGTGTGAGGGAGCGAATAAGACGTAATCCGGCCGTATCTGGCCGTAAATTGAGCAAACAATTTCAAATGTCCCCTGCTTCAATGAACAGGCTCCTCAGACATGATCTGGAATGCAAGCCGTACAAGAAACAACGGGTTCACGGGTTGACGGAGCGTCAAAAGCAAGCCAGGGTCCAAAGAAGCAGAAATCTTTTGGTTCGGCACGGTGACTGCGAGATTTTATTTTCGGATGAAAAGCTCTTCCTCCTTCAGGACAGTCATAATCAACAAAATGATCGTGTGTATGGCAAAAGTCTTGCCAATATTCCAAGAGATAAACTAGCTGTATAACGCTTTCAGAATGTATCGAAAATCATGGTATGGGGCGCCGTTTCACGAAAAGGAAAACTTCCTCTTCTTTTCATCGAACTCAACGTAAAAATCAACACTGAACTTTACATCGAGCAGGTTTTGAAGAAACTCACCAGCCTCATGCTTCAACGCCAAGGAATACACTATATTGTTTCAACAGGGACTCAGCTCCAGCTCACAAGGCAAAGAAGACACAAGCGTGGTACCTAGTACGTCTGATTTCATCACAAGCGAAGAATGGCCTGCAACTTCACCGAATATCAACCCACTTGACCACTTCTCTGGGGATCACATGCCCAAAACCCACACCCCCACCCCACGCGGGCAGCAACCAAAAATAACAAAGAACCCCAGCACAAACCCCACCCGACCACACCACCAACAAACATCCCCAACCCCGAAGAAAGCAAGAACGCAAGCAACAGCCCCACCAGGCACCCCAGCCCCTATACCCCCACCGAACACACCCGCGAACTCGGGGCCTCGCCCCAAGGGTCTTCGACCTAGACACAAATCCACCCGGGAGGCCAAATCGGCCCCATTTAAGGGGGTGGGCTCTTATATAAATGAAACAGAAATTGAACAGAACGGCGTGAAAATTCATATGCAGGGTTTTTTTGGGCCGGGGAAGGTTCTTATGATGGTTGGAGAAACCTCCCCTCTCTGGAAGGTGGTTCCCATGCAGATGAAACACAAATGTCCACATAACTCGAGAACGAATCGAATAAATGGAACCAAATTTGGCATGTGTGGATTTTTGGTGGCAGGATTTTTTTCTATGGAAGTTTGAGGACCTTCCCCTCTCTGCAACGAGATGGGGGCTCTCATACAAATGAAATACAAATTTCAACCAAACATGAGAGCAAATACCCAAACAGCAACAACACCTTGGATAGAATTATCGAGGCAACTGCAACACAAAATGTATATTTCTGATAGAAGTTTGCATGTTCTGATAGAAGTTTGATCTTCTTCCCCCTTAGAAAGGAAGTTGCTTGAGCTTCTCTCATTGCTACTTTATGCATTAGAAGTTAATCTAAGGTTATGCAAGAGAAAAATTACGTTCATATATAATATCTATAATTTATCCGAGACCATGTTAACTACCAATCGAGGGTTGAATTTAACACTATCTTTTTTCGATCTATTCGTTGTTCTCATATATGACTGTATGACATGAATCTATCTGTCAATTCAAATAAACCTAACCAATAGGGTTATTTAAACACCTCTTTTTTATAATTAACTGTATGACTTGAAATCTATTTCATTTTTTTTTATGTAGTTTATACGGAAGATATTGTAGATTGCCATAGAAGTGTTAAAAACTTGCGTTGTCTGCCAAAATAGTATGAACTACCGCACTTTTTCTTTCTGTGTAGTTATTATTGAAAAAAATTGAAGAAATGGAACCAGGGCCCGTATTGCGGATCTCGAAACGAAGAACTTTTTCTCACAAGCGTTCGTACAAAAAGTCGTTCGTTTCGAGCTACATAATGCCACCCCAGGCTTCCGTTCGACGCTCTCGCTCTTCTCCAGAAGGGAGAGGATATTTTAAATGCCGGATCTGCTATATACCAAGTGCCTCACGATGACCAGCTTCTTCGCTCGGGGGGTGAAGCTGGCAGTACGAAGGTCGATCGAGCGTAGTTGATTGACTGTTTTCGGCATTACTGCTGAAAACGAACTGATAATTTTTTTTTTTACATAAATTTGCATTTTATTTTTATCTATTTTTTGTGGAAACAATCATTTTTCTTACATGTTAAGTGATACCGCTTTAAGGCTATTCATACTTTAGTTGGTTCGTTATGTTATGTTTAACTTAGTTTTGATTGGTTTTTGTTAAAATGTCTGTTGTTTAAACATCAGTTTGTTTTGTTAGGAACGAACTGATAATGCTGTCAATTTTTTTCTATTCACAACAGGATTGCTACGATTGGCGATGCATAGGTAGATTCACTACCAGGTGACAGGATAATCGCATGAAAAATCGCAAAAATCAGTCCATTTTTTTAATGCATGCGTTATTTACGCTAGCTCAGAAGAATGCTTTCCAAGAAGAACTACCGACACCCACCAATTCGCAAAATACACACTCGAGAATCAATACCACATCGTAAACAAATCCATCCCCATCTACCCCATCGTGGTCGTTCATGGATGATCGTGGTATTTTAATTTTGCCCGGAAGAATCCGCGCCCCTACGTACATCCGATTTCAGCGATGTTTTTTTTTGTGGACCTGAACATACCTCCTAGCCATTCCATTTAAAGAAAAAGAAGGATGATTTCTGGACACGACGTTAACAACCGAGTTGGAGAGACAGTTGGCAACTGGTTTGCATCCATCTTTGACGAATTCTGGGGTTGGTGGGTACATGAATAAAGCTTATTCACGTTGAATTTCGGACAGTATTCTTTCAGTGTAGATTTTGAATTATTTCACGAGTCGCTAAAACGTTTCACTTATATGAAAGCTGAAACTCTTCACTTTATTTCCTGGTACAACATGTTTACATTCTTGTTACATTCAGTAAAGTGGCGTCGAATCAAGTGAAAGTGCGCAAACGCATTTTGTACGAACGGCAGCAAAATCCGAATTTAACGGTACACGATCTTGCCAAGAAACTAAAACTACGGAAAAATACCGTGTTTTGTGTTTGCAAATCATTTGACCAGCGCTTGCCTGTGGATCGGAAGGTTGGAAGTGGAACAAATCGAAAAGTATGCTCCCGACGAATGGACAAGAAGGTAGTCATTATTGAAAAAATCCCAATCTTTTCGTGCGAAATGTGGCTCGCAAAGTTCGGTAATCAAAATCATACGTACAAAATTTAAAGCAGAGGCAAGGACTGAAGGCGTACAAAGTGAAAAGGCTGTCCAACCGTGATGGCAAGCAAAATTTCACTGCAAAAAGTCGTGCTAAGGAGCTTTGCACCGTTTTTTCAAAACAATTCTTGTATCATAATGGACGACGAAAAATACGTACTCGAAGACTTTAAACAGCTTCCGGCTTTTTACACCGTAATGCAAAGGAACGCCATTGCCGAGCATTTCCGGTCAAAGAAGGTGTCCAAATTCCCGAAGAAGTATTTGATTTGGTAGGCCATATATAGTTGTGGTAGAGAAGCTAAAAGTTTCGTCTCTACTGATGCTATCAATAAGGATACGGTTACTACCGTTTATCAGAAGCCACGACTCGCCAGCTCTGTTTTGGCTTGATTTCGCCTCTTGTCACTATTCGAAATCCATCCTGGAATGGTATAAGGTACTAGAGGTCAAATACGTGCCAAAAACAGCCAATCCACAAAACAGTCCATAACATCGCCCAATAGAGAAAAACTGGGCTCTGGTTCAGTGGAGACTCTTCGAAACTAAGAAGAAAGCAAATGATACCGATGATTTCAAGAGAAGATGGATAATCGTCACGGCGGGCGTAAGGTCTGTATCCACATTAATCCGGACACCTACAAGTCATTGTAACTTTTGAAATATTGCACGTAGGAATGAAAAATTTCACTGTGGTATAGCTGAAAGTCTATGATGAAAAAGACTATGATTGATGTTTACATTTCATGTTTAGTATTCAAGATGGCGACAAAAGAAAAACAAGTGCGCGAGCGAAATTTGTACTGCGAATATTTGACGAAGTTTTCATGTGTTGTTATGAACGATGAAGCTTATGTCCTGGAGGATTTCAAGCAGCTTCCAGGGCTGGCTTTTTATTCTGCTATGGTCAGAAATGCTACAGCTGAGCATTTCAGAACGAAGAAGGCATCGAAATTTCCCAAAAAATACCTTGTGTGGCAAGCAATTTGCACGTGTGGCAAAACGAGTAAATCTTTCGTCACTACAGGCACAATCAACAAGGAGGCTGAATTCTAGATCCATATACCTTCATCAGAGCACTTTCCCCTGTAACTTCCTTGTTGTGAAATGAACAAACGGTTTTGTTGAATTACATGTAAATTTTTTTTGCTGCTATTATTTTACTGTCCAAAATTTAACGGGGACAGGCTTTATCCGCCAAGGATCATACGAAGGTGTAAGTGGTTTGCGAAAGTTTGAGAATCTCGCAGATTTTCTAATGGTGGTTGGGCGGTTGGCAAAGAGCCAATGGTAACCATGACGTTTTGAGCAGGTCTTCCTTGGCAAGGGTTGCATGGTACGTCAGGCCCTCGTACGAAATGCAACGAGAGTTATCCAACCATCATCGACCGCTGGCTGTTTTAGACGTCGCGGATTGTGACAAACCTGGTCCAATAGCTTCTGAGTTTTCGATGGTCTCCAAGGATTATGCAGGGTTCATCGATAGACTACAGGTTGTGTTTCATTCAGGGTAGTTACTAAACTTTTTAGAGGTGAGTATTAATCATATTTCGTTTGATAGATTTCAGAATACCAACTAACAGATAGATTTAAGTAGTGAGTTTCATAAATTTGGGAAAAGTTTGATTGTACAAAGATACAATCGATTTCGTCATTTTGGGAACTGAATTTGGTTAGCTAGTCGGGCAAAATTAGATACTGTCTGTGATTTCAGTAATCAGTACTTGGACTTGTTTATATAAGAAATGCAGCATTTTAAATTATTTAGGTTCCTCCTGTGGTTTGAACTATCCTGGTTTCGAGGGAACACCGAGTGATTTTAGTTTATTCCCTTAGCATCCTAACATACCGTTCACTGCATTTCCGAAATGTAGATTTCCTACAATGATTTGGGGGGACCATGACGTAAATGGATCACTTCCGTTTGCCTGCACAAAGAAAAACCCATTCCATTCGCTCTCTAGAAACCAGCAACCCGAAACGAGTGCCACTTTATTTTTGGAATGGGTATACCAGTGGGTCGCGGCTCTTAGTTTGCGAAACGCTGAAGCATGCGAATGACTAATTTATGTAGCTTGCTGTAGTTCCGATTTGGGGATGATTTATTGGGTTGATTCCGAGACAAATGCACGAACAAGGAAGGGTGGCATCGTGGCAAAATTTGATCGATTCCAGTAGTGTATATGTGGAATCGGTTCTATGAAACGATTGAAACACACGGAGTTTCCAAATTGCTCTACCTTGTCAGGTGCTGATGGCGGTGAATCCAGCCCAGTGTTTTAACGAATAAATGCAAGGGTCGCTTTGGTTCATCAGTCCGGGATTGATAAGCAGATTCCGCAGCCTTGAACAAATCAAGCAGCGATCACGTGGCCAACTGCGATTATACCGGTCGAGTCGGACAATTCGGAGGAGGTAGGCGTTAGTTGGAATTTTCGCTGATTTGGCGAATGCAATTTCGTTCAGTCTCCTGGAAACCGTTTTCCCCTACACTACCCACGATTCGTTTTAGTTTAGTTCGAATTACGAAAAGGGAAAACTAAATCTCCCTCTGTTTCTATCTGTTTAGTGTCTGCTAGGAGTGATAACCTGTGCTGCTCAGGCTCGGAGTCATTAAAGTCAGCCTTGATCAATGTTCACCAGACATCAGAGTGCTGCTACGATTATATACGTGACCGGTTGCAGGCGTTGCTTCACTATTCCGTGATTTGAAATTTGAACTTTGCTTTCAGAACTCTCGTTAGCAGTGAAAATTGCAAAATACTTGTACATTCCTGACGGCGGCTGTCAGCGCGCAGCAACTTGTTGCCCATGCCCGTCGAAAATCGAAACATTTTTGACAGCTCTACAATCGTTCCTTACCGTCAGGGCAATTTATCCATGCAATTCAACTTATCGCTTCCGCGCTGCTTCGGCACGCGAATCCTTTCATCGCAGTCTTCTAATATTAGCGTTTGCTGATGGTAATTTGTTTAAAAATTTCCTAACCACAAACCTGCGGTTTACAGCGCAGGAAGTCATTATACTATCACGATAGAATAGCTCAATCCATAGTAGCCAAGCCGGGTGCTTTCTAATCGGTTGAATGTTTTCACATTAGCGCCCATCAGCACTACCGCGCCGGCAGATGTGGCGAATAATGGAGCAATTTTCTGCATGCAAATGCCTCAACCTACTTTCTTCTATGCAGATCGATGTGTTCTACGCTGTCCCTGCGCGGTTTGCATTGTGGCCCAAGGTATTTGAAAGAATTCTTAGGTGACTTCCCACATAATGTAACAAATGCTGTAAAATACCCCATTTCTCTCAGGAACCTTGGATCGGTTTAGAAAATTAGAGCAGGAATGCCTGCACGCCTATCTACCCCTCGCATACACGGGATATGCGAATATAATTAGCCAACCCCGGAAGGAAAACTTTTCAGACAAACAACAATCGTCTTCCTTCCGCGATTGCAATCTTGTAAGGCGATGTTCTGTTACAACGTATTAACGCCATTCCCGATTATGTGCACATTGACTTTTTGAAGTAAATTAGAAATCAATCGATTTACCTAGTTATTGTCTATAGTAGGCTATGGGGATTGGATGGGAATTCCATCGGCAATCAGCGCCCGGTGAACTATGATCGAAGCTTCCACTTGAATAAAAACATCCAAGTCTGCTCGCAGATCACATTGCCGCCGTCGTTCCTAGCAGTCGGTCAGACTAGTTTGTTGTGATTATTTCTCAAGGATCAAACTCAACGTTCGATAGAGAATGACTTGGGAGATTGTGAAGGGTTGTGAAATGGAAACTGAGTCAGAACTGACGAATAACCCTTGCCCTATGCGACGCTGTGTCGCATGTGTTTGTGTGTTTGGGCTGGTGATGATTAGTTGCGAACGGAACTAGATGAGACGTACAATTATATGGACCAAAGTACATTTTACCTATCAGAAACAAAATTCCTATCTAAAGTCGTAATTGGCGGATGTGATTTCGGAAAGGTACAGGTCAATGTCTAAATGGGAAACGTACTCAGAAGCTGTAAGGACTAAGTTGCTTGTGAATAAGCTATAACATTTTTTCAATCCGGTTCAGTCCAGGTGAATGTGATTTGCCTTGAATTTTATTTTACAAGTAGCCTTGACACACAAACCTAAAATTTTCACTAATCGAAAACCTCCGATTTTAGTGGCGTAGAAATAAATAGTGGATCGATTATAAGTAACTTGGCAACCAGAGCAATAAGTCTGTGGTTTCAAATGTAGGAGATTATTTCTTCACTTGAAAAAATTGAGTTGAGCAGAACTATTGATTTTTTTCCCAACAACTAACTATTGGGTTGATAAATTCCTGTCGAACTGACTAATAAAAAATCAGTTTACTCCAGCTACCTCTCTGATGCCACAAAATATCAATAAGCATTCCACTTCCAGTTGTATCTTATTTCAATTGATATGCAAAATGTATAAGAACTGTTTGTTATGATAAGCAATCGTTCAGCATAATTTCTCCTAATCAACTTTTATCTTGTTAGAGTTTCGTCTAAAGAGGAGGATCGGATTAATTATTTTGTGTAATTCGATTTGGGCAGCAACAAAACTATCCGACCAAACCTATTTCCCGTACAATGTTGTTCACCATTTCCGCATTTTCGAGAGCCAACATTTGGTGAATCATAAAATGAACAAAAGTTCAAGAGTTTCTTGATACTAAGAAGCTAAGATAGTACCCCAAAATACCCAAATTGAAAATCGCTTAGAGCAGTCTAAGTATGATATATACCTAAAAAGTTACTTATCTATGATCTAAAAAAAACTTATTTTAAGCATATTTAGTTTGATTTGATCATTGATTTCAAATATCTAAAGACTGGACTCGGAAAAAATGAGACACACAAAAATGATTACCAAAAATTCATTTTATATCGGATACTTCTCAAATTTTCAGGGATCAGATAACTATATATTAGCTATGTTTTGGCATAGTTTATTTATTGAATTTCCTCCCCCAACCTGAATGCTCGTACATTTCTCTTAACACTACTCACTGATCTTGGGCGAGGCTTTGTCCATCTTCCTGACACAATTTCTCCAAGTTTTTCTTCAAAGCTTCATCGGTTTCGAATGTTTTTCCGCTTTTCTTCAACTTCTTCTTCATTATCGCCCAAAACTTTTCGATCGGACGAAATTCTGGTGTATTTGGCGGGTTCGCCTCCTTCGGGACCACATTAGTGCCCTTCGCTTCGTACCAATCCATTACAGGCTTGGCGTAATGGCACGAAGCGAGATCCGGCCAGAACAGCGTGGGACCACGGTGAGAGCGGAGGAAGGGCAGCAAGCGCTTCTGCAAGCATTCCTCTCGATAAATCTGCCCGTTTATGGTGCCGGTTGTAACGAACGGCTTGCTGTACCGTCCGCACTCGCAGATCGCCTGCCACAACAGGTACTGCTTCGCGAATTTGTCCATCTTTCTCTTCCGGAACTTTTCCGGAACCTCCATGCGGGACGTACCGACAAAAAACTCGAGGCCGGGGATTTGTTTGGTGTCCGCCTTGATATATGTCTCGTCGTCCATGACGAGACAGCCTGGCTGGACCAGCCACTCACGGTACAGCTTCCGCGCACGCAATTTGGCCACCGTGTTTTGCTTGTCAGCCCGGTTTGGCACCTTCCTGACCTTAAAAACACGTAGCTCAGCCCGCTTCATGGTCTGCTGGACGAACCACTTCGACGAATTGACCTGTTTGGCCACGTCTCGGGTGGAAAGGTTCGGGTTATTCTTAAAGTACTGCCTTATCTTCCGCGCCTTCTCTGGGTATTCCGTTTTAGGTTTTCGGCCGCTTCCAACGCGCCGCTCGATGGTCTTCGTCTCCTGGAACATCTTCACAACGCGGGACACGGTGGAATGGTGGATTCCAAGCCTTTTGCCGATCCATCTGTGCGACTGACCAGGATTATCGATCACCGCGCCCAAGATTTGCTGGCTTAGCTCTTCTTGTTTCGAATGCATCTTGAAAACTACTTGACAGATCGCGATAAAAATTTTGCACACATAAAAATAACACTCTAAACTAGTTTTACTCACGCGATAAAAAGTTACACCCAAAACAAAGTGTCGCATTTTTTCCGAGTCCAATCTTTATATTAGTTTAAGGACAACTGATTTATATGATAATGCAAACTAGGCTAATTCGATTGAGCCTTGAGCTTAAAATTGTTGTAAAAAAACTCAACCTAACCTTCCAGAAACATTTGGAAAGATTTTTCCTGAGCTTAGTTACTTTCTAAACTCATCCTGAACTGCGAGGAAAATTTCTCCAAAATTTTGGGAAAGTTCTTTCCAGAATTTTCTAGGAAAATTCACTTAAAATTTTTGGAAATTTGTTCCTAAACTTTTGAGAAATCCTCTTCTGAACTTCAAGGAAGTATTCTCCTGAACTTAGGGGAAGTTTATTGCTGAATTTCTGAGAAATTCCTGCTTGAAATACTAGAATGTTCTCCCTATACTTATGGAAAGTTTCTTCCTGATTTCCTCAAAAGTATCTACCTGAACTTCTGAGAATTCCTGAACTTCGAGAAAGTCTCATTTTGAAATTTTTGAATGTTCAATTCTGAACTTCAGAAAAGCTCTCTAGCACTTTTGGGTAGTTCCAACTAGACTTACGGAAATTTCCAACTAAGCTTTTGGAACTTCTGGGAAGTCCTCTCGTGAACTTCAGAGGAGTTGTTTCCTGAAACTTTTCAGAAATTCATTCCTGAACTTACAGCTAGTGCCCTCTCTGGTAAGTTTCTTCCTGAAATTCGGGGAAGCTTTTTTCCTGAGCTTAATATTTCTAAACTTCTGAGAAGTCCCATTTTGAACTCCGAGGAAAATTATTGAAACTTTGGGAAAGTCCTCTCCAGAATTTCTAGGAAAATTTCCTTGAATTTGTAAGAAGTTTCTTCCTGAACTTCTGAGCTTTTGGGAGCTTTCCTGAAACTATTGCAAAATTCTTGCTCAACTGACTAGGAAGAATCCGCAATGCTTCTGTAAAGTTTCTTTCTGTTCTTTAGAGAAATGAAATGTTTTTTAGTTGTTTAGTGAAATGTTCTCTTCTGAGCTTTGGGAAAGTTGTCTAGCACTTCTGGAAAGTTTTTCCAGAACTGGTAACCTGTTTTGTTATTGAAAGTTTTCCCTTTCTTTTTTCTTCCAGAACTTCTGGGAACTTTTATCTTTTCCTGAACTTCAGAGAAGTTCTCTCCTAAACTTCTATGGCGTATCGTATTGAGGTTTGTGGAAGTTTGTTCCTTAATTTTTGAAAAATTATAGGTAGGGCCCTCCTGGTTATTTCCCGTCAGAATTTGGGTTTTTTTTTCTGGAACTTCTGGAAAGTTCCATCTTAAATTTCTGGGAAGAACTCCTCTGGGAAGTTCTAAATTTCCAAGAAGTCCTCTTCCCTAAACTTCTTCTTGGAGCTCTGAGAACTCCGCTCCTGATTTTCGGGGAACCCAACAAACATCGATGCTGAATAACTCTTCTAGAGAGCTGAATAACTTCTTCAAATTAGTTTGAACAAGCGATTATTCGACACTGATGTTTGTTGGGAAGTTCTCTCCTGAACTTTTGGGAAGTATGATCTTGAACTTCGAGATATAGCTGCTTGAACTACTAAGAAGTGCTTCTTATACTTCTGATAAGCTTTTGCCTGACCTTCGGAGAAGTTTTTTTTTCGAGGAAATCTCTTCCTGAACTTCTAACGACTGTTCCAGAAAGTATAGGCACACCTTATTTTAACGGTCACTTTGAATATAATGAAATATTTCAACATGTTTTGGCTGCGTCAATTCTAAGGCTGGTTGTTCTAAGGAAAAATTTGGCGAGCATCAAAAAAGTGCTCAGTTTTGTGTTACCTATCAAAATGCCCGGTCTTACTCCGGAACAACGAAAAAGTATCGTGCACAAATGGTGCACTGTGAGCGGACTCTCCTTGAGAAAATTGGCCAAGAAAGAGAGTGTAAGCGTCGGAGCGGTACGATCTGCGATTCGAAAATATAGAGAACAGTGTACGTTTGAAGATGCGCCGAAGAGTGGTCGGAAATCCGGTCTTGTTAGTCCGGATATCGATAAAAAGATCAGGGATGCCTACAAGCGAAAACCAGCGACTTCCGTTCGGGATGTTGCGAAAAAACTAGGGACCTCGTCGAGTAACGTCATGCGTGCCAAAGAAAGACTTGGGCTAAAAACATACCGGAAGCAGAAAAAACCCAAAAGGAACCCAAAACAGGCCGCGTCCGTGAAACCACGGGCCCGCAAACTCTACGATTCGTTATTGTGTAGAAATTCTGGGTGTATAATAATGGACAATGAAACGTATGTGAAACTAGATTACAAAACGCTTCCCGGACCACAATTCTATACTGTAAGCGAAGACAAAGACATCCTCGAAACGGAGAAGGCAATTTTTACCGAAAAATTCGGTAAGAAGGTTATGGTTTGGCAGGCAATATGCGAGTGTGGTAAAACATCTAGTCCGTACATCACAACGGAGACGATGAACACTCAGAAATACGTTAAGGAATGTCTCCAAAAGCGATTATTGCCGATGATCAGGCAGCACGAAGGTCAAGTAGTGTTTTGGCCTGATTTGGCGTGATGTCATTACGCAAAGGACACTTTAGAATGGTACAAAAGTCATGCCGAAAGACATGAATCCGCCGAACTGCCCGGAGGCACGGCCAATCGAGACTTTTTGGGCTTTAACCAAAGCAAAGCTTCGAAAATTCATAAAACCAGCGGACGACATCCGAAAAGTTAAAAAAGATTGGCCAAAAGTGGTCAAAATGGTGGGAAGTACTACTGTGCAGAAGCTAATGGGTCATGTTCGAGGAAAAGTTAGGAGTCTTGGCTATGATTAAATATTTTGATTAAACGAGAGTAAAGTATCATATAAAACACAAATACAAACATGATTTGCCAAATAAAATTATTAAAACTAAAAAAAAAAACATGACTTTTTTGTTATTTCGAAAGTGTGCTTATACTTTCTGGAACAGTCTATAGAAATTATCTTTCTGAAGCTCTGGGAAGTCTACTTGTGAACTTTCTAGAATGTGCCATAAATTCTAGGTAGTTTCTTTCTATAATTCTAGGAATTTAGGGCTAATTTCATAAACCATTTAACTTGAAGGTAAATTTCCAAATCCTAAGTACAAATGTATTTAAATGATCCGTTTAGAAGAACTTTAGCCAAAAAATCAGAGTTCTAAGATTAATTTCAAAACTCATCACTTTCACTGTAGTCAAGAGTCTCCGTGCGGCCACCGATTGGGCTTCAGAGCCAATGGTAGGATTACAAAAGTAATAGTATTCAAACGAGAAAATAAAATTTACTTTTTGTAATTTTGACCCAACGCGCGGTGAATCGAGCTCTTGATCAATTTTTGCTCAGCATTAGTTTTGCTGGCACCATTCCACAAAAGCCTTTGGCGATGTCCGCGACAATTTTAATCAGTTCCATTCCATTCCATTGAGCCATTCGAACTGACGGTAATTTGTTTTATTTTTAAAAGGATGACTTTTTTTTTGCTAAGTAAATTGTTTTTCTGTTAACTCACCTGAAGAAAAAAATGGTTTAGTGTACACATTTCTTACCTTGCTCAGCCAATTACCACTAACCGATGAAAAATGCGTATCAAAACAAACTCTTACTCGACAAAATGTGACAGATCAGTCAATAGTTTCCGAGCGGTCGATTAAGTCGACCAACTCGACTTAAATGTCGTCGATCTCGACATCTGTAATAGCAAAATAGACCTGGAGAGCAAAGTGACGGTCTACTCGACTTCTATAATTGGCCCCATAATGTATACTTTTGGTTTCAGGGAAAAAAAATTGCGAAAAATAATTTCCCACGAATTTGAAACACAACACTAATTTTTCTCTAATGTCGGCATATGTGTTTTTATAATACACATGAAATAGAAACATTTTTGAACATTTTTTTCACCAAAGACATAATTATCTATATGCATACATCAGATGACGGTTGATCTATTTTTTTTTTTTTACTTTATTAGGGTGACTTCCAGTCTCCCGTCTGAGTGGTAACTGTCGGTTGATCTAAGAAAAATAGTACGACAGGAGATTTTTATCGATAGGCCCAATATTACATCCATCTCCCCTACTATCACACGTCTAAAAAATTAAGCAAAACGTTTTAAAATTTGATCGTCCAGAATGTGTCAAAATACTTATTTTCTTTCACTTAAATTTTCAGTCACACAGCCACTGTCATTCCACACCTACTTCACTACTCCCAACCACGCCATACTTACACGTGACATAATAGAAAAGTTGCTCCGAAACTTTTGAAAGTTTTCCAACAGATAAATCCGACACTTTACACAAAACTGCTCAAAGTATTCACTCCCCAGCGAGGTTCGCTTGAAATTCCCTTTTGGTAATCCTTGTTGGCTATCGGGATTCCACTTTTGCCCAGCACTTCTACCACCTTCACCACTTGCGCCAATCCCAGCACCACTACCACTGCCCAGCACTAGCCGTACACCACCGGAATCGTCCGTGCAATCACTCCAAGCGGCCGGACCGCTAGCCGGAAGTTCCACCAGGCGACCAATTTCCACCCTCGGTTCCAACTCCGACGCCGAACTCACAGATTCATCAATCAGTAGAAAATCCAGCAAATGACTACTATCGACCGCTACCGCTGCCACTATCCGAAAACAACCTTCCGCACCGGTTGACAAACGACGAGGAACTGATGGCCCAAGACCGCGACGACGACCCGCAGCAGGAGGCTCGTCCCGTTGGAAGTTGTTACAGAAGATAATTTGTTTATCGTTCACCTTGGTAGCGCAGCACAGTTCGCTAATTTCGATGAACACCACCTTCACGTCCCTGCGGCCCGACATGCGCCGTTCCTGGGCGATAAAGTGCTTCAGCAGGTCCAACGATCGCTGGATGTTGTTGTGGTTGCTATGCCGTGGCGGTGTCGTTGTTTGCCGTTGGTTGGCAACACTGCTACCACTGGAATGAATGCCTCGTCGAGATCTGGCACCGATACGGGACGGCACCACGTGTTCCAGACCATCCTCGTCGTCGAAGTCGTCCTCTTTCGGCTGATGGTACAATCCGGAACGTTGCTGGCGGGGTGGCGCACGAGGGGAGCCGTTTGCCATGCTTGTCGCTTCTTGAAAAATGCTCGCGAAAGTAATTTAAAACTTTTTCGTCCTCCTTTCCTTAGGTGGGGTGGAAGTTGGTGAATGTTTTCAACGAGCGAGAAGCGAAATTAGACTTTTTGCAAAACCCGAAAGTA
Source organism: Aedes koreicus (assembly GCA_024533555.2). Classification (NCBI taxonomy): domain Eukaryota; kingdom Metazoa; phylum Arthropoda; class Insecta; order Diptera; family Culicidae; genus Aedes; species Aedes koreicus. Next base: position 231,042 of record JAHHFK020002597.1, on the reverse strand, counting down.
TGTCACGTGTGAGAGGTTGGCGTAGGAAGTTTTCCGAGGAATGCTGCAACTTTTGAAAGAATTGGGATGATTTTTTTTTTATTTGGGTGAAAACGGCGACCGCACTGAAGGACACTCTCGAACGGAATGTCGAATGGATCAAGGTGTGAAAACATTTCCCGTATGCGGACTTCAGATGCTTCCGGGCTATTTCGAAAGCGAAGGTATTTTATTGATAAATTAGAATTAGATTAGAAATGTTACGGTTGACGAGGGGTGCTACGAGGAGTTTATTGGAGAAAGTATACATTTATTATTCGAATGTTTCAGGATTTCGGTTCCATTCTTAACGTAGATAAAAAATTGTAATCATCTCAATCTTCCCAGAGATCACGGTTTTGGAGAATAGCTGTATGCTAAGATTGCGGAAATAACTTTTATTGACTGGAAGTTATGAGCTAGGGGCCCCTCGGTGACAGTTACCCTTTTGCATTCACATAGGGGCAGGGAGTAACCTTGGCACCAGTGATGAATCAGCAGATAACATAGCCATGTACCTGTCTGCTAGTCTGCTAGCCCAGGATTGAAATCCGCATTCCTTCAAATGGTAGATTCCTCCGTTTTGAACAGCCGCGTCGGTTCGGAACGAAAATTCTGGGAGGGTAACGATAATGCATAGTATTTGCGTTTCAAGGATCACATTTCTAGTTGGAATTGGGTCACTTTCTAGGAAGATTTTATCGTTCCCCGATTCAAGGCACCCAGTTGTCAGCTATAAACAACCCGAAAAATTGAGACCAAAAATCTATTAACGGTTCCGCTTTTATTATAGTATTATTTATATCACCCCTAGACATATGTCGTGCGTGCCGAACCAATAGGTTAGGTTTATGGAATTTTTCGACGAGGTTAGGTAGTGAATTTTCATCATTGCGTGTCAGACGAAATAATATTTCATTGCCTAAATACTGTATCAATTCTGTGCCAGTGTACCGAATCGTCAATAACATTCATTCGTCACCATCATCATCACCCGATGACAACCTTCGTGTCCTCAGACAAAACGGATTTCCGCAGCTATAAATTATTCGGAAAATCGAACAAATATAAAACAAGACGATCCCGATTTGCTGCTAAACCTCAATAAGGCATCGTAATAAGAACTTTTTTTCTCCGGCTCTTCATCAAGTTTCTCAATCAAGCATGAACTATATTTTTCGTTGCCTGCATCCGAATAATGAGTTAGCTCAATGATATTTTAATGCAATACGAGAGAATCAAAACTGGAATGGCAATCGAAGGGTAACAATTTCGAATCTCAATCAAACCTAATCATGCAGAAGATGGGAAGGTAAATTAATTTTGAAGTCTTCGTTGATAGAAACACAAAGTTTAAGTGCTAAGTTGAGCAAAGCATTACGGAAAATATATCTTAACTCTACGCGGGAAAGTTTGATCGCGCCCTTTCTCCAATTGGACATACATATACCAAGCAGGGGAAGTTTGTCGATTTGATTTAGCATCCGTGCCCCAAACCAATTTCGCATTTTACCTAACGGCTCTTAGGGATAAGCACGGTGGGTTGAACATGGTTAATAATGAGCGAAAACTAATAGTCAACAAAAATGTTGCTTCGGATTATTTGCTAATGTTTTGCTTTTGCTCTTATTACAAAGAAGGGTATTGCGATCACTTAAAAATCCTACTATTGATCCGAGGCCAGGAGGGCTCAGTATCATATACCATTAGATTTATTTATTTATTTATTTATTTCATTTATTGTTTTACTAGCTGAACCCGCGCCTTGCTACGCTTGCAACTAAATGAATGAAAATACAGAAGTACTGGCGCTCTAATGTTTTTTTTTTAGGAATGGGTTTTGTTTAAATATTTTCGTTTGCTAATGTGTGTAATTTCTGCAAAATAGAAAGTTGTTGTGTATTTTTAACTATAACCTCAGATCCTAAGTTCCTACCATGGTTTTCCTTTCAGTGTAGAAGCATTTCATTGACAAACCATTTAATCTTCAAACTACGCCGTAAAGGGTGATACGGTAAAAATTTGGTCAAGGGAAAACGCGTGTAAATCGGTGAAATCGTTTATTTAAAAAATCAAATTAAATTTCTTTTTCAAGTTCAATTAGTATAAAATTCAGGAAAAATATTCAGTTAGGCTTCCGCTTTTCCAAATCCGAGTTGCCGGGCCTTACGCTTGACCCCTGCCATCAGATTTTGTACAGCCACCTTGTCCACCTTCTTCGCCGCAGAAAGCCAGTTTGCCTTGAACTGCTGCTCGTCCTTAGCAGTTTTTTTGGTCTTCTTTAGGTTCCGCTTGACAATAGCCCAGTATTTCTCAATTGGGCGGAGCTCTGGCGTGTTGGGAGGGTTCTTGTCCTTGGGAACCACCTGCACGTTGTTGGCGGCGTACCACTCCATGGCCTTTTTACCGTAATGGCAAGATGCCAAATCCGGCCAAAACAGTACGGAACAACCGTGTTTCTTCAGGAAAGGCAGCAGACGTTTATTCAAACACTCTTTCACGTAAATTTCTTGGTTGACAGTCCCGGAAGCTATGAAAATGCTGCTTTTCAAGCCACAGGTACAGATGGCTTGCCAAACCAGATATTTCTTTGCGAACTTTGACAGTTTCGTGTGCTTGAAAATATCTGCTACCTTTCCCCTTCCTTTTGCCGTATAAAACTCCTGTCCCGGAAGCTGCTTGTAGTCGGCTTTGACGTAGGTTTCGTCGTCCATTACCACGCAGTCAAACTTCGTCAGCATCGTCGTGTACAGCCTCCGGGATCGCGCTTTGGCCGTCGTATTTTGTTTATCATCGCGATTTGGAGTCACTACCTTCTTGTAAGTCGATAGTCCGGCTCGTTTTTTGGCTCGATGCAAGGTTGACGAGCCCGCAGATGTGGGTTCGTTAACCACCCCTCCCGCTCATCCCCCCCCCCCCCCCAACCCACTTAAATGTTCCTGCCTCCCTCCCCACCCCCCCCCCCCACCAATTTTCCCCCCCGCCCTCACCCCACAAAGAGTCAAAAAAAAAAGCGACACACCCCCACACACACCCCAAAAAGGGTGTTCAGGTTTTTTAAAAAAAAAATAAAAAAAAAAAAACACGTCAATGACCCAATTTAACCCTACCGCCCTTCCCTTTCATTCAACTCAATTTCCTTTTCCTACACTTAGATTAATCCCCTCCGCATATGTAGCACTGTGAGTAACTCAAGCATCCCCCATTTTCTTCACCCAAAAGGGGTTCAAACTTCTATCAGAACATGCTGCTTTCCCCACGAAATACACATTTTGTATTTTAGTTGCCTGGATAATTCTCATGTTTGGTTGAAATTTCTGTTTCATTTGTATGAGGCCCCCCCCCCTCCGGAGAGGGGAGGAGTCTCGAACCACCATATAAAAAAAATCCTGCCTCAAAAACCCCCACATGCCAAATTGGGTTCCAGTTGCTTAGTTAGTTCTCGAGTTATGCACAAACTTGTGTTTCATTTGTATGGAAGCCCCCCCCCCCTCCTTCCAGACGGGGGAGGAGTTTCGAACCACCATAAGAACAAAATCCGGCCCCAAAAACCCCTGCATGCAAATTTTCATAACAGTAGGAAGAGTTATCAAGTTATGCAGAAATTTGTGTTTCATTTGTATGAGAGCCGGCCCCCCCTCAACCAATTTGTTATGATCCCCCCCCCCCCCCCCCCCCCCCCTCCCCCCCCACTTCCAAAGAGGGAGGGGTCTCAAACCACCATGGAAACAATTCTTGCCTTCAAAAACCTCCACATGCAAAATTCGGTTCCATTTGCATGATAAGCTCTCGAGTTGTGCACAAATTTGTGTCTCATTTGTATGGATTCCCCCCCTACCAGACGGGGAAGGAATCTCGGACCATCATAAGAACTTTCTCCGACCCCAAAAACTCCTGCATACAAATTTTCATAACAGTAGGGATAGTTCTCATGTTTGGTTAAAATCTGTGTTTCATTTGTATGAAACCGACCCCCCCCTCCAAAGAGAGAAGGGTCTCGAACCACCGTGGAAACATTTCTTGCCTTCAAAGACTTCCACATGCTAAATTTAGTTCCATTCGCTTGATTAGTTCTCGATTTAAGCAGAAATATGTGTTTCATTTGTATGGGAGCCCCCCCCCCTTCCAGGCGGGGAAGGAGTCTCGAACCACCATAAGAACATTCTCTGGCCCCAAAAACCCTTGAATACTAATTTTCATAACAGTAGGGCATTTTGTGTCATTTTTACGAGAGCCCCCTCCCCTTCCAAAAGAGGGGAGGGGTCTCTCATCACCATGGAAACCTTTCCTGCCTTGAAATACCTCCACATGCCAAATTTGGTTCCATTTGTTTTGATTAGTTTTCAGTTAGATATAGCCAAACAAAAATGTGAGATGCCAGCCATCCCTTCTTGTTGTAAGGGGAGGTGGTCTCAAATTACCATAGAAACATTTATTGTACCCAAAAAACCCCACATGCCAAATTTGGTTCCATTTTCTTGATTGGTTCTCGAGTTGTGCAGAAATTTGTGTTTCATTCATATGGCAGCCCTCCCCCCCTTTTTCCGACGGGGAAGGAGTCTCGAACCATCATAAGAACATTTTCCGGTCCCAAAAGCCCCTGCATACTAATTTTCATAACAGTAGGAAGAATTCTCATGTTTGGTTTAAATTTGTGTTTCATTTGTATGATACCCCCCCCCCTACCAGAAAAAGAGTAGGGGTCTCACACACCACCGTAGAAACATTTCTTGCCTCCAAAATTCCCACATGCCATTTATTTTTTCCATTTGCTTTCTTAGTTCTAGAGTTAAGCAGAAATTTCAGTTGCATTTGTATGACAGCCCCCTTCTAGGAGAGGGGAGGGGTCTCAAACTACCATAGAAACCCTCCCCTCCCCTCCTCCCCCCCCCTCCCCCCCTCCCCCCTCCCCCCCCCTTCCCCCTCCCCCCCCCCCCCCCCCCCCCCCCCCCCCCCCCCCCCCCCCCCCCCCCCCCCCCCCCCCCCCCCCCCCCCCCCCCCCCCCCCCCCCCCCCCCCCCCCCCCCCCCCCCCCCCCCCCCCCCCCCCCCCCCCCCCCCCCCCCCCCCCCCCCCCCCCCCCCCCCCCCCCTCCCCCTCCCCTCCCCCCCATCCTCCCATATCCCGGCCCCTTCGGTGCCTCCCGATTCCATTCGCATTTGGCCCGGGTTCGCCCATTCGAGTGGAGGGTCCAATCAGCCCCCACCCCCTGCCCCCCTCTTTCTTTGTTTGCCTCAAACACAAAAAATACTAGTAAGTATGGTTGACTAAAATTCAGGAGTTCTCCAGTTATGCCTGAATTACTGGTACGCCAGTTGTACGGCAGGCAACCGTACAGAACGGAAAGACTCACACAGCCTACCCCGACACCCAACCAACCCACCAAACACAAGAACACACAAGTCCCGCAGATCACGACAGTAGGAGGCACAGCCAGCCGGACAGACAAACCGACAGAAAAACAGACAGACAGACAGACAGACAGACGGACAGACCGACAGACAGACAGACAGACAGACAGACAGACAGACAGACAGACAGACAGACAGACAGACAGACAGAAAAACAGAAAAAAAAACCAACAGACAGACAGACAGACAGACAGACAGACAGACAGACAGACAGACAGACAGACAGACAGACAGACAGACAGACAGACAGACAGACAGACAGACAGACAGACAGAAAAACAACCAGACAGACAGACAGACAGACAGACAGACAGACAGACAGACAGACAGACAGACAGACAGACAGACAGACAGACAGACAGACAGAAAAAAAAAAAAAAAAAAAAAAAAAAAAAAAAAAAAAAAAAAAAAAAAAAAAAAAACAAATGATATGTTTTTAGAAAAAAGAGGAGAATACAAAATTCTAAGTTAAGCATTACATATGCAACGTTCAATTGTTTGATTGTATATGGGTTATGAAAGTTTTGCCCAGAACGTTTAATGAAACCTACCATACAGTGGGGGAAATAAATATAACGACAACATGATTTCAATGGTTTCATTCTCTCAGTGAGAGTAACTTGAGCAACACGCATATCAATCAATATTTATTGAAAGCACAAATGTTCATGACCGGTTCATTCACTTACAGCATGTGTGTGTGTGTGACAAGATTCAATTGTTGATCTCGTCTTCAAAGGAAATAAATATAAAGACGCAATTCACCGCCAGACTGTCTGTCCCCGTGGACGTGTTGTTGCTGCGTAAGACTTCAAATTTTTGTTTACTTTCGTCGAAATTGGTACTGTTAGGAATACTTACATGGGTTATTTATGTCAGATAAATATTGTTCATTATGTTTCTTGTTGTTGGATTTCTGAAAAAGCCGAAAAAAACTGATTGACTAAATTTGAGCGAGGACAAGTAACAAGTCCTCCATGAACAAGGTCTGACTCTTCGGGAAATTGGCAGAAGAATAGGAAGGAGTATGGATGTCGTGCATAATTACCTACGGTTGGGTAAGAAATATGCCACTAAGAAGCGACCCGGACGTCCGTCTATTCTGACACCGAGGATGAAGAGGGAAATCAAACGACTTGCAGTCCATCAAAGGCTGTGTCCGAGTGCCATCAAAGCCGAAATGAATCTTACTGTGTCCAAACGTCGGATTTGTCAGATTTTGAGTGAAGATCCCAATATTTCCTTTAGGAAAACGGCACCTGCACTAAAACTTCTCGATCGTCATAAGAAGGCCCGTTTTGCCTTCTTAAAAAAAATCCAGTTCTGGGAGGATGAGTGGTCTAATGTGGTGTTCAGTGATGAAAAGAAGTTCAAACTAGATGGGCCGGATGGTTTCAGCAGTTGCTGGTGAGATGAAAGGCAAAACAGGACAACTAAAGAAAGAAGGAATTTTGGTGGAGGTACCGTTATGTTTTGGGCAGGATTTAGCGTATCTGCAAAGACACCCGTTTGTTTCATTTCAACACGGATGAACTCGGGAATGTATTGCCAGCTTCTGGAGGAAGTTCTTATTCCATTAGCTGACAATGAGATGGATGAGAATATGATCTTTCAACAGGATAACGCTTCTTGTCATGCATCGGCAGCAACAAAAAACTTCTTGGACTTCCATAACATTCCTGCTGAATGGCCGGCATGCAGTCCCGATTTAAAGCCAATCGAGAATGTTTGGGGCTTGCTTTCTCGCAAAGTTTATGGTCAAGGAAGAAAGTATGACACGATGGAAGAATTAAATTTAGCGATTCAGGATGAATGGTCTAAACTTGATCCGAATGAATTGAAAACGTTCATAACTTCTATGCCAAGACGTCTGCAAGAGGTTATTTCTAAAAAGGGAAATGCTACACATTACTAATTTGTTATTTTCTTGAATTGAAATTCGATAAATAAATGATACTGTTGAAATATTTTATCTGGTCTTTATATTTATTTCCCATGAGAAAAAATCAACTTTTGGATTGTTTTGAAATGACTCGTCTCAAAGGGAAAATTACTGATGATGAACTTTTAACTTGCGGCTGAGTCTGTATTGGAAAGCATTTGGTTTACACAGAATAGAATGTTATATGAAAATTTTCAGAAAGCAGTTTGTCTTTAGTGACGACCAAAAATAAAGATCCACCTTTGATCAATGTATTATTGTTGAGAAAAAAACACGTATTTTTGAAAAAGTAGGGTATTCCAATACATGTTTCTGAAAAATAAACATAGACGAACCATTTCAGTACAAAAATAATGATCACTTTTATTCCTTGCATAAAATAAAAAACAAAATTATTGGAGTTTAGTAAAATACGTATGACATAAAAAAAGATCCACTTCATGTATGAATAAAAAAAAATAATCGAAAGAGTTGGAATCAACTCTTCAATAGTCAATATGACCTCCCTTCGCTTCAATGATGGACTGCAATCGTTTCGGGATGCTTTCGACTAGGTTTCTGAGGTGTTGTGGATCCAACTCATTCCAGGCCTGCTCCAGTGCCGCAAAATATGTTTGCTTGTTTGTTACGTGGGTTTTTTCGACTCTATTATCGAGAATTGTCCAGAGATTTTCAATTGCGTTTAAATCCGGGCTCTGGGGAGGCCATTCCAAGGGTTTAATCCGACAGGCATGGAAAAAAGCTTGTGTTTTCTTGGCCGTATGCTTTGGGTCGTTGTCTTGCTGAAACATGTAATTATCTTCCAGACCCATTTTCAGCAAAGATTCTTCCATATTCTCATTCAGAATATTTATATACCCATCTGCCGTTATAATACCACTGTTTAGAACCAGATTCCCCACTCCAAACCATGAGAAACAGCCCCAGACCATGATATTTCTAGCGCCGTGCTTCATGGTTCCTTGTAGATGTTTATCCTTCAGCCCTTCATCGCTTTTCCGCCAAACTCGCAGTCGTCGTTTTCTGTTGAATAGCTCAAACTTTGATTCGTCTGACCAAACAACCCGTTTCCAGAACTCCAGTGGCTTATTTATATGGTTTCTTGCAAACCGCAACGCTTCTCCTTATTCACCCTACTTACGAACGGCCGTTTCCGAGCAAAATGACTTTTCAAACCGTGCTCAGCAATGCGTCGCCGAACTGTACGATCGGATATCGAAAGGCTTAGCTTTTCTCTGAGCGCACGGATGGTAACAAACGGATCTTTTTTAATTTCTCGGATGATTCTAGTGTCTTCGCGGTGATCAGACTTGCGATTGCGTCCACGTCCTGTTCGATCTGCGACACTTCCAAGCTTTTGGTGTTTTAAAACTATTTTCTGCGCTGCACCACGGCTTACACCACACTTTTCGGCAACTTTGCGCTGAGATTCGTTTTTGAGCAATCGCGCACGATAAGATTTCGTACTTGGACTGTTATTTTCTTTCCTCCCATGATCGATTCTTAAAAAACTCGTCACTTGGGCTAAACTCACTTATTTCTCACAACTGTAGCAATTATCTGTGATGGATGTAAATAAAGGAATGCCAAAAGCATGATCAACAAGGAGTCCAGCCAAGTGGATGTACACGGAAAGTATTTTTTTTTCCTAGTGGATCTTTTTTATTAACATACCGTAAACACAAGCTTATTTCGTTTTTCACATGCAGTTGGCTGAAATGAATATGTATATTCAAACTTTTACGCTAAGCCTCATGAATGATACCCAAATATGTACAGTACGGGTTAGAATTGCTTAGAATCTACAATAACACCTAAATCTCTGACTCTCTCGCCTTTTTCTACGATTTCAGTTCCTAAAGAAACAGTCATGTGTGGTGTATTTCGTTTTCTAGTGAGAGTAATTAAGTTACATTTCTTCCCGGGAATGTCAAATAATAATATTGATGTGATGTGTCCAGGAACAAATTGCTCATATATGTACAAGTTATCAAATCCCCCCGGGATGTGGCCGGTGACCGTAGATCATATCATAAATTGAATTTCGTAAGAAGGGTCTTACCATCTCACCACAGTGCCGTAGACACAACCATAAGAATAGGGCACCCGTAGTATAATCGAAACCATTCTATTATTGTTGATTATACTATACGCGTACACTTCAATGAATGCCTCCTGCACTTTGCTCGGGACGTCAAACTTATTGAATGTCCAATCATCTTAAAGTGTTTTAAAGTATTAAGATAATTCAAACATATTATGGTGCTTGAAGTGTGTCAATAACAGATTTTGGTTAATTATTGTAACGATGGTAAACAAAATAAGACAGCTTAAAAATTGCCTATGCAGTAGGCTTCTAAAAGAAAGCAAATTTTGTTCACTTTCTCGAACGAAAATCACCGGTGTTCTCATGTTGACTCCAGGAACGTTACCACTAATATGGTAGACCGGCGCACGAATCGACATTGTTATTTATTAACTTCGAACGATTTTGTTTATTTTATGGTCTCTTCCCTCTACTCACCCCTATTATTTTGATATCGAAGAAACGCTAGATCATTATTACCAACCTTCCGAGCATGCAAAGATTCCTGCTCGATTAGTCCTCATCCATAAACCTATACCGAGCAGACATGCCTAAAGAGCATACATTTTGCGCGCACTCACACAGTTAGGCCGCATAATGTAGTGCAGGAAAACGAATGTGGGGTATTGTTTTTTGCTTTTTATTTCCGAATTGCGTGTATTGACTTAACTTTGATAGCAAAATGCGATAAAAAAAAAATAAACGAAAACAGCACCGCGTTACCTTTCCTCGCACTTTTATCGCTAGAAAACGAATGCAAACATTCCGGGATGCTTATGTGCCTACGTGAGCATCTGTCTTCCCGTGTCATAATAAATGCAAATCGCACAACAACACTGGGCGGATGTGCGGTGCTGCGTCAATACCTACGTGTTTTGAGGTCACTGGCATTTGATGATAAAAGTGCCAAAAACATAGACGCAGGTTGCTTTGATGGATTTTTTTTTTTCGAAACGTTCACCTCGATCCAGAGTCGAATCCAGGACATAACGACTAATCTTTTTTGCGTCCCCGCGAATAAATGTTTGCTATAAATTTTGATCTTTGACCGTTGAAACGACCAAAAAGGCAGCAACCGGAGTAATCATTATCGGCAACATCTCAACATCATATTTAGTTTTCTATTTGATCTCGAACTCTACTTCTACCATAGTGCAACTCAGCTGAGAACGTAAAAAACTTCCCGAGATGCTGGACCTCGTATAGCGCATAGTGGCATCAATGTGCAAACCAAATCATAGTCTCATGTATATGTTATTGCTTCGCTCGAGATGAACTATGTATACAAATAACGTTTGCTTTGATAATTGAAAAGATGGAATCTAGACTTAACAGTCTAATCTGTATAATTGCTAGCAACATACCGAGCTCAAGAATTGAGAGTGTTCCTATCATAGGTAGGTGGGATGAGCTTGAAGATCGAACACACTTAGTTTGATTTGCCGGTAAATTTGTTTTGGGATTCGGGGATCAATTTCCAGCAAGCATTCTAAGAGTAACACTTTAAGAATGTCGTTCTGAACACTTTTTAAGATTTCAGTTCCAGGCGAAACTGGCCATAAAATGTCGAAATTTGACACGAGCCGCTTGGATTTGGACGAAATTTCGCAAACATATTCAGTATAACAGAATACGTATTTTGACATAAGGATATATTGTTTGGACTCAAGAGTAACTTTTGAGAAGGGCTTATGTGTTTTTGATACAACAGTTTTAGGAAAACAGTAACTCGGAAATCGTTCGTTTTAGAGAAAAAGAGTCTGAGAAGAAATGGTAGGGAATCAAAATGGCCATGAAAAAAAATATACACTGAAAAAAAAAATTTTGTTTGGCATGAAAAAATCATAATTGAAACTTAAAATTTAACCATTGTTTTAAAGGTAAGAACAGTATGGACAAAAAAATGGTAAAAAAGTTTTCCAAATAGCAACTTTTTGAAGATTTTCATAAACTCAATTTATGTTTATCAAGAAAAAAAAATCAATTTGTGTTGAAAAAAAAAACAGTGACAAAATAAAGTGCCCACTTCAAAAATCGATATGTTTTCGAAAAAGTTTCCATTGGAAGACCCCTCGATTGTTTATGTTTTTGTGCTTTGACATGTTTTGAAGCAAACGGCTCAACCTGGTGCATTTGTATACGTGATCGCATTTGATTCAATTGAAAAAAATGGAGAACGCAGTGCTTTCGAAAGCAATTCAAATATGTATCCAAAAGAATTGGTCGTTCGTGATGTGCAAAACGGTGAGTCGCACCGGGCTGTCGCTAAGTACAGTATCAGTAAGGCAGTGGTTGGCAAAATTCTTCTGAAGCTTAAAACGTTTGGATCAGTGGTGGATCACCCTGGCAGAGGCAAGGAACCGGAAAACGGATGAAAGAACGGACACCAAGATCATGCGCGAAGTCAAGAAGAACCCGAAGGTAACTGTCCGCGAGATCCAGGAAACCCTTAAGTTATCAGTTTCCGGTCGAACTGTTCGTCGCCGTCTCGTAGCACAGGGTTGAATAGCAAACTTGCCCGGAAGCGCCCATTTATCAGCAAGGCAAACAAAGCCGCAAGGCTTAAGTTTTCTAAGGGAGCATGGTGATAAGCCCCTGGGGATTCTGAGAAGAAGCAAGATCCCGGACGGACGAATCAAAATTCGAGCTGTTTAACCGAAAGCGGCGGGTTCGTGTTTGGTGCCGATCGGCAGAGGAGCTTCAGGAGCGCCACATCCAAGGCACGATGAAGCATGGAAAAAGAAATGTGATGGTCTGGGGGTGTTTTTCGTGGGGTGGAGTGGGAAGCATTGTGAAAATCGACGGGATAATGACGGCAGATTTTTACATCAACATCCTGCGAGAAAATCTGGAGGTTTCGCTGATCCAGAAGGGCCTTGAAGAGAAGTTCGTATTCCAGCAGGACAACGACCCGAAGCATACTGCCAAGAAGACCAAGGCTTTCTTGCGGTCTTGTCGGATCAAACCGCTGGAATGGCCTCCACAAAGCCCGGACCTCAATCCCATCGAGAATTTGTGGGCGATTCTCGATGCCAGCGTTGACAAAACTGGTGTTACCAATAAAAATAACTATTTTGAAGCCCTGGAGCGCGCCTGGGAAGAGCTAGATCCACAGCACCTAAAGAACCTGGTCGAGAGCATGTCGAAGCGCCTGCAGGAGGTCCTGAAGGCCAAGGAGGACACATCAATTATTGAAATGCTTTTATTTTACTTTAATTTATGTTTTCTGTAGCCTAAATGAAGTGGGCACTTTATTTTGTCACTGTTTTTTTTTTCAACACAAATTGATTTTTTTTTCTTTAAGTAAAACTCCTTTTTTTTCAGTATTCCATAAGTGAAACTTAAAAAGAATATAAAAAATAAGATAATAAAAAAATACAGTGTGTTTACTTTAATTTGAACCAAGTAAATTAAAGGGTGATACGGTCAAAATTTGGTCAAGGGAAAACGCGTGTAAATCGGTGAAATCGTTTATTTAAAAAATCAAATTAAATTTCTTTTTCAAGTTCAATTAGTATAAAATTCAGGAAAAATATTCAGTTAGGCTTCCGCTTTTCCAAATCCGAATTGCCGGGCCTTACGCTTGACCCCTGCCATCAGATTTTGTACAGCCACCTTGTCCACCTTCTTCGCCGCAGAAAGCCAGTTTGCCTTGAACTGCTGCTCGTCCTTAGCAGTTTTTTTGGTCTTCTTTAGGTTCCGCTTGACAATAGCCCAGTATTTCTCAATTGGGCGGAGCTCTGGCGTGTTGGGAGGGTTCTTGTCCTTGGGAACCACCTGCACGTTGTTGGCGGCGTACCACTCCATGGCCTTTTTACCGTAATGGCAAGATGCCAAATCCGGCCAAAACAGTACGGAACAACCGTGTTTCTTCAGGAAAGGCAGCAGACGTTTATTCAAACACTCTTTCACGTAAATTTCTTGGTTGACAGTCCCGGAAGCTATGAAAATGCTGCTTTTCAAGCCACAGGTACAGATGGCTTGCCAAACCAGATATTTCTTTGCGAACTTTGACAGTTTCGTGTGCTTGAAAATATCTGCTACCTTTCCCCTTCCTTTTGCCGTATAAAACTCCTGTCCCGGAAGCTGCTTGTAGTCGGCTTTGACGTAGGTTTCGTCGTCCATTACCACGCAGTCAAACTTCGTCAGCATCGTCGTGTACAGCCTCCGGGATCGCGCTTTGGCCGTCGTATTTTGTTTATCATCGCGATTTGGAGTCACTACCTTCTTGTAAGTCGATAGTCCGGCTCGTTTTTTGGCTCGATGCACGGTTGTAGACGATACACCCAGCTTATTTGCGGCATCTCGGAGAGATAGGTTAGGGTTTCGCTTGAAACTACCGGCAACTCTCTTTGTCGTCTCAGCGGCTTCCGGTTTTCGATTTCCCGATCCAGACTTCCTGGCTGTCGACAAACGTTCCCCAAACACTTTAATTACATTTGTAACGGTTGATTTGGCAACTTTTAGCGATTTTGCCAACTTTGCGTGCGAGTAGCTCGGATTTTCGCGATGCGCGAGCAAAATTTTGATACGCTGCTCTTCTTGCTTGGACGGCATTTTGACAACTGAAGAGTGAATTCCAAAAATCAAAATAGGAGCAACATTCTACACACACACACCTTCAAAATGAGGTGTTCAGGTTTTTTAAATGCAAAATTGAAAGAAATACGTCAAGTTGATATTGACCAAATTTTGACCGTATCGCCCTTTATAAGAACTGGAGATGGAAGTAATGCAATTGAGCTCCAAAGTTGACGGCGGTTTATTGATGCCCTCGGAGGGACATAGACGGAAGCTATGCATAGATCTTTATTCTTTACATTTATTTGGTAAGCGACGATTTCAATGCCTGAGATTATTGGGAGTGAGATTTTATAGAAGGGGTAGCACTTTTTGATCCCCAAAAGTACGCCACCATATGAATCATCTCAGTCCAGGCGAATAATGTTAAAATCGTGGAAGTTTAATTCATCTTCAGAAGAAAGCCATGTTTCACAGAGAGCAAATATATCACAATCAGAATTGTGAATCAAATACTTGAACGAGTCTAATTTAGGTATTAGACTGCGACAGTTCCATTGTAATACGGTGATCATATCTTGATCCTCACTCGACGAATTATTCATCGAAAGATATGAATTCACCAATAAGGGGCCATGATACAGTCAATTGCTTGAAATAGTTTCCAACTATAGGAATAAGCAGGTCAATAATTCCTCGGAGCGGTGAAGCATCCGAAAGGCCAAAAGCATTTAAAATGTTATCCACAATGTCCCTAAAATTAATCTTACCTCGCTTGGACGGGATATTCTTAGAATTGCGAGAAGACGTAGTTTTTGGTTTTGTCAACCTCTTACGGTTACTGTTATTAGGCAGCGGCGGGTTGTTATAGCTACAGCTAGGAACGGATGCATCAGCTATTACCGGTTTATTCGGTTTTTTTAATTGACCCCCGCTACCTCCAATTTATTGCAAGCTTTTGAGAGTAGATTTTATTTGTTTCCGGCGCACACCCGGGGAACTAGTTGGTTTTCTTTTACCGGGGGCGTGTACCTCCGGAAATTCACTCTCTTCGGCTACGTCAGAATCCAGTTCATCGGAAAACAAAATCAAAAATGGATTTTCATTTTGAGCGGCTGATACAGACGATGCAGACGCTCCGTTTTGCGACTTTAACATTTCTGCATACGTCTGCTTGGAGCGTTCTTGTATGGAACGTCTCACGTTACCAGTGCGCTTCTTGTACACGAGGCAGTTCTGCAAATCGTGGAGAGGCTCTTTGCCACAGTAAGCACACTTTGTTGCTTCCTGTTGGCAAGCATCCTCTAGATGCCTTTGGCCGCATTTTCCACAACGGGGCTTGTTGTCGCAAAAAGTAGCCGTATGACCCAACTGTTTGCACTTGGTACAATTAAATACCCTTGGTACAAAAAGGCGCACTGGGAAAAAAAACTTTATCAGTTTCAACAAATTTTGGGAGAACTGATCCGGCGAAGGTCACTTGTAGCGAGTTCGACGGTGAATACGTCTTTTTTCCATCTACCATTGATCCTGCATGCAATTTTTTGCATTCCAGAATCTCAATGGTATACGAAGCAGAATCTTGGAAGTCGCCCCTTACCTTCCATAACGTCTTCACACGTCAGGTTCACTGCAGAAACCACACCATCTATCTCCACATCTCGAGATGGGATGTAGACGTAGTACTCAACATTATAACCTTCGTCACTAGCAATTTCATATGCAATTTTATACGTAGGTGCAGTGACACGCAGTTTGTTTCGGTTGACCTGATGAAATTCGGTCCTTTGGATAACGACGCGGCAAATTTCTTTTTATGCCCAAAAAATCTAGTTAAGCTCGTCTAAATTCTGCCGAAAGTAGACAACCCAAGGAGAGGCGCCCTAAAAATATCTTTGGGAGGCAAGTCGCCCCCCTTAGAATCATCAATGAAAAGACAAATTCAGGGACAAAAAAAATAACCAAAATTAAATAAAACAAAATAAAAATCAGAT
The DNA here is from genome assembly GCA_024533555.2 of Aedes koreicus. Classification (NCBI taxonomy): domain Eukaryota; kingdom Metazoa; phylum Arthropoda; class Insecta; order Diptera; family Culicidae; genus Aedes; species Aedes koreicus. The sequence goes on along the minus strand of JAHHFK020002597.1, from coordinate 215,072 downwards.
GATTTTTTTTGAACCACCCTAAGCAGAACGAAATTTTTTTGAACCACCCTATGCAGAACGATTCACTATATGGGAGAGATACACACAAAAAACACACTAACAGATGAGGAAACAATAAAGGAGACTGTGCTACTTGCCCTTACGCTGCGCCTTTGCCGGTATTGCACCTTCTGCTGTTGTTCGCAAACAAAGCACCGCTTGCTGACCGGCAGTGGATGGAGCGATGACCTTCCCTGCTGCGATGATGCTTATGGGGTTTCACTTTTTCCCTCGGGTGTTTATGATGGTACTGGCTAGACAGATCATCCGTCGGACTCGGCCGGGAATGTCTGCTTCCCTAAAGGAACGCTCGGCTGGATCGGTGGTTCAAACAGTGCACTAATTTTATTCACCGCGTGGTTTATACCGGTTGGAAAAAAACCCAAGAGGTAGCGGAGTGCGAAAAAAAAAAACTGAACCGAAGCTCTTCAGCGTTCGATGCGGAATGGCAATGTTTTTATTGTCATTTGAAGTCTGTTCAACGTTTTACGATTTTGAACAGAGGTTGGAATCAGTTCCAACGTGCGATACCCGAACTTATTTTCAGCATAGGTGTAGCCAGGATTTCAAGTAGGATGGGGCAAGCTTATTTTTTTAGAGAGGGTGAGAGAGATAAAGAGTGAGAGAAAGAGAGAGAGAGAGAGAGAGAGAGAGGGAGAGAGAGAGAGAAAAAAAGAGAGAGAGAGAGGATTATCTTCTATACTCTCACCCAAAGTATTTACAATACCCATCCGATTTTAGCAACAATATTACACAATTCTAAGCTTGCTCCGAAATGAAAAAAAAAAACCTTACATTTTCCACATGCTTCAAAATCGAACCAGGCATAAATCTAACGGGTACTATAATGTGTCGAAATATGTGTTTAAATAAGCACGAACCGCATTAAATACGAACCAGGCCTAAATCTAACGGGCACTGTAATGTGTCGAAATATGTGTTTAAATAAGCACGAAGCATTTGTTGACACAGAAAGAACATTCATTTATTTTACGAAAACAATACACTGATGAGCTTCTCTCGTGGAACCTCTACAGCTTCACGATTTAGCTACATGGGTCTCCCCCAGGGATCATGTTTAAGCCCCCTTTTGTATAATGTTTATGTCAAAGACATTGACGGTTGTCTAAGTGACAACTGTACGTTGAGACAACTTGCAGATGACAGCGTAGTGTCGGTCACTGGAGGGGGACCTTTACAGGATACCTTAGACAATTTGTCTACTTGGGTCTAGAGTAGGTATGAAATCTCTGCAGAAAACTGAGTTGGTAGTTTTTTCAAGGAAGCATAACCCTGCACAACCGAAGCTTCAAATTTGGGGTAAGCCGATAACTCATTCTATGTCATTTAAATATCTTGGGGTCTGGTTCGATTCAAAGTGCACCTGGAGATCCCACATTGAGTATCTGAAGCGAAAATGCCAGCAAAGGATAAACTTTTTCTGCACAATAACTGGAACCTGGTGGGGAGCAGATCCGCAAGATCTTCTAACGTTGTACCGGACAACGATTTTGTCGGTTATGGAATACGGTAGTTTTTGTTTTCAGTCGGCAGCGCGGTCGCATATCATTAAACTGGAACGTATTCAGTATCGGTGTCTTCGTATCGCGTTAGGTTGTATGCACTCGACTCATACGATGAGTCTGGAAGTGCTGGCTGGCATGTTGCCACTCTCGGATCGATTTTCAGAATTGTCACTCCGGCTCCTCACCAGGTGTGAAGTTATGAACCGAAATCGAAAACTTTGAGGAACTTCTCGAGTTGAATCCTCAAACTCGCTTCATGACTTTTTACCATTGGTACATAACACAGGATGTCAGCCCTTTGCCGAATATTTCCAATCGTGTTTGCTTCTCCGACTTCGGCAGTTCGGTTCATTTTGATTTATCCATGAAGCAAGAGCTTCGTGGAATTCCAGAGCATCATCGTCCTATGATTACTCCGGTAATATTTGCTGCAAAGTTTGGCCAAGTTGATTCAACTAAATCGTTCTTCACTGACGGATCATTGATAGAGGAGTCAGCAGGCTTTGGAATATTCAATGAAATTTATAGCGCCAATCGTAAACTTCAAGCTCCTTGTTCCGTTTATGTCGCTGAATTAGCGGCAATACACTTTACGCTAGAAATTGTTGCCTCACTAACACCGGATCAGTACTTCATTTTCACGGATAGTCTCAGTTCTATAGAGGCTATTCGCTCATTGAGGCCGCTAAAGCACTCCTCGTATTTTCTCATGAAAATACAGGAGCTTCTAAGTGCTTTACCTTCGCGTTATTTTATCATCACCTTTGTATGGGTCCCATCTCATTGTTCAGTTCCGGGCAATGAGAAAGCGGACTCGCTTGCAAAGGTGGGCGCTATGGAAGGCGATATTTATGATCGACAAATCGCCTTCAACGAATTTTTTCCTATTTTTCGTCAACAATCACTCGTCAGCTGGCAGTATAAATGGAGTAAAGGAAATTTGGGGCGATGGCAACATTCTATCATCCCAAAGGTGTCGAAGAAATCTTGGTTTAGGGGGATGGATGTGGGACGAGACTTCATTCGTGTCATGTCTCGCCTCATGTCCAATCATTATTCTTTGAACGCTCATTTATACCGGGTTGGGATGAGCGACAGCAATCTCTGTGAGTGTGAACAAGGCTATCAGGACGAAGATCACGTCATTTGGTCTTGTGTTGAGCATCGTGGAGTCAGATTGGAGCTTAATGATTCCCTTCGGGCTCGAGGTAGACAACCCAATGTGCCAATTCGAGATATTTTGGCTTTGCGTGATTTGGAGTATATGCAATTAATTTATGTGTTTTTGACTAACATTAGCATTAGATTGTAGTTAGTTTAACCTGTATGTTTACTTTAAGTTTTTTTTTCTTTTTTTTTATCTGTGTTTGTGTGTTTTTTTTTCTTTTTAAAAAAATGTTCAAGTTAAAAGAAATCCATACATTGTATAGTTATAAGTGTTAAGACAATTTAGAATTTAAAATAATGTGTTATGTAAACCATACTTTAAATCCCCACCCATCTTCCCATCCGTAATTTGTAATTCCTTTTAACATCGAGACGGCCGCGAGTAATCGGTTCTATCCCCCTAACTTTAGTTTTAAGATAAATGATGTATAAAAATATGACAACTTGGCTCTGTAAAGTTGATTCGATTGAGCCTGTACAAATAAATGATTAATAAAAAATAAATGGCAAAAAGCTATTCTTCAATAATCTCTTCTCTTCCTCGATATTTTGAAAATAGTTCAGATACACTGGTGCATCTACGTTTTGAAATTTGAACCGATTTATCTGATATGATCAAAGTGAAACACGATCTGTCAAAAAAGTCGTATCTAACACGGTGTATGTAGCAATCACGGTATCGTGTCGTCGTATCATGTGGAGTGTATCTGAGTAGTATGAAACCAAAACGGCGTATCAATGCATAACATTAAAATTGTTGTTCAAATTCGAGAAAAACCACCATTTTGCATAATTCGACATGGAGTTTTAATAAGGGCCAATGTCGCAAACGTAAACAATGGCTTCTTCCGCAAATTTCATGAGAATGCTACCTTTATCTTAGTGAATTGCCACGATGATTGTACAGAAGAGGAGTTCACCTTTACAATAGAAGTGGTAATTTACTTGAGCGAGTTAGCATTTTCAAGAAATTTGCGGAAAAAGCCATTGTTTACAGGCTTCCCAATAGTACAGCCTTCTTGCTACAGCCAGTTTAAACTGCATCGACTGTCTCTGTGTGAACCGAACTATCGCTTGCTACCGTACGTTCGGTACCCAACCCGAGATGTATCGGCAACAGGGCACTCATACATGAAAACAATGCTGTATTGGAACAGTCGGTGCTACGCCGGCTCTTCTGAAACCATCACGCTCGAAACGTTGTAAGCCGAATGGGATGTTAGTTTTCCATTGTATCATGTCTTCTGCTTCGTAAATTCTTTCGCTAGGACAGCCTTCCTTAAGCGACGACAGTTTTGGCTTACCCGAGTCGGCTGTCACGAGAAGGATCTCGTGAGGATGTCGGTTGCCCCCATGCTTTTGCTCATTTTCCATTACAGAGATTTATTTTATTAACGTCTCTTTAAACTGTTTAAATTACAGAGAGTTACCGTAGTTTGCGGTTAGAAATTCAGCCAGTAATTCCTTACCGTTGTTTCTGTAAGATTGTTTTAAAGTAGGTAGATGGCATTTGTGGTCACCATTCTTTCGGCACAAAATGAGCTACATAGAAAGGAGTTAGGGAGAAAAGATACCGGCCACGTTTTCACCCGCAGACAACGGTACCTCTCTGTATCTCCTTATCATTAGTAGGAAAATAGATTGTTACACGCGTATTATCAGGCCTATGTTTCGTTGCTCGAAAAATTCGCGCGCCAGTATTGCGAAAATTTCTCGCGCCGGTTTTGCGAAAGTTTCTCGCGCCGGTTTTGCGAAAACGCTTGTAGAAGTTGTAGCACTCTCTGTTGGAAAACTATATGACCCACTGGCCGTGGTAGATGGAGTTGGAGATAATCAGGATTATTTCGTTTTGTACGTTAAACATATTGTGTTATATAGTGGGGAAAATATATTTAGGAATATCATAAACTACTACTCAATTTTGCCGATTAATTACTTGCTCACATTACCATGTCGCACGCAATGATATTCATAGCATCAACTTATGATGGGCATAAGCGACATAAATGTGAATAACATAAATAGTTGAAACATGTGAAAACAGTTTATGCAGACACCGTAATCAGTACACACAGTTTTGGCAAGCAAGAATTTTTTCTTTATTTATTTTATGAAACCCCACTTTAGAATTCTGCCACTGTGGAATAACAGGGAATAAATGAATTATGAAGGAATGAAGTTGATTTACTAGTTGCGATTTATCGGTATTTCGTTTGTTCACCTTAATATAAAGTTATTGAAAACTAGATTGCTAGTTGACGAAAAAAGAATGAAAGTTATTATTATTCACTATACCTACATTGGCAGCCCTAAGTTTGCGCCTTCAAAACTGAAGAAATAATCCATAAAAAATTGAAAGTCGTTCCATAAAATACGTATTTATGATCCATAAGATTCTGTTAAAAACCCATAAACATTTTTTTAACATGTTGTGGAATGTTTATGGAGCAATTATAAAACTCTATTAACTTATACCAGCGGCTGGATAGTCACGAAGAAAACGAATATATGTTTTGGCTCAGGAAGTACTAGCACACCGGTCCCAAGCTCGGTCCCAAGCTTAATGATTCACCCCTAGTAACGTAACTCTCACTAACACACCCTCAAATATTCTGTCAAAATAACATAGCGAATCAAAACAAAAGCAAAGATACTTGTACCGAAAGGTACCGAAAAGCGCAAGAGATATTGCAAGGTGTACTTCGTACCAAGGGGTTCTACAACAGTGAACCAATTTTAAATCACTAGTTGCACATTGATTGTTGCTTATACCCAAAGTTCTGTGTATGTGACTGTTAATTAACGATTGTTAAATTATGTCATGTAAATTAGAGACTGGTTTAAATACGTCCTTTGATTGTTTCAAAAGTATAACCAACGATGAAGGTGATGAAGAATAAGGCAGCATTCAATTCAGCATCACGAGTTCAAGTCTGGGATCGAGCAAAGTCAAATTTGGGTACTGTATAGTTTATAAATAAGTTCTTTCAAACATATGGGGAAATCTAAATACCACAAGTTATGAATTACCTTTAGTAATGACTGCTAAGAATAAACAGTAAAAGCAAAAAAACATCCTTTCAAAGTTAACTCAAAACATTTTGGTGTATTAAAAACGTTAGATAGAGTTTTTGAATAAGCTCTTCTGTAAACCATTGTTAGACCCGTAACGCTGGTAGATCACCTTTTCGTGGTGCGTTACGGGGTATCAGATCTACCACCAAACCCTAGTCCGAATTAATTCAAATTAGAGAACCTTTTGTAGTCAAAGGAACATATCATTGACTTTATAACATTTTAAGTCTTATGGAAAGTGACAATACTCGGATTGATCCCCTGAGGATGAGCTTTGCATAAGGAAAACATGGTTAGTCTTCATTTACATGAATTCTCATTTTCTATTGATGTTCTATAGTTTGAATTGGTTATGGCTAGAGTTCTGATGCATGGTCAGTATCGGAATCATTATTTGTATAATTTCCAATGAATTTACCAATTGCTATATAATGTAATAAATACAAATGAGAATTGTTGAATAAACATATTTCTTCAAATGTTGTAAAGCAGAGGATGTTGAATAGATTCTCCAATTTTGAGTAAACAAAGGTTGAAAAGCAGTTTTGATTTAAAATAAGATGACGGTTAATAAGCTCAACAGTGAATTTGAAGAAATGTTTTTAAACTAAAATTGTTACTTGGGTCATCCACTGCCATTAAACTTCCACCCGTTCCATTTTCATCCGCACGGACTGCATCCGCGCAATTTCCGCTCGCACGACTTCCACCTGTGCGACTTTTACTCGCACCACTTCAACTTGCTCAATTTTTATCCGGGCCGCGAATTTTGCCCGTGTCATGACTTTCAGCAGCATAAATTTCATTCGTCACACTTCTATAAGCACCACTTTCAATCTTCATAACGTCACCCAGATTGGTTACACATAAATTTCCATTTCGGAATTGTTGTTGAAATCGTCGGAAGATAATAACCGGCCGAACACAATAAGGGAGCCCTGATCATATCGCACCAAGTTATAGTGCTAGCGACAATACAGGATTACAGAATCCTATTTCCATGTTCCTCTGTCCAACCCATCCCCAAAAAAATGCCACCTATTCTAACCTCAGGTTAACCGCGAGTATATAGCCCAACTCCTACTAATCGTGCATTATAAAAAAAAAAACAATGAATTATCGGCTCCGTACATCTTACGCAATTGAGCCTCCCAAATAAATGCACGAGTTGAAAAAAATCGTTAGAAGTTCAATAAAACCTAACTAACCCAGCAGCGATCAGTTGATGACTGCAGAAACCGGATCAATGAAAAATTGGCACTAGCAAAATACTCATAACCGAATCCGCTTCGGCATTGTACTGGCACTGGTAGACATAAAATACGAAGACACGACATGAGGAACGAGAGTAAAATATTAGTGGCGATGTCAACAATGTATTGGCAGTATTACGAAGTACATGTCGTATCTTTGCGAAATGTAACGAATGAACAACCGAGGCTGTCTTAGACCATAAAACAAAATACATCCACACAAACATGCGTATTGTGTACAGTCAAAGACGGCAACGTTGCATGTCGCATGACTGGTTCACTGTGGGCTGTCGTGGATAGCTCAATTGTGAGGCTGTCATAGGGTTAAGAAGGCGACAGTCATCGTAATACTGTCGTGAGGCGGTACATTTGGTATGCCAGTATGTGATACCAAAACAGAGGGCGTAAATCAAGGCCATGAAAGTGCACGAATGCGGTATTTTACAATTATTTGCCCTGTGGAATTTCGAACCTGTTTGGTGTGTTTATCTCATTCCAGAGTTAATCGCTTGAGGGTGAGGAAAAGTGGTTATCATCAGTGAAAAGAAATCACGAGGTTTGTCGCTTAATCTAACGTACAGGTCTCTTAATAATCTATATTCAGCCATTTGTTCAGGGAGTAACTGAAGTGTGATTTATAGCTTCTAACTAGCCGCTTCGATTAAAAAATTGAAATTTAACAAAACTGGGTGGTACGATGCATCACGTACTTTACTTTTTACAGCTAATTACACACAAACCCTCTTTTTAATCTATTTTTAAGGCATCATAAAAGTCGTTCTTGCATCAATTGAGCTGGGGAAAGATGTGCTACGCTACAACTAATTGCATGTAAATCAGCTATTCTGGTATTTATTGGCCCACACGAACACTTATGATTACTTTGTTTCTGCAACTCTCTGTGCCAGCAAATGATTATGACTCGATGAGCTAGGTGCGCATAGTTTCTTTATGACACAATCGTCGTCAATGTCGTCGTCGTCAGCACCATAATATGCTGGAGCTTGAACAAAGCTCCGGTTCGATCGTGTTATGATCCTATACATATAGCACTTCGAATTTGATTCGATTCGAGAATGCTACTACTTCAAATGCAAGTTGCTTCGAGGTAGGAGATATTTGGCGAATGATGATTGTGATTTCTTCGGTCGAGCACAAATCGAAACCAGATGCCATGCGACGATTAACATCTATGCCTTGCACTGAGAGAGGTGCATTGCGGCGATCATTAATTGCTAACGATTTGTTATGTTTTGAATTTATGACCGGTTTCGGTGTGGCGTGGCTTGGAAGTTGTGCATTGATAAGTGGTGCACACGAGAAGGGAACGGTGCACCAATCCGTGTCAATCTTGGTTCGATTGGCATGGCTTGACACGCTTTTCAAAATCCGTGAAATGGACGGAAGATAGCATCGCACCCTGTGCTGTCACCATGAAAGCGAAAGTTTTGTCAGCTTCCGGTTTCATTCAATCACATTGCTTCAAGCAGGAAGGTGTGAATTCCAGGTTTTCTTAATTATGTTGCAGATATGATCTTAAATTTCCAAAGCAGTTCAATGTATATCGCAGAAGTCTTAAAACTCTTCCAAAATAAAAGGTTCTAGTAGTGTCTTTAAAGCTATAATTCCTGTAATTTAACCGGATAGCTCAGAATTGATTTTGACTTTTCAATATGTACTTCAAATGCAAAACTACGTCTATAGAAAAAAAATACATGACATACCCGATAACTTAACAACAAAACACCTTGAACTCGAAGACTCTTTAAATCCCAAAAGAGCTTGAAGTTTCAATAGAACACAATACGTGCTTTCAAGTCTAGCTAATAACTCTAACTGTAAGAACATTGTGACTTTTAGTTAAATACAGCTGACATAGCTGTATTTACATTGAAGTTTATTTGGATCATCTGTTAAACCTCATATTTCCTGATATTTACTTGAGCTTCATATGTTTGCTACATTATCCGGAAATTTCAGGAATATTCTCTCATCATGATGAAAACCGGTCTTCACATAAGTTTGGTGAAAGTGTCGATTCACTCGAACATTAAGAATATGCCAACGGTGAATGGTGACTGGCACAACATCCCAACTATTATGTCAAAACGCAAAGTTACACCGGTCCATTCACCTGAGGAATATGAGATCTATCGCACGTCATATTTGTTGAATTTACCTTTCCGGATTGGTTTTTCCTCATTTATGTAACTCACACGCGAAGGTGTGTCTCCACCACTTGTAGTCGACCTTCGAGGATTGCGACCAAGCTTTGAGGAAACGTTCATCAACTAAAAAATATCCAGTTTTTGTGTCGACTAGACCAACCCTCGGTTTCTGTGATACCACATTTTTGGACGTTTTTGAAATATGCCTCTCTTCTATTACTTCTCTATTGCGTCTAAAAACTAACTACTGGTTCAAGAAAACCGTCAATAAATTCAGGAAAACTTCTTTGTCTGGGTGGCAATGTTGCATCGTTTACTGTTTGCAGAATCGTTGGTAAATGCAACGAAATGATCATTCCTGAAAATAAAAGAGTATTTTCTTTTCAACGACAATACTACCATATACCTATACCTGTGGGTATTTATTGCATGTCTCTCATTGAAGCATTCGTTACATTGCTGAGAAGACTTAAGATGTTTTCGATTTCGTTTGGGCTGACTGTCTTACAAAATGACGGCTGCAAACTCGATGATGGTTTGCTGGAACTGCTGGTAGATAACAAATAAGCTTCAATGCTTGCGCTATATTTCCACAAATATGCGGTGTGCCCCGGTGGCACGCACATAAATTCCCGAATTTCCAAAAAAATTGTGGTCCTTACTGTTCACATGAACATCACCGAGAGAAGACTTTATTAGATAGAAAAATTGTAAATATTATCTGAAACTGCCACCATTTCATAGTGAGTGATGCGAAAGATTGTTACTTTCCATCTTTCTTTTAATTTCACTCTATATAAATGCTTTTGGTGCTCGTGAAATCGATTGTTGGCATCGGCACAAGAACAGACGCAAAAAAATGCCCGCTAACTTCGAAAATCTACAGACGGGTACAAAACCGTAAGGATGGTAGTTTCAGGAAACGCACTATAGTAAGTGAATGCCAGGAAGATATTGACCCAACCATTCGGTGCGAAAAAAATGGCGATTTTTTTCAGTTTACTTTCTGCATAGAAGAATGAAACATACTGGACTATTCATTTACAATTTTTGGAAGGCAGCAAATCGTACCGCTCCGGTTACACGGTGACACAAAGTAGATGCCGGGGCAGGAACTCTACGTCGCCAAATCCTGGTTGGCCGTATTTGAGACCGCCCGGAAGAAGAAAACGTCCAACGTCACCAAAAAGTAGTCTCTTAGCTGGCAGACGATGTCAGGAAGTCTGTCCAACTATTTGGCTTCGCCGACGACGTTGATATCGTAGCACGTAACTTTGAGTCGATGGCGGACACGTACATCAGACTTAAGGCTGAAGCTGGTGGGATTGGGCTTGTGATTAATGCGTTAAAAACAAAATACATGAAGAGAAGAGGCTCGCGAGAAGAAAATGTTAGCCTCCTAGCACAAATTCAGATCGACAGTGATGAAATCGAGGTAGTAGACGAATTCGTGTATCTGGGCTCATTGGTGACCGCCGATAACGACAACAGCAGAGAAATACAAAGGCGCATTATGGCTGGCAATCGTGCCTACTTTGGACTCCGAAGGACGCTAAGATCGAACAAAGTTCGCCGAACCACAAAGTTGACCATCTACAAGACATTAATTAGACCGGTAGTTCTCTACGGCCACGCAACATGGACATTGCTAGTGGAGGACCAACGCGCCCTTGGAGTCTTTGAACGGAAGGTGCTGCGTACGATCTACGGTGGAGTGCTGATGGAAGACGAAACGTGGAGGAGGCGAATGTACCACGAATTGCACCAGTTGCAGGGAGAACCTCCCAACGTACACATCGCAAAAATCGGTCGACTACGATGGGCTGGGCATGTCGTAAGAATGTCGGAAATTCTCGAAAACGAACCGACAGGTACAAGAAGAAGAGGCGCGCAACGAGCAAGGTGGATCGATCAAGTAGAAGGCGACCTGCGGACCCTCCGCAAACAGCGAGGCTGGCGAGGTACAGCCATGGACCGATTACAATGGAAACAACTTCTGTGTACAGCAGAGGCCACACCGGTCTTAGTCTGATTGGTAAGGTAAGTAAGTTGCTGCCTGTTGACTACAAAAAAAAATGACAGCATTAGCAGATGACCTGCAGCAGCCATGGCGAAAACAGTCAATCAAATACGCTCGGTGGCTTGTTCGTACTGCTAATTCCACCCCGGAGCGGAGTTGTTGAACATCATGAGGCACTTCGTCTCCGCCGGCAATTATTTATTTATGTATTGGATTTATTTATGTATTTTTGTTCTTAGTTTCGAATCAAAAAGCTCATCAGACTGGTACTCAACCTAGGTTTCTAATTCTATTCTTAAACACACATTTAGACATATTAAACAGCACTCACATTGTTAAACGAACTAACACAGTTATCGAAAGGGTTGTTTTGCCCATACGTAGTCCTATGGCGACTGACTACAAATAAACTACGGTCACGAATCTGGCGAGAAGGTGCATAAAGGTTGATGTTTTGCAACAGCGCCAGGCAATCTACACCACCTTCGACAATGTCAAAAACAAATAACCTCTGTAGGTTAGTACGTCTGTGCATTAAAGTTTTTAAATCGATCAGTCTACAACGACTCGGATAGTCAGGTAGATTTGCTGGGTCATTCCACGGAAGTTGACTGCTCTTCGTACAAAACTGTGTTGAACCCTTTATATCCGGATGATCTGTCCTGAGTGATATGGCGACCACACACTAACAGCATACTCCATGATGCTACGAACGATCGAACAGTACAGCGCCTTGAGAGCATATAAGGTCTGTATCCATATTAATCCGGACACCTTCAAATCATTGTAACTTTTGAAATATTGCACGTAGGAATGGAAAATTTCACTGTGGTATAGCTGAGAGTCTATGATGAAAAAGACTATGATTGATGTTTACATTTCATGTTTAGTATTCAAGATGGCGACGAAAGAAAAACAAGTTGTACGGGCGTACGGCAAATCCTGACTTGTCAATACGGGACCTTGCAAAAACATTGGATTTTCCCAAATCCACTGTTCACGATGTGTTCAAATCATTTTCGGAACGTTTGACGGTGGAGAGAAAACCGAGAAGTGACAAAAACATTGGACGCGCTGATCCTGTCATGGACCGAAAGGTGAAAAGGATATTAACGAACAACCCAAATCTCTCCATTCGAACGGTGGCTCGTAAAATAGGGATGTCGCCTGGTTTTGTCCAAAAATCAAAACAACGTTTGGGACTTAAGTCGTATAAAGTAAAAACAGTTCCAAATCGCAACGACAAGCAGAACTTGGCAGCAAAATCAAGGGCTCGACGTTTGTACTGCGAATATTTGACGAAGTTTTGTTATGCGTTGTTATGGACGATGAAACTTATGTCCTGGAGGATTTCAAGCAGCTTCCAGGGCTGGCTTTTTATTCTGCTATGGCCAGAAATGCTACAGCTGTGCATTTCAGAACGAAGAAGGCATCGAAATTTCCCAAAAAATAACTTGTGTGGCAAGCAATTTGCACGTGTGGCAAAAAGAGTAAATCTTTCGTCACTACAGGCACAATCAACAAGGTGATCTATCAGAAAGAGTGTCTGCAGAAGCGATTGCTACCCTTCATCAAAAGTCACAAAGAAAAACCTTTGAACATTGTACCAAAAACCTCAAACCCGCCAAATTGCCCAGAGCTACGACCAATCGAGAGATATTGGGCTCTGATGAAGCGGAAGCTTTCTGGAAAGGAGCAAGGAATCAAAGACATCAAACACTTCCAGCAAATTTGGACAAAGACGGCTTCTACGATTTCTGAAGAGTCTGTACAAACCCTAATGGACGGAGTTAAGCGCAAAGTTCGAAAATTTTATGCAAATACCGAATAACTATGTTCTGTCTGCACGAATTGTTAAAACACATCCCATGAATCTGAAATAAACAACTACGACGGAAATGTAATGCAAAATTTATGTTTTATTCAGGTTTTGGGGTGTCCGGATTATTTCGGATACAGACCTTATATCGGTGAAACCACTTGTACTGCGACGGATAAATCCCAGTACTGCAAAGACCTTTGCGGAAGTTGTGCTAATATGCTAATTGAACTGAAGTTTCATATCTACACTAACCCCAAGGTCACGAATTGTTTGAACACGCTCTATAGCTTCTGAGCTGAGGGAGTAATCAAATTCTGTTCGGGATTGCAGGCGGGTGAACGAAATACCTTTGCACTTTTTGATGTTCAGCTCCATTCCATTCTCAAAGCATCACAACAGAATCTCTTCGATGTCAGCCTGAAAAGCGCAACCGTCGAGATGCGATGATATAACTTTGTAGATTTTTTGATCGTCAGCGTAGAGGAGAAAGCGCGAGTTCAGCCGAAAGCGCAAGTCATTCACGAACAATATAAAAATCAGTGGTCCCAGAACGCTTCCTTGCGGTACACCTGACGTGACGGAGAAGTCGCGTGACCGACTACCGTTTAATTTAACAACCCAGGTAACCAATGAGCAGTTCCAAAGCATCTTGACGGCAGCCTATCAAGCAATTAAGTCGCCTTAAATGCAACATAAATACCGCTTTTGGCCCAATATACGGCTGTTTTAATGCAATGCTATGATAATGCTTCATTAATGCTATTTTGCATTCGAAATGCTTATAACAGGCTACAAGCATTTAAATAGTATTTGAAATTCCACTTTACAACAGATATCATTCAAGATGCTGATATAATGCTAATATAATGCTTGCAGCATCTGAAATGCAGATTTAGGGTTGATTTACTGCATATGCTAATGTTTATTGGTTACCTGGGGAAAGCGCTCCGACCAGATAAGCAAGAACGCAACCACTTTGTGATCCAATCAGGTAAGCCCAGATACTTCAGCTTGTTAATTGTAAGGGTTTGAGGAAGCTTGTCGAACGCTTTCAAATAATCGAAGCTTCTTAAAAAAAACCATGTGGAAATTCAGAAATCAGCGGTCGAGGTACAGCGTAAAAACCTTTGTGAACCAATTGTTCGAACACCTTGGCGATACAGCATGAAATCGAAACACCTCTGTAATTTTCAACAGCATGTTTGTTACCAGCTTTGAAAATCGGAGTGATTGAAGCTAACTTCCACGCTTCGGGAAAAGTACCTTCACTGAGTGACACTGAGTGGCATACGCTTAAAACCAACGGCGGAATCTTGTCTATGCTCGACCCTTTCGACACATCCAACTTTTCCAGGGCTGACAAAACTTTATGTTGGCTCACAACTAGAGCAGGACAATTCAAATTGAAAGCAGGGCAGGATCTGAAACTGTCAGGGAAAAAAGTTGGCGACATTTGACTGTGTACATTGGCGAAATAATCGGAAAACAGATTAGCTAGCTCGTGAGGCGAATTGGCTGAAGTTTCTTTAAAAGTCCAATCGGCTGATATAGCAACGAAATGCAGCGTCCTGGCAATTGGCGTAATGGGTTTTGAACGACTGTAGATTGATCCGGTTCACAGTAGTCCGTGATCGAAAGTAGCATTCACGAGCTTTTCGCACAATGTTACGGAGATGCTGTAACTCAGTTGTCCACCACGGTTGCTTTAACGAATAAGGCCTACTTCTTCGATGTGGAACATATTCCTCCATAATGTCGTACAATTTGTCATAAAACATACGTACCGTTTCATCCGTATCTTTTGCACGAAACATTTCAATCCAATCGACGTCCATGAGAGCGTTATTCAGTTCCGGAAAGTGGCAACGTCGAAAATCGAAATAATCAGTAATATTTGAGTCACTAGCTGGTTGCACGCAGGAGGCATTCACGTCAATGCGAAGAACGAATGGCTTGCGATGGTTGTCGATTCGGATGACAGATGGCGGAGGTTCGATATGTTCAACATCGTTTGGTTCGTTAACAAATGCCAAGTCAAGTGTACGGCCATTCGAGTTTAGCGAGCTATTGAGCTGATGTAGTCCGGAGGCAACCATTGATTGAACCAAAGCGATTTCCTGTTCAGTCGATGCGTTGGACGGCAGCAGGCTGTTGATCTCTTCATCGTAGGACCATACCAACTGAGGTAAGTTGTAATCTCCAACGATGACAATATTATGGAATCCGACGCGCTTTCACAGATTTTCTGGACTGCTGCGGAATGCGCTAAGTACAATTCCGGAGACGAGTTCGGCCGAAGATAGATTCCACACACAAAGATCGTCACCTTGTCTAGTTTGATACGCACAGCGATTTGCTCAATACTGCCACAGTCAACAAGGTCTACCGACCTACAGTTGAGGTTTTCTTTAACCGCAATTAAAACTTCACCCCCTCACTGAAGGTTGCTAGAAGCTGCACTGCGATCACACCGAAATATCGAGTAGCTGGCAGCAAACTCAGAACGAAGCCACGTCTCAGTGAGTATAATAGCTTCGTATTCACAGGCAGAAAGCTTCAGAAAGAGCTCGTTAGTTTTAGTACGAATGCCTCTCACATTTTGACAATATACCGTTAAATATTGCAGGTCGGTTTCATTCTGGAATTCGGGACAAGCCGAGATATTGTGAGCAGTTTCGTTCATCGTTATTGATCCATTATGACGGTCGTCTATGCGTTGGTCGAAATATTCGGGATGTTGGATCCTGTCTCTGGTATTGTTAGGACGGCTGGCTTCCAAAAAACCTTTCTCGGAATGCTCCTTTCCTTAAACTCTCTGAATGAGATCGCACTGGGCCAAGTGGAATCCTGCAAAACCTTCTCCTTCAGTAGTGTAGGCATCCCTACTTTGCATGGCATAAAGTTCAAAGATACTTTGAACAGAAACTGGAGTTTTCGATACAACCTCGATCAGTTCCTTGAAATTCGTACGAATTTCAAGTCGTATTTCATGCAACACGTTGCAGCGGATCTCATTCTTCAATTTCTCAAAGTTTTGAGACACGGCAGCATTCGTTGAAACCATGACATTCCTGAATCACGCACTGCCCATCATTTTACTGCAAGCGTTACACATCCAGAACAGATTAGTGTCTGGGGAAACATAATTTTACATGAGATCTTTGTTTACGTTAGTATTTAAAGATTGTACTCGAAAAAAATACAACACTTTTGAGTTAAACTAGTTTAGAGTGTAGTGTTTAAATATGCAAAATTTCGTCACAATCTGTAAAGCTGTTATGGAAGCTTTCGAGCAAGAAGTGCGTCGACAAAAAATTATGAGCGTGGTCGTGTTAAATCCAGGTCAGTCCCAGAGGTGGATCGCGAAACAGTTGGGAATCAGCAAATCAACCGTGTCTCATGTTAAAGTCGTTCCCCCCCGAGCCCCCCCCCCCCCCCCCCCCCCCCCCCACTCCCCCCCCAACCACCGCCCCCCTTTTTCCCCTCCCCCAACAATCATTCCTCCCCCCACCCCCCCCTGAGCGTCCCCTCCTCTCCTCCCCGCCCCCCCCCCCCACCCCCCCCCTCTTTTTTCTCCCCCCCCCCCCCCACTTTCCCCCCTCCCCCCCTCCGCGTCCCCCGTCTCGCCCCCCTTCCCCCCCTCGGGGCCTCTTTTTGGCGACCGGGTTCCCCGGGATTTGGGGGCTTGCGTCCCCTTTTTTTGGGGCCCTTTCCGCCTCTCCCCAACCCCCGGGGGAGCATCTGAGCCTACTCCCGCCCAGCTGACGCAACGGGTCGGTCGAGGCCGGCCGTGCCTGTGCAGCAGGCAATGGCCATGGCGGCTGAAGGTGCAGGTTAAAAACATATTTCTGGTGAAGAACGACGTCGTGGTACGAGACCTACTTGCCGCTGGACAGCAACGATTGACATGGGACCGGGTACTTAACGTCCCTCACTAATGTACCTCCCACACATCAGCGAGAAGGGAATGTCCAAGCCACTGTTCTTTCCTTTGGGGCTTGCGGTGAACGAGGCGATTTACAGTACGAAGTGCTTGCCGGAAGTTGCCGCCTTCATCAAGAAGTATCTCGCGAAGGAGGATGTGGTCTTTTGGTCGGACCTGGCCTCGGCTCATTATTTGTATTTGTTTTTGTATTTGTATTTAAAATCATTTCATCTGAAAATAGATAGTCCAAATGAATAAAAAAATAAATTTATCTTTCAGGATGCAGTGGCAAATTGTCAGGATCTCAACACGACAAGTATTTCAGAGCCTAACGAATAAACCGCTTCTGAACTTGTTCGACTCTGAGACACCACGTGACTTGCTAAGGATGTCATACCACAGACGAGTTTTCCTAAATTGGACGGACAAGTGCACAATACAATACCACCTTGGAAATAAAGTCCAATTTTCGAGTCGCTTTTAATATGATCACGGAACGGTGTAGTTCAAAAGTCAATTTTGAGCCTAGTTGAACACCCGGATCAGTGACACTGGTAAATCTACTAAGAGTATTGCCATCACTGTAGTAATTAGCCGGCACCAGTGGTGGAGTGGTAAGCATGACTGCTATTTGGCACACCGGTGGGTCTGGGTTCAATCCCAGTCCAGGTCGGTGGTTTTTCTGAGGCGAAAGAATCTGGTCACGTCCTTCGGAAGGGAAGTAAAGCCGTTGGTCCCGGCTCATGTGTTGATGAGTGCGATATGTTGGGTCCAGGTGGTGGAGTCTTCTTCCTGCCGTCGGTGGTTGTCACCACGTTGTGAGGAAATAAACAGACAGAAAAAAATCAATGTAGGGAAACTGCCCCCATATTAATCTCATTGTTCCTATATTCATCCTACGATGAATCAAACAATTGGGCAGTTGAAGGATCGGTTTCGTTTTCTAATAATGTTTGCTCACGTTAAATAACTACAACAAACAGTACTAACTAATCCTGTCACGTGTATATTGTTTTATTTCAAGTAGTATGAATATAGGAACAATGACATTAATATAGGTACATCTTCCCTAGATATCAAACAGAATTGTCTTCTCCATACGGTGAAACGTGATTACCTGACATATATCCACGCTAAGAATTAGTTTGTTTCTCTGAAACCACTCAATAAACGAACTCAACGAGATTTATAACTTGAAATCATCTGCATAGACCACTTTTGACAATGCCCAAAATCAAAGCGATATCACTGAGAAACAAGATAAACAACAGCGGTCCGAGATTGCTACCTTGTGGAACGTCAGACTTGTTAGAAAACGACCGTGATGAACAACCATCTATCTCCACCCGCAGCTCACGTAAGGTAGGTTTCTATCCAAGATAACAATTGCGTAGACACTTCAAGGCTTGAAAACTTGTGCAGCGATATTCCATGGTCAATACCCCCCATGCCCCCCACCCCCTTTCCAACAATTTGGGTACCGATCGTCCAGGCCATGCTGAAGATAACTGCCGTTAGGCCACCTGGCAGAAAAACGTCCGGCAAACGTTTTTCTAAAAGGTTTAATAAAAGTAGGATTTAAAGAAAATTTGTTCAATTGAATTAGCTTTCGTAGTTTCTTTTCATCGTCATACGAAACCAGTCTATTTTTATTTTTAAATGCAAAATAAGTCAGCCCTACATCATATCTGGCACCATCCACAGGAAAATTGCATCCTGAAGCTCCTGGAATGCATCCTGAAGCGCCTCCTTGTCCTTCTTGAAGTCCCTCGGAGGCCAGACGCTATTACGACCGGATTTGGTATCTTGCCATTACGCCCGACCAGTTTTAGACTGATACAAGAACACCAATGGTGAATGGTCAACCCTTCGAACACGCTGGAACTTCGCGCAATCTAGATTTATTCGGCCATCATGCAGGTAAAACTTCGCAAAATCCCTAAATTGTAAGAAAATTAACTAAATTTTAAGGAAGATCCGCATCCTTCCTTAAAATATAATGAGCATGTCAAGGCAAATGTGTGGGCATTTGGAAATGGAGAAGAGGTTCCGTAAAGTAATTATGTTGAAACATAACCACAAAGTTGTTTGTGTATGTGTGTATGTATGTAAGATAGCCACCATCATATATAAGACCTTGTCTTGTATGCAGCTCCACTCATTAGCAAGATCGATTTGAGTAACCGGTCTGAACACAGAAACGATGTTATCAAGGTCCAAAAACAGTGGAACGGGCCCCTACACAGAGACAATTACGTAAAACCCGCGGAAACATAAGAATCTTCTTCCAACGAGATTATCAAACAAATCGAATAACACAACTTACAAAACTCCTTAAGCTTTCCACAGGATGGTTTGTTGGGAGGCGTCAATCTCACTGAAACTGTTGGAGTAGAATTCAGAGCATCACAATCGAATCGGTAGGATAAAGAAAATGATACTGTTTGTTCCTTCCTAGACTTTCATCATCATCTCAACGTTGGTGTTGGTGCAAATCTGAAATGAATAATTTCAAACAGTTGATCATTTATTCTTCTTTCTGGCATTTCAGGTGTTTTGTTAGAGTTTAAAAAGCTTTTGAAAATCAGTATGTAAACATATGCATGAATCAATGTAATGGATAATCATAGGGGCTATTCATAAACCACGTAGACTTTTCTGGGGGGAGGAGGGTTGACCAAAGTCTACGCTCCAGACAAAATTTCAAAAAATTATATTGAAAAAAGTCTACGAGGGGGGAGGAGGTCTGAGATTTTCACAAATGAGTCTACGTGGTTTATGCACGCCCATTCTTTGTTTAACCTACCTAAAAGGAAAAAATTTTTTTTTAAAAAATTAATTCAAATGCCATCCAAAAAAATTAAGCAAAAAATGCTGAAAAACAAATTGAAACTTTAATGCTTGTCATGTTGCTCAATGTTCTTAGAATAAACGGTTTTGGATTGCAAAAATGATCCCAAAGCGTGCTGAAATTATTAATTAAATGAGAATGGAAAATATACAATGTGGATTCTTCGAGTTTGTCAACTCACCATTTAACCATAAACAAAATGTTGTTCTTTATTACCTGGAAATTGGAAGAGAGTCAAACATAAACAGAATTTTTGGCGAACACTTTTGTGTGTCTCATGTTTTTTGAAAACAGTCTTTAAGGTGTGGCCCATTTAAGGCTTGCTTCATTTAGAATTGGAACAAACTTTTGCTCATATTGTGGCGCTCCTGGTGGACGAATTTGGAAGTTCTTGGCGCCCACTTGTCGGGGATTTTGTCAGCTTCACGTATGTATTTTTGACATTCCGCAAATCGACTGTACTTTGTAAACAATCAACATGGAAGCCGAAAGTGGTCGGCATCTAAAGGGTGTCCACGATGAAATTGCCACACACAAAATTGATTCGCAAAATTCGAGTTTTCATCCGATTGCCATCAAATTTTCAGGGATTGAGAAATAACTATTAAACTTCATTTTACCATTTTATTCGTATTTTATTTACAGTCCATACGCAAATGCCCACACCTTGGCCTTAACCCCGGCCATAAGATTCTGCACAACCTGTGAATCAACCGTTTTTTGCATGTAAACCCATACTTTCTTCAGTTCCTCGACTGTCTTCACTACCTTAGGTCGTTTAAGAAGGTGCTGCTTCATAATCGCCCAGTACTTCTCGATGGGGCGGAGCTCCGGAGTGTTGGGAGGGTTGAACATTTTCGGCACGAAATTGACCTTATTGTCCGCATACCACTTCAGCACGTCCTTGGAGTAGTGGCATGAGGCCAAATCCGGCCAGAAGATTGTTGGGACGTTGTGGGCCTTCAGGAGAGGAAGCAGCCGCTTCTGGAGGCACTCTTTTATGTACACCTGTTCGTTCATCGTGTCCTGGGTCACGAAAGGTGCACTCCGCTTCCCGCACGTGCAGATGGCTTGCCAAACCAGGAATTTCTTCGCAAATTTGGACATCTTCTGAGTGCGGACATGCTCCGGAACGCTGAACTTATCCTTGGCCGTGAAAAACAGGTTGCCGGGGATCTGTTTGAAGTCGGCCTTCGCATATGTTTCGTTGTCCATGATGCAGCATTCAACTTTCGTCAGCATGTTGAGGTACAACTTCCTGGCACGGGTTTTGGCGGACTTGTTCTGCTTCTCGTCGCGATTAGGGGCCTTTTGTACCTTGAACGTTCGAAGCCCAGCCTTAGTTTTGGCCTTCTGGACAAAACTTCGGCTTAGGTGCAGCTTCTTAGCCACATCCCGAACGGAGGCGTTCGGATTTCGGTTGAAGGCCCCAACTACGCGGTTGTGATTTTTGGTGTCGTACGGAATACTTTTTCCTTCACTTCTGGGCTTCCGATCGGTGGTCAACCGTTCCTCGAACCGCTTAATCACTCGCGACACCGTGGAATTCGCGATTCCCAACGTTTTAGCGATGGAACGATGCGAGAGATCCTTGTTCTCGTGATGAATGCGCAAGATTTTATCACGCACGAGCTGTTCTTTCGACTCCATTTCCGCGAGTTTTGACTTTAAAACTTGCAGGATGTAAATAATGCACTATGAACTAAATCCACCCAAATTTTCATTAAATTCTACCCAACGGTTAAAAAGTTAGAGCAATTTCATAGTGTGGCAATTTCATCGTGGACACCCTTTAGGCTTGCTAAACAGCTGAAATTGCCCAGAAATACCGTATGGCGCGTTATCAAACGGTATAAGGAAACATTGACGACGATTCGGAAGCCTCAAGCCAATCGTCGGAGTGGAACTGTCGACCGGAAACTGCGTGGTAAGATTTTGAAGACGATTAAGAGGAATCCCAATCTGTCGGACCGTGATTTGGCCAGAAAATTCGGTGCTGCCCATAGTACCGTGAGGAGAACTCGACTCCGGGAAGGAATCAAGTCGTATCGAGCTAGCAAACAGCCAAATCGGACCATAAAACAGAATAGTGTGGCCAAAATCCGTGCTCGGAAGCTATGCGACCAGGTGCTGACCAAGTTCGACGGGTGTCTTCTGATGGACGATGAACCCTATGTCAAGGCTGACTTCGGGCAAATCCCAGGTCAAAAATTTTACTTGGCAACGGCTCGGGGTGATGTTCCAGCCAAATTTAAATTTGTTTTTGCCGACAAATTTGCACGAAAATTCATGATTTGGCAGGGCATTTGCAGCTGTGGCAAAAAAAAACGAAAGTTTTCGTTACAAATAAGACAATGACGTCGGAACTATACCAAAAAGAGTGTCTCCACAAACGAATTTTGCCGTTTATTCGATCCCACGACCATCCCGTAATGTTTTGGCCAGATTTGGCAAGCTGTCATTACAGCAAAGTCGTTCAAAAATGGTATGCAGAGAAAGGGGTCCAGGTTGTTCCGAAAAACCTTAACCCACCCAACTGCCCCCAGTTCCGCCCTATTGAGAAATACTGGGCAATCATGAAGAGGAGACTCAAGGCAAAGGGAAAGGTTGTCAAAGACATCAATCAGATGAAGACCTGGTGGAATAAGATAGCTAAAACGATGGACGAAGAAGGTGTGCGCCGCCTAATGAGCCGTGTTACAGGAAAAATTCGAGAATTCCTTCGAAACCGTGACGAATAATTTTATCCGTATTTTTTCTTAAAAGTATGAAAAAACGCTACATTTGTATAAAAAAAGATCTTGAATTCAACAATAAATAACTGAAATACAGGCAATTGTTTTTGTTCCAATTCTATCTGAAGCAAGCTTTAGTATTGGAATAAACATTTTTGATTCATACAGCGACCCTAGTGGTCGGATTTGTAAACTATGACATCTTGGGGGCTATTCATAAACCACGTAGACTTTTGTGGGGGGAGGGGGGGGGGTCTGACCAAAGTCTACGGTCCATACAAAATTTCAAAAATATGTATGGAGAAAAGTCTACGAGGGGGGAGTGGGTCTATGATTTTCAGATATGAGTCTACGTGGTTTATGAATAGTCCTTTATGTGTTCCTTGTAACAATAACAACATCAGAAGTTTTTTTTTCGCCGTGCAGTACGAACGTGTTTCAGAGAAATACAAAATGGTAGAAGAAAGAAGAAAAATAATTGTGCGCAATCATTTGGAAAACCCTTCGTGGTCTGGGCCAAAGCTTGCTAAAGTGTTGGGTTTTCCATGAAATACCGTGTGGCGTGTTTTGAAAAAGTACAGAGGAACTTTGTCGACGGATTGCAAGGTTCAAAGCAAGCATCGGGCGGGTACTTCAACCGTCAACTGCGGAACAAAGTCATCAAGAACATTAAGGCAAACCCCAACATCTAAGACCGGGATTTGGAAAAAAAAGTTTCGCGCCGCACGCAGTACCGTGCAACGGATTCGTCTCCGGGAAGACTTCTAGTCATACCATACCTGTAGACAATCAAATAGGGATCAAAAGCAGAACAATGTGGCCATTTCAGATAAGTTATTCATTGTATGAAATGAGAAGAGTCTAGGACGAAAGTTTGAAATGGTAGATCAAAATCTAGTAGTACCCTCTTTATACAATGACCAAATATTTGTCATAGGTAGATAGACAGCTGTCAGACATCTTGGATTAAAGCCAGCTGTCTATTTGCTTATGACAAATATTTGTTCATTGTACAAAGAGTGTGCAACAAGTTTTAGACCCGTAACACACCACGAAAAGCTGGTCTACCAGCATTAATGGGTGACAAATAGGCATTCATCTTTCTGTGCACAAAAACAGATATGTACGTCGTGTGTTTAAGCACATATGTACTCATTTAACTAGTAAGATATTATGTTGCATTGAATGGAATGATTCACTATCTCAACACGTTTCACGTATTATCTCAGAAACGATCTCCCCATCGGCAGGCGAACAATTCCAAAAACTGTCATACCAGCAACAACAATCTAACATCACGAATCATCGATCACACCAATTTCAGACTTGGTTACAGCATGCAATTATCACTGCCAGCACCACCGTAGAAGCCGTCTTAGCAGCACCTCGTTGGCTATGGCGCGTCTCCATCGATGACCGGTGCTGCGAGCGAGCGAGCGAGTGCGCGCGTCCCTCCATCTGCAAGCACAATAGTAGAAAGCCGGCTTTTTAAAAGCCTGTAAGCTGGAACGACGTACTATGACTTTCAATGAGCTGTTGTTGCGGCAGCTCGCTAAAACCACTTGCACTTACCCATGCCCATGCTGTGGACGTGGTACTTAGTTATGCGGGCGTTCTACTAGGCCTCCACTCATTCGGTGTTCATCTTTCGAGCTACGTGGACGGTTCTGTTCTGTCTTGGCGCGCCCCTCTGGCAGCCGGAAGTTGAATCCGGGTGAATGTAGTCAAAGGATACATCGATCGTGTTGCTCTGTGTTGAGAACGTGCATTGAGTGTGAATCATTTCAATCTGCATCTGATAACATGTGAGAATATAAGTTTAAAAAAATACGGATTTAAACAACTGTATGTGCTTGAAGATTCATATAAACTGTGAAAATTGTTTGAAATCAACGTATGAAGTGCAGTGAGACAGAAGACAGAAGAAGTGCATACCAAGTGGATTCGAATATTTTATTTTGCGAAGTATTTTCGCAATTCCAGAAACCAGTCTGAGTCCGGATTTAATAATTCATAAGTAATATAAGTGAGTGACAGCCTAGTTATGGGGTACTTAATAGCTAACGGATTGCAAGTTAGAACAATTACGTTGATGAGTTTCTGCAATTACGAATTGAGGAACGATCGTAACTATCTAAATTAATAATGAATTCTAAATGAGATTAATTATAGTGCATAAGATTTATTATTTTTCAACTCATAGACGCAAACCGAATAATTATAACTAAAATACGGGTAATCTACCAATCTTCTACAATAAACACTGCAGTGATCAATGATCAATGATCAATGACAATTATAGGAACAACGATTTTATGAATTTTTTGCTCTTATGTGCGTTCTATTTAGTCTACATCGGCAAACTTGTGACGTCACAATGACCCGGTTTTGCAGGAAGAGTGACAGAAAAATTAGTTTCGTATAATTATATGCTCGTAGCCTATGCAACGTTACAAGCAGTGAAAGTCCAGGAAGCAAAGACATAGTTCTAGCGATCCGAGCGTCTATAGTTCGAATCTGCCTTGATTATTTTTGGTTCCTTTTCTTTTTACGTTTTTTTTTCGTGAAAATAAAATACTTAGGCACCGGCTCTGCACACGTTTTTTCCTTTTCTTCCAATGAACTGCGGATCGGATCTGTTCATGCGATCTCATAACATAACGAATTTTTCATTTACCGGTTTGGTGTACGAATTGAAACAAGTAGTGAATAATTACTTATTAGAGTGATTCAGAGAAGAAAAACAAAAAAAAACAGTTGTAACAAATGGTCTATGAGTTGATATTGCGGTTGATGTGTATATTATAAACTCTTGATTTATTAAGCTCAACTGTCACAAATTAACGTTCCATCAGTTTCTAGCAAATAGAAATTCATGTAAGAGGAAATTTTAATACGTGAAGCCGAGTAACTGACATCGATTATAAACGTAAGTAAGTATGTATTTATTTCTTTACACATTTTGAATAAGTGATATACAAAACAATTACACTGTCTTCAACTCGAGGTAGCAAAAATGTAGTTTTTCAAGTCTGTTTTGGCGTTTCTCCGAGAAGAAATAACGTACAGAAATATACGGGTATCGAGGGAAAAATATAAGAAAAAATATTTGACAGCTTTTCGGATGAATTTTTTGAACTTTTCGCTGAATTCCACCCATCATTACTTGCACAGTACTATTGTCCACCTTGCCTGTCATCTTTTTCCAGCATTTCTCTTAAGCAGACGGTGTTTTTGATTATTGTTTTGCCACATTTCTTGAATTTACGCTTGCTATTAACCCAATATTTTTCGATGGGACGAAAATCTCGACAATTTGATGGATTGATCCTTTTCTCAATAAAATCGACATTATTCTGCTTATACCATGACTTCTATGACTTCGCGGCTGTAATGGCAGCTGACTAAGTGTAGCCAGAACTTCAAGGGTCCTTCGTGCGATTGAATAAATGGCAAAATATTTTCTGAAAACATTCCTCTTTGTAAACTTGTTCATTCATAGTCGCTCCACCGATGAAATTCTTTGATTTTCTTCCTCAACTTCAGATACCTTGCCAAATCATCAACTTCCGCGCGAATGTATATGCAAAGACATATACAGTTGAAATTTTTCAACCGGGATTTGTCTAAAGCCCATTTTCACGTAAGTTTCATCGTCCATCAAAACAAATCCGTTATACTTCGTCGGTACTTGCTCATATGATTTGCTTGCAAAGATTTTGGCAACCAGGTTTTGTTTCAGCGTCTTGTTGGGATGTTTGCTGGCATGGAACGGCCGAAATATTTCTCTCATATAGATTCTCCGAACTGTACTGTGCGACGCATTGAACTGTTTCGCCAAAGCACCCGGAGATTCCAGGATTCTGCTGGACTGCCCTGATTATCTTCGCTCGTAGTTTCCGATCGTATATTCCACTTCTAAGCTTGTTTTTGGTTTGGATGGCTATTTTGCTGGCTCGCGAAATTTTCAGGGTAGTAATGCAAAGATGTCTGGGCGAGGGTGTCTTCACAAATGTTTGGAAGCGACAGACTCTCGTATTACTACCAAAGACAGGGAAGCCACCAGGTGATGCATCGGCGTATAGACCGATATGCCTGTTGAATACGACGGGTAAAGAACTTGAGAGTATAACCCTCATCAGGCTGTCAGGAAATACACGGAGGGTACAGGTGGTTTGTCAGACAACCAGTTTGGCCCGAAAAGGTAAGTCAATGATAGATGTCATCCTGTGTGTCACCAAGACAGTTGAGAAGGCACTGCAGCATAAGAGGCGGGAAGAACGGTACTGTGCAGTGGAGTAGCGCCAATTGGGAGGCTATTTCCAACTCGCCCCAACGCCTCCGGGTTCCTGGATATCTGTAAAAGAGTCTAGGAAACTATTTCCATAACCGTGTACTGGTATCGAATGCAGAAAAGGGTCAGAAAAGTGTCCAAATCACCTCCGGAGTTCCACAAGGTTCTATCCTAGACCCAGTGTTTTGGAACATAATGTATGGCGAAGTATTAAGTCTGAAGTTCCATAACGGGGTAAAGATTTTCGGTTTCATGGACGACATCACCCTTGAGATCGATGAAGAATCTATAGAATAGATAGAGCTAACGGTCACACAATCTATTGACCTAGTAGAGGGATGTATGCGCTTTAGGACATTGGGGCTAACCCATCATAAAACGAAGGACGATTAGTGTGGGCAACTGCACTATCACCTCAAAGCGGTCCCTGAGGTACTTGGGGGACATGATCGACGACAAGCCGTCCTTTATCAGCCACGTCGATTACGCCTGCAACAAGGCCTCCACGCTTATGTCGGCACTATCCCGCATGTTGTCGAGAAGTTCGACAATGCAAGTGAGCAAACGGAAGCTCCTGGCCAGTGTTGCTTTGTCATACTCATGTACACCATACTCAGGTATGGCAGGCCGGCGTTACATCTATGGTCAAATTGCAACGCAAATGGAACAACACAACAAAGGGTCATTGGACCCGACTAATTCCGGAGCTATCCGGATAGGTCAGTCGGTGACACGGTGAAGTATAGTTCCATTTAAACCAGATCCTGTCAGGCCATGATTGCTTTAGACTGTACCTGCGGAAGTACGGCCAGTCCTCCACATATCGCGTGGATGCCGAGAAATCCGCAAAAACATCTGTTCTTGTCCTCACATCGACGGCACTAGAAACGGCTTGATGGCCATGGACGGTTGGGACACAATTCCGAATAATGCCAAAACCGGGGCATCTGGAACGCTGTGTACAGCGGCCTCCCAGATCGAGCTAGAGCTAAAACAATGATGGTGCCATGACCAGTGGCAGCTCAAAAGAGACTAGCTAACTACTAAAGTCCTAAGTAGATAGACACAGTGAGTCCTCAAAGCACAATACCTTCTCCCGGAAGTAATACCAAAAGGTAATCCCGGGAGAGAGAGAGAGAGGGCAAGGCTAGAGGCACGGGAGGGTGTTGACCCTGAGCACCCTCAACTCCACACCCCGAATTATTTAGGAGTCAGCGAAAAAGAAGCTGAAAAATATTCCAACATCGTCATTTTCTACAGCCATGGCCAACGTCTCGGCCCACTGTTGTTTATGAACAAATGTAAGATTTGAGTAAATTTCATGGATTTATTTGTTGTTGCTTTCTCTCCTGTTCTTTCCTGTCTATTTCGCTGAAGCAGATGTTATTACGAAAAATGAAACATTTTCTTGAAAAATCTCAATAAATTATTGCGATTTTATTTTACATGTTTCCTGCTC
This sequence comes from Aedes koreicus, assembly GCA_024533555.2. Classification (NCBI taxonomy): domain Eukaryota; kingdom Metazoa; phylum Arthropoda; class Insecta; order Diptera; family Culicidae; genus Aedes; species Aedes koreicus. The sequence goes on along the minus strand of JAHHFK020002597.1, from coordinate 186,738 downwards.
AAAAAAATAATCAAACTTTATTATCGGTTTAACAACTGGAAAAACTTTTAGAGGCAGGCCAGCCATGGTAACTAAATATGAGGCTTATTTCGGCAAGGTGAGCTAGTAATATGAACTGAACTGTTAGAGCAATTTCTGAACTATTTGACTCACCAATCTATTCGTTGCTTCCTGCAACGAAATTGATGAGTATTATTTATGAGCTGGAGTCGTATCGAGCGAAGCGTGTGCCGCTTTTAATTTTATTTCGAAGTAAACGAATGATTTTTGCCACCATAGCAACAACGGGTCCAATAAAAGAAGAGCAGCGATTGGCACTTCCACGCACAAACATTTTGCTGATGATATGCAGTACGAATGTTGCTTACAATGATTGACGAACTTTTAGACAATTATATTGCCTTTATTAAGAAATAAATTCATCCAATTCTGAGATAGTAATGTTTTGCCAATGAACTTAAAATTTTAAAATATTTGCTTTTATTGTGTACACGCTAAGAAAAAAGTACCCAAAATTAAGTTTTTTTCACCCATCTCGCATGTATTGTGCATTAAGTTAAAATTAGGTATAAGATGAAAACTCAATTTTGGGTTATTACATTTCAAAACGCAATGGGTAAAATTTACCTAATTTTGGGTACTTACATTTCAAGTGCCAATGGGTAAAATTTACATAATGAATCGAAATAAATTATCGAAATAATCGAAATAAATGGGAAAAATTTTCTTAACCATAAGGAATGGAATATATATGTATAGATACCTAATGATCATTTTTTTTTCGAACAGAATATTAAAACACACGGACAAATAGTTAAATCGATCATTTTTATTTGTCAATATTGGTGCAATAAAACAATAAAACACCTCATAAATAGGTTGGCAATCCATAAGTAATAGCGTTGCTAACAATGCTGCCATTTCGTGGATTTGGATGGTTATCCGATAACCTAAGAGAATCGCGACGAACAAATAATGTGTTCGTAGTCGACCAGACTAACAAATAAATGACAATCGTCAACACCGCCGATGGGTGCTACGATTTTCAACCAAAATTAAGTTGAAAATACTCAACCGTTCAATGCGCGAAGAGAACGGGATGGTTGAGTAGCTTCAACTCAAAATTGAGTTGTTATGGTCTTCAAATTAATATATAAACAACTTAGGCTTGGAAATACCAGTTTACAATAGTTAATGGTCCTGATTACATTTTCAAACATTGTTGATAATATACATAGATCTATAAGCATATAACCAACAATATAACGAATGACGATGTTGTAATTCACGACACGACGGCAGGTGAGTGCAAATTAATTTTTTTTAAATTGAAATAAAATATCGAACATAAAAAAAACTTAAATTTGAGTATATCTATCATTACTGACTATATGGATCTACCTACTTCAATTTTTTAATTCACCCAACTGTTAACCTCACTTCACAGAACTCAACGTTGAGTTTTTTTAAACTTAATTTTGGGAACTTTTTTCTTAGCGTGTAAGAATCAATTTTACAATTTTTACATTTTTTTTCATAAAAATTCAGAAGATTTTCTAAAAATCACCCGTGAATCACTTTTTTTGTAAGTCTTGTCCTTTTTTAGATATGTTGATTTAAGAAAAAATCGGTCAAAAACTTAAGCCCTTTTCAAATGGTAGTCTACGTAAATTTTGAAAAAACAAAGGATGTAAAGTCGTTTGACAAGACGTAGTCTAAACACCCAAAAAGTTTCATTAGATTCTGAGAGGGTGCTGCCAACCTCTGTATTAGTTGGCGTGAAATTCATCAATAAAGATTGGACTCGGAAAAAATGCGACACTTTGTTTTGGGTGTCACTTTTTATCGCGTGAGTAAAAATTAATGAAATTTTGGGTAATACTAGTTTAGAGTGTTATGTTTATGTATGCAACATTTTATCGTGATCTGTCAAGTAGTTTTCAATATGCATTCGAAACAAGAAGAGCTACGCCAGCAAATCTTGGGCGCGGTGATCGATAATCCTGGTCAGTCGCACAGATGGATCGCATAGATGAAAAGGCTTGGAATCCACCATTCCACTGTGTCCCGCGTTGTGAAGATGTTCCAGGAGACGAAGACCATCGAGCGGCGCGCTGGAAGCGGCCGAAAACCGAAAACGGAATACCCAGAGAAGGCGTGGAAGATAAGGCAGTACTTTACGAATAACCCGAACCTTTCCACCCAAGACGTGGCCAAAAAGGTCAATTCGTCGAAGTGGTTCGTCCAGCAAACCATGAAGCGGGATGGGCTACGTATTTGTAAGGTCAGGAAGGCGTCAAACCGGACTGACAAGCAAAACACGGTGGCCAAATTGCGTGCGCGGAAGCTGTACCGTGAGTGGCTGGTCAAGCCAGGCTGTCTCGTCATGGACGACGAGACATATATCAAGGCGGACACCAAACAAATCCCCGGCCTCGAGTTTTTTGTCGGTACGTCCCGCATGGAGGTTCCGGAAAAGTTCCGGAAGAGAAAGATGGACAAATTCGCGAAGAAGTACCTGTTGTGGCAGGTGATCTGCGAGTGCGGACGGTACAGCAAGCCGTTCGTTACAACCGGCACCATAAACGGGCAGATTTATCGAGAGGAATGCTTGCAGAAGCGCTTGCTGCCCTTCCTCCGCTCTCACCGTGTTCCCACGCTGTTCTGGCCGGATCTTGCTTCGTGCCATTACGCCAAGCCTGTAATGGATTGGTACGAAGCGAAGGGCGTTAATGTGGTCCCGAAGGAGGCGAACCCGCCAAATACACCAGAACTTCGTCCGATCGAAAAATTTTGGGTGATAATGAAGAAGAAGTTGAAGAAAAGCGGAAAAAATTCAAAACCGATGAAGCTTTGAAAAAAAACTGGGAAAAATTGTGTAAGGAAGATGGACAAAGCCTCGCCCAAGATCTCATGAGCAGTGTTAAGAGAATTGTACGAGCATTCAGCTTGGGGGAGGAAATTCAATAAATAAATTATGCCAAAACATAGCTAATATATAGTTATTCAATCCCTGAAAATTTGTGAAGTATCCGAATTAAAATGAATTTTTGGTGATCATTTTTGTGTGTCTCATTATTTCCGAATCCAGTCTTTAGTAAGTGTCTTTTATCATCCTTGGGCATACATTTTGACAGTTTAGTTCAACAAACCAAGATACTCAAAAATGGGGATTCTTCTTGCAAGGTACAATATGTAACATTATAATGGAAGGCCACCAACTAGCGGGAATGGAAAGAATGGCTCGGGAAAAAAACAACAAAGTAGTACAGTTCAATCTGATTTATTTTAAATAAAGCGTTGAGCTTAGTCTCCAAACATAGCTTAATGAATATTAGCATGTGGTCCGTGGTCTGCCGTTCGGCGCAGCTTAGTCCTGCCGGTATCACATGACCGCTGGACGGCTGCCTCATCAATTTTCCGGATACTGCTTCTGATCCTGTTGATGAGTTGCTTCGTGTCATTGGCCTTCCAATTATTCTTGTAGACCAGAAAAATCTTCGTTAGGACAACACTGAGTCAGATTCTTAGTCGAATTCCGGTCTTTTAGCACAAATTGTATATTTTGGCCCTCCAGGAAAGTTAGTGTCTTCTTCGCGTAGTGTGATGATGCCATTTCCGGCCAAAACACGTAAAGGGCGAACACGAAATTATTGCGACACATTCAACAGGGCATAACTTTTTTACCATTGGGTAAAAATCAACCAAATTTTGCACACTTTCTCATTGATGTGTATTGTTTACATGCTGTCAAACTCGAAGTCGTGTTTTTCGATTCAACGAAAATGGAGGTGAACCAACGCGAGTCGAAAGAACAAATTCTTTCCAAACACCTGGAATTTCCTGACCTGTCGCACCGGCAGTTGGGAAAAATGTTGAACATTCACCATTCAACCGTCTCCAGAGTGTTGAAGCGGTTCCAGGAGCGGTTGACGTTGGACCACGGCAAAGGAACTGGAAGAAAACCGGGACCGGAGAACAAAAAGACGGAGGGAAAGGTGAAGCGGATGATTAAAGCAAATCCCAACGTCTCAAGCCGTGATTTGGCTAAAAAGATCGGCATGTCGCAGAGCTACGTCCAGAATGCAAAGAAGAGAGCTGGACTACATACATACAAGGTACAGAACTTCCCAAACCGCGATGAGCGGCAACAATCGACGGCTAAAACTCGGGCACGGAAGCTCTACGAGAAGATGCTGACAAAATATGGCTGCTGTGTGATGGACGACGAAACGTATATAAAAGCCGATTTTAAGCAAATTCCGGGGTTGGAGTTTTTCACCGGCAAGAGCAAGTTCTATGTGGACGACAAATTTAAGAAGAAGAAAATGTCGAAGTTCGCCTCCAAATATCTCATTTGGCAGGCCATCTGCTCTTGCGGACTGAGGAGTGAGCCTTTCGTGACAAAGGGCACAGTTAATGGCGAGATCTACAAATCTGAGTGCCTCGAGAAGCGCCTTTTGCCGTTCTTGCAGCAGCACGACAAAGCTCCGCTATTTTGGCTAGATTTGGCATCATGCCACTATTCTAAAAGTGTCCTGGAGTGGTATGAGGCCAATTCTGTCCATTTTGTTCCAAAGGACATGAATCCGCCAAACTGTCCGGAGCTGCGCCCGGTGGAGCAGTACTGGGCAATGATGAAGCGGGAACTTCGGAAGAGCAAGAAGACAGTCAAAGACGAGTAGGACATGTTAAGAAAATGGAAAAAAAACTGAGAAACTGGTACCGGATGACACTGTAAAGACTTTGATGGAGGGCATCAAGCGAAAATGCGTTCAATTTTACACTCAAGGCTCCATCGATTACCTTTTTTCTTGATTTTTGAAGTAAATATATGTATAAAACTACCCTAAAATTTTGGTTTGATTCTAAACATTATAAGAAAATTGGCATGACATTTTCGGTGTCGCAATAATTTCGTGTTCGCCCTTTAGTCTCCATCCGAGCGATGTTTCTGAAAGAACGGGAAGAGCATTTTTCTGTAAACACTCTGTTTGGTTGACTTGCTGGTTGATGGTCAAGGCATAACAGGGTGCGGCAGAAAATAATGCGAAAATTTTTGGTCCTCGAAGAAGTTGGCCTTCACCCAGGGAAGCACTTGGTCCTTGAAAATACCGATATACACTTCGGTATTGATTTTAACTCCAGCATCAATGAAAACAGGAGGCATTTTCAAACCGTTGGACGCCATCAAGTCAAACATCATGACACCAGCCGGATGTTTGGTTTGAAATTTGAATTTCACTTTTTCGGGAACGTTCTCCATTTTCTGCGGTGAAATGAACCGGTCCGTGCGGCTGTTGCTGAAAAGCTTTTCGTCAGAGAACAGGATTATCATTTTTTCCTTCTTCAACGAGGAAATCAATCTCTTGCAACGAGTCACTCGTAGTTCCTTGGCATTTCACTCTGGCTCTGGAAGATGCATGCAGGTCTTCTTTGATGATTCTCCGCATGGATTTCTCCGAAATATTGGCTTCCTTTGCAAGTTTTCTTACGGAACGCACCGGGTTGCGAGCAATTTTTGCACGGACCGATTTGATCACGTTTGGCGTGCGTGCAAAGCCTGGACGTCCGCTTTCCGGCTTCCGCTGCTTAGGACCATTCTGCAGGGACTTTTTTATGCGGTAAACTGTTGCCAAAAGGCACCCTACCACCTTGGCAATCTCTTTCGGCTTCTTCTGGGCGAGCAACAAACTGGTGATCACTTCTTTCGCGAACATTTTGACGAATTTGCAATAAAACAAATAGAATGTTTGGATGCAGCACTTGAAAGTAAACATAAACAAAAACACTTTCAACAGAAATTAGTCACTAGCTACACGAATTAACCCAATAATCAAGTTTGAACATTTGCGCATTATTTTCTGCCACACCATGTAAGCCATGGTTTGATCTTCGGCGCCGAAATCCCCTCATCGAAAGTTCGAAAGTAGCATCACTTTTCGTCGTCCAGAACGAAAGACTTTCCACCATATTGCCGGTTCATCCAGCGGCACTGGGATTTCAAAGTTTTAATTTGTTCATCTGTGTACACTGGGGATCTGGTTATCTTTCAACATACTATTCCCTCCTTTTTCAGAGGCTTCCGATGTACGACTTCGAACAATTGAACTTGCTGGCCGCTTCTCGCTGGCTTACCGAATCCTTGTTGTTAAACATAGTTCTGAGCGATCTTTTTATCCATAATCTTCATTGGAGAGCCATAACCTTTCTTTCGGACAACTGCCATGGTTGTCAGAGTACGGATCTTTGTTCGCTTGAAAAAAATTTATTGTTGTCATCTTAACATCTTAACGACCCGATGACGCAGCCATTTATCTTCTTCTTAAGCTACGTATTGTCTCTTATCATCAAAGCAAATCGAATCTTCCAGTCAAAAGCTATGGAATTCCAGAACATGTGCAATCAGCTGAAGTCTCGCTGATGGAGCTCCTTGCAAATGTTTGTGTGGACCTTAAACACCTGACGGATTTAGGAGCTTCAGATTTCAAGAAACATCTTCGTAAGAAGTCGGGAATATATATCGGCGGGGCTGCGCCCTTTGAAGGAGTTCAACAATATCCGAATTTCTTCGAAGGCGGTGAGGAACAGGCCATTGAAAATGATTTTCGTGAGCTGAGGACGATAACCATCTGCAAGGACAACGAGGTGGAAGAATTAAAAGACTTCGAAACTTGTTGAAAAAAACGTCTGATGGAAAGCTGGCTTTTCACTGGTAAGAAAGTTCATTGCGAACTTTTTACTAATTCCGCATTCTTTTGCAGGAGTGAAGCGAGTTTTCTCGAAATACAATCTGAATGAGTCCAAAATCCGGAACCGCCTGAGTACGGACATCATGGAGGACAAAGGAGGAGTTGATCAGCTAATATTAACATCAGAACTAAATTCTAAATTCAACAAATTAATGTACACGGATCATAACAATAATTGATTGTTAACTCCGTTCCGATTTTGTTCACCTATCAAAGAACTTTATGTAATTAAAACAAACACCTCATGATTCATTATCATGTCAAAACTGGTCTGTCAGGAGGGCTTAAAGTGCAATGATCGATTTCCCCCGAGAACACGAGTCTTTCTTATACTAATCTGTTTTCCTTTTACTACACAAAATTTGAAGTAAAGATTTTTACCAAGATTTTATGCAGTTAAACACAGATAAAAAAGATTTTTTGGCAAAAATTATAGATGGGACCGAAAAATAATGTGGCAACCCTGCTTCGTGGTACACGAACGCTGAAATGTCAACATGCAAGCTTCACACACATACACATACTCACCTAACACAAAATACTAGAACTGAATCAACGAAACAGAATTAAAGTTAGTTACATACCAACTACCAAAGCCAAAAGGCGTATTTTTCTCGCGATCCGAAGCTTTCCGAGCCATCTTTGCATCTATCATCATCATCGTCGTCGTCGAGCCGGCCAGACCCGGCAATATTCGCTACAACCATATCTATGTTAGAGGTATGAAATATCAAGTGTGGTTGACGTAAAGTATTTAATATTTAAAATTCTGAACCACAAAGCTTGGTAGTAATATCGAAGCTATACTTATCGGTAAAATTACATTCTAGTGTTGCCATCCCATTTTATGAAGAAATATGTTTTAACAAAAAAAAGCCACAAAAAACTGATCTCATTTCTGTTGGAAAACCTAACGATGAAATTTCATTTTCTTCTTATTCTTATTCTCTCCCGTTTCAGCTCTGGACGCCGATGAACATCATCCTGTTCAATCTGGTGTGCTCGGATTTTTCCGTATCGATCGTCGGCAACCCGTTCACCCTGACGTCGGCCATCTCGCACCACTGGATATTCGGTCGAACCGTGTGCGTTGCTTATGGATTTTTTATGTCCTTATTGGGTAATTTTCTAAAATGATATTGTTTCTGTTTCCTGACACAATTTTCGGTTTTCACCTATCACGGCCAGTACACCCTACTACGTCATTTCATTTTCATTCGAATAGGTTGACAAAAAGCTGATTGTTAATTGTTTATTCCCCTAGCGAGATCTCAGCCTGAACGTTCCCTCATGCCACTCAATATTAATCCCGCAAGGTTTTCATTCTGACATAGGAAGCAGAAATTGACTTCACGTTTGGAAGAGCACGTTACAATCATGGAATGATTATTTGTCCGTACCATACACGCTCGGGAAAACCGCCAGGGCCTGCAGTTTGGTCTTGACGGTTGAGTAGCTCGAGGGAGAAAGAATAAACTCACTTGACATCCCGAACCAGCCTAAATCTGTGTGCCATAGGAATGAACCCGCGCCGTGCAGAGATCCTCCCATAGCTCAGTCAATACCATGCTGGAGAATACTGAGTTCGATTCCCGGTCTGATCGAAGGCTTCACTGTGTAAATGGCTCAAGAACACTTAGTTGAGCGTCGGCAATAAGCTAATTGTGATAAGCTGAACTCGAACTACCAAGGAAGAATCCCGAGAAATGAGAAAACCCAATCAATCAAATTTGATAAGCTGCTTCCACAGATGTAAAATCATTCATATCATATGTTAAATCATACTGAAGCACGTAACAAAGTTTGCTTAGGCGGTTACTTTGGTGCTTCCAATCAGTGAAAATGTTTCTCTTCGTAACAAATTTCACCCGGGAAAAAAAACTTCTGTTCATGTTTTCCACAAATTTTGGCAGATTTCAATGTACACTAGGAAAGGGATTCCGAAAATTTAAAGCACTCAAGAAACAAACGTACTCTCACATCGCATATAAGGAATGCAAATGGCACTACGGAATCTTCCATTTGGTTATGCTAAAATCGAAAAGATCAAAGGAAGCCGAGAAAACAAAAAGACAGCATCGACTCGTAACCTATTTTGTTTTCATGATTGCATGTTTAAATTACTCCGCAGCATTTGTATGCCATTATTGTGTTGCAATAGTTGTAGGTCAAAAAAATTAAATAAGCTCGAATGCATGGTTGGTGTTCACTGTTTCAATCGTCATAAGTGCTCTCACAACCGAGCAGCCTGCATTTATATGTAAGTCACAAATCAAAGAGGAAATATACCTCCCTTTGTGGAGCACGAGGCGAATGCTTAATGCCCATGCAGGAACATAATTGTGAAAATAACACGATTGTAATAACATCAAAAAGAGGGAAAAGTAGCTACGAGTATGTCTTCCGTCATGCCGGATCCAGGTTAAATCTATACAACATTTGCAGGGTTTTGAAATTTCGAGGCAAATCCGATATTGAAGTAACATTTGAAGCCTTAGTTGAGACATGAAAATGGAATATTTACAGGCCCGTAGGCGGTTCGCGAGGCTGGCCCACACCAAGGGCGCCAGCCCTTGGTGAGCGCCGAAAAGGGGCTGAAGTGCGAGTAATGCATAATATGTAGCCTGAAAAGCTTATTTTCCTATCTAAAATAAGAGACACGAAACGCTATGAAGGATGCTTTGCTCAGCTGAAACGAAAGTCACTAGAAATTAGATGAATAGCCATACAAATTTTGTCAGATCATTTACTCCGCGCTTCCTAACCACTGAGCAAAAAGCATACGGAAAGAGGGGATATTGAGCGAGCTTGATCACAAGGTGAAGGCTAGAAAGCGCTTTACACTGACCAATGAAGTCCAAAACAAGTTTTGAGTGCCCAGAGTACCCTAATGATTAAACGCAACTAACCGTGCATGGCTGACAGTCGGTAAAGCAGTTTGCATATCTAGAATCCACCTCCGAATGGAAATGTCAAACGTTTGGTCAAACGCTTCTTGTTCGTCACATTGGCTTCGTTCGGAAGTCTCAGGTTCAAAAGAGATTTTCGATCAAAGCAGTGAAAATGGCATCCGAAAAATTGGAAGTGCGCATAGAAAATTCACTATCTGGTTAAATCGAAGGATGACTGATCAATAATGAAGTGGATACTGGAAGAAATAATGAAACAGGTAATAATTTGAAATTGATTTATAATGTGTTGTGAGCTGTTGATCTGAGCTTTGATTTTGATTTTCCTTAGATACAGCTGCACACTGAAGAACACACTGCAGCAAATGCTGAAGGTAGTGTTATTGATACAGGTTAATTAGAAATAGTTACTCTCTTAAATTAAATTAAAAAAATAATTATTTAGTGCTTAAAAACGCAATTGAAAGCGATGTACTGGCCTTACCCACGCCTGGTCCATTGTTGAGTAACCTTGATGATGAAGGGCCCGAAAAAGGTTAGTAAATCAGCAATAATTTTTTCTTTTCAATCAAATTCAGTGAACAAGCAAACGGTGCGGTTCGTTGTGTCCGCTCTCCGTTGCTTTGGAAGTTTGTCACGCGTTGTTTCCAAGTGCAGTTTTTTTTTCTCTTGATAGTGTCCTCATCGCAGTTGATATCGAGTTTTGCTTTTTCTGAAGAAGCAAACGTTTGTTAATCAGTACAACGACGCTATTAATTGCAATTAGCAATCGAATAGCCATATTGCTCCGCATCTATTCACGGCACGCACACCAGCAGTCCATCGAGTGTAGCGTGCAATCGTTCATCTGCCAACCACCACCGACCAGCGTCTTCATCATCGTCATCATTTTCATCATCGCTGAGCTCCACGTCTAGCAGGTTCACGTGGCCACACATCGTCGCTCGGCAGTAGCAGCACATTCGTTGACCGGCTGCAGCAGATCAGTGATACATAAGATGTAGTTTTTGTTTCTCCTGAATACTTTGTAATTTTATTGTGTGTGGGAGTGTGTGAGAGAGTGTTTTTAGGTTTAGTTTGTTTATCTGTGATTGATTGCATATAATTGCGTTAGTGGTTGAGCGTCATAAGCTCCCACGAACGAGCCATGGATGATTTATCGGAAGATGAATCATCTATGGCGCAAAATGATGGGGTAGCTCATAAAGTTACCCGATCACGTGTTTATCCAGATAGTTAAGCTGGTCCATGGGTTGTCTATTTTCAGCCCAAAACGAAACCTCTTAGCATTTATCAGATTTCCAACGATCTGACGAAACGATTCTTGGCCGTGACCGAGATAATAAAAGTAAGACCCAATAAACTTCGGGTCGTTGTGTCCAACCTTAAGCAAGCTAACGAGATTGCTGTCTCTCAGCTTTTTACACGCTTTTGTTGAGGCACGACGATGAGACGGGTGTAACCAACTGACGGTATGGAAATTGTATGTGTATAATCGAAACTGAGTGTATAATGGACCCCCTGGCGATACTATTGAAATTATTTCGTTAGTATCGTATTTCAAGTCAGCAAGTTCACTTAAAACAAATATGAACAGTAAAGACTTTCAACCTTAGGATATGATCTTTCCTAAGACTTGTTACACATAATAGATCATTAATTAATGAGTATACACCTGATCACACTCGTATTTTGACGTGTGACTTTTATGATCAAGCCCCCCTAAAACGTGAGTTGAAAACTTCAACTACTTGTGAATTTTGAGTTAGACGAGTTGATGCAGTTGCAGAAAATGTCAATACAAAAAACATTGCAGAAGACATATAAATCGTAACTTTCACCCAATGCGAGCATAGAGAGCGTTTTCTACGAATCCAACCTCCAAAAACCCATTTTGCGGGATCGAAACATTTTTTTTCTTTTCAATTTTAAGGACAAAATAATGTTCTATAAAGTTATTTGCAATATCAAAATACAAAAACTTTCTTGAATATACTTTAGCTGAATTATTTCTGTGGAGATGAGTTATTGAAGTTATGTTACTATAATTAAACCGATTATGATTTCAATTATTATTAAACATTTATATTTTCTAATGCTGCTTTAATTTCAACCGCTTCTTTTGTTAGCAGCCGCCGTTATCATCTCTAGAGGATGGTTTCGCCTGCCGTTTAGCCAACGACGAATACTTGTAATCAATGGATTTGATGGTAGATGTCAGCTCAGAAGATCGCGATTCGTAGGTTTTTGAAGGCTTGCGAGTATTAAACTCTCGACAGTTCGTTGAAAAATAGAGTTTTATAAATTTATTTGTTGGTATCAGTATAAAATTTAAATATCCTTCAATCCTCTTGCCTCTTTGAATTTCTGCAGATAGCAGACCAATTTGAACAAGGAAATGATTAATCACGGTCGATCCATGCTTGAATACTTTATAAACGATATTCGGTATACCAAGGGTATAAACCGACCAGCAAACGCTCATTTTCTGGCAGTAATAAAAAAGAATTTAAATGGACGCGCATAATTTCCAACCAATTGTTAGTCAAAGCAAGTGTTAACAAATAAATTGTTTGCAATGTTTCATACAACAGACCAGACTCGTCGACATCAGGCCTAAATTTATATCAAATATTCCACGAGCCCATTAGCATTAGCAGTAGCATTCTGCATAGCAAATGTGCATTAGATAACGCAGAAAATTACACGTTTCTTTCAAACTATTCAGGCTAACAAAAAAACTTGCGTGCTATGTTGCCATCACTGAATGTACCAGCTCTTGAAGTTGAATTTTTATCTCACTTTTCGGGGGATTGATCACAAAAGTCTTGCCGTCAAAATACGACACTTGTCATATCCATCAACTTTGCCAAAGACGCTATCGCTCTAGCTCCACTATTTAAGGAGCTATCAGTTTAAAGCGGTAAAATCGACTTTTTGACCTCTGTGCAGTGTACGGGAACGAATATATTTTGAACATGTATGTATTTTGGTCACTTTGCTGTAAAATACATTATACAGGGTGTACGGTTCCGCAATGCAAATATGTTCATATGTTGTATCATAAATCACACTAAATCACTCCGGACTCACGAAATGTTCCCGCACAAACATCTGATAGGAATCCGAGAAGTATTGTTATCTTCGATTCGGACCTATTGCTTACCTTGATGAAACATTTCTAAAATAATAAATAATTGACTTAAATAGCTGCCTGCTGCGTTTTCGTATTCTTCACTCGGTTCAAACAACTTTTGCTTTGATCCTCTCTTCCAAGGCATCTTTTGCCAAACTTCCTCAAACACTGGAGTGGTGGAGTAGAAGCCTTTATCCTTAGTGGTTAGGATTCGATGATACTTCGATGTTTCTTCATCTTCCATCTAACATTCCATCAACGTTTTCGATTCACTCGACGGTAGACATCTTGCTGTATCTTTTTGGTTGATTATTGGAATATTTTTTGGAACTGATTATATATAGTAATCAAAAACAAAAAATTATGGCCTATTTTCGAAATCAATCGAAAACTGCAATTTCAAAAAATGGCTTGTAAGATGGAACACGATCCGTTTTTTGCATGTAACATGTATAATTTTATTTTCTGGCGGATCCAAAGACAGCTCTCGAAAGAGGAACTAAAATGCTTCAACTTTGCCCAAGGAACTGATTATTTATAGCCATCAAGAAAAAAATTATGACCTCTTTTCGAAATAAGCAGAAGAAATAATTGCTGTTTTAATTATGCCAACACTTTCGAATAATGAAACCTGGAAGAGCTAAATCGAATGAGTGTATTCACTCCAGCGCGATCCATTCACTGACAGCGCGATAGTGTTGCCGCTGTGAATGTCAAAAGTAGCGCTGTTTCATTTTACAAGCCATTCCATCTTACAAGTTTATCCTCTATTGGTATCTTTTTTATACCGAAAAAAAATTCCGTAATTTTTCATCCAATACAAAATATAAACCAGAGACTTTTAAATCATAACGTTAAAGACAGTTTTCATATGAATAATCAAAAAGTTCATAAACTACGTTGAGGTTCTACGATGGACTGACCATGATCTACGTTTCATTTACATGTTTAAAATTTCCTATGAAAAAAGCCGAAAAAGGGGGAAGAGGGTTAAGAAATACCCAAAAATTAGTCGACGTGGCTTATGAATAACCTCGTACAGCCGTAGAGGAGACGTCTTTGCCATTCTCAGATTTTACAACCAAAGCATATCGGTTTTCGTCATTCACCATCTATGGTGCGACGATTTCAAAATATTCATGCATCATCAAAACGATGACTATAATTCTTCGCATATTTTCTGCATGCGTGACTAGGAAGGGTATGTTGACGGACAACTAGTTGGCGTCATCTAACTTGTGTAGCGTTGCAACTTTATTGTTGCTCGACGAGTCCTTACCCATTTTCTCCCTTCCTCTCCTCTTGGTTTTTCTTTCCTTCCCCCCCCCCTTTCTCCTCTCCCCTCCCTTTCTCCCCCCCCTCCCCCTCCCCCTTCTCCTTCCCTCCCCCCCCTTTCCCCCTTCCTCTCTCCTCCTCCTATCCCCCCTTTTCCTCTCCCGTTCCCCGTTCATCTTTTAAATTTTAGCCACAATATCGGTTGTGATGCATTTGCTCTTTGTGAAACATGGCTCTCTTCCGAAATCAATCTTCCGTTTCATGATTTCAATATTATTCGTCTTGATCGTGAGGATTCGCGTGGAGGGGGAGTACTTTTGGGGATCAAAAAGTGCTACTCCTTCTATAGAGTGAATTTTCCTCAAACTCCAGGTATTGAAGTTGTCGCATGTCAGGCTGTTATTAAAAATAAAAGCCTTTGCATTGCTTCTGTATGTATTCCTCCTAGAGCTTCAATTCACCGAAAACAACTTTCAGATATTTGTTCGGTCCTTCGTGCTCCGCGGTTGATCATGGGAGATTTTAACTCTCACGGTACAGGCTGGGGAGAACTGTACGATGACAACCGGTCTTCCCTGATATATGACCTCTGTGACAACTTCAATATGACAGTTCTTAACAATGGAGAAGTAACACGTTTGGCTGGTTCATCCTCACTTGGCAGTAGATTAGACCTCACACTTTGTTCGAATTCATTATCGTTGGATTGCACATGGAATGTGATTCAAGATCCCCACGGTAGTGATCACTTGCCCATACAAATTTCGATTGCTACAAGGTTCAATTCGTCGGAATCCATTAACGTCGCGTATGATCTTACCCGTTACATCGATTGGACAAAGTTCAGGACAACAGTAGAGGAAGCCGTAACGATGGTAGAAGGGCTTTCACCGCTGGAAGAATATAACTTCCTCTCCAACCTGATCTTAGACAGCGCGCTTCAAGCTCAAACTCGACCAGTTCCAGGAACGTCATTTCGCAGGAAACGTCCTTCTCCATGGTGGTATCAGCAATGCACCGAGCTTTACCGTAAAAAGTCCGACGCGTTTAAAGTTTTCCGTAGACGTGGAACACCTGAGTACTTCGAAGTATACACGGCTCTCGAACGCGAACTTAAGAGCCTCATCAAGGCCAAGAAACGCGGATACTGGCGAAGATTCGTGGACGGGCTATCGCGCGAGACGTCGATGAGTACTCTTTGGAACACGGCGCGAAGATTGCGTAACCGAACTACGAACAACGAGAGCGAGGAGTACTCGGACCAATGGATCCTCAAGTTCGCGCGAAAAGTTTGCCCAGATTCTGTGCCGGCACGAATCATTCCTCGCGAAAGCGAAAATCCGATAGATGAGATCAGCCAACCCTTTTCAATGGTAGAACTCTCTCTCGCACTCCTTTCGTGTGGCAATACGGCCCCAGGGGCTGATAGGATCAAGTTCAACTTGCTTAAGAACCTTCCAGACGTCGCTAAGAGGCGCATGTTGAACTTGTTTAATCAGCTTCTGGAACTCAATATGGTACTGGATGATTGGAGAAGGGTGAGAGTTATTGCCATTAAAAAACGCTACTAAAATACGATCCCGTATGTCTGACGAAACATTGAATATGCTGTGCGTTTTGAAAGCATATTTCAAGGATAAGGACAAGCCCCAAGACAAGTGTTGAATACAAACAAAGCAATGAATAAAGATTGAATCGTTACCATCAAATCCTGACTTTTTATTGATTTTAATGATTTTCGCAAAAAAAATCTTCCAGTACCGGAATTTTCCCGGTACTCCCGGTACTGAGGGGTTCAGTACCGTAGTACCGGAACTCGCCAAAAAGGGTCGGTACTAAAAACCCTAATAGAAACATTTCTTGCCTTCGAAAACCTTCACAAGCCAAATTTGGTTCCATCAACTTGATAAGTTCTCGAGTTATTCAGAAATTTGTGATTCATTAGTATATGAGCCCTCTTTTCAAAGAAGGGAGGAGCTCGAGTCAACTTAGAAACATTTCTTGCCTTCAAAAACCTCTACCTGCCAAATTTGGTTCCATTTACTTGATTAGTTCTCGAGTTATGCAGAAACTTGTGTTTCATTTGTATGGGAGCACCGCACCCCCTCCCCTACCAGAGAGAGAGAGGAGGGGTCTCGAACTACCGTAGAAACATTTATTGCCTTTAAAATCCACGCATGCCATATTTGATTCCATTTGCTTTAATAGAGAGTTATGAATTTCAGTTTCATTTGTATGACAGCACCCCTTCTAGGAGAAACATTTTTCTCCTCCAGATAACCCCACATGCCAAATTTGGTTCCATTTGCTTGATTAGTTCTTGAGATATGCAGAAGCTTCTGTTTCATTAGTATGGGAGCCTCCCTTTCTAGAGAGGGGAGGGGTCGCAAATATCCATAGAAAAATTTCTTGCCTCCAAAAACTTCCGCATGCTAAATTTGGGTTCTTTTGCTTGATCAGTTCTCGAGATATGCAGAAATTTGTGCATCATTTGTATGGGAGCCCCCCTTTCCAGAGAAAAGAGGGGTCTCAAATTATCATAAGAACCTTCTTCGGCCTCAAAAACTTCTCCATACAAAATTTCACGCTGATCGGTTCAGTAGTTTTCGAGCCTATGAGGTTCAGACAGACAGACAGACAGTTAGAAATCCATTTTTATATATGTAGATATATATATATATATATATAGATATAGAAAATTACTTTAATTAACTTAAATTATGAGTCCAATCGACAAATATTATCCACAAACCCTTCCAAAACTTTCCAGCAAGTTTGCCGGGAAGTTATAATTATAAAAATAATAATATTCAGGGTCGCTCCTCTCTTTTCTTATCGAAGTTACTAAGAAATCAACCTCCAAATCATCAACGAACCGATTCCTAGATTTTGCAAAGTTTAAATCAATAACTGGCTCATTTTCAGACATAAAACTGTCAAACCCGTCGTTTCACCCCAAATCAGTATCTGAATTTAAATTTGATCGCTATTCTTCAACCTTAAAAAAGAAGAAATCAAACCAATCAATCGCCAATGCTGGTTTGATGAAAGGTTTCCTAACTCGCCAATAGGCATTGTGAATATAAAAAAAAATCCCTTTTCATAAGTATCCATTGATTCTCAACATCGTGCCAACATTGTTTCTTCTACAGAGTTCAATCACTTGGATGAAATTCGGTCCCCATCATGAAAGGAAATCTGAAAATGTTGTGGGCTTTTTGTATTTTTGTGAGTCAGTGTGTTTGTGTGTGTCCTCCGGATCCGATGTTATTCAAGTGAAATCAAATTAACGAAGTTTGCCCGGAGCCATCAAGGTTGCTTCCACCCGATTCGCTACAAGCGCCTGAAAATGTCCACCAATCCCAAAATGATGATTGATATGCGCTGAAAGCGATTCTGTCAGAGATTTTTTTAATTTCTTTAATGCCAAAGAGTGTCCAACTGACTCCACCACCTACGGAAGCGAGTTTTTCCGCGAACCGGTGGGTCGATCTTAATGATCTCGAACTTTGTTGCATAGATTGAAGGGTGTTTCCAGGGGCTTAACTTAATTCCAGGAGCCAGAATACACTCAAAAAATGTCAAACAAATGACCACCAAAATTATATTATTTCGTTCGTTAAGAACAACCGGAAATTAAGCTGGATGCTGAACTACACATTAATGCCGCAATTCATGCAAGCAAATCCGCTGTGCAAACAGAAGCTCCAACGGAAAATGGTAAACGCGTGTCCAGTCGGATAGAGAGTATAGTCCTTTGGCATTAATCGTTTTCCTTCTTGAATGGCCCTTCCGAGCCCGATCCACCGACCAGCCGACCATTCAACGTAATCTGCTTACCGTTGTTATTATCATTCAACAGAATGCGGAAAATGTGACAGCGTACAAAAGAATCGAGCTAACGAACCTGTATATAGAGGCGAATTGGCCAACAGCCGCTGATATGAAGGGCAAACAATTTTGTTGTTGATCGACAACTTGTTTGCCACTCGGGCAGGGAACCAAAAGTACAACGGTGTTTGCTTAAATCAGAGTACTTAGATGCTTCATATTGTGTGCTGGAAAAGAAGGGGAAACTGGACATCCCGAGGAACAAATTAAATGGAAAAAGTGAAACCCCAGAAACCAATATATTATCTCACATAAGGAGTGTATCGAAAATAAGCTATCCACAAACTTTCTTTCAAATTATGTTGAAAACCGATATTTTATTCATACAAAAAATTGATCCTTTATTGTACGAGGTTAAACTTGAACATAGTGAGGACCGGATGAAATCTAAGTTATTCCTTCACGAATTTTCGAACTTTGGATCGAATGCTCTTCATCACGTTCCGGACAAGTGTTGCATCGCATTTTTTGGACGCTTGAGCCCAAATTTTTTTGAACTCCTGCATGTTCCCAGCTGCCTTACCAGTCTTCTTGAAGACCCTCTTCACGATTGCCCAGTAACGTTCGATGGGTCGAAGCTGAGGGCAATTTGGTGGATTGATATTTTTCTCAACGAAATCTATAGCCTTTTCCGCAAGCCAATTGAGAGTGGTTTTGGCATAGTGAGCCGACGCTAAATCCGGCCAAAACAGTGGAGGTGTACTATGCTTCTTATATAAAGGCAACAATCTCTTCTGGAGACACTCAGATCGATAGATTTCCGCATTTATAGTTCCGGTAGTGTAAAAAATGGTTGACTTCAAACCACAGGAACATATTGCTTGCCATACCAGAACCTTTCGACCGAATTTCTCCACTTGAATCGGCCTGTCCGCATCGCTCACATCCTCCCCAACGACGGCAGTAAAGTATTGTGGACCTGGAAGGGTTTTTGAGTCCTCCTTTACATAGGTCTCATCGTCCATCAAAACGCATGCATCCGGACGCTGCAAAAGACGCGAATACAATTTCCGGACCCTTGTTGCTGCTCGCTTCTTCTGTTCTGCACTTTGTTTCGAGATTTTCTGCTTCTTGTAGGTCTTCAGGTGGTTTTGCCCCTTGATACGCTGGATCATTCCGACACTCGTTCCTGCTGTTTTGGCCAAATCACGCATTGACATTGATTTGTTCTTCATGATTAGAGATACCACTTTCTGCTCCGCTTTCGGGTTGGAAGAACCGGGTTTTCTGCCTCTTCCCGGTAGCTCATCCAAAGAATAGTGTTCCCCAAACTTATTAATGATGGTTTTAACACTCGCATGATGAATTCCAAACCGCTTCGCCAATTTTCGCATAGTAATACCCTTCTCACTTAGCCATGTGTCCAGAACCTCAATTTTCACTTCCTTTTCAATACGCGACATTTTAAAAACGCAGAATTTGAACCGCACAAACAAGTAAACAAAAGAAAGCTGACAGTCAAACGCACAGCATGCAGTGTTCAGAGCATAAAAACCCATCACAAATACATGCGTACCAAGCAAATGTATGTGGATAGCTTATATTCGACACACTCCTTAATAGATTCACTCTGTCCAGTTTGCTTAGGACCACTTATGTTTTTGGGAAAAGTCTAACAACGTTTAAGAAGTTTAGAAAGAACTGTTGATGTTTAACTGCGTTCATTTTAGATGCAACTTAGCTTATATGCGTGTTTTTAGAGCTTGTTCACTATTCGGACAAACGCACACAGAAGGCCCTCAAATGCTACGGCTCAAACAAAAACTCGCGGGATTAGAAAATAACACTAAAGGGCGATACGGTCAACATTTGGTCAATATCAACTTGACGTATTTCTTTCAATTTTGCATTTAAAAAACCTGAACACCCCTCATTTTGAAGGTGTGTGTGTGTAGAATGTTGCTCCTATTTTGATTTTGGAATTCACTCTTCAGTTGTCAAAATGCCGTCCAAGCAAGAAGAGCAGCGTGTCAAAATTTTGCTCACGCATCGCGAAAATCCGAGCTACTCGCACGCAAAGTTGGCAAAATCGCTAAAAGTTGCCAAATTAACCGTTACAAATGTAATTAAAGTGTTTGGGAAACGTTTGTCGACAGCCAGGAAGTCTGGATCGGGGGGAAATCGAAAACCGGAAGCCGCTGAGACGACAAAGAGAGTTGCGGTAGTTTCAAGCGAAACCCTAACCTATCTCTCCGAGATGCCGCAAATAAGCTGGGTGTATCGTCTACAACCGTGCATCGAGCCAAAAAACGAGCCGGACTATCGACTTACAAGAAGGTAGTGACTCCAAATCGCGATGATAAACAAAATACGACGGCCAAAGCGCGATCCCGGAGGCTGTACACGACGATGCTGACGAAGTTTGACTGCGTGGTATTGGACGACGAAACCTACGTCAAATCCGACTACAAGCAGCTTCCGGGACAGGAGTTTTATACGGCAAAAGGAAGGGGAAAGGTAGCAGATATTTTCAATCACACGAAACTGTCAAAGTTCGCAAAGAAATATCTGGTTTGGCAAGCCATCTGTACCTGTGGCTTGAAAAGCAGCATTTTCATAGCTTCCGGGACTGTCAACCAAGAAATTTACGTGAAAGAGTGTTTGAATTAACGTCTGCTGCCTTTCCTGAAGAAACACGGTTGTTCCGTACTGTTTTGGCCGGATTTGGCATCTTGCCATTACGGTAAAAAGGCCATGGAGTGGTACGCCGCCAACAACGTGCAGGTGGTTCCCAAGGACAAGAACCCTCCCAACACGCCAGAGCTCCGCCCAATTGAGAAATACTGGGCTATTGTCAAGCGGAACCTAAAGTAGACCAAAAAAACTGCTAAGGACGAGCAGCAGTTCAAGGCAAACTGGCTTTCTGCGGCGAAGAAGGTGGACAAGGTGGCTGTACAAAATCTGATGGCAGGGGATAAGCGTAAGGCCCGGCAATTCGGATTTGGAAAAACAGAAGCCTAACTGAATATTTTTTCCTGAATTTTATACTAATTGATCTTGAAAAAGAAATTTAATTTGATTTTTTAAATATACGATTTCACCGATTTACACGCGTTTTCCCTTGACCAAATTTTGACCGTATCACCCTTTATTTATTGAAACCCCACTCCGTTTAAGCGAAAGAACTTTATTGCTCGATACTCTTTTAACCAAGATGTATTCGATGCAAACCTCTGCACAATTCGATAACAACTAACTACTACCCCGGTATCGACAGTGATACCAAGGATCAGTGGTGAATTTCTAACATGATTGCCGTTTGTCGAAACAAATAATGAATTTTGTAACGAACCCTAATTTGCCTATTTCGATTTTTTGGACTAAACCACAGTGAATTATAACAATTAGTTTAGTACATCCTCCTTTCATATTATTCACACCCACAAAAATACGCCTCGAAGGCAATAGCGATGAAATGAATACCATTGTTAAAATGTTCCAATAAAGTAGTCAGTAGATCTCGAACCACAGAAGTAAAGGGTGCGGCAGAAAATAATGCGAAAATGTTCAAACTTGAGTATTGGGTTAATTCGTGTAGCTAGAGGCTAATTTCTGGCGAAAGTGTATTTATCTATGTTAACTTTCAAGTGCTGCATCCAAACATTCTATTTGTTTTATTGCAAATTCGTCAAAATGTTCGCGAAAGAAGTGATCACCAGTTTGTTGCTCGCCTAGAAGAAGCCGAAAGAGATTGCCAAGGTGGTAGGGTGCCATTTGGCAATAGTTTACCGCATAAAAAAGCCCCTGCAGGATAGTCCTAAGCAGCGGAAGCCGGGAAGCGGACGTCCGCGCTTTGCACGCACGCCGAACGTGATCAAATCGGTCCGTGCAAAAATTGCAAAGGAAGCCAATATTTCGGAAAAATCCATGCGGAGAATCATCAAAGAAGACCTGCATGCATCTTCCAGATCTTCCGTCCGGGTCAAGGAACTACGAGTGACTCGTTCCAAGAGATTGCTTTCCTTGTTGAAGAAGGAAAAAATGATAATCCTGTTCTCCGACGAAAAGCTTTTCAGCATCGATGCTGTGGCCAAAACCGTAGAAAATGGAGAACGTTCCGGAAAAGGTGAAATTCAAATTTCAAACCAAACATCCGGCTGGTGTCATGATGTTTGGCTTGGTGGCGTCCAACGGTTTGAAAATGCCGCCTGTTTTCATTGATGCTGGAGTTAAAATCAATACCGAAGTGTATATCGGTATTTCCCCCCCCCCCCCCCCCCCCCCCCACCCCAACACTCCCCCCCCCCTCCTTTCCGCCCCCCACCCCCCCCCCCACCCCCCCCCCACCACCCCCCCCCCCGCCCCCCCCCCCCCTCCCCCCCCGCATTAAAAAACAGAGGACACATAAAAATTTTTTTCAAGGACTTTATAAAGATAACTGCACTCGAAAATGTTGATACCTTGTGATCAAAAAGTTCCGGTAATTTGAAAAAAAACGCATTTATTTCAATTTTTAATTGATATCTTTATTATCGCCTTCAAAGTACTCGCCATTAGAGGCAACACACATATGCCAGCGCTTTATCCAATCATCCATACATTTTTTATAGGCCGATGAATGTATGGCTTTCAGTTCTTCCAGCGAATTCTTTTTTATCGCATCAATCGATTCAAAACGCCTACCTCTGAGCGGAATTTTCAGTTTTGGGAAGAGAAAGAAGTCGCACGGGGCAAGGTCTGGTGAATATGGTGCTTGTTTGATGGTATTGGTGGAGTTCTTGGCCAAAAATTCACAAATAGTGAGCGCGGTGTGTGATGGAGCGTTATCGTGGTGTAAAATCCACGAATTATTGCGCCACAATTCTGGCCTCTTCTTTCGAATTGCCTCACGCAAACGTCTCATAACTTGTAAATAATACTCTTTGTTAACCGTTCGACCTTCTGGAAGGAATTCAGAATGGACGACACCGCGAAAATCAAAGAAAACGGTCAGTAAAACTTTAATTTTTGGAGCGACTTTGTCGTGATTTTTTTGGTTTCGGCTCATCTTCGGCGCGCCATTCGGACGATTGTTGACTTGTGAGCATATCAAATTCATATACCCACGTTTCATCACCAGTTATGATGCGTTCCATGAATGTGGGATCGCTATCTGCGTTCGCAATCATCTGTTTAGCGACCTCAACTCGATGATGTTTTTGCAAAAAATTCAGCTCTTTTGGAACAAGTCGTGCTTCAATGCGTTTCATGCCCAGAATTTCCGTCAAAATGTGTTCGGTCGATCCAAATGAGATATCAAGGAGTGCAGCTATCTCCCGAATGCTAATTGAGCGGTTTTCCATAACTAAATTCTTCACGGAAGCGATGTTTTCAACGGTAGTTGAGGTCGATGGTCGTCCAGAACGCGGCATGTCACTCACGCTTTCACGGCCTTCTTTAAAGTCTTTGTGCCAAACAAATGTACGATTTTGTGACATAGAGTCCTCACCAAAGGCTTTTTGCAACATTCTGAGCGTTTCCGCTGCAGAAAATCCGTTTGCAACACAAAATTTCACACAAACGCGTTGTTCCAATTTTTTATCCATGGTAAAAATCGCCGAGCGTCTATTTTTCGACTAACAAAAGCAGTTGTCAAAACAAAACTAATGGATAATTTGCTCTCACACTTTTGACAGAATATCAGAACTAGTGTTGCCATCTTACACTAAAAAGATTTTACCGAAAAAATAAAGGCGGCCTTTTTAAATTGAAAATTACCGGAACTTTTTGATCACAAGGTATTATTTAAATTGGTTAAAAAAAAAAATATAATTTCCCTTTTTTTTTCTTCCCCCCCTTTTTGTCTCTTGAATGAATTATTACCATGGCTTTAAATCAAAACCCAAAAATCCCGCCGTTTCTTTTTGTTGGGGGGGGGCGTTTCGTTTCCCCCCCCTTTTTTTGGGGGGATTTCCCCCCCCCCTGCTTCCCTGCGGAGTGGGGCTGTTTTTTCTTGGTGGAGCCCGCCCCCCCCTGAAGGTGAGAATAGACTGACCTCAAATGTCTAGACACCGTTCTTTGTTAGGAGTTGAAAAATTGAGCAACAGGTAATATGAAGTTAGAATGAAGTTCACCTCTAAATGGGGGGATGCCTTTCGGCCGTCTCCACCTCCATAAACAATAACATCACAGTTACAGGATGAAATAAGCATTATTCCCTTCAGGGGCTAACCGGATGAAGCCAACGATGCGATTGATTCCGGCGAAGGAAGACATCAAAAGGCGATCATAATTTTTATTTGCTTCTTGGTCCGGGATGGATTGTTGAAATATGTTGATGATGTTTAGGAGAAACATGAAGCACATTTATCATTTATGCATGGCTGTGAATGAACTGGGTGATGTGGTTTTGAATATTTGGATCAAAGCCTATGACTGAAAGAGAGAGTTTTCAATTGAACTCTGATTCATCTGTGGTGGCTTGTGCGGAAAATTGATTTCCCGGAATACGATAGGCTGTTTGAAATGTCACCTAAGGTAATTATTGTCGGTATAGGAGAAATCTCAATTATGCTGCGAGCGACAATCCATTTTACTCTAATTTAATACGTTATACATAGTGTCGGCAGTAGTGCATGAACAGAATGTCGCTCGCTCCACAACTTAGATCTCTTCTGTACTGACAATATCAGGAGGATTGCCAACAGCTTAACAAGTAATTGAATCGTTCATGAATAACACATGACGTATTTCGAACACCGGTCTTTGATCGTCCTTTTTTTTATAAATTAAATTGAATCCATAATCTCAAACGATATTGATGGCTGATCTCAAGTAATCACCAATTTCGTAAAGGTCGAATAAATAAAAACACTTCTCTCAGATAGCTAAATGTGTAGTTAAATTTTCCCAACTGAAGAGTTTCAATTTTCCAAGAAAGTGACCTGCCCGTCCATCATCCGATCATCAACCGAAAATCATTCCAGCTTGGTTTCCATCACAGCAAACTGCTTTTTACGTCCCAAATGTCATCAGTGTAAGTGTTGAATTTCCCTAATTTCATATCTCCCCATCTATCTCCCTCTCATGTCCGCAGGAATAACTTCCATCACGACGCTGACCGTGCTCTCGTACGAACGGTTCTGCCTGATCAGCTTTCCATTCTCGTCGCGGCACCTGTCCCGGCGGGGAGCCTTTTTTGCCATCTTGTTCATATGGAGCTACTCGTTTGCCTTAACCTCGCCCCCACTGTTCGGATGGGGGGCCTACGTCCACGAGGCAGCTAACATCAGGTGAGTGCGTTGGGTGGGAGGGGGGTATAGGTTGCTCGTGATGCTTTTGCAACACTAGTTATTTACTACTGCTTAGGGGTGCTGTAGTGGTGAACAATTTTATCGTCGGAAGGAAAGGCTGGGTGCAGATTGCGATTCAGCGAAAGGTACTCACAAGCGAGATGTTTTTGTTATGGAATTTTGCAAAGTGCTTCTTGTTTTAGAATGACAAATATGCCATCAGTTTCATTTAAGCTTGCCAATGGGAAAGAGTTCAAATAACTTTTTAGCTAACTTTCTCATGCCTTGTTCAGATAGTGAGGTGTTACGCGAGAGGTCTTAACCTCAATTAGGTACTAATGAGGTATTAACCAATTATTAAAACATACGAATGTTTTTATTTTGAGTAAAATGCTTTTTTGCTTTTAATTTCGGGATGT
Organism: Aedes koreicus; assembly: GCA_024533555.2. NCBI lineage: Eukaryota > Metazoa > Arthropoda > Insecta > Diptera > Culicidae > Aedes > Aedes koreicus. Next base: position 161,145 of record JAHHFK020002597.1, on the reverse strand, counting down.
TTTCATTCATAAAATGCTAGCAATATAAGGAATAATAATCATTTGTAATCTTCTCATAGTTGTGGAATATTTTCGTATGATAAATATACAAATCTCAAGTACCTTTTTTTAACAGAGGTATCTGAATTTGTAAGCAAAGAGGGGCAGTAAGATTCTAACGTAAACTTCTCAAAACTTTCAGTACGCTCACGGAAAGTAGCATCACCATCTTGTTAGGGAAATGTTATTCCTTGTGTTGGGGGCCCTAGTTTGCATGAAAGTGCTAAGGGTCTAAAGAATTTAACTTTTGGATCTTACTCTTACCCTCTGTGTTTACAAAATCAGTTACGTCTGTTTGAAAATGTACTCGAGAAATGTTATAATGCCCTGCGTTTTGGTCAGTGAGCAAAAGGGCGCTGTTCTGCCAAGTTGGCCGTGGCACTTTGTGAGTAGTAGAAGGTTCTTGCCATTTGCTTAAAAGCCAATTGCAAGTACAAGTAAAACAAAGAGGTAAATTAAAATTCAAACGAAACATTCTTGAACCCCTTATCACTTTCAACGAAAGTAGAACCCCCACCACAAAAAATAACATTTCACTAACATGATGGTGATGCTAGTTTCCACGAGGGTGCTGAGAAATTGTTGAAATTTACGTTTGAATCTTTGTTTACCTCTATGCTTACAAAATAAGATACGTCGTTTCGAATAAGTTGTCGAGTTTTGATGATTACTCATAGTTGTGACTGTATAGATTTTACACAAGTTTACTGTCCATTAAGCTGATACAGTAACAGGATAGTTTTATCTATTAGGTGCGCAACTAAGTTCCCGCTGTTTAGCAATAGATGGCGCCAGTAGTAAGTGCTGGTCGAATGTTGTACATCTCAAGCGTCATAAACCAAGCTCAGACATATGGTAAACAAACCGCTTTGCCAAATCAGTGATTTTGGTTTAGTGTTATATATTTTGGTTGTTTGAAGATGTCTGATTTCGTGCCAAATAATCGTCATTTGCGGGAAGTGTTGATTTTCTTCTTTCATTCGAAGAAAACGGCAGCTGAAGCACATCGAGAGCTCCAAAAAGTATACGGTGATGCTGCTCTGAGTGAAACAACGTGTCGTGATTGGTTTCGTCGCTTCAAAAACGGTGATTTCAGTGTTGATGATCGTCCGCGTGAAGGAAGGCCTAAAAACTTCGAAGACTCTGAATTGGAGGCATTGCTCGATGAGGATCCGTGTCAAACGCAAGAAGAGCTTGGTTCAGGATTAGGAGTTTCCCGCCAAGCCGTTTCTAAGCGATTGCATGCGTTGGGAATGATTCAAAAGCAAGGAACTTGGGTTCCTTACGATTTGCCCAAAAAAACAAAACAAAAAAAAAAAACCCCCCCCCCCCCCAAACCGGGCGCGCCCCCGCCCCGCCCCCGCAAATGTTTTTTGCTGCCTGTGTTGCCGGGGCCTCTTGGGACGCTCAATGGGGGTTCTATCCCACCCGCCATATTCTCCTGATATTGCACCGTCCGATTATTACTTGTTGTCGTATCCGAGAGTACATTAAAACAGCGTGTTTACTCTTCGACTGACTATAACAGAATGACGTTTTATTTACTCAAATAAAGGTACATTGATAATAACAGGTGAAACATAATAATAGAGACTAAAGCTACAATAGACCGGCAATTCAACTAATAGTGAATCATGACATCTCTTCCTCCCTAACAACTGATCTTAAAACACATTCATCGCCATAAACAAATATTACATGTTAGTAAGTTAGTGACAACATTACAGATTGAGCCTGTTCGGTGGCTTTCTTACCCTGGCTGATTGTCTTGTTTCCTGACTAGCAGTCTCTGTTACAAATCTAGGTTCTTCCAAAACCAGGCTGTCGGGATTTATCTTGGTGATGGGGCTCTGAGGGATTTCACGGGATGGGACTGGATCATCCAAGATCACTTGGGGAGTAGATAGAGAGGTTGGCTCGACTGGAAATGGGTTCTGGGGCAACGCGGAACTACGAGTAGGTAAACCATCTAACAGAGGACTTTTTATCGTAGGACCTGTTCGGAGTTGATCGATATGGCGTTTCCACAATCTTCCATCGTCAAGCTCAATCATGTAATGTAGCTTACCGACGCGCTCGGCCACAACGCCAAGTCGCCATTTTTCCGAAGATAGGAAGTCTCTTGCCGCAACCCTATCGTTTACTTCGAATGAGCGTACTACTGTCTCTTCCCCACGAGTATGAGTGTCGTTTTCTTTCGTCGGAATCATCAAATCAATGCGTGACCTGATCTGCCTACCGAACACTAACATAGACGGACTGCGACCGGTTGAAGGATGAACAGTTCGCCTGTACGCCATTAAGATGTTCTGCAATTCGGTTGAGATTTCTGAACGTGAACAACGCAAAGTTTTGATCTTGTCTTTAAACGTTTGAACGTATCTCTCGGCTTGTCCGTTTGTGGCTGGGTGGTATGGAGCACCCATTCTATGGATAATGCCGTTCCTTTTCAAGAACGTTTGGAACATATCAGATGTAAACTGGGATCCTCGATCCGTGACAAGTACAGACGGTAAACCAAATGTGGCAAAAAATTCTCTCATACGGTTGACAGTTGTCTCGGTTGAAATGTCTGGGATTATCTTTACTTCTGGCCACTTACTGAATGCATCAACAATTATCAGGAAATAGCAACCCATAAATGGTCCGGCAAAATCCGCGTGCACCCGCTGAAATGGTCCTGATGGTCTTTCCCAACAATGTACAGAAACTCTAGCAGGATCAGTTCTCGTTCTTGCGCAATCCGGACAGTCGCGGGTCATATCCAATATGTCCCTATCAATGGTTTCCCACCAGCAATAAGACCTAGCGAGAGACTTCATGCGAGAAACTCCGAAGTGTCCGAAGTGTAGTTCTTGCAAAACCCGTGCTCGAAGTGCTTCTGGAATATACACTCGAATTCCTTTCATCAAGCAACCACTTTGTAGAGTAAATTCGGTTTGATCGATGCCGAATCTGTCACGGCCCTCCACGTATCTTCCCGTTTTCAATCCTTGCAGTAGGTTCCTCACACTTTTATCGCTATTAGTGTGCTCTTCCAGCTCTGCTATACTAATGGGTAAAGATTCTATCTGTTCAAGTTCCAATACATCGACTTCTTCTACCATTTTATTGCTCTCGACCACCGAAATCGGTAGACGAGACATCCCATCAGCATTAGCATGATGTCTCGACGCGCGGTATCGAATTTCAAACTCAAACGACTCTAGGAAAACTGCATAATGTTGCATACGTAGTGCAGACAGCGTAGGAAGGCCTTTATCTGGTGAGAAAATCTGGGTAACCGGTTTGTTATCGGTAACAAGTAGAAATTTCCGACCAAACAAGTATTGATGGAATTTTTTTACGCCGTATATAATCGCGTAAGCTTCCTTATCAACCTGAGTGTAGTTTTGTTGAGTAGTGTTCAGCGTTTGTGAAGCATATTGTATTGGATGCTCACTACCGTCAGGGTAGATGTGACTTAGGACGGCTCCAACCCCATATGGGGATGCATCGGTAGCTAGCACAAGAGGAAGTGTTGTATCATAGTGTACCAAAACGCGATCCGATTGCATTTCTGCTTTAACCCAGTTGAAAGCCAATTCACATTTACTATCCCACTTGAACGGTGTCTTTTCTTTTAACAGATTATTAATAGGATATATTCGGGTACTAAGATTCGGCATGAACCTCCCATAATAGTTCACAAGTCCGAGAAAGGCACGAACTTGCTCACGATTTTCTGGATGGGGCATTTCCTGAATGGCAGCCACTTTTTGTTTCGTTTTATGAATACCGTGACGGTCAACGGCATATCCACAATACTCAATAGTGTCCGCGAAAAATTCACATTTCGAAACGTTCACGCGCATGTTATGTTCGTTGAATCTACGTAAAACCTCCCGCAAGCGGTCTAGATGAGAAGCAGCATTAGGTCCGGTTACTTTGACGTCATCCAGAAAAACCGACACTGCAGGAATACCGTGTAGTATTTGGGATATTTCACGTTGAAAAATAGCAGGTGCAGACGCCACACCATACATCAACCTGGTAGGTTGGAACAAACCTAAGTGCGTATTGAGAGTGAGTACTTGTTGATCTTCTTCACGAACACCCATTTGCAAATACGCTTGTGCTAAATCTAGCTTTGTAAATTTCTCTCCTCCAGCCATATTTGAGGAAAGTTCGTCAATTGTAGGTAGTGGATGCTCGTCGACCAACAGATTTTTATTTACAGTTAGCTTATAATCACCGCACAGACGCACTTTATTTCCTGACTTCATAACTAGAACTACAGGGGTTCCCCAGGTGCTGTGGTTGACTTTAACTAGCACCCCTGATTTCACCATATCATTTATCTCTAGTTCAACGACGTCACGAATAGAAAAGGGCAACGAACGAGCTTTAAGGAACACTGGCTTACAGTTTTCTCTCAGAGCAAGGGAAGCTTCAACCCCTGTAATCTTCCCAATCGAATCACTAAAAACCGAAGAAAATTCTTCCAACAACAAATTTAAAACACTGGGTAACAGAACACGTTCAACATTATCGACATTGGAAGCAGATTTGCTCATAATATCATCCCAACTCAATTGTAACGATCGCATCCACTCTCGGCCAAGCAGGGGATGTCGATCTGTGTTAACCACGAACAACCGCAAAGACTTATTCTTCCCTTTGTACGAGACATCGACAGAAACCGTTCCATACACTTCAATTTTATTCCCACAATAGCTACGAAGCTCTATTGCTGTCGCCTGGAGTGGAAGATCGTGAAAACATTTGACTTTATCACCAAGACTCATCAACGACACCGGCGAACCACTATCAACCTCAAATCTCATTGGCACTTCGTTCAGTTTAAGTTCAAGGAAAATCTTTGACAGCGAATTGTCATTTCCCCCCTCTAGCTTAAAAACATCAATCATACATACTTCATTGACTTCAACGTTATCCGAATACTCATCCTGTTCATATTTTTCGATCATATTTGCATTGAACTTCTGGTATTTGTTCGTAGTCGCAATTTGTTTCATTACAGGGACATTACCAGATGTGAAACTGAGGCACACGCGCTTTAAGTGTCCCTTCTATTTGCAGTAACTGCAAACTGTACTTCTGTGTGCACATACATTAGCCAAGTGTGCCTCACTTCCGCACCGGAAACAAGATCTGTTAGTAGTGTTAGATACCTTTACATCAGCAGTGCCAACGGTCGTCTGGCATGAAGCAGCATATCGTTTCGGTTTCCTTTCGCTTATCATGTTTACGTCCTGCATCCTTCGGTTGATCACGTCAGCTCCTTCGCCTGATGCCTCCATCGACAACGAAATTTCCTTGGCTTTCTCAAACGTCAAATCTCGCTCTTCGATCAGCCGCGTTCGTATCCTCTGACTACGCAATCCGAATACTAGTTGGTTTCGTAAAGCTTTCGTGAGATAGGTCCCGAACTTACAATGTTTGGCATCCCGTTGTAGGGCGGTGACGAACTCTGAAATGGTTTCTCCTTCACGTTGATTTCTGGACCGAAATTTCCATAGTTCAACCATCTCCAGTGGTTCGGGGTCGAAGTAGTCGTCAAGCGTTGCCACAATATCGTCGTAAGATTTTGTTTCCGGCTCGGTAGGGGATAAGTGGTCACATAGCAGGTTGTACGTATCCGATCCCATGTAGTACAGCAGCATATTTTTCGTGTTTGCAACCGGCACACCGAAAATTTGCATAGCACTCTCGAGACGCTTCACCCATCGGGACCATTTTGATTTATGTTTCTCGTATGGCTCGAATGCAAAGGTTGGCGGCACAGCGACGGCAGCATCGTCATTCGAAACCGACATTTTTTTCCTACGGTTTTCTCTCACTCAAAGCAAAACTTATCAGCAGTACAGCAGCAAAACTTTTCCCCAGCTTCAGCAGTCAGCAAATACCTTCTCCTTCCTTCACTTGTGAATCAGCAAAAACAACAAAAAGCACAACACTCTCTCCACAGAGAAGTTTGCACGTAGTAGTGTAGTAGCACTATAGATTTCGTAGCAGGCAGCAAGAAGTCCACACTTCTTTTGTATTAGTAGCAGCAAATGATAACCTATTCCGTTTTCCACTCTTGCCGATCGGTTCTGTGGCGTGATCCGCCTGTAGCGCTGGCGCTCTTCCCTTTCGTGGATTGTTTCCCGTTAGACTCGTCGCCAACTGTCGTATCCGAGAGTACATTAAAACAGCGTGTTTACTCTTCGACTGACTATAACAGAATGACGTTTTATTTACTCAAATAAAGGTACATTGATAATAACAGGTGAAACATAATAATAGAGACTAAAGCTACAATAGACCGGCAATTCAACTAATAGTGAATCATGACAGCCCGCGCCCCCCCGCGCCCCCTCCCCCCCACACACACACACCCAAAAAACACAAAAATTTTAGAATAGCAAAAAAACCAAAAAAAAAACAGAAAAAACAAAATGAATCCCACCCCAAACCAAAAAAAAAGGAAAAAGCCGAAGAAGGAAAAGAACAAAAATTAAAAAATTTTTTTTTTATTTTTTTTTAAAAAAAAAATTCTCCTTCCCCCAAAAAAACCCAAAAAAATTGCGCCCCCCCCAAAATTACAAAAAAATTTTATTAAAAATTATATGTTGACAAAAAAATAAAAATTTCAAAACCCGCCCTTGAAAAAAGATTGCTTAATGTCCTTGTTTAACTTTTCACTTCACAACGGACGAACCATTCTGCTGGCCTACACTCTAGAAAATGATGAATCTTACACGGGACGTAATCCTTAAATCGCGTAAATATTTGAAGACTAAATGTTAAATAGGACTCAATCTCATGTTAATTCTGATGAAATCCTAGCAATTAATTAGCAACATTCAATCATGCATAATATAACACTGAAAGCCACGTTTCATAACCTTCTTTTAAAACAACTCTTGAATTATGCGTCATAGTTCTAAACTTATGAGAAATAATCATAAAAAGCATTCAGTCTTATTTTCAACATTGTCGTTATCACACGTCGAGAATATCCACAAAGGTATCGAGCAAAATGTGAATTGTCAGAAAAGGAAATATGCGTGCAAATAGAACCCTAGCAGGAGAAAATAAGTCATGGATAACTAATGTTGATTTGGATAACTGAAAAAAATATCAGTGAGCGCTGCATAAGGAGTGTATCGAATATAAGCTATCCACATACATTTGCGTTGTACGCATGTATTTGTGATGGTTTTTTATGCTCTGAACACTGCATGCTGTGCGTTTGACTGTCAGCTTTCTTTTGTTTACTTGTTTGTGCGGTTCAAATTCTGCGTTTTCAAAATGTCGCGTATTGAAAAGGAAGTGAAAATTAAGGTTCTGGACACATGCCTAAGTGAGAAGGGTATTACTATGCGAAAACTGGCGAAGCGGTTTGGAATTCATCATGCGAGTGTTAAAACCATCATTAATAAGTTTGGGGAACACTATTCTTTGGATGAGCTACCAGGAAGAGGCAGAAAACCCGGTTCTTCCAACCCGAAACTGGAGCAGAAAGTGGTATCTCTAATCATGAAGAACAAATCAATATCAATACGTGATTTGGCCAAAAAAGCAGGAACGAGTGTCGGAATTATCCAGCGTATCAAGAGGCGAAACCACCTGAAGACCTACAAGAAGCAGAAAATCTCGAAACAAAGTGCAGAACAGAAGAAGCGAGCAGCAACAAGGGCCCGGAAATTGTATTCGCGTCTCTTGCAGCGTCCGGATGCATGCGTTTTGATGGACGATGAGACCTATGTAAAGGAGGACTCAAAAACCCTTCCAGGTCCACAATACTTTACTGCCGTCGTTGGGGAGGATGTGAGCGATGCGGACAGGTCGATTCAAGTGGAGAAATTCGGTCGAAAGGTACTGGTATGGCAAGCAATATGTTCCTGTGGTTTGAAGTCAACCATTTTTTACACTACCGGAACTATCGATCTGAGTGTCTCCAGAATAGATTGTTGCCTTTATATAAGAAGCATAGTACACCTCCACTGTTTTAGCCGGATTTAGCGTCGGCTCACTATGCCAAAACCACTCTCAATTGGCTTGCAGAAAAGGGTATAGATTTCGTTGAGAAAAATATCAATCCACCAAATTGCCCTCAGCTTCGACCCATCGAACGTTACTGGGCAATCGTGAAGAGGGTCTTCAAGAAGACTGGTAAGGCAGCTGGGAACATGCAGGAGTTCAAAAAAATTTGGCTCAAGCGTCCAAAAAATGCGATGCAACACTTGTCCGGAACTTGATGAAGAGCATTCGATCCAAAGTTCGAAAATTCGTGAAGGAATAACTTAGATTTCATCCGGTCCTCACTATGTTCAAGTTTAACCTCGTACAATAAAGGATCAATTTTTTGTATGAATAAAATATCGGTTTTCAACATAATTTGAAAGAAAGTTTGTGGATAGCTTATTTTCGATACAACCCTTAAGAGGTAAAATTCCTGAGAAAAATTGGAAAGAATCATAAGCAAATGTCTTTAGAATAACAAAACTTGTTATTAAGGATACTTGGAAATAACTAAGAGCTACTAGTTTGATAGTGTTTTACCTAAATTTGGTATTGGCATTATATTGTGGGATTAATCGGGTTCATTATTCTGGTGTCATCATTACGAATTTGGAGTATTCCTTATAAAAGGAAACAACGAGATAAAATCATTTGATGTTCTAATTTATTTATAACAATTGTTTATAAAAATTGAATTAATGCTGCAATTCATAATAACCTTTTTTCACAATATTTGGTCATAATAAACATTTTGACTGAAACATAATTTGTTTAATTAAATTTCAAGGATATTTTTTGAATACTATTAATAATAAGCCTAGACGAAGAGTACTAGAGATACAATTATAGCATCAATAAAAATTTAAAATTATGTAAAAGCATCTGAAAAATTAATACAATATTTCATAACTTTAATTTTACGTCTTGACGTGTAAATGATATTGAGATTTTATCATCCTGTAATTTTAATACCAGACATAAATATGTGTCTAACGAGCCGCTCAATTTATGTGCATCCAAGCAGACCGAAATTTACATGATTTTTTTTCTAAGTGTGAACGTATTTTTAATGTACGTGTGATCGCTAATAAAATCATGTTTAATAAATAGCACAAGAGTGAATAGTTCATTGGGCATTTCTTGGAACAAGTAAACCGCTGTCCCATTTTGGGAGTGGCCCCAATAGCATCCTTACTGTTGGTTTAAATCGGTTCAAATCGGAAATCAGTACACTGAAGTTTTTTTTACGACGGTAATGGTACCGCGTAAAAAAATAAAAAAAAAAAAAAAAAAAAAAAAAAAAAAAAAAAAAAAAAAAAAAAAAAAAAAAAAAAAAAAAAAAAAAAAAAAAAAAAAAAAAAAAAAAAAAAAAAATAAAAAAAAATAATAATTAACTACCTTCCATTTTTATCTTGTTTTCTAATCTTATCTTATCTACCTTACACTCCCCCTTTTTCTTACCTTCTCCACCCCCCTCCGAAATATACACACCCCACACACTGCACACCCACAACAACAACACACACGTATATGTTAAAAAAAACAAAAGAGGTAGGTAGAAATAAATAGAAAATACTAATCATTCTTCTTATTTTCTAGTTACAGGTATTCCACTAAACAGCTCACACTCTCCATAATTCATTATATTTCATATTCATATTGAAAGGATATGGTCATAAAATTGGTGGTGGAAAAACATGGTTCCAGTAACATTGGCCACCGGGAATCTGCGACAAATGGATAGAGGTTGTTAATTCAATGTGTGGGCAAAACAGTCCAGAGTAGTTATAGAGAGTTTTTGTCATGGGAAAAATTTCTCAATTTCTCATTCGTCGTCTTTTGATACTATCATATTAGTTCCAAATCATGCCGCAGAGATGGCGCTGCAGTCTATCTTTTCTAAATTAAGCGCTAGAGATTTGCCGTCTTCGGCAAAGTTTTTCAGTATGTCATTCGTCGTCTTTTGATATAATCATATCTGTTCCAAATCATGCCACGGAGATGGCGCTGCAGTCTATCTTTTCCAAGTGAGGCGCTAGAGATATGCCGTCTTAGGCTAACTTTCTCAGTATGTTGTTTGTCGTCTTTTGACATTGTCATATTAATTCTAAATTATGCCGCAAATATGGCAGCGCCATCTCTGAGGTACGATCTGGATCTAACGTGATTTTTTTGAATGCCTTTATTATATACAATTAACATCTTTGCTAAAGACAGCACCTTCCTAGAGCACGATTTGGCAATTTAGATTTTGCGGCGCCATATTTGCGGAGCAATTTTGAACTAATCTGATAATGTCAAGTGACTATATTTTACATTCTCAACAACTTTACTGAAAACGGCAACTCTCTAAAGCTTCATTTGGAAAAGATATTTTACTGCGCGGTTTTTTTTACGCGGTCCGTTATTTCAAAAAACGACGTAAGAAAACCGCGTTATTTAAAAAAAAAAAACAAGTCACAATAGACGTGAAAAAAAATTGATTGTTGGTGTTGATTGTACATTTAATCTCTGAACAATACTGTTTAGAACAAGAAAAATTGTTGTTTACAGTTTATTATATGTACTTTTTTTTTTAAATTCCACAAAAAATGTTTGCTGTCTTTGTAAAAAATCATACGAAATTTTGAGTTTTAATTCCATGCCGGCTTTGGACCTGGCTTGGGCTGACGCTTGAACCTAGTTATGTAGCACAGTATTTGGAGGAAATGCCAACGCAGAGAGGTGGTGATATCTCAAGCTGACCATGGCTGACGAGCATGACAAGCATGTATATTACAGATAGGACGCGGAGGGCCCGCTTAGGAAACACCATTTTGAGAAATAGAATAGACTTTCCCAAGTAGTTTGTATTAGTAACAGTGTTCACGTTCTTTCAATATGAATATGAAATATAATTTTAACGTAGGACTACGTTTCTCTTTTCTATACCGGGTGTCATTTCAAAATTTTGAAAAATGAGAGCGTTACGCAAAAGTGAAAGGTTTTTGAACGCTAATAACTCTTGTTTGACTGAACAAAATGACTTCATTTATACACCGTTTGATCAGGAAAACTTACAAATGTTTTTGATTAAATTTTCAATAAAGTGCTATTATTATAAGTGGTTCAACTTTTTACTTAAAAATTACCTACTTTTGCTCCCATACAAATCTGCATATGAACCGGTTGAAAATATGATTTTCCCTTTCCGGGTGCTCAAAAAACGGGTGACAAATGGTTCAAATTATCTTCTTATTTCATTAGGTCTCATTCCATGTTTGATACAGCCATAGTCTCCCCTCTCAGTTGCAAATTTATTTTGCTCTGTTCTGCTGTCTGGTTTTATAACTGAAGCCCGTCCTCTATTATGAAATTTGCTTCGTACTGCATTCCCATGCCTCTCTTCTCTGTAGGCAATGCTATCAACGCCAGTATAAAGCACACGATTCGAACCAAAATGATTTCATTAGTACTTTCAAGTTCGATTGAGCGGCACGCACGGTTGTGTTTTTCGCTCTCCTGTTACGAAGATTTTTTCCATCTCGTCCATTTTCTCGCGATAACGCGTCTGGCTCGCAAATTATCGCCTGCGCTTGCTCATTTACAAACCAAAATGAAGCTCTGCAAAGGTTTGCAAGTTTCCCCGCTCGACCTATTGCCGTGGCAAAGGGTCGTAAAAATCGATAATCCACGCGGGTGGCATCCGCTTCTGGAGCTGGGCACCTCCCAGCGGAAAACGATGTTTGTGACAACTAGATTACTAGAATCATCCCAAGTATCTTGCCGTCCGCCATTCACTGCGACGAGGAGTTGAATAAACTACCATGCTGTATTGAGTACAGCACATGATGGTATCCTGCTGGTCAAATAAGCTGAAAATATAAATTAGTTTCTAACGCGTATCATAACCACTGTCCTTTTCAGGACGACCAATTAAATTTTACAATAAAAGAGCGTGTTTATGTGAAATGTTTGTGATTTATCCTAAACAACCATTGCATATGATCAAAAATAGTTCATTTTGGATTGTTTGAGGCATTAAGTCGTGAGTGGTAAATTCGGCAGAGATTTTTCACTAAGCCTGAACTGGCAAAATTTCATAAGAATGGACACACCCACGCGGTCCTACGTTAACCTTGCTTTTATATCCCTAATATAACCCACCTCTAATTTTTTTTTAAAAACCCAAAACCCCCAAAAAACCCAAAAAAACTTAAAATAGTGTACTTATATTTAAATATTTTACTAAACAGTTATAGTTTACCAAAACGGACCCTGCTGCCACCCAATCCTGTAATTCAACATCACAGTGATTTCTCGTGGAAGTGCAGAGGACTCCTCAGTATCCAATAAAGCGAGTATCACGTCAACATACTCCTACCCTTTCATTATTAGAGACCGTTTAAATGTTTAATCGATCTTCTTTGGACCTGTCGTATGACCCATTCACATCTCTACTACTATTGTGCGACAATTCATTAGCCAGCAATACTAGCACCATATTTGCAACAGTGGCTAATTACTAGTAACTGGTCATGCTAATGTTGCTAGTTTATGTATTTTCTACACACATTAGCGATGATGATGGTGGCTGGCTTGTGCCGTTCATACCACTGCACAGTGGTCCAGTACTTGTTGCAAACTTGTTGTACTACAATTTGTATGAAAGTAATTTTTTCTTGCATTCAACGCAAGAGGGGCGTATACGCTAACTTTTTTATGAGCAAACATCGTGAGATGGTATGCTGGGCAAAGTTGTAGGAATTGTTATTGTAAAAAACTTTGTAGAACATATTTTTTTCTAGCTTCAAAGCCTACTGCTATAATTCCGAATTTTCGTAAAAAATCGTTTTTCGACTAAAAGCCCTTCATTTTTAAATCTCACCAGCTTGCTTTGTTCTACAAAGTTGTTTGATTTGACATTTGCTACAATGTTGCTGAACACACCATAGTTGAATTTCTTCTTGTTTTCATATTATAGTAAATTTTCAGTTAAATTTACGCCATACTATAGGCCTCACAACTTGAAATGGAGCACCTGAAAAAAATATGGCATAACGTTAGTTTATCACCCGCACCTTGGGGCGAGAAGATGATGGAACGTTAGTGCAATTCATTGTACCCCTTGCAACATTAAAACAGCTCTGATGCTCTGATGTTTGTTTTCTGTGCCTTTAGAGAGTCGTATTAGAAACAGAAAAACAACACATATTTTTTAAACGATGTTGCATGTGCTGCTTGGGTCGTTCAAACATCTTTGCATTACCTGAACAGTTCGGGAGGCAGCTGAGATATGGCGGGGCAAAATTGGCGTTCCTCATTTTTGTAGTCTCTATAGATAGTTTGCAGTTACCTCTAGAACTAATTTTCATTGGAAATGTATAGATCGGATAAGTTTAACAGCTACCAAAGTGCAAGCGTGAATTTTCTAAATTCACATATTACTTTGATATGTAACACTTATTAACAAAACGATGCTGGAGGCGGCCGATTTCGATTCTAGGTCTGGTCCAGGAATTTGACGTGAAGGAAATTTGCTCAACTCCCTGGGCGTAGAATTCGGCAGTATGCATTGAAATGCATTATTCATGATGCATTAAACAATAGACTGATTTTAGTGATTTTTCATACGATTACCCTGCCACCTGGTGGTGAATCTTCCTTTATCGCAACCTTGTTGTTTACAGTAAAAAAATATTGCGTTATCAGTTGATTTGCAGCAGCCACGATGGAAACATTCAAGCATCTGCGTTCGATGATTTGTTCGTACTGCCAGCTCCAAACCCGGAGTGAAATAGTTGGACGTTGAGAGGCACAGCGTGTCCGCCAGATAAAGCATTCACGCCAGATCTAGCATACACAACATAATTTTCTCTATCTGGAGAAAGACGAGAGTGTCGAACGGAAGCCAGCAGAAGCTGAAAAGAAAGACCGAGAGCAAGGTGGGCTCAACATTCCGCACCTTGGGGCGAGAAGATGATGGAACCGGGTAAACGGTGAAGAAGTACCTGGGCAACATGGACATTGTTATCCTGTAGCGTCAGTCGAGGCCGGCCGTGTCTGAGCAACAAACAATCACCCAGAAGGAGCAGCTGGAGTTGCTGGTGAAAAACATCTTTCCTGCGAAGTGCGACATCGTGGTCATAACGGATGACGCTAAATAGTTGACCCTGGACGGCAACGACTGGCAGGGGACCGGGTAATATACGCTCCCCATCAAGGAGGTATGCGTTGACGTCAAGTGTATCCCCCCCACCAGTTTCCCGAAGAAGGTCTTTCTGTGGCTGACGATCAGCGAGAAGAGAATGTCCAAGCCGCTTTCCTTTAGGGGATGTGGCGAATACAGTACGAAGTGCCTGTCAGAAGTCGCCGCCTTCACCAAGAAGTACCAAGCGAAGGAGGGTGTGGCCTTTTGGCCGGAGCTTGCGTGCGGTCCATTATGCCAAGAGATCACTGGATGAGATGGATACACGTTTTACCGAAGACCGCCAACCCTCATTACGTCCCCTCGCTTTGACCGATTTTTTCGGGCGAACCTCAAACGAAGGATCTATTCCAATAATTTCGTGGCCAAAACGGATTTCGCCACAAGAAATGCATATGTGTTACACAATCATTCTAATTCAAAAATGATACCTAGCCTGGAAAGCTTCCAACTAATAACGTTGAACTACATTTGGTACAGTGAGCAAGCAAGAAACAAACTGTGAAAGCAATGAGCTTGAAATGCGAAGAAGAAAGAAAGAAGAACACTTCGATACATGGTCCTCTGATCAACAGCGAGGCAATAATAAATGTGATCTCTCAAAGGTATTTTATACGCAACGTTTATCAAATTCCAATCAGGTCGTGTCGAGTCATAACATCACTATTTGGAAATATAAATAGGAAAACAAAACCTGTCACATGGAATATTACCATAAAATTCGTGAAGCCTGCTCGTGCTTGAAAATCTCTTAACATCGCCGGATTTCGCTCGGAACGTGTCACTTTTGTCGAAGGAACAAGTTTGTAGAAGCAAGGAAAGACTTCTTCTCCCATTCTCCGTTGCATCGCATAACAAATCTCTCGTGTCGGGATTCCAATAAACGGAATCACGAGCTGATATAAATCGCTTAATGGCGCTTATGCACTGCCTTCCCAGTTGGCATTTCAAACTTATATTGAAAATAGCTTAAAGCCGACTCTTAACTTGGGGTGTTCTGGATGCACTTCCAGAGTTATCGAAGCCTGTACTAATTTGCACCAGTATAACTGTAGAAGAACCCAGCCTCAACCGACTGAGCTATGGGAGGCCCTAAACTGCTGGTGCAAAAAGTGTTTCACAGAGAGGGAAAACAAGTAGCATTCAGGCTATTTAGGGTGAGTGCACCAGTTATGGCCATATGTGCCTATTGTGGTGTGATCCAGTTATGGCATATGGCTATCTCATAGGTAATCATTGGAACACACCATCGGAGAGCGTATGGCGATAACTGGTACAGTTACCCGAATTGTCATTCGAGAATAACAAACCAAACCGGAAACTTTCCCGCATCCTCATAAATCTCGGAGCACTGAAATGAACGGAAATGAAAAATAAAATTCGTTTTCCATCATAATCATTTCTGGTATTTCGTCCCACGCGGGATTACAACCGTCGACACCCTCGGATTTAAAGACGGAGAAACAATCACCTCATTAATACCATTTTCGTAACCAACTTTGAAATTTAATGTCCCAATTTTTTTCTTTCTTTCCCCGTTATCCCCCCCCCCCCCTACCCCCACCCCCCCACCCCACCCCCCCAACTCCACCCCCCCCACCCCCCCCCCCCACCCCCCCCCCCCCCCCCCCCCCCGCCGCCCCTATCCCCCCCACCCCACCTCGAAAATCCGACCTTCCCAACAAGGGACATCCCCGCATCCAAACTGAACTATTTGAGTTTGCCGCAATCCGACACCTCAAAATATGAATCTATATATATATCTATATATATATATATATATATAAAGATGGATTTCTCCCTCTCGAAGATCATGGTTGTCACCTTGTCGTAGGTGAGAGGGCTAATCTCATGCAAAAGGCCAGCATGGGAGACCAAGAACATGATCAGCAGTGATAGTATCACACTATGCTTTCTTTAAATTGCCACGTCGTAGTGCGTTTATTTAAAGGCACTGAAACAGGTGTGATACTGGCGGGCTTAACCGCAATTCACTCTTAGACGAAGCTAGGAACAATCTACATATACCTGATATCAAATAATTTAGGGAAACGACAAAAAAGTTCCCTTTTCATTTGCTTGACAGTTTTATTTTTCATTGTTGCTTATTCTCTAATTGTCATTCATTAAACATCAAAATACAGTTGGTATCATTAATAATCTTATTGTTCGCTTCATTATTGAAAAGGGTGAGTGTTTTGATCATGATAGTGAGCAACTAATAATAAGTCCTGAATAATAAGTATACGACAGCCGTGATCAAAGCACTAACTCTAACAACATATTATTAAGCTAGGGATCAGACCTCTCGAACTGAACAAAGGTCATCGAAAAATGTTACTTAGGAGAGATGCTGGCAAAGAATTAAAGGCTAAGATTTTATGAAAAGAGTAGGACGCGGAGGGTCCGCTTAGGGAGTAGCCTTGAGGTCATAGAACAATTCTTCTCTATTTCGGTTAGCTTTGCTTTAATAGTCTCTTGAATTAAAGGGATCCCTCTCGTGCTGTAAACATGCATGTTAGATTAAGAGTTTGACCAATGGTGAAAGAATCAGAAATTCTAGTCATTTTTTAACTGCCACGTTGTAGAATGTTTATATAAAGGCACTGACATAAGTGTGATACTGGCGAGTTATGCAATTCACTCTTAGACTTATTACCTTCAATCGAAGGAAAAGACTTAAAGTACACTTTTCATGTTCGTGGCAACTTGTGTTGTAGTTCATCCATTTGTTGTATGGAATGAATAATCAAAATATCTGGTTTACTAATTTTCTAATAACTGAATGTAATTGCACTATTTTCGAGGGAGGTGAATGTTATGATCAGGGTATCAGACCGATGATGACAAGCATGTATATTCGAGATAGGACGCGGAGGGTCCGCTTAGGAAACACCTTCAGAAGCTATAGAATAGAACCTATCCATGTGGCTTATATCTGTAGCAGTGTTAGATGCGTCATATACAATAGCATACGGTCGTTGTTTCGTTGTCGTTTCGTATAACCTCCTTTTTTGTAAAGTTCAAAAACGGCAAATCGGTTGTAATCGGTTGTAATGCGAGGCAATGAGATTTTACTCTTCATATCACACTTTAAATTAATAGAAAGGATAAACAAATAAAAAATAAACCCGCTAGATAGCAGGTAGACAAGTTCTTTTCAATGTTGCAAATTAGCTCTTATATGAAATATATTTAAATTTGGGATAGCAAGTAGATCACAAGCTGTAGGGTAGGCTGTAATTTAGGGTTTACCCAAGCAATTAATATATATTTCATTTTCTTCATGATTAGTTTAGAGTGACTCAAAATTTCCAGTCAAAGAAACAAAGAGTCGTTGTGAGAATATCACCTATAATCTCCATACACCAAATACATTTTTTTTTTCTTTTTCTTCACGTTTCATATTAACCTTGGCCTGCATGCGGTTTAACAATGATGGTTGCATGGACGCGAGCAGTTGTGGAATTCAAGAAGCTGTTCAGCCAGCGTCGCATGTGG
Organism: Aedes koreicus; assembly: GCA_024533555.2. Lineage (NCBI taxonomy): Eukaryota > Metazoa > Arthropoda > Insecta > Diptera > Culicidae > Aedes > Aedes koreicus. The sequence goes on along the minus strand of JAHHFK020002597.1, from coordinate 143,405 downwards.
CTTAGGTAGTAAGTATATGGCTGCACATCATACAGGTAAGCTCTACAGAAAATTTTATAGGGTTGCAAGGGGATGTCGAGTACATGAGACTTGGTTATAAATAAATACAATTTAATCCAGGAGTCAAATTGAAATACAGTATCTATCAAACACAATAACAGACTATAATCACGTACACATTATTATGAATAAGACAAGACAAGAAATACACAGTACACCGACGAAAACTCAACATGGACAAGAACATACACAATACATGAAAGCGAATCAATTTTATTAAAACTATTTGAATCATCACGATAAAAACAGTGACCAAATGGGCACCATAGCCTAGGAACGTCTGTGTGTTGATTTAAAATAGAGGCTCATAGTAGCGAATTTTACCAATAAAAGGGTCCAGTGCAGATTAAAAGTAAGGGCCTGCTACCACTGTGATACCTAAAAAAAAAAATAAAAAAAAAAATATATATAAAGATGGATTTCTGTATGTATGTCTGTCTGTCTGTCTGTCTGTCTGTCTGTCTGTCTGTCTGTCTGTCTGTCTGTCTGTCTGTCTGTCTGTCTGTCTGTCTGTCTGTCTGTCTGTCTGTCTGTCTGTCTGTCTGTCTGTCTGTCTGTCTGTCTGTCTGTCTGTCTGTCTGTCTGTCTGTCTGTCTGTCTGTCTGTCTGTCTGTCTGTCTGTCTGTCTGTCTGTCTGTCTGTCTGTCTGTCTGTCTGTCTGTCTGTCTGTCTGTCTGTCTGTCTGTCTGTCTGTCTGTCTGTCTGTCTGTCTGTCTGTCTGTCAAAAAACCCAAATTTAGCATGCGGCAGTTTTTGGCGGCAAGAAATGTTTCTATGGTAGTTTGAGACCCCTCCCCTTTCTATAAAGGGAGGTTCCCATACAAATGAAACAGAAGTTTCTGCATATCTCAAGAACTAATCAAGTAAATGGAACCAAATTTGACATGTGAGGTTTTCTGGAGGCGAAAAATGTTTCTATGGTGGTTTGAGAACCCTCCCCTCTCCTAGAAAGGGTGCTGTCATACAAATGAAACTAAAATTTCTTCATAACTCTGGATCTAATAAAGCAAATGGAACCAAATATGGCATGCGGGGATTTTAAAGGCAATAAATGTTTCTACGATAGTTCGCAACCCCCCCTCTCTGCGGTAGGGTGGAAGGGGGGGGGGTTGGAGTCCCATACAAATGAAACAAAAGTTTCTACATAACTCGAGAATCAATCAAGTAAATGGGATCAAATTTGACAGGTAGAGGTTTTTGAAGGCAAGAAATGTTTCTAAGGTAACTCGAGACCCATCCGCCCTCTGTAAGAGGGGGGCTATCATACAAATGAAACACAAATTTGTGCATAACCCGAGAACTAATCAAGCATATGGAACGAAATTTGGCATGTGAAGGTTTTTGGAAGAGAGAAATGTTTCTATGGAAGTTTGAGACTCCTCCGCCATCTGGAAGAGGGGTCTCTCATACAAATGAAACGCGAATTTCTGTAAACTCGAGAACAAATCAAGCAAATGGAACCAAATTTGGTATGTAGAGGTTTTTGAAGAAAATAAATGTTTCTAAGGTAATTTGAGACCCCTCTGCCTTCTGGAAGGGGAGACTTCCATAAAAATGAAGCATAATTATTAGCGTAACTCGAGAGCCAATGAAACAAATGAAACCAAATTTGACATGTTGAGGTTTTTGGAGGCAAGAAATGTTTCTATGGCAGTTCAATACCCCTCCCATTTCGAGGAGGGGAGGGGCTCTCATACAAATAAAAAGCAAATTTCTGCATCACTCGAGAACTAATCAAGTAAAGGAAACCACTTTTAGCATGTTGAGGTTTTTGGAGGCTAGATTTTACAAAAATTTATAAAAATGAATTTCTGTCTGTCTTTCTGTCTGTCAGACCCTTATAGACTCGGAAAATTCTGAACCGACCAACGTAAAAATTTATACGAAGGGCTTTTTGGGACTGGGGAAGGTTCTTATGATTGTTTGAGAACCCCAACTCTCTCAGGAAAGGGAGCTCTCATACAAATGAGACACAAATTTCTTCATAACTCGAGAACTAATCAAATTTAGGATGTGGGAGGTTTGAAGGCAAGAATGTTTCTATGGTGGTTCAAGGCCCCTCCCCTTTCTGAGGGGGGGGGGGTCATACAAATGAAACTCAAATTTTTATTATAATCAAAGAGCCCAGTGTGATGGTTCGAGAACTAATTAAGCAAATGGAACCAGATTTGGCATGTGGGGGGTTTTGAAGGCAATGATTGTATGGGGGCTTGAGAAACCACCCCCTTCTGGAAGGGAGGGCTCCCATAAAAATGAAACACAAATTTCTACCAAAAAAAAAAAAACTCCAAATAACAAAAAAAAAAAATTTTTTTTCCGGGAAAAAGAATTTTTTATAAAAATATTAACCCCCCCTTTTTCAAAAAAAAAAAAAACATTCCGAAAAAAACCATAAACATGCCAGTTATATTAAATTTTCCTTCATTTAATTGCAAGCGTAGCAGCGCACGCGCCGGGGTCAGCTAGTAAAACATAAATTTCACAATATATTTCCGTCGTAGTTATTTATTTCAGATTCATGGAATGTGTTTTAACAATTCGTGAAGACCAAACATAGTTATTCGGTATTTGCATACAATTTTCGAACTTTGCGCTTAACTCCGTCCATTAGGGTTTGTACAGACTCTTTAGAAATCGTAGAAGCCGTCTTTGTCCAAATTTGCTGGAAGTGTTTGATGTCTTTGATTCCTTGCATCTTTCCAGAAAGCTTCCGCTTCATCAGAGCCCAATATCTCTCGATTGGTCGTAGCTCTGGGCAATTTGGCGGGTTTGAGGTTTTGGTACAATGTTCACTTGATTTGCTTGGTACCACTCCATCACAGTTTTAGCATAGTGGCATGATGCCAAATCGGGCCAGAACAAAGATTTTTCTTTGTGACTTTTGATGAAGGGTAGCAATCGCTTCTGCAGACACTCTTTCTGATAGATCTTCTTGTTGATTGTGCATGTAGTGACGAAAGATTTACTCTTTTTGCCACACGTGCAAATTGCTTGCCACACAAGGTATATTTTGGGAAATTTCGATGCCTTCTTCGTTCTGAAATGCTCAGCTGTAGCATTTCTGTCCATAGCAGAATAAAAATCCAGCCCTGGAAGCTGGTTGAATTCCTCCAGGACATAAGTTTCATCGTCCACAACAACGCATGAAAACTTCGTCAAATATTCGCAGTACAAACGTCGAGCCCGTGATTTTGCTGCCAAGTTCTGTTTGTCGTTGCGATTTGGAACTGTTTTTACTTTATACGACTTAAGTCCCAAACGTTGTTTTGATTTTTGGACAAAACCAGGCGACATCCCTATTTTACGAGCCACCGTTCGAATGGAGAGATTTTGGTTTTTCGTTAATATCCTTTTCACCTTTCGGTCCATGACAGGATCAGCGCGTTCAATGTTTTGTCACTTCTCGGTTTCCTCTCCACCGTCAAACGTTCCGAAATTGATTTGAGCACATCGTGAACATTGGATTTAGGCAAATTCAATGTTTTTGCAAGGTCCCGTATTGACAAGTCAGGGTTTGCCGTACGCCCGTGCAAAATTCGCTCGCGCACTTGTTTATCCTTCGTTGCCATCTTGAATACTAAACATGAAATGTAAACATCAATCATAGTCTTTTTCATCATAGACTCTCAGCTATACCACAGTGAAATTTTTCATTCCTACGTGCAATATTTCAAAAGTTACAATGATTTGAAGGTATCCGGATTAATGTGGATACAGACCTTAGTTACGGTGAACATTGATATAATGAACAAATGATCGGCATTAAAGGGAATTAAATATCTATTTGTGAGTCTTGCACCATTTGCAAAAAGCGTTTGAAGAAGAAGTCAAGAAGTCGTCTCCAAATCAATAGGCACTTCGCAGTCTGTGGAGGGTCCACCGGTCGTTTTCTACTTTTACCAGCCGATTCGTTCTCAGGAAGCATTTGCGCCGAGCTATCGTACAACACCCCAGTCCAGCCCATCGCTAGCAGCCCTTTATTCAATTAAAAATTGTTCAGTTTTGTTGTTGGAAGGAGATTCTTTATATCCCTGTGGATACGTATAAGTGATGTTGCATTCGATCCACCCAACCCCTTTTTGGCCCTTCATACAACGGCATGATTAGGATAATCAGTGGTTATTAAAGCTTGATCAAGTCTAACAGAGAGGAGAGCCCATTGCTGTCGGACTTAGTTTCCGTGCTACAATGGGTGGTAGTACATATCATACACATATCATACACAATAAATGTCTTAATACTAGCGTTAGTATGACTTAGGCCGTTTACTCGCGGTTTACCCGAAGTTAAAAGGAGTGACATTTTTAGGGGATGGATTGGACATGGAAATGGGATGCTGTGGTCTCATCAGATAGTTGTCGCCAGCACTTAACGTTGTGCGGAATGGTCAAGGTTCCCTTTTGGTGTTTGGACGGTTGTGGTTACCATTGGGCGACGATGAGATTCTTCAGATGTCGGAACTAAACAAAAACAAACTAATAAATAAAGAGAAAAAACACAAGCAGATTAAACTCTTGTACTAGACATTTGGAGAAACACATAAGTCGATTGCATATAACACAGATCGCGAGATCCCAACACATATGGTTGTCTTCATTGGGCCTCTAGGGTATTTAAAAGTCATGTTCTAGCGGCGTAATTATCCGTGCATTGCCAGACTGCGTGCTCGATGTCATCATACCCAACAAACATCGGTGTTGAATTAGAGCTTGTTCAAGCAAATTTGGAGAAGCTATTCAGCTGTTTCTTCTAGAATAGCTGAATAGCTTCTCCAAATTTGTTTGAACAAGCTCTAATTCAACACCGATGTTTGTTGGGTAACCGTTTCCACACCGGCAAAGATTGCTGTCCACGAGTTTAACGCGATAGAGGTGTGCATCTAACTGGTAGTGGTTGGACATAAGTCTACTCATCACACGGATAAAATCACTACTTACGTGCTGGTCCTTAAACCACGCCCTCGATGAAACAATAGGAATGATGGAATGTAACAGCCGTCCTAGATTTCCGGTATCCCAATCGGTTTGCCAACTCGAAAGGGTACTCTGACGTACTAAATGGTAAAATTGATCGTGTGAAATTTGTCTATCATACAAATCGCCTTCCTGGGCGCCCATCTTTGTGAGCGAGTCCGCTTTCTCATTGCCTGGGATTGATCAATGGGTGAAGGGTGGTCAAATATGATCTTTCGACCAGCACACTCATCTGTCCCCTTATTTTTGAAAGGAAATAAGATGAGTGTCTACTAGGTTTCATCGACCGATGGGCCTCAATCGAACTGAGGCTGTCCGAGAAGATGAAGTAATGGTCTGCGGGCATGTTGGAAATCATCCCCAATGCGAAGTTGATTGCTGCCAGCTCAGCAACATAAACAGAACAAGGTTCCTGAAGTTTGTGAAAGGCGCTAGAATTTTCATTGAAGACACCGAAGCCAGTGGATCCATTGAGGCGAGACCCATCTGTGAAAAACCTTTTTTCTGAATTGACGTGTTGGTACTTTTCAGTAAAATTACGCGGGATAATAATAGAACGAAGTTGATCCGGAATCCCATGAGATGCTTGTTTCATGGAAAGATCATAATGGATTGAGGAACTGCTAAAGGTGAAGTGAGCAGGGTCTGGAGTATAGCACGGAAGACACATATCCGACGATATGTATCCCAAGTAACAATTTTAGTTTTATTTCATTCGTATAGCACTCCTCCCAGCTTTGTTGATAAAACTACATTCAAAACTGTTTTGTCTACCAACACCTCCTCTATGCTTCTTTAAAGCTGAAATTTGTACAAAATGGCCCACTCTATAGTCGGTTGTGAAAACAAATTAATAAAACCTTTATAAGAATATAAAGATTTTGAAAATGTTCTAGTGAAAGCTGTTATGACCACTTGAGAACCTTTATATAACCTTTTGGCTGCCATTAAAACCAGAATGCGGCCAAATGGCCACAGCTGTCCAACTTCACTGTGAAATCGAGGTTGGTTTTTATTGTTCTGCTTTGTTCGATTCTCTGCTCTTCTGATTCATTTAGCAGTAAAAAAAGGTCTAGTGTTGCGGGACATTTTGTTTGATTTTATAGCGTATATCCAAAACAAATTATGTTTTATACAGCGTATTATGCTCCAAATTATATGGTGGTCATTGAGGTTTCTCGTGAGAGTCTCTCGACAAAATTTCGCCAATAAGCGCGTTTTTTGCTGTGACAAGTTGTTTGAGCTGTGTTTCAAGCTTTGAATATTCCTCGAAGTAAGTGGAAGTCATGTGTCTACGAAAAGCTTTGAAAGCGTCAGATTTTTGTAAATACAGTTTTGTGCATTCGTCGTCCCAGTCAGGTGTGGCTGGTCTCCTTTTGAAGGGTGCACTTGGAACTTCTCTTTTTTGTGCTTCCAATGAACTTTTGTAGATCAGATCGGCAAGGAATCGATATTCTTCTAACGGTGGAAGTGTATCGACAGATTCAGTACCGATTGTTACCGCCGTTGCATATTTTTACCAATCGATGTTCCTTGTGAGGTCGAATGGAACTCGAGATGGTTCTGTAGGTTGAGGGCCACAAATGATGATTGGAAAGTGATCGCTACCAGGGGGATCACTAAGGACTTTCCACAGACAGGCCAATGAAAGCGATCTTGAACAGGAAGATAGGTCGAGTCTACTTTCTTGAGCAGGAGGTTTAGGTATGCGTGTCGCTTCACCAGTGTTCAAAATTGACAAATAGAAATCGTCACATAAATCGTAAAAAATAACCGCTCTATTGTCAGTTTAGGCACCAGACTACGGCAGTTCCACTTAGGACAGTAATCAAATCTCCGACCTGATTCGATGAATTATCCATCGAAAGATATGATCGATGCTAGGAGGGGCCATGAAACAGTCAATTGCTTAAGGTATGATTCCAAGGTTGGAAGCAAGGCAGAAACTAAGCTTCTAAGAGCGTCTTGTATTTTGAAAATGTCTAAAATGAATGCCACAATGTCCGAAAAAGCTATCAATCCTCGATCGGACTTGGGTTCGTTTTGAAAAGTTTGAGGAGTAGCATTTTTATTCATATTTTTCATTTTTGGCAATGGTGGGAAGTCCTTACTGCATCCAGGAGTTGGTGCAATAGGAGCCTTCGGTTTGTGAATTACTGACCCATTAGCCTGATGGTTTTGCAATCTTTTGGAGGTGATTTTTGTTATCTTACGGCGCACTTTCGGAGAGGAACGTTTTCTTTTTGAAGATCCGGGTGCGTGTACCACCGTAGAATCACTTTCATCAGATGAGTCAGAGTCCGATTTTCCCGCTGACAAACTCGAAAATTGGTTTTCATCTTGAACGGCTGTTGCAGACTTAAGCATTTCTGCATAAGTCTGCCTGGAGCGTCCAGTAATGGAACGCTGCACATTAACAGATTGCCTTTTGTACCTTGGGCACTCCTGCAATGAGTGAGGATTCTCACCACAATAAACACATTTCTGCACAGCTTGTGTGCAAGAATCCTCAGTGTGGTTTTCACCACACTTGCCGCAACGAAATGTATTGCGGCAATGACTGGCCGAATGCCCTAGTCTTTTGCAGTTGGTACAATTATATACCCTCTGTATATAAAGGCGCACCGGGAAAAAAGTTCCCTCTAACTTAACAAAGTTTGGGAGAACAGAACCGGCGAAGGTCACCCGAAATGAGTTTGAAAGTTGATAGACCTTTTTTTCGTCTTGCAACGATGCTGAATGTAGTTGCTTTACATCCAGTACAGTTACAAGCTCTCGAGCAACTTTAGAGTTCTTGAAACAACCAGAAGCTCGTTTCAAGTCCTCGACAGTCAGTCTCGCATCGAAGATAACGCCATCGATCTCCACATCTCGCGAAGGGACATATACACTATATTCAATATTGAACACTTCGTGGTCAGCAATCTTGTTAGCTATTTCAAAATTCGGCGCTTCTACACGCAGCCTATTAATTCTCTCTTTGTGAATCGAGACACCAGGATATTTACGCAGCAATTCTCTCGAAATGTCGAGAGTTTTCAATGGTTTATCTTTGGGCCGAAAAAAGACAACCCAAGGTCCGTTAGAAAATGGGTGGTAATGCTTTATGCGAGTAGCCTTAGCCTCCGGAGAGGCCATAATTATGCACACAAAAACACAACCACAATCACGTAAAAAAAGAACCCTTCACCAATCAATTAATTTAAATTCTAATAAAAAAAAAATATTTGCAAATTCCATGCAGAAAAAAAAAATAGGAAAAAAAACTTATCACTAGTGGTGACAATCAGGCCTACCACCCTAATTGACTATAATCGCTTGTCCCCTCTACGAGGGGAGAGACACACGCACACGCTGCTGCGAGGCAAAATTTCACTAGAATAGCTGTTCACTTGGCTATATATTATACAGAGCGGACGACGTAAACAACCTCGATCGTCGAACAATAGCCCGCCTGCTTGCTGTTATGATGTAGCTTGAGATCGGTGATTTGCACCGACTGCTTGTCCAAAGGCTTCACTACCGAGATGGGCAATTGTTGTCTAATTATTCTATGGTATTTTCCGATGAAATGCAGGTGTTGCATGCACGCAAACCTGCACCTTCCAAACACGCGCACTTGTCACCTACGCACTCTTCCACTATTTTCACGATAAGCAAAACCACATAGGGAAAAAAACAACTCTTCTAATTCAAAGAATGCCGTGACGTGACCAGGCGATGTTAACTGGCTAAGCGCACGATAAGGAATCAGTAATCGGTACTTTTATTTAAATATTTTGCTAGACGTGTGAATTCAGCTTATCTAAACGAAATTTCTTAATCTCGAAATTTCGAAATCTAAACAAATTTAACCCTTCCAATGCACACTGGGCCAGGAGACGAAATTAGCAAGACAAAACCTCTAGCGCTTTGAGCATGCATTTTATCAAGATGATGCTTCAGCATTGTTGCTCAGTTTTATCTGCGCCACAATTTGGTAATAAAAATTAGTTCCAATTTTCACCGCAAGGGCGGCGCTGCGATACTAACTTTTTTATTTCGCCTTCTAGCGGTTTGATGTCTTGGGCAAAGTTGTAGAGCATAAAATAATAAGAAAGTTTGCCGAAGACATCAAAGTTCTATGTGTACAAATAACAAAGTAACAAAGTAACAATACATATTTTGATATATTTGAGATATCTGGATTAATTATAATTAATATTTTTGATCTAGCAACTATTTTTTATTTTTTATTTACTATTATTTCAACAGGTTTTGTACGGATTCTGGAAATTGATTTTTATCGGTTTGAGGAAACTGTTTTGTGAGTGTCATCACGGGGTCAGAGGTTATCAAAAGTCTTCTAAATACATCTTCGATGTTCGCCAGGCGACTGAATTGTCGAGAATGGTGCTCCCGAAATTTTCTGATCGATTTGTTCCGACGCTCTTGTGCTTCTTCCGACAATAGTCCAATAGGAATTTCGCAATGACTTATTATTTCAGATCCATGTACCAAGATCCTTTGAACTGAAGGCGAAAGGGGATAATAATCATAATAATGGACATATAACTTTCTAGTTTCTTCTGCATAGGTTTCGAATGATTTGACGTCGATTTCTAATTTCGATGATAGCGCGCAAAGAAGTGTAGCGACTCGACGAACGATGTCCACCTCAAGTCCTGTAATTCTTGCCGTTGTTTCTGGATCTTGAAAAAATCGTCTGGTAGTGTTGCCATCATTTGTGTTACCTGATGAAAAAAAATAAAGGTAAAGGGATCTACCTCCCGATAAAGAAGAAAAATGCAGTTACCTCCGGATGGCAAAGGTTCACTTATTCTCAGCCCAATCTTCTTAAATTCTTCTCTAATTGCACGTTGCCGTTCAAGAAAGATTTCGTTTCCTTTATTTATACGCCATTTTTTGAGTGGGATTCTGTACGAAACATTAAGCAGAAGCTCCATACTTCTTATGTAAGCATGCAAAACAGGAATGGTTTCAATTTTATTGCGATCGTCACATATTTGGGCTTCGATGGGATTACTGAGTTTTTTGCCTGATGCTCCGCAAAGATTGCACGCCTGGGAACTTGTTCCTGTGAAGCTGTTAATAACTTTGCCATCGACCATACTCAAAAAAGGAATTTTTTTTTTTCAATTGGAGAATTAAAGTAATTTTGAAATAATTTAGAATTATTAAAAAAGCGACTCAAAACCACCACAAAATCCAAAACTTGAAAGAATTATCGATCTATTGGAAGCTGTTTAGAACTAAGAAACGATAATTAAATGAATTTGTGCTTACCACGTGGATAACAAGTACTTTTATTATCGCGGATGTCATTGTATGCTGGATAAATGTCATATCCTTTTTTTAGCGTCATGTTCCTTATGTTATGGTACTGTTGTTTTGTTAGATCGTTTTCACATAAAAACCTCAATGCATCGTCGACTGTAAAACGTTTCATCTCTGGTTCAACAGATAGAGCAAGTTTTTTGAAACGGGAAGCTTTCTCAGGAAATGCAAATAGGTGCTCGACAACCCAAGCAACGGAACGATATCCATCAGTCCTTAATGCCGTTACCGTGGCTGAAACCAATTCTGCTGTGGTGTGTTTTGACGTAGGACTACGTCTGTGTTTTCAATACTGGGGTACACGTTCGAATTGCGAAAATTTGGAGCGTCACGAAAAATATATAGGTTTTGAACGTTAATAACTAAGTCATTCCACGATTGATTTCCAAAATGTTTGCACCAATCGATCGGAACATTTTCTACGCTTCGATTTAAATATTTCAAACTATTGATTTTTAACATGCAACTAATAAAATTAACGCAAATATGAAGTGATGTCTTATAATATCGATTTTTCATAGTAAATTTACCAAATACACAGTACTTTCCACGCACAGACTTCATATCTAAGTAAGGAACGTCTCCTAGGCAGCCATGAATGTTATAAAACGGATACACCTTCGCATTTTGATTTAGTTTTCCGGCGGTCGTGAAGCTGTGCAGAGTAGGATCTGCCGATGGACGAGCAGTCGCTGCCGAGAGAGGTGTTGGTGCAGTTGGCTGTTGTTGCCGATGCTCCCGTCAACTTCGCTGCGAGAAAGATGGCTGCTGAAGCCAACTAGTTGGCGGGAAAAAGCCGCCCGTGACAACGAGACAAGAACCAATCATCCACGTCACCTGCGTATGGCCACCCGCAATGAAGATGAGATGAACCAAGAAAGAAAGTCCAAGTTCAATCGCGAACTGTTTCTCCCCCGTCAACTAAATCCGTCCTTTTCAAGACGACCAAATTAGTTTGCCAACTAAAGAGTTTATTTGGTTGAAATTTTCTCTTGTGATGTTAAATTTCCCCCCCCCCCCCCACCCCCCCCCAAAAACAAACACACACAACACTCACCACACATCCCCCCCCCCCCCCCCCCCCCCCCCCTCTTTTTTTTTCCCCGTTTCCCCCAAAAAAAAGTTCAAAAAACACCCCCCCCTAAAATAAAAAATATATGCCAACAGAAATACCCCCCCCCCCTTTTTTTATAACACCCTCCTCGCCCCCCCCTCCCCCCGCGCACCCGCCACTTTCTCCCCCACTCAACAAAAATTTTATTTCTTCCTCCCACACGCTAACTGCCAGCGCTGTGACCCCAACGCGGCCGCGCCCCCCCCCCCAGAGACGTTGGTGCAGTTCAATGAGGTCTATACAGGTGGAGAAGAAGTGGTTAAGTTGTATTAATGTAATGCAAAATACTGTCATTGTGTTCGTGAGATGATGCACAGCCTGTTTTTTGTAAACATGCGTGACGTAGATCTCCAAAAACATCAATTTACAAGAGCAGCAAATCACAAGGTGGAATGTTTATTTTCGGTAATTGGTGTAGTTTTTAAAAGGTTTCGGCTGAAAAATGCCTTCTTGTGCACTAAAAGGATGCGGACAAAAACTAAACTTGCTTTGTTATCATTCGCTTGTTTTTGGAGTTCTACGTCACTACCCGAAATCATGGATTGTTTACTCATTTTTCGTTACTAATACCGACAAACACCATGCTCTTCGCCACCTGTATAGACCTCATTGTTGGTGGGTGGTTGTTTTTGCCGTTTTCCCCCCCCCCCCCCCGCGAAAAAAACGGCGGCGCAACCCCCCACGAGGGGGGGAAAAGACCCCCCCGACACAAAGACAAAAAACAAACCCCCCCCGAGATGAACCAAAAAAAAAAAACCCAGATCAACCGCGCACTGTTTCTCCCCCGTCAACTTAATCCGTCCTTTTCAGGACGACCACATCAATTTTCCAATAAAAGAGTTTATTTGGTTAACATTTTCTCTTGGGCTGTTTGAAATTTCCATTACCGCGCCCGGCTGAACATGGCATTGCTTTAAACACCGCGTCCCGGAGTAAATAGCAAAGCGTGTTGAACAACCAATGAACCAACAGATCCATAACTATCTTCTACGCGTTAGAGATAGTGGCCCTCTCATCCATCGTAGAAAATACAACCGGGACCGTATCATAATTAAGAGCCACCAAATGCTTTCTAGAGAGTGTACAATAGAATTGTCACGGCCCTTTTCAGGACTAACTTAAATCAATTAGCGGATGGCCCTGACGTGTATGGGAATTAGATTGCTGCGTAGTCCTACGTCACCTTTGCGCACAACCCCATTGGGCTGTACCTTGTAGTTTTTCTCGCAAATCTTTGGTTTTACGGAGCCTGGTCCTAGGGGTTTCTGCACCAAAAGATATTTTCTTCCTTCCACCAACATTTTTCTTCGGAATATTATTCAAAATTTTAAAGTTTGAATCCAGCATTTTGAATGTTTCAGGAAAAACAAACTCTTTATGCGGTGGCACTTTGCGTATCGTGATTCAATATTTGATAGTAGCAAACGTAGTGAGTTTTGAACGGAATCAGAAAACATTTTATTATCAGGACATGTTATTTTCTTCTTCACATACGATGCCACATCACCAAGTGGAAGATTCTGTAGGAATAATTCTACTATTTCTCGTACGCGAATACTGCACGCTAATAATAAAATTACTTGAATGAATTCCTACTGGATTAATTAAAATAACCTACCTTGAGCCATAGTGATCTGTAGAAGGCACCAACCACAAACTAGAAGTAATCTGCCGAAAGAACCAAAAGGGTAAACCAGCGCTTCCAAACGGTTGATAACTACACAATTATTATGACATTTGACGTTTGAGATTTGAAGTTTTGAGGCGTATTCAAATGTAATGGGGAAAGTCGTGGTTGCTTTGATATTTCATCAACATCCGTGCACTCATGGACATAGAAAAAATTACTGTGAGGCACGTTTTCAATATTCTCGTGGAAATGAGTGAGGCAACACCAAAACACGGCTAACAGTAATATCAAAAAGGCAATAGAATTATGGCAGCGTGCACAGGCTCATGCTTCAACATTTGCTTCGATGATGACCCCTTGGTTTTGACAGTGAAGTAAACAAGTATGTGTGTCAGCGATCAATCGTATTCGTCGACACACGAATACAAGTGCAGAGGAATACTTATTTTCAATTGACTTTTATAGCACACTATCTTTTACAGATTAAAAATAAAGATATTCGAGGTGAAAAAATAATTCCATTTGACATGTTGACATGCAAACATATCAGATTTTGTACAATGGAATGCATATGTATGTATACGCAAAAAGCAATCAATTATAGCATTGAGTTCGGGCTAAAATCATCAAAAGTTTAAAATACGATATCTCAAATATATCAAAATATGTATCGGGCATAATTTCAGAATTGAAAGGTCACATATGGTACTTTCTGAAACATGAGTAATTTTTTGCAACAACTTGCAATTTTTTGAGAAAATTAATTCTGAAATTCATGATATTTTTCAAAGTTTTGGCTAATATTTCGCTTGTTATGTCCCTAAACTATGCGAACATTTCCAAAACATACGCAAATTATAAGATTCAACACATAAATGGTACCAAAAATAACATATTTGACGAAAATATGAAAATTAGTAGAAAAAACGTAAATTTCAGTTAAATTTTACAAAACTAATCGTTACTTTGTTATTTGTAGACATAGAACTTTGATGTCTTCGGCAAACTTTCTTATTATTTTATGCTCTACAACTTTGCCCAAGACATCAAACCGCTAGAAGGCGAAATAAAAAAGTTAGTATCGCAGCGCCGCCCTTGCGGTGAAAATTGGAACTAATTTTTATTACCAAATTGTGGCGCAGATAAAACTGAGCAACAATGCTGAAGCAATCATCTTGATAAAATGCATGCTCAAAGCGCTAGAGGTTTTGTTGTCTTGCTAATTTCGTCTCCTGGCCCACTGTGCAATGTCCATCTGTTGTTTGTGTAATAACAGGCAATAATGGAGTTGCAACCTCGGGTGGTCAGCATGTTCATGCTCATGCTTTACTCAGGTGACCTTCGTCTAAATTTAGTGGAACACCATCGAGAAATTACTTGAAACAGTTAACTTTAGCACGCTTGACAACGTGCTTCATTATAAATTGTGATTGTTAATGTTCCGTGTTAGCCTAAAGAAAAGCAAGATATAAATAAGTCTAGATAGGAGCGAGTGCATGCGGATTTTATAACGGTGGCGATTTTCGGTTGGTCGCTCCTTATAAATTATTCTTCATTTGATGACTTCAATAATCATTCATAACTTGCACAATTTCAAATATCATGTTGAAATTTTTTAGGTATCATACCAACCATACAGGTGAATTATCAACGTTGAAACAACAGAATAATTTGACTTCGCCTGTACAATGGGTGAACAATGGGGACTTATGAAGAAGTAGTTCTTTACCCAACGTTTTTTCAAATCATAACGGTAGTTTTTACATACAAAGCTTAGCATTTATATTAATAGACATGCAATGGATATGAAATGGGTTGTTGGAGCTGCAATAGTGCTATTATTTTTTAACTGCCGGACTAGCTCCTCTCTTAGCAGAATTAAAAATGCAGTTTTTTCCATTGCGACGATGGATTACAGTGAGAGTAAGAGTTGCCACACATAATTTCTATATTTAGGCTGATAGATTTTTAGGAAATCGCTTAGGAAAACAAAAACAATCGCTTAGGAAAACAAAAACAATCGCTTAGGAAAACAAAAACAATCATTTAAACTGTTCAAACAAAATATTTCCATTTTCAAAAACATTCTCTGACATTTCTAGAAGGCAACGGAATTTTTTTCTAAAGTATTGTTGTCCAGATCATACTACCTATTCGGTAATATGATCTGGACAACATAACTTTAGAAAATACTTTGAAGAAGTAATTTATACTTTCAAACAATTTCATTTTAATAATACTTCCGTTTTATTTTTATTTTTTGCATATCAAACTTTGCAGCAGAGTTACGGGCAAGTGTGCCACCAGGCATTTTACGGAAAGTAAATAAATAAATCGATCAAATGACATACTTAAGATTTATTTGGATATGGTTTAAGACATGATGTAAACAATTTAATGCAGAATTCTCTGTTATCTTACTATTTATTATCAATTTTATGTCAATCATCAAATGAGCGTGAAAAATTATATTATTCTTACCAATTTATATAACATTTCCATATTTAAAGAAACTAATGAGTATTTAATGTCAGCGTTTATTCGAAAAGGATATCGATTCGTTTGTCAGAAAAAATAAAATATTGAAAATTATACTTTTTGTGGGCAGAAGAAAAGCTGTCAAACGTGTAAATATTGTTGTTACGTACAGTTTAGGGTAGAGTTAAATGGATGAACATCATGTTAAAAACGGTATATGGTAACACCCATGGCATAAATTAGCTTCCATTGACGGTAGAGCCCAAAAGTATTAAGACACTTCCTTAAACTTTTTTTGTTCAATTAATTGATTGTTCATAGAAGAAGTTTTAATTTCCCAAACCGTTTCCGTTGCTCTTTTCCTCGGTGGCAGTCTTGCCTTGTATAAGTGGCACACTTATCCCATAAGCCTAAATAAGATGTTATTTTAGACCAGTTTTGGAACGCTTCAGTTACGATTTTTTGCTTCTGTTTTCATAGTGAGTAATTTATTAAAGTGTAAAAATTGCTTCGTCAAGCAAGTCCGTGGATACAAATATTACTAATCTAATATTTTATTATAAAATAAAATGCTTGAGGTGGCACACTTGCTCCTACTTTCGCTACCTATCACAGTAAATAAAATGCCGGCTCAATTTCGTGTAGTAACACATTTATAGTCATGAATTTTGATTATTCTTTTTATGACTGTACATTTTTAGTTATATGATAAGTACAATCATACTCTAAGCTTTCTATGAAAAATTTCTAAACAAGACCACAAAACCGAACGCTGCCCCCTATTCCCTTGTTTTGTAGTACAAGCATTACTGACTGAGCTTAGAGAGCTAACGAAAGACTGTCAGGTGATTTTTTGTGTGTGAATTGACCACTATGAAACTTAGGATCTAGATCCGATCTTAAGACTGAAGTAATTATGAGTAGTAGACTGTAGATGACTCTGTGCTAAATTTGAAATTGAAAAAAAAATGCCTAAAACGATTGCGAAAGAGTCTGTGCAGCGTTATTGCAAAAGTGCCTTCCTTGGCTTATGATTAAGAGAGAGAGAGAGAACATTATTGAGAAATGATTCATGAAACCAAAATAAAATTTCCTTCAAAACAATTGTTTATCGTGATTTTTAATTGTGCTCATACTTTCTAGAACACCCTATACATTTTTTATATGCTAGGGGTTGTTTATTTTCAGTTTTTTCGCTTTACTCAAGTGAGTCGTTTTTTTTTCTTCTTTTTTCTTACCATGTCTAACTAATTTCCTATCACTATTCAGCTCTCATCAACCATATTTTATTACCAAATGCACCTCCAGAGTTATTAATTGAAAGCTTTCCATGCTCTATGCTAAAGGAGTCGAGTTATTTTCCTGGTACGAAAAACCAGAATGGAAATCGAAACAAGCCACTTTCAGCATGGTTTTTGATAGTGTTGCATATTTGTAGACTAAGCTGAAGAAATACTCTTGGAGCGGCGGATCAACTTAAGAATTCTTGTTGTCTTTTGAAGTAAGCAAACATTATTGCACGAGTATGAGCAAAGCATAATTGACCAACCGAGATTGCTACTCCATTATTGCCAGATTAACTGTAATCATGCACAGAACTAACAGATGATGCTTGAGCCCAAAATACATCTTCTTCGTGAAAAAACTAAAGATCCCAAACTAAGGTAATACCGGCGCCAACCCCGCCCGAATGCAGGTTAAATAAGAAAAGCATAGCAATTTGTTGACGTGATATTCGTTTTATTGCAGACCGAGATCACCTCTGCACTTCTACAAGAAATCACTGGGATGTTGCATGAAAAAGATGCTGATTTAAAGCGACGACTAGTAAAATATTTGAATATTCGTACCGATTTCAGATTTCAACCAATTAAGGACAAGGTGTGATGGTGGTTTTTCATTTGGAAAACAAGGTAATTTATTTCACTTTAAAAAAAATATAAAAAACACTTTCACGAGCGAAACATGAGCGTAGAACATTTGTTATTGGAAAACAAGGAAAATTTGTACTAACACTTGTTCACTTTATGAAAATAAAAAATAAAAACTGAAACACTTTTTCAAAATATCACTAGTTATGGCAAGCAATTTTTTTTTCCTAGTTTTCCAATCCAGGTAATTTATTATAACACTTGAGATCCAATTTGGACCGATTAATACCAGAGTGGTGGATTACTTGTTCCTAGATATGGTAATATGGCGACTATATTGAACCAATTGAATGTATCATGGAGGTAATCAATACCTAATTAATTATGATCCACACCAGCGGCCCACCACACCCGCTGCACCATCAAAGCTTTATTGTTATATTTTCCGAGCGGACTCGATCACTCGCTCCACCGCACAATCTCTCTTAAAGTAAACAAACATTAAAGCAAACATAAAATCATCCTTTCTTGCTATTTTTAACGGGGAGAACAACAATCATTCCTGAGAAGAAGAAAATGTATAAACAAATAGGGAATTACGTCTATTCAGGTAAGATTAATACTTTCAAACATAACACGCATAATCAAATCTGCGATTGCCATAAGTTCATCATTAACATTATTACTTACATCGTTTCCTTTTTTTTTTGTATGATATAATGATTAAATTTGATATTTAAAAATTCAAGAACTTTTTCCTACATCATTAGGGTAATAATTATCAACATCATTATTAACGCCCGATAAAACTTCCTTCTCGACCACTGATTCATAAAAACACTTGAGAGCACATTTTCGCTGTTCTAAAAGTATCTAAATTGCTTCAATAACAATGCATTAAATATTCATTTTCACCCAATTACGCTCCGCAGCAGAAATCTCGGGAAAATAATTTTCCATAATGATCACTGTGTGTATTTCCACGTCTTGGTATTGTTCTGCTGTGCTTGCAATTGAAGGCAAAATAGAATGCGAATGTCACACGAAAGGCTCCTGTCTTAGCTACCCGTTGAACTCGAAGACAAAGTTGAACCAATTGGGCATAAGGAAAGCGAATGGGCTCCGAAGGTAGCCGAACTGGGTGACGACAGGTTATTCCGCTCCCTTGTAAATACATTTCTTCCGGTCCACTTGATATCGCGTGAAAAACCAGCAAAAATGTTTCGCTTTGATAACACCACTTGGGTTTTATCCTGTGGCGAGCATCGAAATCATAGCCAGAGTTAAATCGTGGAAAGAAATCCCAAAACGCTAACATTACTCTTTAAAATAAACACTCCTTTCGAGACTTTCTGCTTCCCTTCGAGTTCTTCTTGTTAAGGGAAAACCAAATTGACGGTGGTGAAATGGCTCGATAAAAGCATACATTTTTCTTCAGCTTTATTCGCTATCGTTTGAAATTTGGAATATTCATTCACCACTGATGAAAAATTCAACTCACATTAATATTTCATGATAATTATAGGCCAGCTTTTAAGTTTCAATTTCGTTGATTATTTTCCAAATATTTAATACCAAGTTTAGGGAAAAATCTTATCCTGATTAAATATTGATCACGACTTGCAGACCTAATTGCAGCAACAAGAAGAAATTAGTTCGATTTAGTCAAAATTAGCAGTAATTAAATTTGCTCGTGGAATTTGGTTCCATGGCAAAATTCATCAAGTCGATAGCCATTTGACGAACAGGAAAAAAGTAAAACGATGGCACGCCTTCTAACACTTACTTTACCAACACCAGTCGGACAAGTAGGCTGAGAACCAACAGCGTACTACACGGCTGCTACGATACAACGTTCAACTTTGCGCTCCAACGGTGGAATGCGATAAAGTTATTTTTACGTTGATTTTCCGCGAGTTTTCACCTCCTTCTATTAGGGAAATTATGCTTTCATACATAATCAATTGTGCTTTTAATGGAACCCCGAACAAGGTGGAATACAAATATGCTCACGATAAAGTTTCACATAATTCGCGTGATAAATATATCATGTCAGGATTTTTCTACCGCTGCGGTGTCATTGGATATATAGTTATAAACCGTAGCCCTTGTTTTCTACGCTGACAAATGTCATTGTGGCAAAAAATTATTAAAAATGAGAAAATCGAATTTGTTTTTGCTCTTTCTAAAAAAATCAACACAAATTTTAACAAAATTTATGACATGTCATCCATATAATGCCCTGAATTAGTCGAAACCAAAATAGGTTACGTTTAATTATGGATACGTTTAATTATGGTCGTGAGCTTGATGTTACTTGGATGTAAAAGACTAGGAAATTAACAATATGATTAACTATGAATCGAATTTTCATCGCCTTAATTTCTGCTGAATAATTTTAAATTTCTAAAACTTAGTTGACTATTGTCATTTTTTCATTAAAAATTATACAATTTTCGGCTTTGACATCCATAAACATTTTAATCTTAACTTTACTATCGCAGCTTCTTCAGGAAAACAAAAACTAGCAAGCACAATAATGCAAACACTTGCTCAACTTGCTGTTTTAATATGTAAACACGAATACACCGACACGCTACGATACTTTCCGATTTTCTGTTTGCCTTGGCAAGCCGATACCTACATTTTCAGCACAATAAAAACGATTATGCTCACGGCTCAGTGAAAGGATAACGAACAAAAGTGCATGAGCACGCTACGAAGCATTCAAAGGCTAAGTGTACACTATCATCACCTCTCTCCTGCCAACCTCGCCCTAGGCCGACTGAAGGAACCTGGCTTCAAACTCAGTGGAAAATAATCGATAAGTTCGAAAATAGGTAAAGTATTCCAGCTGCCACTCAAAATAACTGTTACGTATAGAATTTAAATTTAGAACAACAAGGTTGTACATATTACTATTTAAGAGTAACAAAAATAGTTACTTTTCAAGTGATTTATTGTAGGTTGTTCTACTAGCGGACTACATTGACTACGCATTTCAAATAGTTTTAACAGCCTCGAAATATAAAGTTATCGTTTGAAATGGTTTTCCTTATCGTTATTGTTTGAAGCTGTGTAACTGTGATCTTCTTAATCATTTAATAAACAATTTTTGATATGATGATGTTTGAGACGTCTTCATCGCCACCTTGCAGTAAATATTTGAAAATTGTGTCTTTTCATTGGTGTTTGTATTTTATACATTATACGGCTTTAAATGGGTATATCCCTTCCGCTGAACTGGCTGACTTGACGTGACGCAAGGGCTCAGTAGGGATTTTTTGTCAAGACCCGAACTGAGTCAGTTCCATTGAAGTAATATCACATCAATTAGTTCTTCACTGTATTTTTCTACTCATTTTTTTGTTGTTGAATTACCGTAGTAAGGTATGGGATTCAAATGGTTCATTTCATTATTTAAAATTACTGTAGTATCTATGAGATTCACTACAAATGATTATTGCGATGCAAGGAAACGTAGCGGCACATCGAAATTATAGATATACTATTCTTATACTTTATACGGTATTCAATTTCAGATCATTCATGGAATTCGCAAGAATTGTTCTCGTGGCTTTGATTCGTTGTTTAAGCTTTCATGTTCATGATGGATACGCAAATCCGTCTACAATTGCTGCAGGACCACAATCTGCAGATCTGCAGGATCACAATTTGTTACGGGATAATAGATCTACCACTGAACTCTAGTCCCAATAAATTCAAACTAAAGAACATCTTTGTTTTTTTAGTCAAAGGAACATATCCTAGTCCTTATTACATTTTATGTCTTGTTAAAAGTGACAATACTCGGATTGAGCCACCAGATGAGCTTGTAATTAGAAAACAATGGTAGTCTTCATTTATGTGATTTCTCATTTTCTAGATTTGAGTTCTATAGTTTGAAGTGGTTAAGACTAGGGTTCTGATGCATGGTCAGTATTGAAGACATCGTTGTTTTCTTTGCAATGATTCCGGTTTTGATTGATAAAGGGGCAGGTTCTCACTCCTTAAAGGGTGTTTAATAGCGGAAACTTTCAATAAAACTTGATATATTGCCAACAATACAAACAATGACAACTGTAACAAAACCAAATACTTCTTCATTAC
Organism: Aedes koreicus; assembly: GCA_024533555.2. NCBI lineage: Eukaryota > Metazoa > Arthropoda > Insecta > Diptera > Culicidae > Aedes > Aedes koreicus. The sequence goes on along the minus strand of JAHHFK020002597.1, from coordinate 121,832 downwards.
TCAATAGTGATGAAATAACTCGACATGCACTAAAAAAAGGATACGGAATATACTACAAGAGATAAAATTACTGGTCGCAGTGGTTTATGTCTCGAACAAAAAAAAAAAACGGGAAAAAACTCGAAAAAAATACAACAGACAAAATCACCAAACAATTTATGTCGGATATTTGCCTCCTTCGGCACAAACATAACGGAGTGTCACCGTCGTGGGACCGGAGGAAGGGCAGCAGGCAGATGATGTTGCCGGTCGTTATGTACGGCTTACTGCATTTGCCACATCCACAGATCGCCTGCCACACCAAGTACTTTTTGTCAAATTTTTCGATCCTCTTTTTCCGAAACTTCTCCGGAACATCCAGGCGGGACTTGCCAACAAACAACTCCTGACCGGGGATCTACTTGGCATTCCCTGTCATTTACATCTCGTCGTCCATTACGATGCATTTCTGCTGCACCAACCACTCGCGATACAGCTTCCTGGCGCGGGATTTGGTCACCGTATTCTGTTTATCGGTTTGATCAGGCGTCTTCCTTACTTGAAGACATAAAGTCCAGCTTCATTGTCTGCTGGTCAAACCAGATGGAAGAATTGACCTTTTTGGCCACGTCCCGAATCAAATGGTTCGGATTGCGCGTGAATTAATCCCTCACCTTCCTTGCGTTCACGGGGTCGGTCGTCTTCACTTTTCTTCCACTGCTTGCTCGTCGCTAGGTCGTCTGGGTCTCCTTGAACGATTTTATCACACAGGACACGTTCGTATTGTCGTTTCCGAACTGTTTCGCTATCTACCTGTGGGATTGGCCTGGATTTTCTACTACCGCGCCCATATTTTGCTCCCATATTTGCTTGGAAACCATCTCGATAACCACTTGACAGATTGTGACGAAATTTTGCACATGTAAAAATCTCACTCCTAACTCTTGAACCTTCAAATTTCATCAACTTTTATCAATGCAATAAAAATGTATACGCAAAAGAAAGTGTTGCATTTTTTTGGAATACAATCTTTAGATCTTCTTCCAGAATTTGTTAAGTTTTTTAATGTTTTTTAATTCCGACATATTCTGCTACTGATGAGCGATCGTTATCTAAACTCCGAAGGTTGAAAATCAATTACAAATCCCGTATGGGGCAACAGGGACTGAATTCCATTTCTCTACTCCACTTTCACAAGGACATGAGGGTGAATTATTTGGATGTGGATGTCGTTAACAAATTTCTTTCCGGAAATAACCAGTGAAAAACTACGTTTTATATATAAGCTTAAGGTTTAAGGGCTTAAGGTTTTAAAAAATCGTATGAATAAATATTTGAACTGTTTTTTATTTATATCATGAAGTTGGTGCCTGTAGCTTTATATTATTCTCCAAATTTCTTGTACAATAGTTTAATCTGTTTGTGAATTTTATTTATTTTTCAGTTTTTGTTTGTTTTGTTCCGTTCTTGAGAAGTCTCATTGTCGCCTCATGGTCACCACAACCGGCAGAACAATATAAGAGAGCTCTAATCATATCGCACAACCTTAATATGCTGGCGACAACTATCTTATGAGAGTACAGAATTTTATTTTCTAGTTTTCTATCCCCCAAAAATGTCACTTATTTCAACCTCGAGTAAACCTCAGCTAATCGGTCCGAGTCCTACTAGACGTAGTTTTGAGTCATTTATGTTACTTAAAAAAAAAATGAAATATAGGCTCCGTAAAGCAATTAAATGAATTGGTTTAGGAAGAGAAGTGTTGGATAACATACTAGCTATGCTTTGCTATCCTATGTATTTGACGATTACAATGCATTGGCTGATACACGTTTAGATCAACATGAGGCTTTGAAAGTGGAAATTTGTTAATTAAAAAAAGATATGACGAGAAATTTTTTATAGTTCGGTTAGAATGCTATTGTCTTAAAATTGAATTAAAACAACAAAAAAACAATCTTCGTTTGAATTTAAGTTGCGCATTTATGTCAATGAGTGCCCAAGACATCATTCACCTTACTTGTTTTCGACTCTTTTTACAGAAACACAAAACAACTAGAGGGCGTAGGGAAGTGATTGAATAAAAAATTTCCCGTCCCGCTCCCTTTAAAACCATAAGATCCAAGCAACGGATCGAAGAAGACACACTCCTACAAATCCCAGCATGACTGTATTAAATTATTCATCCGTTTATTTGTTCCAGACAGCCACCAACGTATGTGAACAATATCTACAGGGGTGAAACTGAAATCGGGGTTCCCTATGCTGTCGTCTCACTTATAGGGAAGCAGAGGCCGGCATCCCAGACAATACAGGACTAAATGTATATGTGCAAAATTTGCAATATTCTATTATGGAAAACCATTCATTTCAATATTTGAAAGAAGAAAGAACGGCCAGAAAGTGAAAAACACCGCCACCAGTGAAAAGCGTTGACTTGAAAATCCATGTCTATTATAAAAACATAAGTAGCAAGTGTTCCATAGTCAGGCGGTAAGTCGTAACAAGTGTATAGCATATGGTGATGATTTTTTAAGTGGTTGCTGGTGTCCTAACAGAAGTTGAGCAATTTGACATTGATTGAGTCATTCAAGATCAAGGATTTTTACATCCATTTGATGTACGGGAACTTTAAAGGCCAAACTACAATTTCTGCGATCAGTTCAAATCTGCTACTCTAATGCATCACGAACTGAAGCGTTTAAGTATAGATACAGTTATTTTTAATAACATTAATTAAGAATCTTGATTGATTAGATTCGCTGTAATTCGTTATGTGTTAGAGATTTGAGTCGTTGACAAAAAATGTTGCTTAGATTATGACCAACATATTTTCTATGCATCATATTACTGCTGAAGGAAAAAAGTTTTATTGAAATGAATGATAAATGAATGAAATCATCACTGTTCAAGATATATAATGATTGGCGGTGGTATATATTAATGCTATTCACTTGTAAATGTATGATTATTATTCTCTTTGTAAAAGTTTGGAGTCACTGAAACTTGATTTTAGATCAATAATGACGTCGTTCAACTCATATATGTTAGGTGTGAATGTGAAAATGTTATAACGTCTCATTTCATGTTTTAGAGACAATATGCATTCTATGTTGCTACAATAATAACCCAAGGGAGATTTTCTTAGAATGTTAGGATTTTACAATGTTTTTCGCGCTTACTCATCAATAAAAAGATTAAATAATGGGGAAAAGTTTTTCACTAGAATAACTTTCTATTGGGTTGAGATAATTTTATTCAATTTCGTTATGATTGCTTATCCTGTGACAGATACGTGTATTTCGGTTCTACTACTATTCAGACACCACTGGAAAATCAATTGCAACACAACGACTCATAAACCAATGTATAGGTACTACTTATCAATTAATGTCTCAAATATATTTGATTTACCTAGATTTGCGTTTCAACAGGTAATGAACAGCCACGTTCAGTTGCTTGGACAATATTAAGCAAAGTGGATAGGTTATTCTTGGAAATTTTTTAGCATTCAGTTAAATTATCGTGGTCAAAACACAATTCATGGAATATTAAAAATATCATTTGAAAAATGGTGCCCACTAAAAAAACTTAATTCTGTAACCTTAGATCTGAAGTCGTAATTAAGTACGTAATTCATCTCCTTCTGTGTTCTTTGCTAAGCGATTAACGATGTGATCCTTATAACATGTTTCCAATGTTGTTGTAGAGATCCTATGTGGACAAGACATTTGATAAACTCAGGCTTTTTCCGAGACATTTATTGGGTCCTTTTTTGACAACAGATTGTGTGCGTTTATGCAATCACGAAATGTTTATTCATCTTTTTGAAAACTGCATTGTTTTTCAAATGTGCCACATTTGTGGAGTGTTAGACTTAATTTTCTTATTCTTCTTTGGAATTTTAAGCTTCAATTAGCTATTCACTATATGCACTCCCACAGTTATTATTTGAGAGTTTTCGATGCACAATAATGGCACAGGGGATTCATTCTACAAGGTGTCGAAAAGTTTTTTTTTGTGAAAAAATCCTAGACCAGACCGAGAATTGAACCCAGGCATCTCCAGCATGTTTTAGCTTTATAACTGCGCCTTCACTCAATGACCTGAGATAAGACTCTTTATTTTCAAATTTACTCTGCTTACAATTTTTACACAGCCATGCCCTTAAAGCATAGACTAACTCTAAGACCAGTAGGTCCCGAACAAATACGATTTTTTTCTTGACTCAGTCAGTACTAGCACATCGGTCCCAAGCTTAATAATACGCCCCTAATAATGAACTCACACGAACACACTCTCAAACATTCTGTCAAAATAACACAGCAAATCAAAACAAAGGCGCAAATATGTATAGTTAGGTGCTGGCTTCAAGGTGTACTTCGGACCAAGGGGTTCTACAACAGTGAACCAATTTAAAATCGCTAGTTGCATATTGATTGTTGCTTAAAGTATGGTATTCTTCCGCTCGGCAAACTGTACACATTTTTCCTCTAATTCTATTATAATATTCACCGTAAGTTAAATATTGGCATTTGGTTAAGCAATATCTATGTAAAGACTTCGCGTTAGAAAAATTCAACCCTTATTAGCAATTTTTTTTTATGTATTTGTTTCAATTTTTGTTGATTATAATTAGACATAAACATTGGTCTAATTCGATATTTCTTAGTGAACGATATATATTTGGCTAGGCGCCACATAACCGGCGCCGGTGGTGTAGTGATAAGCGTTACTGCAACAGGCACCCCGGTGGGTCTGGGTTCAATCCCTGTCGAGCTCGTTTTTACTTCGAAAGGGAAGAAAAACCGTTGGTCCCGGCTTATGTGTTGATAAGTGCGATATGTAGAGTCCAGGTGGTGGAGTTGTCTTCTTGGCGTTGGTTGTTGTCACCACGTTGTGTGGAAATAGGCCGACGGAAAATAAACGAATAAAAGTTTTAAAAAATGTGCCACATAACCATCCAATAAAAAATCACAATTTAATATTAAGAACATGATGTAGAAGGAGATGTTTGCTCATCACCATGAGGCCCCAAGAGTGGACAGTAATGTTTGCTAGAACTGAAAGATATGAAGAGAAAGTGTTGATAATTCCGTCAGCGTACGGCAGGTTGTGAAAATTGAAAAGAAGTATTGAAAATTGAACGAAGGGCTTGGATATAGTAGTACTCGAACCAAGGACGCATTTTTTGCAGGGTATGTGAGGCAAAGAATGCGTCCTTGGTTTGAGTATTACTATATCCAAGCCCTTTGCTCAATTTTTAATACTTCTATTCAATTTTCACAACCTGCCGTACGCTGACGGAACTATCAACACTTAAACAACACTCAACAATTATAAACATGTTTGTTTTTCGTTGTTATTTTTTTTTCAATCCATATTAATTACTCATTTAAGCAGACCAACTTATGCATCTCAATCATACATAATCTAATTGAAGAATTACAACTTTAGCATCAGAGGATTGGAACCATGCACGGAAAATTCTGAGATAACAATTGAGCAGAAGCATTCAAATTATATGACAGGTATTTATGGAAAGACCTCTAATTTAGTTATGATTTATAATCGGTTATAAATAGCTCCATTTATTTATAAAAGCCCTGTTCTGAACTGCCCCTCTCCGTACACAAAAAAAAATCTATAACATATTCGCAATCAATTAAATTTAAAAAAATAACACAACCTCGATAGGTTAGGGACCTTAACTAATTCTTCACGGTATTCCCCGAAAATCGTAAATAACTATCACTCTACACATATTTTTTCCTAGCCGCTTTCAACCACAAAATTATTAGACATGCAGGTGATTAATTTGAGTCATTAATGATAGGAACTTCGAAGTTTGTTAGGCAAATAAACGCTGCATTTGTAAAAACCACTTTGGAATTGGAAGCAAACAGATTGTTGATAGGGGTGTTTAATACTACAAAAAAAAACTTGTTACATCGAGTAATTTAATTGTATTCGCTTTATCCATGGTAAACTATTCCGTTTCATTATTTTGTTCATTTGATTCATTTAGGACGACTCCTAATTTAAAAATTGTTTCTTGAAAACTTCTAAGGGTAGAGCACTAATTTATCGAAAACGTCATGGCACAAATATAAACGGCTTGAAAAAAAATTAAACTTTCCATAATTAAAATTTAAAATTTCATGATAAATTGGAAGTACCGATTCCCTTAAAATATCAAAAACAATCAAATCAAATCAAACAATCAAGTTAAATAAATTGAAAGGAAATGAAAGTTAATACTTAACCTTTCTGTAAAATATAGAAGTTTTCTTCCGATCCCGAAACACTAATTTTGTTCACTTTCGGTAATCGGTCTTCGAATTCTTTTTAATGAGCTGATTCCATTTTTTGGGATGTTGCAACTCGCGGAGGACTTCGGACGGGAAAAACAACAATAAAACGCCCGGACACAGTGACTGTTAGCGAAGTAATAATTTTATTTAGTCTGTTCCAATTTACAGGGGTTCTCTTGCATGTGGTAGTGTAGGACGGGATAGAAACGCAAGAGGAAGTCAAAAGGCAAAAACAAAGTTACACTAGGGTGGCTCAAAAGCTAATGTAATTAAGGGTTGTTCAAAAAACAAAAATAAATGAAATTCAATTGAACGTTATTTATACTTCATATTTAACATCACGGCCGCCAAGAATGGATCATTCTTCATCAACGCTGGTGTCATCTGTTGGTGGGGATGGTTGCTGGACTGCCGCAGCATCGAACTCTACCGGTAGCAGGCAGAGTTTGTTTACAGCTCTCTTCGTAACTCCGGTACTTGTCCTTACCGAAGCAACGCGGACAAGTCCATCGGTTCCTGGATGGACATCTACTATTCTTCCTATGGACCACTTCTGCGGCGGCAGATTTTCATCCCGTAGCAGAACGATAGCTCCATGGACAAGGTTGGCCGTAGCATACGACCAGCGATAGCGGTTGTGGAGAGTACTGAGGTAGTCCTTGTGCCAGCGCTGCCAAAACTGCTGAGACAAACGCTGGACACGTCGCCAGCGAGACAAGCGATTCTCTGGAGTATCTTGCATGTTGGGCTCCGGTATTGCGTTCAGCGGTCTTCCCACCAGGAAATGACCTGGAGTCAAAGGCTGCAAGTCTTGCGGGTCCTCTGACATTGCAGTTATTGGTCTTGAGTTTAACGCAGCCTCAACTTGGATGAGAGCGGTTCTGAACTCAGTTTCGGTCAACATAGCGTTTCCCATTATACGGCGGAGATGAAACTTCATTGACTTCACCGCCGCTTCCCAGATTCCGCCTAGCGATGGTGATCTGGGAGGGATGAAGTGGAATTCGATGCTGCTTGCAGCGCACTCACGGGCTACAACGTCTTTATGCTTTTGGGAAACGAACAGTTTATGGAGGTCATCTAACTCACGACGAGCTCCCACGAAATTGCGGCCATTGTCACAGTAGATGTTTCTAGGCTTGCCACGTCTTCCTGCGAATCGGTGCAAACTAGCGATAAATGCCTCTGATGACAAATCAGGAACGAGGTCAAGGTGGACTGCCTTGACGGACAGGCATACGTAGACTGCCACATACGCCTTGACAGGAGCTGCTCTTCTGCTGGGTGCACGAAGGAAAACAGGGCCCGCAAAATCGACTCCGACATTCTCGAACGGGAACGCTCTGGTTACTCGCACCGGTGGCAGATTGCCCATCAGTTGCTCCAATGACTTCGGGGAGGCACGACTGCAGGTAACACAACGATGTACTGTGGTACTGGCGAGATTCCGACCATTCAGTGGCCAGAATCGACGACGGAGAGATGACAGAAGAAGGTTCGGGCCACCGTGAAGCGTTTTCAGGTGCTCACAAGCGACGATCATTCTGGTGAGTCGATGGTTTGCAGGAAGTACCACAGGGTGCCGCTTGTCAACGGCGAGGGCAGAATGATGAAGACGGCCGCCAACTCGGATCAATCCATCGACGAGTTGTGGATTCAGGAAACGTAACTTGGATTTTTTGCTTACGGCTTTATTTTGAGCGAGTTGTTTCATTTCCGGACCGAACGCGTCTTCTTGCACACGACTTACAAGACCAAATAACGCACGATCGAGTTCCGACGCCGACAACGGACCGGTTACGCGTTCACTCTTTACCCGTTGAGTGTTTTCGCGGAAACGGTGCCACCACGCGCACACGCGAACGAGAGGGGTCAGGCTTGAGTAGCGATCGATAACGTCTTCTGGCTCTGTAAAGACAGGCAGTGCCACAACTTTTCGTAATTCTGGATCTTCGAGATTTTGTTTTCGAGAAACGTACTTAGGCGGCCACAGTTCACTCGATGATCTGATCCAGATAGGTCCATTCCACCACATAGTGTTTTCAACTAGGTTCTCCAGACTGGTTCCTCTCGACAACATATCAGCGGGATTGTCTTCGGAAGGTACGTGGTTCCAGGAAGCGGTAGCGGTCAACTCCTGAATCTCTGCTACTCTGTTGCTGACAAAAGTCTTCCAAGTTGAAGGCGGAGCTGAGATCCAATCCAGTGTTATGGTGGAATCTGTCCAAAGATAGACTGGAGCCACGAGTGATGTGCTTTTTAGAACTTGAGCTAGAAGATGCGCTAGAAGGAGCGCAGCGGAGAGCTCCAATCTAGGAATTGACTTGGTACTGAGTGGAGCTACTCGTGACTTGGCCGTTAATAGTTGGACGTAACATTGGCCATTCGCGTCGATCGACCTGATGTATACACAGGCTCCATATGCCTGCAGGGAGGCGTCGCTGAACCCATGAATTTCCATCCTTTGGTGCGGTGAGAGCATGACCAACCGCGGAATACGAAGACCTTCTAGATAACATACGTCTCGCTGATAAGACGTCCATTCTTCCTTGAATCGCGCAGGAAGCGGAGTATCCCATTCTAGTTGACACTTCCAGAGGGCTTGAATGATGATCTTTGCACGAACAATTGTTGGACCGAGCAGGCCGAGTGGGTCGAACAGGCTACTCATCTGCGACAGAACGGTTCTCTTCGTGATTGGTTTACTATCTTTCCACGTTGGAGGCTTGAACGACAATTGATCAGTGGTGGGTTCCCAACGTAGACCAAGGGCGGCAACAGAGGTATCTCGATCTAGTTCTAGCAGAGTACGTGTTTCTCGAAGGTGTTCTGGAACGACATCCAGCACGTCTTGACAGTTCGACGACCATTGTCGAAGGGGGAACCCTCCAGCTTCCAGAAGTCCAATCATCTCCGTGACGATCAGTTTAAGGTGTTCTGCGTCGTTGGAACCAGTAAGAAGGTTGTCCACGTAAAAATCCCTTCGGATGATTTCTGCTGCATGTGGGTATCGATGCTCTTCGTCAGTACCTAGTTGTTGCAATACGCGAGTTGCCAGGAAAGGCGAGTTGTTCAAACCGTACGTGATGGTGAGTAACTGGTACACTTTCAAGTGGAGTTCAGGATCATCACGCCACAATATGCGCTGCAACGGTTGATCCAAAGGATGGACCAGAATCTGTCTGAACATCTTCTCGATGTCAGCAGTCACGACGAAACGATACAATCGGAATCGTAGAACTATTTCCACTAGCATGTCTTGGATTGTGGGACCAGGAATCATAACGTCATTAAGAGCTAAACCCGAACGTGATTTACAGGATCCATCAAACACGGTTCTGAGTTTTGTGGTTGTACTCTCAGGTTTCAAGACCCCGTGATGTGGGAGGATGAACCGTGGTTTAACGTTCAGTTCCTCTTCCGACACTCTACGCATGTGACCCAATGCAATGTATTGGGCGATGAAATCCTGATACAGCTTCCTTTTCTGGGAATCCGACATAAGAGAACGTTCCAACGAGTAAAAGCGTCTTGTGGCTTGGTACATGTTGTCATCCAACTGAGGGACGAGTTCTTCACGCTTTGGTAGTCTGACGACATATCTTCCTTCCGGCGTCCGTCGGGTGTTGGCCAGGAAATGTTCTTCACAATACTTATCCGTGGCTGACCAACCCTTGGTATCATGGACGGCTTCCAATTCCCAAAACTTTCGAAGCATTTCTTCTACGCGAACTGCACTACTCATAAGACAGGAACGAGGATCAGCATGATCGTGGTCTCGAATGGCACACGGCCCTGAAACGACCCATCCGAGGACCGAATTCTGCAAAACCGGCAACTGCTCACCAAGCTGGATGCGACCATAGCGAAGGATGTCAAAGAAGAATTGAGCTCCCAAGATAAGGTCGATTTCTTTCGATACGTGGAACGTTGGATCAGCAAGGCGCACTGTTTCAGGAATATTCCATTCCTGGATGATAATTGTTGATCCCGGCAGCTTGATGGCGAGAGAGGGTAGAACAAGAAGTTGCGGTTCTACGACATACGGTGAAACTCTTGACGATACCTTGACGGTAACGGAATGCGTGGCCTTGGTGGTTGATTGACCTATGCCGCACACAAGAACAGGAACAGAAGCACGGGTACGTGGGAGTTTAAGTTTCTCGCAAAGAGCCTTCGTAATGAAGTGGCTCTGGGAACCTGAGTCAAGCAGACAACGAGCAAGAACCTTGTGACCTCGAGCATCTTCAATTTCCACCAGTGCAGTAGGGAGAATCACAGTATGTACATTCTCCTTGTTACATGACATCATGGCGTAATTCAGGTTTGGAGGACCTGGTGGCACTGTAGAACATTGATATGGATGCGAACCGACAACCGGGAACAACCTTGGAGGTTGGAGCTGATTCTGCAACGGCGGTGCAGGAGTTTTCACTACAAGAGACGGAGTCGGTTGAACAGGATTTGTGGTGGAGGGTTGGGCAACAAGAGAAACAGGTCCGCTAGCTTGAGGACCAGAAGATAGTTGTGTTATGAACTGTGTCCCATGTAGAAGAGTGTGGTGTTTCTTTGGACAGCGGTGGCATGACTTGCCTTGACAGGACTTGGCAAAGTGATCTGTGCTGCGGAGGCAATTGGCACATAACTTTTTCGCCTTTACGAACTCGAACCGTTGCTGCTCAGTTAATTTATGGAAATCAGGACAATGGTACAGGAAATGACTCTGGCTGCATTTTTCACACTTCCTGGGAGATTCCTTGCATTGCGAAGAGGACGAGGAGCTGAAATGCGATGTGGACTTCGTTGGTTTTATCTTTGGATCACGATCTCGACTGAAGCTAGAGGACGGATTAACGCACTGCAGAACTCTTGCATAATTCTGTAAGTATTTCACCATCGATACATACGTTGGCATATCTTCTTCTTCTACTTCAACACACGCTGCACCATCAAGAACATTGGCAATGTTGTCACTGTCCAGCCGAGCACAATAACTTTCCCATTCCTTCAGTGTGTGTGGGTCCAAACGGGTTGACAACTGGTAAATTAACAGTGAATTCCAAGAGTCCGTGTCTTCTCCCAGTCGCTTAAGAACGGAAATCTGCTGCTCAAATCTATCCACCAAGTTGAGTAGCTCGTCAGCCGACTCCTTCTTCATACTAGGTATCTCGTACAACGACGTAATATGGCACCGAATAAGCTGTCGTTTGTTCTCATAACGCAGCTTTAATGCTCTCCAAGCATCGCGATATCCATCCTCGTTGATCGAAATCGAATCAACAATCCGTGCAGCTTCATTCTGGACCAGTCCCTTCAGATACTGGAATTTGTCGATATTGCTAATCTCAGCACGGTTTCCGATGGCAGAATCGAAAGCATCACGAAAAACACACCAGTCTGCAAGCTTGCCATTAAACCGGGGTAAGTTTAATTCAGGAAACCGAATATGACTGGCAGCCCTGATTGGTTGTGTAGGCGGATTAACAGGTTGTGCATTTTGAGTTAGATGTTTGGATAAAAATGCACGCAGCGCGTAATACTTCATGTCGAATTTCATACGCTCTTCTTTAAAATCATCGCCAACAGTGGATTCAAGAACACACACCGTACGATGATACTCCTTAGCTATCTCTTTAAGCCTATCTGACCATGCTCCTAGCAGTTCTGAATGCTGTCCTGCTTTTGACTCCCTTGCTAGACTCATTAGGAATTCAATTGACTCCCATAAGTGCTCCCTACTCCTTCGCAGAAAATCTACCTCTTTTTCACCCTCTGACTTTATCATTTTGGTTTTAACGTGGCTCTACACGGTATGCGAATACGGAACGATTCTCCTTCCCGTGTCAAAACACGGTTGAAACGACCGAACCGGTAAAACGAAACGACGAACGGTACTACCTCACCGACGTCGACGACAACAACACGAATCAATATGCGGATTAACGAACGACGACACGAGTCGTGTGCAAGAGAGAAAGAAGAAGGAACGTACTCACTCAACGCAGCGAAGCTTACGGCGATCCCAATGTGGCTGGGGTAACGATCCTCGGGATCAGCGTGGAAAATGGAACGCCGACAAGCGAACAAAAAACTTGCTCTCCTCTCTTGGGTAGCCGGCTTCGCTCACCGGCGGCAGCAAATCAGCAACACACTCACATATGCCGATTTCATGCTCGGTTTTTTTCTCGTTCTCACACTAACAAGTTTTTTCTTGGTTTCGGTCACTTACGCACAGCTTGCGTTTCACATGCACATAGAAATTTCTGGCCACAAAAAGGCGTCACTAGCACGTTTTTCATTTTATGGTGCATCAAGAAATTTCACTGCGCAATTCCTTGTTGGAGCGACTTTCTTTGCTGTACAGCAATTTTCACGCTCAATTGCCACTGTATACTGCACAATTTATCCACAGGACATCCAATAGGACACCACTTCAATGGTACAAGCCAATTCTTGGCGAAAACTTTTTTCACACGCGAGTTCGACGGATTGAAAATTCGGGCACGAAAGGACATGTATCCGGCTCGAAGGACCATGTAAAATATAGAAGTTTTCTTCCGATCTCGAAACACTAATTTTGTTCACTTTCGGTAATCGGTCTTCGAATTCTTTTTAATGAGCTGATTCCATTTTTTGGGATGTTGCACCTCGCGGGGGACTTCGGACGGGAAAAACAACAATAAAACGCCCGGACACAGTGACTGTTAGCGAAGTAATGATTTTATTTAGTCTGTTCCGATTTACAGGGGTTCTCTTGCATGTGGTAGTGTAAGACGGGATAGAAGCGTAAGAGGGAATCAAAAGGCAAATACAAAGTTACACTAGGGTGGCTCAAAAGCTAATGTAATTAAGGGTTGTTCAAAAAACAAAAATAAATGAAATTCAATTTAACGTTATTTATACTTCATATATAACATCGCGAGTGATTAAGCGGTTCGAGGAACGGTTGACCACCGATCGGAAGCCCAGAAGTGAAGGAAAAAGTATTCCGTACAACACCAAAAATCACAACCGCGTAGTTGGGGCCTTCAACCGAAATCCGAACGCCTCCGTTCGGGATGTGGCTAAGAAGCTGCACCTAAGCCAAAGTTTTGTCCAGAAGGCCAAAACTAAGGCTGGGCTTCGAACGTTCAAGGTACAAAAGGCCCCTAATCGCGACGAGAAGCAGAACAAGTCCGCCAAAACCCGTGCCAGGAAGTTGTACCTCAACATGCTGACGAAAGTTGAATGCTGCATCATGGACGACGAAACATATGTGAAGGCCGACTTCAAACAGATCCCCGGCAACCTGTTTTTCACGGCCAAGGATAAATTCAGCGTTCCGGAGCATGTCCGCACTCAGAAGATGTCCAAATTTGCGAAGAAATTCCTGGTTTGGCAAGCCATCTGCACGTGTGGGAAGCGGAGTGCACCTTTCGTGACTCAGGACACGATGAAAGGACAGGTGTACATAAAAGAGTGCCTCCAGAAGCGGCTGCTTCCTCTCCTGAAGGCCCACAATGTCCCAACAATCTTCTGGCCGGATTTGGCCTCATGCCACTACTCCAAGGACGTGCTGAAGTGGTATGCGGACAATAAGGTCAATTTCGTGCCGAAAATGTTCAACCCTCCCAACACTCCGGAGCTCCGCCCCATCGAGAAGTACTGGGCGATTATGAAGCAGCACCTTCTTAAACGACCTAAGGTAGTGAAGACAGTCGAGGAACTGAAGAAAGTATGGGTTTACATGCAAAAAACGGTTGATTCACAGGTTGTGCAGAATCTTATGGCCGGGGTTAAGGCCAAGGTACGGGCATTTGCGTATGGACTGTAAATAAAATACGAGTAAAATGGTAAAATGAAGTTTAATAGTTATTTCTCAATCCCTGAAAATTTGATGGCAATCGGATGAAAACTCGAATTTTGCGAATCAATTTTGTGTGTGGCAATTTCATCGTGGACACCCTTTAGAAAGGGGTTTCCGTACTGTGTGAAGGATCACAAGCGAGTGGTTGCTGCCTTTAAACGCAAACCCAACTGTTCCGTTCGGGAGGTAGCGAAAAAGCTGCACTTGACCAAAAGTTTCGTGCAGAAAGCCAAGAAACGAGCCAGGCTCCGTTCATTAAAAGTTCAGAAAGTTCCAAACCGCAACGAAAAACAGAATAGGACAGCTAAAACACGTGCGCGTAAGCTGTACACACACATGTTGACGAAACCACACTGCTGCATCATGAACGATGAAACACACGTAAAAGCGGACTTTAAACAAATTCCCGGCAACCAGTATGTGACTGCGAAAAACAAGCTCAATGTTCCAGAGTCTCTCAAAAAACAGCAAGTGGCAAAGTTCCCCAAGAAATTCATGATTTAGCAGGGGATTTGTTCGTGTGGTAAACGGAGCAAGCCTTTCGTAACAACTTCAACTGTAAATGGTCAAGAATACGTGAACGAATGCCTGAAAAAACGACTGCTTCAGTTTCTCAAAACACACTACGTTCCTTCAATTTTTTGGCCGGACCTAGCTTCTTGTCACTACTCCAAGGATGTTCTGGAGTGGTACAAGATGAATGGTGTCAATTTCATGCCGAAGGATCTTAATCCCCCAAACTCTCCAGAGTTGCGGCCAATTAAAAAATATTGGGCTATAACGAAGCAGAACAGGAAATGTTGAAGTCATGGTTGAAAGCGGAAGAATGTCGGTTCAAGCGTTGTAAAAAATCTTATGCGTGGTATTAAGAAGAAAGTTCAGGCTTTTGGATTTGGTAAAGAAATATAGTGAAATAAAAATACTTAAACCAAGATTATACATTGTATTTTATTCCCTGAATATTTCATGACAATTGGTTGAGAGACTTGTTTTTGAGGACGAGTTTAAAGTGATGCAATTTAACTGTGGACACCCCTTT
Organism: Aedes koreicus; assembly: GCA_024533555.2. Taxonomy (NCBI): domain Eukaryota; kingdom Metazoa; phylum Arthropoda; class Insecta; order Diptera; family Culicidae; genus Aedes; species Aedes koreicus. Next base: position 106,654 of record JAHHFK020002597.1, on the reverse strand, counting down.
TTAATTCAAAAACTAATACAGATTGGATAAAACTATTCTTGTTTCCTGTCACTGCTTCATTAAAATGGAGAAAAGTAATTCTATTCTAGGAGTAAAAAAAAGCCCATTTTGACAAATCTGCGTTATTCTCAAAAGTGCTCCGAGAAAAATGATATGGTTGTACCGATAATTAAATCATGATCAAGATCATCAAGACTGTTGCATATACTGGTTGCAATCACCATGAAAATGGTCGGAGACATTTATTCATCATCTCATTTTGGACTATGGTCATGGTTACAGGGACTATTTTGACATTATAGTAAATGTTGAATCAACTATTTTGAATGGTCATTTTGATAATAGTCGGTTGAAAATCATGTTTTTGCTCTTGTCATCCTTATCCCCAATAATGGTAAAACTGACTATCAATCTTTTATCTGTGTGAGCAAACAATACTCATAAAAAGAGTATATTAGTTTTACCGTTTATACACGGTAGAATGAAATAACCAAATTGACAGTTAAAATATATTTTGATTGCCCTTTTCACCACCAGATGGTTCTGTTAGCAGCGCTACACGGGTCGCCTAACATGTATATGTGAAAAAAGGAAGTGACTTATATTGTTAATATAGTATATTTGCAAAATGAATCTAATAGATGGGGTCGAAGAAAATGCCGCGAACTCGTTCCGCGAAATGCGAACAACAGGAAGTCCCATCTCCCTATCCAAATCGTTTTACTTGGGTGCCTTGGTGGTCCCTCCCATCCCCGTTATATGTTTTTTAATATTTAGTATATTTTGTTGTGTTAATTTGATTGCTTACCTTGTGTTAGAACATTTAGCTGAAAGTAAAATTGGTTAGGGTTGTATACCGTTCTTTACTTATTGCTTCAATTTGATGTATGATCCAGGTTGCCCTTCACGGTGTGTCATATGGTATTGCTCGCGGTCATGGGATAGGGAAGAGAACAGGAGAAAGGAGAGAAACATGTAGTAATTGGCAACATGCTATGCGCATGTGAGATTTCCATGGTGATATTCTCATAACGGCCGTTTAGAATGGTTCGACGGATGCATATGAGTGATCATTCTCGATTAAATTCCACTCGTTTACTCAATTCCAGCACGTTTAGTTATAGAAGACAAGAACTACGTGCTACATTTTGGAATATCAGGGCAATGATCCCCCATCGCATCTTCACGTGATCATTACAACCCGAGCAGGAGAAAATAACAAATGAATACCTAATTTTTATCTTGATAACTGGCCTTTGTATCTAAGAGCACAGCATAAGAGGTAAAATACCTATGCAAAATACCTAAGAATTGCAAGCAAAATATCTCTCAATTTGGGATACCTGGGAATACCTAAGATTTTGGTACTATTTTGGTATTGTCTTACCTCAATTTGGTATTAGCATAACATTGTGGAAACATTTTTATGGTATTATCCACTTATGCAACGCTCTTAAATACCAAGGCCAGTTATCAAGTTATTAGTTCCTGCTCGGGAAGCTGTTTATTTGGTTCCGGCACTTTTGAACGTTGATGTAGCAACCTATTCGCACATGAAATCTGCCACGACCAACTCGGCAGAACGCGCCCATACCTCTTTCTGAACCGAAGGGAAGGGGTTCAATCAGAAGGATTTCACTTCAACACAAACTCTTTTATTGTAAAATTTAATCATTTCTCCTAAAAATGAAGGTGGTTATGGTACGCCTTAGAAATTTATATCTATTTTCGGTTTAACTGGGCAGAAGACACCATCAAGTGCTGTATTTACTTTCGATAGAAGTTTATTAAAATCTTTTTCGCTGCAAATGACCGACGGTAAGATACGTGGGATGGTTCTGGTCATCTTGTTGTCACAACCGGCATATCCTATTCTTGAAGATTTAATCACCGCAGTGGTTAGACATGGAAACCGACTCCTACCTGCACGTCATAACTACCCTGCTTGGGCAGACGGTGAAATGCGTCCAACCAAAAACTGCGATGATACTCCGGACTTGCTTTGACTCCCATACCACAACTGGGCTGACCGTGGCGATACCGGCGGGCAATGAACTGGCCGAACTATCAACTGAGAGCTAAGTCCTACACTGAAATCATATCACTGAATCCATGTTAAGCGGAGTAACATTGTCCAGAAAGCAGAGGGTCTCGAAAATGCAGTATGAAGCATTATTCATAAGAGGGGACGAGCCAAAGCAAAATCAAAAGTAATAGAGTATTCTTGAAGTACTTTTATATTACCAAAAACATGAAGTTCCACTGCTACAATTGACTTGTGCACCGATAGATTTTGTTAAAAAAAAATCCATAGTGTTCAACTCGAGGTTGTACAGACTAAACATAGAGCGAATAACAATGTACAACTTAATCTGACACCCAATGGACCAGTAAAGGTTGATACATTTAGTATTTGGCCGCAAAAATATAAGCCATTTCTTTGCTTAAAAAGTACGTAAAAAGCGGTTAACGTCTTATTCTGCTGGGAGTTTATTGAGCTACAAAAAAAAAAACAATTAAAAATGTTTTTCAGCTTTTCAGATGAATTCACGGACGTTTCGGTTAATACAACTCAGAATTTTGTACACAGTAGAGCTGTCAACTTGAATTGTCAGCTGAATGGTTTTTGATTGTTTTGCCACATTTTTTTTTCAGTTTGTTTTTGATAACTGTCCAATATTTTTCTATGGGACAAACATTTGATAATTTGGTGGGTTTAGAGTTTTTTTTTTCAATAACGTCAATATAATTCTGCTAATACCATTCCATGACGTCCCGGCTGTAATGGCAGCTGGCTTAGTCAGGCCAAAACTCACCAGACCGTCGTGTGATTGAATGACCGGCAAAATTTGCTTCGGAAGACACTCTTCCTTGTATACCTGCCCATTCATAACCGCTCCAGTGATGAAAACCTTCGTTTTCTTTCCACAACTGCAGTTGCCTTGCCATATCATCAACATGCGAGCACACTTGTCTGCATAGACAAATTTGAATTTACCTGGAGCATCACCCTTGCGAATGGCATGGTAAAACTTGTGTCTTGGGAGTTATCCAAAGTCCATTTTAACATGTGTTCCATGGTCCATCAAAAAGCATCCGTTGTATTTCGTCAGAACTTGCTCGTACAGCATTCTTGCGCTGGAAATGGCAACCAGGTTCTGTTTCAGGATCCTGGTGGGGTGTTTGCTAGTATTGTACGACTGGAAACCTTCACACTGACAGATTCATCGAACTGTACTGTATGGCGCAGGGAAGCTTCTCGCTAAATCACGCAAGAAGATCCCAGGATTATTCCGGACTATTCCACTTGTACACACTTAAAAATTATTCATGGGCTCGGTTAAACATTTAACTGAATTCACTCGGCATTATTATATTTCACTTCTAACTCGGCAAAAAATCTAAGGATGCCGAGTCTCAGCATCACTTGAAACTGCAATATCGGGTAGCTTCATTATTAAACCGATTCTCGGCAACACTAGGAGCCGAGCACAAATGTTAACCAAACTTCAACCCACGTCAGCTGCCTATCATGCCAAAATATCGGTTTAGCAGTGTTGTAAGCTGACGCTCGGCTTTTTATCTGTTAACCGCCAGGCACCATGTTGTTTTCATTCGCAAGTGGAGTAAGTCATATATTGTTTGTAGATCGGTGAAAAAACATATATTTATTGGCACTACATCAACCAAGGTTACATTGATAAGACCTCGTCAACAATTCTACGCCAATTCACCCGGTTCATGGCTGCTTTTCTCCATCCTCGGTTGCGCCCCACGCTCTCCAAGTCTTGGTTAACCTGATCCACCCATCTAGCTCGCTGTGCTCCACGCCTTGTTGTAGCAGCCGGATTCAACGCAAACACCATCTTTGCAGAGTATTGCCTATAGGCATGAAAAAATTCAATATTTCGATGAAAATCTCATTCAAAATCACAGTTGAACCGAAATCTCGGTTAACCTCATATCTGTTTGTTTCTAATTTTAACCGATATATCATTTTGCTCATGCCGAGGTTCCCAGCTAACTATATGAGTTTTCAATTTGACCCAAACCGAGATTATCAGTTAACATAAAAAAGCCGTCATTAAGAAAAGATAGACTGCAGCGTCATCTCTGCGGCAAGATCTGGAACTAATCTGATAAAAAAGACGACAAATGACATAATGAGAAACTTTGCCGAAGACGGCAACTCTCTAGCGCTTCATTTGGCAAAAACAGATTGCAGCGCCATCTCTGAGGTATGATTTGAAACTAATATGATGTGAAAAGACGACAACTGATATATTGAGAAACTTTGTCCCAGACGGTAGCTCTCTACAACTAGTATGGAATGTTTAGTATGCAATTCTGCTCACACATCAAAATCTTCCCTTTGTAGCAGATTCCCGGAGGCCAATGTTACTGGAACCAAGTCTTTCTACCACCAATGCATTTTTGAGGCCATAACCTTTCAAATGGGGTACATGTGTCCGAGCAAAAACGGGATGGTGGTGATGGCCAGTTTTGGTGGTGTAATGAGAGTGTTTGTGTGATATGTGTACATACGCTCACGAATGTGGCTTTGAATGAGTGTCGCTGGTGTTGATTGATCGGTACAGGAGAGGACCGTAGAAAACCGTGCAGTGCTGCCAGTGCAAACTGTCTTTAAATGTTCACATTCTATATTTTCACAGTCCCTTGCGCTGAAATGACCGGCTTGTCGTGCCAGAAGGGCTCAGTAGGGGTTCTCTGTCGAGACCCGAAGCGGCGAAACGGTTACATCGTGGTATCACAGCGATTGGTATTTTCACTGTATTTATCTATTCACATTTTTGTATTTTTTTACGTTATGGATTGATAGTTTGGTAAGCTTTCAGGTTCATAATGGATAGGCGGGTCAATCTATAATTGCGACAGGACAGCAGTCTGCAGATATGTATTTAAACATAGAATTGCTATTACCATTTTATATTATAAGATCCCTTCACTATAGTTTTTATGATAATTTATATGAAATTTTCAGCTTCACAATTATGCATGTTTGTAAGTTCAAGTCCACCTAACCGAAATTATGGGTTGGGAGGGAGCATCAGGGTATCATTCAAGCTGAGACTGGACGATGGTTTGATTGACTGCCTGAGTCTAGGAGGGAATGAACAGTATCATTTTCTTTATCCTACCGATTCGATTATATGCTGTGAATTCTACTCCAACAGTTTCAGTACGGGTGACGCGCCCTTCTTAACAAGCCATCCTGTAGAAAGCTTAATAAGTATTGCGAACTGGGTTATTCGATTTGTTGGATCGTATCGTTGGAAGGAGATTCTTAATTTCCCGTGGATTTCGCGTAAGTGTCTCTGCGTCACCCCTCCGTTTTTGGCCCTTCATACAGCGATACTGTGAAATCAGATCGGTGGCTCAATTTGATCTTGCTATTAAGTGGAGCTGGATCCAAGCCAAGGGCTTGAAGGGATGGTGGCTACCATACATACATACATACATAACCTTTCAAATGGGGTACAAACAATGTGTCTAGGTTGAAATTTCATAATTCTAGAAAGGGTTGAAACCCGGTCAATATTGGCCCTAATGTCTTAAGATCCGAGGAAGGTTAATTAAAAAGTTGCGACCAAATACTAAATGGATCAAGCCTTACTTCACCTGTTCGATAGAACTAGAAGCGATGTTTATTGCGGCTGCACAAACCGGGTTTTTCGCTTGATGATATGTTCTGAAGTCTCAGAAGTGTAAACAAACTCGTTCGACAGTGCAAGAAAGTTTTCGATGTTCTGCCAAAGTCTCCATAAACAACACAATTGATATTCGGAAAAGAACACAATTTCTATGAACGTGAGAGTTACATTTCACAGAAAAAGGTATCGATGGACATTCACACCGGCCAGCACTCCAGTGTTTCTGCGACTTTCGGAGGATTGGTCAAGGTAAGCGGAGAAAAATGCGGATCGCAAACGTTCTCTGGCTACGCCGATACTTTCCACCGAAGGGATGATCTTGTTCTTTTCGTCTTCAACCAAACGGATATCTGAGCTGACTCACCTTCGTCTTCAATTTGTTACATTGAAAATTTTGAGAAAATTGAGTGAAAAAATGACAGCTACAAAAACACGTCCGCACGCGACAAGAGCTTACTTCGATCTTTCTATCATAGTTATCTGTACTTGTCTTCAGAAAACCAAAAAGCCTCAAATCGACGTGGAGTTTTCATATGGCCCAATGTCGCAAACGTAAACAATGGCTTCATCCGCAAATTTCTCGAGAATGCTAATCATAGTGAAGTACCACGATGATTGTACAGAAGAGGAGTTCCTCTTTACAATAGAAGTGGTAGTTTACTCGAGCGAGTTTTCTTTTTTCAAGATATTTGCGGAAGAAGCCATTGTTTACGTTTGCGACATTGGCCCTTATGAAAACTCCATGTCAAAATCATCTTTATTCAATGAAACCAGCCGATAATCTGGTTGAATCGATGGAATTATCCATTCATGAACTCAATCAATAAAAATTACTCATTACGGTCAATAATTTCCGACGTCCGGTTACTGGAATACAATGGCAAGTATAGTAACTTTCTGGAGTTTGATCGGCTGTTGAAAGCTCGGCAAAATCGAAGCTTTGGGTGGTTAGTTACTAACGTAGTGAAAGCATCACGTTTAAACATTGATTCGCATTGATCTTATTTTTCAATAGATAATATGATTAAAAATAATAATAATAATCAAAGCGTAACTAATATATGTAACCGTTAAAGTTTAATCAGCAAAGTTGATGATTAAGCTGATTGCGTAAATTTTTGAGAGACCTCTCACTTACTCAGCGAATGCTTCAAGCTTGCGGAAAAAAAAGATGATCGTCTAACAATCCTTCACTCAAGAATCGAATTGTTATGACCTCTCATAAATTTCTTCGCACCACACTAAGGCGTCGTGAGGCACGCGCTCATACGTAGGTACTTAAATGCGTTTTGCACAGATTCCACACATTCCTTTTCTTCAGCGTCATCGTCTTCGTCAACCCCATTGGCAAGCGGACAGGAGGAGGATGGTGGCATTTTGCATCGACAGCAGATGAAAGTGAATCTCTGCACCACGAGCAGTGGCTGATTGCTTTCGGATAGGTCCTTCACGCAGTGAGTTGCTTTTTGAAGTCGTTATTGTAGGTAATGAATTAAATTTTTTATTTTCGACTTTTTCACTGAATGTACATAAAATAAGTTGTCCATTATATAAGTATTATAATTCATAAAAATGTTTTGTTATTCTTTTAAATATTAATTCAGCATTATTAAGCCGCAATCAAAAGTGTTGTCTGGAGAAAAGTGCTTTCGCAATTGAGTTTACATGGTTTTGAAAATGTCAGCGGTGTCACTACAATTTATCAATTTTAAAACATGTTTTATTCAATACTTCAACGTTCAAGTCAGCAAGTTTGGATGGTTGTTTTGTTCATCTTATTTTGTTGTTGTTTGTTTATTGAAAAATTACTAGAATAAGTTGGAGTGGTTAATCTGTTACTCAATGAAACGATTCCTTTCATTCCACTACGAACTATGGATCACTTGCATTAACTGCTGATTATGATATATCTTATTTTTCACTTTTATTTGACTTTTCAGTTTGTTTATTTGCTTTAAGACTGCTTCATCTGGATTGATTTGTTTGCCTCTAAACAATAAATTACAGTTACGTTATGTATATATATCTAGTATATTTAATCGTTAAAAGTCAGTCATACTGTTCAAGTACACTATTTGCCTCGACACTAGATTCAAACACTTCGTAGCATCTGCTTCTGGCTTGTTTCTGCTGAAATTGGTCTGTCCTCTTCAGGATTCGTTGGAATCGATTTTCAATTTTCCGTCATTTCCTACCGAACGTCCTTGTCATCTGGTTAGAGAGGAGTTATCAAGCTAAGGTACCATTTAAATTCTTAAGCTAGCAATGACGACTTTTGCACCATTATCACCACATTTTACATCACCATCATCAGGCTTCGGCTTAGATAACTACTGTTTCCTTTTCCACTACGCTAAATATACGGGAGCTTCGGGATGATTGATCGCTTCTCTTCCCGCCCACCGTGGGTTGCAAATAGGATTTCGATTAATTATAAAATAATAATACCGAAAGAGAGTAGCCGTTGCAAAACATATTTCTACGAGAAGAGAGATACTGAACGGTGCTTCACAGAGTTCCAAGCATTTCGGACAGCTCGTCTCAATTTATAGTTTGATAAGAGAGTGACCCTAGCTGCTGCAACACACCATCGATCGGCCGGAAGCGGAAGAATCGCACTGCTCTGAGGAGATTCCCACCAGTTTATGTACATTTCATTCTACAACAATGTTCTCCTATCCTATCTTATGGAGATCTGTCACCTAGGGAGAGAGCTCCTCTATGTTTTTGTTTTCTTTTTGGGAGGAAGGCAGTGGGAGGAAGATTAATCTCTGAGGATTATGGATACTGATTAACACATTTCATATTATAGACGCTCTATGTCACTATCCAGCCCATATACGGACCTCTACCCTATATATGACTACGAACTATGGACATAACGTCTAGTGTAGCATTCTGTAGAGTGTTACATACAGTCGAACAGACCCCGGACTGATCAACTTCTAAATCAAACTGATAATCTTGCTGGTGTCCTTGGCCTTACTGAGAGTATCATGTCATGCCCTGCCAAAGATGGCCGACACGTCACCGGTGCTCTGAGAGTGCGGCATCCCACCATGATGGTGATGATGGTGACCCACATGATGACTCGAGGGATACTTGGAGCTGGAGGTTATCGTCTGACTATTGCCGTGCTGTTGGTTCATTATCGAGTTACTGCCATTGTGATTGTTATTGTTGTTATTATTGTGGTTGCTGCTGCCGTTATTGTTGATGCTACTGCCACTGCTGCTGCTAATGTTGGTGCTGCTGCTGCTATTGTTGTTGGACGAATTCAGCGTCGTCTTTCGGGCGTGGTACAATCGATGCAGCGAGTATTGTTGTTGTGCTGTTTCCAGATCTGTTGCTAGAAATATGGAGAAAGGAAGGAAAACAGCTCAATTATAATACTTGGTAAGCAATGAGGGACTATCAGTCAACCAAAATGATCAGATTGATGTATACAGATGTTTCTAACGCAAGACAGACGATCACAGCTTTGTGAAATAATTGTCTGTTAATTATTTAATTCGAATTATTACGATTACGATTGATACAACATTCAGAAACGATATAACATCTAATGTACATGATTGATATATGGCACAAGATAATTGTGTAATTTACGTAGTTGAAAAAGTTGCATTTGAAAGGCTGTAGGTTTACATGCACGATTTCATTACACGCAATATTTTGTGTATTGTTGTTTATAAGTATTGTATAATTAAGCAGAGCGTCATGCAAACCGATGATAACTACACCAAGTTTTTAAACAGACAATATGTGTACACTTAATGAACGAGGATCTGGATTCCTTTTGTTCAAAAAATATTGGTTGAGGAAATCTGCTGAACATGCATTTGATTTTGTGTCTGTTTCTATCTTCAAACTGGATAATGGAGCGGTAGTGAATACAAGAACCACTATCTTCTCAACAAATGCATATATAAAATGTTGGAATCCGTCGAAAGTTTTGCTCTGATAGGTAGTGGATTTCCGTTAAAAAGTGTTTTTGTTTTCAAAAAAATAACGTAGCGTTGTATCAAAAATCCTTCGCGAGTAAAGTCCCGCGACAATTTATGCTGTTTTTAGAGATATCGAGAAGTTGGTTATTTTTCCTAAGATTGGATGAACTATTTTTTAGTACATTTTTTAAAATGCTGCACACTTCCCTCACGCTTGGAACACTTTTGTGTTGCATGCGAAATAACTAGCTGAAGTCATTTTTTTGGTATCAAATATTTTTTTGTAACAATATTTTATCAGTTTACTATCATTTGATACAAATAAAGCATTTTTCAAACTAGAAACAATGCTTTCTCTGTGAGAGAGTATATTTTAATGTTTTGCAGCTGTCAAAATATCCTCTTTTTTTTGGCACGAACGTAAGAAGTGCCTTTCGATGTTCAAAACCTTTTCATGTTATAAAATTCGTCAATTTCGTTATAAAAATGGCTCGTGCACCAAGATTGAGGTGAGATTTCAATATCTTAATGAAATTTCTTCAAGTATATACGTTTAAATTTTTTAAATAAACTATTTTGGTAGTATTCCATAACTGTGACGGAAAAAGGGAGTTTCCCACAGTTATGAAACACTTCGTATTCGTAGTTTCTACCATGTTTCAACATAAGATTATGTAATACGTGTATGTTAAAATAATTGTACAGGCCATTGAATCAAAAACGGATGCACCGACGCTTAGGGAAAACGATTTCCTGCATCTCATTTTTCCGACAAAAAAAATCCGAAAAGCAGCGAAACACATTATATCGTATCATATTTAGTTCCTCTTAAACAATAAACCTGGATCTTCGCCGATTTTGTAAGCAAGTTGTTAGAAGCACGCTTCAAAACATGGTCAATGTTTATGGCAAAGGCAGGGTTTTCAATAAGCGCAACGGATCTGACGAATACAGTCAGAGACTACACTGATGTCATGAACACATCTTGAAATTTACGTACGACATTTCCTAGTACGTTTAACAACTTCAATTAATTGAGATTAATTTTGTATACCTTAAATTTTTTTTGTTCTTTTATATACCTCTATCACAGACAAGAACTGGGTACGTCGCTTCTTGCAGAGGCATCCTACGATCAAAAAGAAATGCTTAACGGACCTCTCACGATCCGGTAGTTGGTAAAAGTAATTGAAGATATACTCCGAAGATGGTTTTGACGTAGGACTTACGTCTCTATTTTCTATTCCTGTACAGGGGCGCCATTCTAAAATTTCTTAAATCGACCGTGTAACGTTTCAATTGGAGATTTTGAACATTAATATCTCCTTTCTGGCCCACAGAAATTTTACGATAAGTATTTCATTCAAAAGGTAGAACATCTACGCTGAATTCCTGTTGCTAACTTAGTTCATTACATTTGTTTAAACTGATTAAGAAGGACTTAAAAAAAATGTCAAAACGCACAAAGCTATTGGTCAAAAATGACATCATATTTGCGCCACACTCTGATTGGTTGACACTTCCAGGGTACGATGCCAAATGAAAAACTGAAAATAGCGGCCGTCACGAAATATTGTTACAAACTAAACTCTTATAACTTAATTAATGCTCGATAGATTTTCAAGATGTTGGTTGGTTTCAAGATCGGTTGGAAATTTTGAAGCGTCATCAATTCAATTATCAAAAATTTTACTACAAATAAACAATAGAAATAAAAAAGCAAATGAAAAGTAAAATGAAATATATTGTTTTTTAAATTAAATTTAAGAAAAATACATTAATATTTCAGGACAAAAATTAAAAATAGAAGTAAGGAAGGTACGATATGCAGGAGGAAATAAAAAAAAAAAGAAAAATTTTGGTTTTTTTTTTTTTTTTTTCTGTAGTAGTGCTGTTGTGCTGCGCAGCGGCGCGGCACTGGCATAGGAGAGGGGGGGGGGCCGGGCCCGGGAGGGGGGGGGGGGGAGAGAGAAGAGAGAATAGTTAGCCGACCAGCCAGCCGACGGCGTGTTGGCTGTACAGCCATGAGTTATGCAGTCGTGTGCTAGGCACGCGGGTGACCGCGCGAGTGGTGTATTTGTAGCTGACCGCTGGGCGCAGCCCCGAGAAACGAAATAAGGTTCTCGTTTGTGATCCTGTGGTAGCCATCTTTTGGTAATGCGCAACGTGCAACGAATGAAACAGCCTGATTCTTTAGAAGACCGGAAAGGGTTAAATACAAGTGTGGACCATTTGAAATCCGTCCTTTCCAGGACGACCAATTGAATTTTCCTAGCTAAAGAGTTTGTTTGATTGGATTTTATCAAACATTCTGTTCTAAAGTCTTGCCAATTGGCAGTCAGAGGTGGCTAAACGAGTTTTGTGTACAATTTCTAAGATGACTTGGAAATTTAAACGGTCTCTATATTATTCCGATATAAAGCAAGCTTACGGAGTAGCATGCCAAGTATACATTTAAAAAATGGCTACCGTCACGAAACATTAAAATTCTGAACGTTAATAACTCGATCATTTCTTGATTGATTTTCAAATATATTAATATTTCAAAATATTTTTTTTTGTCGAAACATGACCTACACGCAAACCACTGTGCGTTCTCTAATATTCTTTTGATAGGACCGTATAAATCCAAATACAGAAGAAATGCACTAAAAGAGAGTTTTTGTTTCGTGCTATTCATTCATATACGCATCCTGAATATACTAGAATGGAGATGCGAGAGATCAATCGAGTCAAAAACAAAACCGAAGGGTTTGTTTGTCGCTTCTTACATCTTTGCTTCGTAGGTAGAATATAACTTTCCCACTTTATGCGAGGTTATAAGAAAGGTCTGTTCTGCCCAATTGGACATCAGTTAGTGTGCGTATTTCGAAGTGTTAAGATAACTCATACCGAAAAGACAACCGTAATTTGAATTGACGAAAAATGTCAATGCTCGAAAAATACTTAAAGGATAATATGATATAATTTTCTTCCACGGAACAGAACCAATATAGACGCCCACCCCTTCGACCGTCTATTAAGTAATCTCCTAGTTATTCTATAATTTTCAGTAGACTTAAAGGAATAGCGAGTAGCGAAATACCAAACAACCCTTTTTAGGGCCATTTCAAGCGTTATAAAGAGTTGACTTTCTTAATTTTCGTAGAGAACCAATAGTAGAAATAGTCACATTTATAGTATAGGGTTTCATGGAAAAGAGATCTGATCTTTCCATTTTTGAATTTTTAATTTTGATGAATCGGGTTTTCAACTTTTTCAAAAACCCTTTGTAGACCAGATGTCGACAACGTCTATAAGGTACGCCGGGGCAAGTTGAAACGATTTTTTTAGGTTGAACTTTGGAGCTCTCTTAAAAATGATACATCAACATCACTTTACATGTTTTAACATCAAATATTTTGTGGAAGTGTCTACTATCATGGAAAAATATAGATCTACAATTAAAAGATTATTTATTTATCATTTTTCATTACTGAAAGAGCATTCTAGGATAAGGAACTGTCAATAAACCACGTGGACTGATAGGGGGGCGGATGGTTGTGATTGGCAAATGCCCACGAAACGTACACTTTAGTGTATACATATTTATATGGATGATTGTCCACGTGGGAGGACTCCTCCTCCTAAATCCCTTCAAAATTTGTCCACGTGTAGTTTATACACAGCCCCTTATGTTTAACTCATCCTGGCGAGATTTTAATCAAATCCAAAACACGTATTTTCCTACATTTTTGAGAAAGGGGATTCACTATACATTTTAGCTCAAAAAAAAAAAAAAAGCGTGCGAAGAAAAGTGTACTGTATTGTTGAAGTTTGGTTGATTATTATCCTACTTTGGGTATATGTTCTCTATGAAATCATTTTGGCAGGTACTCTTCATTCATTGGGTAGGGAAGTTTTCAATTAACAAGTCCATACTCATGTGCTATGCAAAGGGGGAAATTTTTAAGTTAAAATCATGACACAAATCATTTAGATGGAAAGTTTTTCTGACTCGTGGGGTGGACATGTCTGGGACAAGTTTAATAGCTCAACATATTCAAAGACAGTCAAAAATAATCACAGTAATTACTTTCTTCCGCTACTCTGGTCTCTCTTCAATTGTCGAACTTTCTTCTGCTAGTAGATATATCTTCCATTTTAACTTTCCCCGCATTTCATAAAGAGATCTGTTCTGCTCTTTTCGGCACTAATTACATGGTGACTTGGACTATGATTCTGTACCCTGGTAAAATAATCATTCGGGAAATTGCTGAAGCATTCCTAAGATGAAGGTTTCCAGACACGTGATTACAATCCAGCGCAAGAGACGAGGAGTCCACTATTGTGCAGTGGTCACCCTTGACGTGAGAAATGCGTTCAATAGCGCCAGTTGGGTGGCTATCGCCGACTCGCTCCAACGCCTGCAGGTTCCTGGGTACTTGTACAAGATTCTGGGAAGCTATTTCCAGAATCGCGTACTGGTGTACAATACAGAGATAGGCCAGAAACTTGTTCAGATCACCGCAGGCGTCCCACATGGTTCGATCCTATGGGACACGATGTACGATGAGGTACTACGGCTTGAGTTCCCGAACGGGGTGAAGATTGTCGGGTTTGCAGACGACATCACCCTAGATATGTGGTGAATCCATCGAAGAGGTAGAGCTAACGGCCTCGCACTCCATTGGCATTGTGGAGAGATGGATGAGTTCCAGGAAACTGGAGCTAGCCCATCTTAAGATTGAGGTCACATAACAACCGAAAATCGGAGCAACATGCGATGAACTGAAAGCATGTACTCGCTTTGACGGCGTGAGATCCGGCATGATAGCCGTAAGCGGTAACGACATGACTCCTGATAACCTGGTCCAGAGGATGTGTCTCGATACAATTTAAACCCTTATCGGTGAACCCCCTGTGTACGTTTTGAAACAGTGACTTGTTGTCTGTTAATTTGAAAACAACAAACTGGATTTGTGTTCTTTATTTTACGAAAACAAAAATGGATTCATGACGAGAACAGATTCCGATCTTGCATCTTGCATGCATCTTCACAAACATGTAAATTTGACAGAAGCTGTCGCATTTGAAGTTGAGCAGGCTGTTTGTGTACAGGACCATAACATGTTTCAAGGATACTGACACTGTTGTTCCTAAGACGATACCCGGTAAGAAACGCAGTATACCCCCCCCCCCCCACGACAACGCAGGGGGATCCACCCCCGCCGCCCAAAAAAAAGAAGGAAAAAAAAAAAAAAAGCCCCCCCCCCCCCCAAAAAAAAAAAAAAAAGGGCCTTGGGGAAAGGGGTTCCAAAAAACCGGGGGATTCCCCGGTTTACCCCCCAAAAAAATAAAAAGAAGTTGCCACAAGGTGGGGGCGTCTTTAGGTATGGCTCAATAAGATTTTAAACATAGACTATTGCGCATATTTCGGATATGCATTAACATAATATTAGGTGCGCAACTAAGTTCTCGCTGTTTTTTTTGTGAAAAAGGAACTTTATTTTGAAAACAAAGGTTACAAACGAATTATTTAAAGTATTGCCCATCACTAGCTACGACTTTTTCCCATCTTTCTAGTAGAACGTGAATACCATTTCGATAGAACTGTTCGTCTTTTGATGCTATCCAAGAATCAAGCCATTTTGAGATGTCATCATATGAGTGGAATTGCTGACCAGTGAGACCATCTGCCATCGAACGGAACAAGTAATAATCGGACGGTGCAATATCAGGAGAATATGGCGGGTGGGGTAGGACTTCCCATTTGAGCGTTTCCAAGTAGGTTTTCACGGGTTTCGCAACGTGAGGTCGAGCGTTGCCATGCTGAAGAATCACTTTTTCGTGTCTGTGCTCGTATTGTGGCTGTTTTTCGTGCAGTGCTCGGCTCAATCGCATCAATTGAGTTCGATACCGTTTCCCGGTAATGGTTTAGTTTGGTTTCAACAGCTCATAATAAATAAAACCAACTTGGTCCCACCAAATACACAGCATAACCTTCGCAGCGTGAATGTTCGGCCTATGCGACAATGTTGAAGCATGCCCGGGCAGTCCCCATGAATGTTTCCGTTTTGGGTTACTGTAATGAATCCATTTTTCGTCACCCGTCACAATGCGATGTAGAAAACTCTTCCTTTTTTGCCGCTGGAGCAGTTGTTCACAGACGAAAAAACGACGCTCAACATCTCTTGGCTTCAAATTGTAAGGAACCCAAGTTCCTTGCTTTTGAATCATTCCCAACGCATGCAATCGCTTAGAAACGGCTTGGCGGGAAACTCCTAATCCTGAACCAAGCTATTCTTGCGTTTGACACGGATCCTCATCGAGCAATGCCTCCAATTCAGAGTCTTCGAAGTTTTTTGGCCTTCCTTCACGCGGACGATCATCAACACTGAAATCACCGTTTTTGAAGTGACGAAACCAATCACGACACGTTGTTTCACTCAGAGCAGCATCCCCGTAAACCTTTTGGAGCTCTCGATGTGCTTCAGCCGCCGTTTTCTTCGAATGAAAGAAGAAAATCAACACTTCCCGCAAATGACGATTATTTGGCTCGAAATCAGACATCTTCAAACAACCAAAATATATAACACTAAACCAAAATCACTGATTTGGCAAAGCGGTTTGTTTACCATATGTCTGAGCTTGGTTTATGACGCTTGAGATGTACAACATTCGACCAGCACTTACTACTGGCGCCATCTATTACTAAACAGCGGGAACTTAGTTGCGCACCTAATAGTATTCTGTTTCAAGATGAAACTTGCGGACTTTTACCGGAATACGTTTCCTCAACCGGCGCACATTATTCTCATCCATCGTTTTGGCAATCTTATTCCACTTGGTTCTCAATTCATTGATGTTTTTGACGACACTGCCATTCACCTTCAGCTTCCTCTTCATAATAGCCCAAAATCTCTCTATCGGTCTGAGCTGGGGACAGTTTGGTGGGTTGAGTTCTTTCGGTATAAACTGAATTCCGTTGGTTTCAAAACTCTGTAGCACTGTTTTACTGTAATTCCAGCCTTCAAGATCTGGCCAAAACATGACAGGTTCATTGTGGGATCTGATGATTGGCAATATTCACTTTTGGAGACATTACAGAGATCTGATTTCATCAGTTCCTCTGAATGGCCTGCATCGTCTTCTGATTTGAACTCACTGGACATTAGTATCTGGGGATACATGCTAGGGAAAACTGGTCCACTTGGAGCACATGTATTTGGATTCATTAAAATGCCTGAAGAGGTAGTGCGTGCGGCTTGCAAAAATTTTGAAAAGCATCTTCGAGCCGTGATTGAATATAACAGAGAAGGATTTGAACTTCATTAAACACAATGTAGGTTCAATAAATTGACTTGTTATTTAAAGTGCAATGAGTGAGAATTACAATCCTGTTTAAGTTTTGTAACAATTATCTAGTGTATTATTTCTACGTTGCAACCCTGTAAAAGCATAAATCAGGACCTGTATCTGAGAAAAACGCACGGCTCAGTAGTATCATAACAACCACATTATTCCTGGATCTACTAGTGCCAAGGACAACAGAATAGTGGCATGTAAAATATTTCCGAAGAGTTTTACGATCATGATAGCCTTTTTACAGCTTCCTGTTGCTCTCTTGTGTGCTGCATCCTTTTATTCGATACAGTTCTGTGGCGAGCATTTACAAATACATAGATAACCAGTATTTAACCAGCTCAAATTCTAAAAACTTATTATCGTCGATGACCGTTTGGAGCTTCGTGAAGAGCAGTTTGAACTAATTTAATCCAACAGTAAGGATGCTATTGGAGCCACTAACAAATGTGAGTCGTGACTTCATTCGTGTGATATCTCGTCTCATTTCCAATCATTATTCTTTAATCTCTCATTTATACCGAGTTGGGCCTAGTGACGGCAATCTCTGTGAATGGTGACAAGGTTACAAGGACGCAGATCACTTTATTTGGTCTTGTGCTGAGCATAGTGAAGTCAGATCTAAGCTTTATGAGTCCTTTCGGGCTCGAGATTGGTAACCCAATGTACCGATTTGAGACATTTTAGCTGTGTGCGATCTGGAATTCATGATACTTATAAATAAGTTGTTTATTGTTTTTGACTAACGTTAATCTTAGTGTGTAGTTTTTTTAAACTGGATTGTCTAGTTTTATTATTTTTTTATATCTGTGTTTGTTATTTTTCTCTCTCAAAAATATTCAAGTCAAAAGTAAACCAACAGTTCTATAATTATGAGTTATGATGAAGCGATGTAAAACAAATGTGTTATGTTAACCATACTATATATTCCTTTATATTCGTTCATGATTGACATTGTTTCCCGTTGGTTAAAGAAGGCAAATGTATGAGTTCTCGCGCTTAGTACCATAAGCATGGTGCTGCATTGATCAATTTGTATTAATCAGTCTGCTTTTTTGTTTATATTTTGGTCAATTGTTCAATAATTGATTTTGCGAGTCCACGTGCCCAAACAAACTTCTATTATTTATGCTGCAAGATTCAATCAGTCCTTTATCGCACTACATTGAAACATTTTCTGTGAGCTGAATGAATTTGCCATCATAATACAAAGTGAATCAAACTCGATAATTGCAGATATGTCGTTATACTAAGCACGAGGATTGTAATATAATTTTCACTATTAGCAGCCAATCGCTAACATGACACACAATGAAACATACTGGTAGAATAACTCTGATAAAACATGATGACAATAATGAATAACTGGCCGATATAATGCAGACAATGAAGGTCGAGGAGTAAAAACATTCAGAACAGAAAGATAAACTACACAACAATTCCCACAAGACTTACGGGCAGCAACTTAAAGGACAGTAGTGGATATCAGATCAGTACAAGTACGCAATCTACTCTATAGATCTAGGATACTCTAAGTAAGACATCAATAACTATCTCCGCCAGACAATTCAGACAACTTCGAAAGATGTCATTCATCCCAGCTGGGTGTGTGCGGTGCTTTAGTGGTGGTGCGATGTGTTCATGTGTCAGTTGCTTCCTTCCTTCTTATGGGTGTCGAAGATGGAGATAAGCTCTTTTACGGAGGTGCAACTGATGATCAGCTTTGTTAGCTGATGTTGCTTCTGACCGGAGCTTTTGTTCGACTCTTTGGGCTGTTTCTTTTTGCCTGCACACCACCCATTGGCGAAGTTTAGACAAACAGTCGAAATGTTTCACAAGCAGAAGCACACAAGCGTTATAATAAAAGAGAAACAGAAAGAAAATAAGTGGATAATATAGCGTTAACCAGAGATGGTGGAAAAGAGGTCAGGTGGGTGGTAAGGAAAGAGAGAAACGTC
This sequence comes from Aedes koreicus, assembly GCA_024533555.2. NCBI lineage: Eukaryota > Metazoa > Arthropoda > Insecta > Diptera > Culicidae > Aedes > Aedes koreicus. The sequence continues at coordinate 87,733 of JAHHFK020002597.1, read as the reverse complement.
GTAGCGGTGTAAAGTTTTCGTTAGCTGAAGCTTTTTTATCTAAAGTTCGGATAGGTAAAACTTGCAAGCAATATTTCGTGCAAGTCCCACTTCTGTTCAGGTAGGGTGGCTTATTCAGTAGGAAGCCATCTTTGGGAAGGGAAGTGGGCTGGACTCACCTTTGACTCGTTCTTTGACGTACCGCTGCCGTTGGGAGGGAGTTTTAATCTCCGGAAGGATTGTATTTGGTGTCATTGGCTGAGATCGTTGCAGTTTTTGCATAAAGCTGAGCTGATTATCACTGTTTTCCTTAGACTTGGACGAGACGTATGTTGAGGATGCACTCGGCTGAAGCCACTCGTGGCGAGCTGCCTCTTCCGGTGTCATGCGCTTCTTTGGATCCCATCTGAAAGTTAGGAAAGAAAGGGGTTGTTTAAGATCGCATATCCTAAAGGCAAATTTATTTTTTCTTCTATTAGCAACCACAAGGTCATTTATAGTTACTCATTAGCCTTGCATGAATCCAACCCCATCGCAGAAAGATAATTGACGAAGAATAAAAATCCATCAAACAGGAACAATTTTCCTGGCATTCGTATGCCGTGACCAAGTTGACATGGGAAATAAAAGGTTTTTCGTGTTCACATTTTCACATGACGTATTAAGTTTTCCATGGAAAATTTCTCCCCGATACAATCAATTCTCTCTTCACGCCCCTCCCCGTTGGTCCAGATGCACGAACAGCACAAAATAAGCGACCAAAACAGAAACAAATACTACTCCCACTGTAGCACAACTCAGTCATAAAACCTTAATTGAAGAACGTTTGATGAAACGCAAAAAAAAAGCTCGTTATTCGGACATTGCGTGCTGGATCATTGATTTGTTGCTGAGGCTCTAGCTATGGCTAAGTGTGAATTTTCATTCATAACTACTACTACATGAACTTACACAAGCAAACAGAAGATTGGCCGCTGAGCACGCCGAAATAGCCACGAGTGAACGTGAATAAGTCAAATATTGTACAGCTAGAACCAACCTAGGTAGGTATTTATAATTTCATGTATTGTGGAGTATCCATTTAAAACGTCAAGGTTTCAGGGGGGAGGGGATGGAGTTGAAGATTGTGACGATGCATACAAAATTTATTTGATGTACATAAAATATACGTGACAATTTTTGCGTGACGTATTAAATGGATGTTCCCTTGAAGGTGGTACATTGTGTACCAAGTTTATGCTCCTAAGGACGTGATACACGCCAAACTCACTTTCGTGCCAGTCGACTCATAGGTTTTTAGATTAGACCTGTTTGAAGTTATTGCATGAGATGAGAATTTAATATTTGATGAAGAATAGTTTTGTTTGTAATTGTATGGTCTACTGCCTTGTTTTTTTTTGAGTTTATGCACCGTGGTTTTGGCAAGTTTTGCAAGATGGTTTTGATGCGATTTTTTTTAATTTATGGATTTTTCCAGATACTTAGAGGATTTACCTATTCTAGGCAAAAAAAAACAAGGTCCACTTTTTTGAGAGTACTTTTGCAGCGTCGAGTACACATCAGCCTTTTTTGTTTGTCAAAATATATTTGATTTATCCCTTTGTATTAGATAAGATTTGTATTAGATAAGTAAATATATATTTGATTTATCGCTTACAAATGACAGAATTATCCAGAACAGCTTGTATATATTTCTATAAAACGTCAAACTTATCATGTGCATGTGAAGCCCCATTTTTTACTCGGCAATCGTTTCAGTTGAACTAAGTGTGGAAAAATTGGATTATAAGCAATGAAAACATCATTTTCAAGTGCCTATGGTTTATTGAAAGAAAAATAGGGCTTAACGGAATAGCTCAATAATCAAAAAGCAATCAAATTAAAGCTTGAAAACCAAGTTATTACATGAATATATTCAGTGAGGTTCTTTGATACTGAAGCCAACATTTCCGCTACTTAAAAATGGTCTTCAAGACGTGATCAGAGATTTTTTGTATCGGATAATACCAACGGTGCTGACTGGAATCGATGCCAGACTCACTGAGGTAAGAAGGAACTACGCTCACCACGACACCACCAGTGTCCTCGAAATTAAATCTCTAAAAAAGTTCGAAATCGGGCTTCAAATATAATAAATAGAAAAATTGGGTTTCTAAGCAAACTAATAAAAACTGACTCAGTAGAGAAGTACGATCGACACATGACCCGATTAATGCTTTTCAAGAATGTTTTTTGCCTTTCAGCCTTCTTCTCGATACACACAACTACCAACTCCAGAAAAGTAGGATGAGTTCTCAGCATCTCCTCAAGTAGACATCTAATCAACTCTTCCCTCCCAGCCCTGCTGATCATAAGGACCTTGCCAGGTGTTGTGCTAAGAGATCGAGGGATGAAGAGCTTGTCATACCCAAGGCAGCTCTACTGGCGCTTCCATCGTCTCTACAACAGCCAATCCAGGAGAGTGTATGGTCGGAAAATGATATGTTATGCTTTGATATGCTCAGCCTTCTTCCCGATGTACACGTTTTTAAAGTACATTAAAGAATATAAATGCGAACATTTTTTTTTTTGATAAACATAATTTCGATTGATCAAGCAAAATAAATTCACCCAAGTATACGGTATTTACTTTTCTACCACACACATTCGTTAATCACAAGTTTATTAGGAATACAATAGGTTGTCTCACTCGGTTATTGAGCTATGAAGCACAATGAGCACTTTTCTCCATATACTCAAAGCGATCATAACATCGTACGAATTTTTCAAGATACAATTTATTTTTATTAGATTGGTGTAACTACATTAAAATGTCAAAAACCTCGTGTACAATATTTGCCAATGTACTCGGCTCTTGATTGCTTCTCTTCAACCTTGTTGATGAACCAAACACTTCAGAACTTGCTGCACTTTATCCGCCCACTTTGCTCGTAGAGCCCCACGTCTTCTTGTTCTTTAGAGTAATTTAGAATGATCGCTAAACTTTCCAATAGATGGTCTAAACTCCTCCTGAGCATTCAAATCTCCTATGATGGCTTAGGCAGCAGTCGTATTCACGTTATAGCTGCTCGTAAAGATCATAATGCTTAAGATAAAGAACTGACCCTCAATCCTCAACCAGCACATTCATTCGTTGATTGGCTTCCACCCGGTCATGCGCTTTTGCATTTCGCTCATTACTATGACTGTTTCCAGCTCTTGTGTCGTGCCATAGAGACTGTTCAAGAAAGTATAAGCACACCTTATTTTAACGGTCACTTTGAATATAATGAAATATTTCAACATGTTTTGGCTGCGTCCTTTTGTTTGCACATTTCTGAATGACATAGCATCAAAAAAGTGCTCAGTTTTGTGTTACCTATCAAAATGCGCGGTCTTACTCTGGAACAACGAAAAAGTACCGTGCACAAATGGTGCACTGTGAGCGGACTCTTCTTGCGAAAATTGGCCAAGGAAAAGAGTGTAAGCGTCGGAGTGGTACGATCTGCGATTCGAAAATATAGAGAACAGTGTACGTTTGAAGATGCGTCGAAGAGTGGTCGGAAATCCGGTCCTGTTAGTCCGAATATCGATAAAAAGATCAGGGATGCCTACAAGCGAAAACCAGCGACTTCCGTTCGGGATGTTGCGAAAAAACTAGGGACCTCGTCGAGTAACGTCATGCGTGCCAAAGAAAGACTTGGGCTAAAAACATACCGGAAGCAGAAAAAACCCAAAGGGAGCCCAAAACAGGCCGCGTCCGTGAAACCACGGGCCCGCGAACTCTACGATTCGTTATTGTGTAGAAATTCTGGGTGTATAATGATGAACGATGAAACGTACGTGAAACAAGATTACACACCGCTTCCCGGACCACAATTCTATACTGTAAGCGAAGACAAAGACATCCCCGAAACGGAGATGGCAATTTTTACCGAAAAATTCGGTAAGAAGGTTATGGTTTGGCAGGCAATATGCGAGTGTGGTGAAACATCTAGTCCATACATCACAACGGAGACGATTAACACTCAGAAATATGTTAAGGAATGTCTCCAGAAGCGATTATTGCCGATGACCAGGCAGCACGAAGGTCAAGTAGTGTTTTGGCCTGATTTGGCGTCATGTCATTACGCAAAGGACACTTTAGAATGGTACAAAAGTCAAAATGTATGTTTCGTGCCGAAAGACATGAATCCGCCGAACTGCCCGGAGGCACGGCCAATCGAGACTTTTTGGGCTTAAACCAAAGCAAAGCTTCAAAAGTTCATAAAACCAGTGGACGACATCCAAAAATTTAAAAAAAATTGGCCAAAAGTGGTCAAAATGGTGGGAAGTACCACTGTGTAGAAGCTAATGGGTCATGTTCGAGGAAAAGTTTGGAGTCTTGGCTATGATTAAATATTTTGATTCAACGAGAGTAAAATATCATATAAAACACAAATACAAATATGATTTGCCAAATAAAATAATTAAAACTAAGAAAACATGAAATTTTTGTTATTTTGAAAGTGTGCTTATACTTTCTGGAACAGTCTATAGCTCTGGTAGATGGTATGATTACCACGAATCAGAGATCCTCCAGCAGTGCTACAACGCCAATTTTTCAGTACATCGGACAGTATGAAGGTGCTTTCGACGAGGGCTCTGGAGTTCCACTTACTAAGTATCCAATCGCTAGTCCCTTTTCATCACTGTGGCCTTCGCCGATTGTTCCAGTCCGTATTCTGTTGTTGGCGTTCCGGTGCTTGATTGTTTTATAGCGGGCTTGCATGGCCCGATAGCAACTCCCTAGCTTTCCGGAGGACCATAGTGCATAGTTAAATTTAGAGTCCCACGCTTGCAGATTAAGCCACCCCTGACATGTGTAACAGTTGCTGTTTTGAGCCGCTCGTGACATGCAGAATAGGCGCTCGGGAGTGATATTGGCATTTACTCCAAATACAGTGCTAAATATAGCTTGGTTTAAGGGCCACTGCTCACTACTACTTTCATAACAAAAGATAATTCCAAATTTGTCTACCTTTCTATACATACATTTATATTAATTGTGGTGTAACAAATCGTGGAGGTTTGGATGAAAATTCCTTTTTTTATTTGTAAACTTGAACTTATCGCACTAAGCTTTAAGTCACAGGGTCCGGCAAATTGAACTGCTACATTACTTCAACAGTCATTATTACGTTGCACATGAAAGTACATTGGACGACCCCTCGTCGCTTTGTTTGTATTGTGTCTTTGCTGTCGGTGGATGTATGAGTTACTTTTGTAATCGAGTGTTATCCGGAAAACTGGATCTCGAACAGAGACGTGGTGCTGTGGTTGCCTTGTCTCGAACTTGAAAACAGCAGAAGGACATAGTTTGTGAGCTGTCCGATTCACGTATGCAGAAGGTTTGTTCACCATATAGTCAAAAGATACCTGAAGACCGGAAGTACCAAAAACGGTATGGTGAAGGACTTCGAGCTACTGTGGTGACACCTGCCATGATGAGGATCGTCAAAAGGCGCCTCAAGAGAAATTCCCGACGTAGTGACACTAAATTCGTGTAGGATCTCCATGCATCGGATCGAAGTCTCCGTCGGATCCTGAAAAATAAACTTCAGACCAGGTCCTACAAGAACCAGAAGGTTCAAGACCTTTCGGTGAGGCAGAAACAAGGACGGGTAAAAAGAGCAAAGGTAATGCTGAAGCGGGCCGTGGAAGGACGGTTGGAGAATATCAAGTTTACCGACAAGAAATTCTTCACCGTAGGAACACAAGCAATTCGTGAATAAGCAGAACGACAGACTTTAGTTACAGAAAGATCACGAACCCATGTTGACATGCTGACGGCCACCAGGCAACAGAAACCAGCATCGGTGATGGTTTGGGCCGGAATCACCCGTGATTGTTGGACTCCGCTGGTTTATGTCCCTGAAGGAGTGAAGATCAACAGAAATACATATCGAGAACTAGTTCTACAGAACGTCGTCGAACTGTCGGCATGTCGTCATTTTGGTTACAGGGATTGGGTTTTCCAACAGGACTCGGCATAGAAAACCCAACTCTGGATTGCGGAACATTTTCCAGAGTTCATTTCAAGCTCGGTGTGGTACGTCGAACCTGAACCCTGTGGACTTAGCTGTCTGGAGTATGGTGGAGGCCAAAGTCTGCTCTATAAAACATGAAGGTGTGGAAGTCTTGAAACGACATGTATGTCGCGACATCTGACGGCAGCCTGAGATAAAATACCACAAGGGCACCTGCTGGCCTCGTACGATGTGTTTCTCGATCGTCTGCGGCGAGTGGTTAAACTCAAGGGCGAACAAGTTGAATTTGACGAGTGAATTTTCAAAAAATGATTTGATTTCAAGTGAAGTTGAATTTGAATTTGAATTTGAAATAAAATGTTTTTGTTTTGATCATTCTGTCTTCTTTTAGCATTTCAAGCTCGCTTTCACAATTCGCTTATTGCTCTCAACTTAATGTGCTAAATACACTTCCACAGTTATTAATTGAGAATTTTCGATGCCAGGTACCATTTCTGCATTTGTATGATTGTGTGGCAAGTACAATCATATTCTATGCCAGAGAGTCGAGAAATTTTCCTTAACGACAAATTACTAGACCAGACCGGGAATCGAATCCAGTCACCTCCAGCATACTTGCTTTGTATTGAATTGCTTTGTAGCTGCGCCTTTACCGACTGAGCTAAGGGCGGACCCTTTGTTTTGATTAATTCATCTGTTTGTTTTAATGTAGTACTTCAATTGCCCGATCCTGTAAAATAATCTCGTTGAGATTGGAAACAATTGGCGATTGGGCCAATGTAGTTCTCTTCAGCACATTATTTAAGGTAGTTTTTAACAAGGACCAATCTTTCGATAGCTGATGTTGGTATGGTGCAATGCGAGCAGGGAATAAACTGCACTTGAATATTTATGAGCATTAGTTTTTCAAACTATGATCAGCGACTTATATTTGTGAGTAATTAAAAAAATAACGCTGAATAGGAGATGTTTCAAATTACATTATATTACATACAATAATTAGCAGTTGTCAAGTGTTCAAATAGAGACCTCTGGGATAATTTTTGAAAACTGTTGAGCTTAGGAAGATTGTGTTTTTTAGCATTTGAATTGAAAACAAATTGAAAAAATATGCATTTTTACTTAATTGTGCCATTTACACGGATATAATAGGTACTGAAACCTCATTGAAATATTCTCTTCCAAAAATTTTGTTTGTTCGAAGCTTCTTTATCTCTGTGAAACGTTTGTTTGATTTCTTTATCACATTGACCTTGAAATATGTTCCTCAAAATCTACATGATATTTTCTCGGTTTATGGTTTTTCTTTAAATTCTATTCTTTTTTCATACTCGATTTCAATACAACCGGTGGATTTTTAACGACATTTTGACAAAAAAATGTAATAAACATACATGTCCTTTTCAAAGGTTAGCCTTGAATCATAACGATCTCTCGATCGATGAGACATACATCTTTGCTAATACCGAAGATATGTGCAATGTTTTATGCAAATCGAAGATAATCGTACACGTTGTCAGATTTGTCAGAGAATTGCTATAAGCATTACATTTTTAAAATTTTCTTCTTAATATTCACTGTATGCAAAAACAGTTAATCATGCCAAATATGACAATTGATTTATTTGAGCAACCATAAGCATATATAAAAACAAACTACATTTAATAACCCCTCTGTTTTATGCCTGCACCGTTTGCCTGCCAACTAAGAACGATGCCCGGCAGAAAATGCAACTACGTTCCTTTATAAACTACATCAAACAATTTCTTCAAGCGCAGCTCTGGCAGACCTTGACTTCTATAGCTGGTTCCATACTTCCTCAAATTAATTTATGCTTCCAATTAACTCCTAGCTATTTACGAGGTCACTAGGCCAGGATATGTACATTAAGTTGCATGAAACCACCGCTACCCACGTTCCCTTTTGTAGGTTCATTCTTGATTGCCCACTGTTGTGACGAATTTACTCTCCGTGAATGAAATTATGCCTTCCTTTTGGCATTGTAGGAACGTTGCCCCGTTTTCCCCCTTTTTACCCGTACGATAAAATCATTTGACGTACTGGTAGTACGTGCATAGTATTTAGTTAGTTCTATACAGTCACGAAAAACACATTGTTTTCGTAGCTGAACTTCATGGAAAATTCAACTTACTCGAGGCATTTGCTGATGAAATCGATGAACGTGGTGTCATTGCAGCGAAGTGCCTGCGAAATTGTCTTCGATCCCGGTTTCCGCTTGCGGCCTTTTGAATTGGTTATGCACCTTGGAATGCCTCGTGAATCTGATGAGAGGGGAGGAATAGAAACTTTTAGATAGTGGTAGGTTTATCAAAGTTGAAGTGAACGAACCGAAAAACAATCTCCTCCTGGTGGCAGTATTGATGAGATCATCTGGTGGAACACCCAGAACTTCCATGATACACGCTAATTGCTCGACTTCATTCTCTCCCGGAAACAGCGGATATCCGGTGTACAATTCTGCCAGTATGCATCCTGAAAATAGAGAAAGGCGGGATATTTAATTAACACGTTTTGTGGTAGAAGATAGCGAGTTTGACGCGTAACAAATTGAAACGTCCTTATCGCAAATCAAGCCAATGAACTGTTGAATGGCTAACACCTTGCCGCTTGCCGATTGTTAGGTACGTTGCAGATTGCGTGGGTGCTTGTCAAGGTCCAGGGGAAGGACCGAATGGCCTTGCACGGAGGTCGATTCCCTTTATCAAGATTACCACCCGTTAGCACGCACGTTCCATCGCTTTCGAACGAGCGGGATGAGTATATTACTGCAATGCGAAAAAGTTGTTTTCTCCATGTTTGCTATTAACACCCCCTATGAGAGTCAATGCTCCAGTGTGAGACTACATATCCGATGGTAGTTTTTTGTGTTCTTTACGAACTACGACAGGTTTCCGTGGGACTGGGCTGGATCTACATGTCCTTGCTCAAAGCACGGTGGCTTCGGGTACGTAGGTAAGAGCAGCGGATTTCAATTGGTGTATTGCATGTTCAATTTAATTATCGTCAAATGATTGGTCAGACATGAAATGCTAGTTTTATAAGCTTAACAAATGAACATTTCCGGGTTGCAAAGTGTTCACTCTAAGTGATAAATGCAAATAAGATCAATCAAAGTATAAACAGATTAAGTGACGGCATGGAGTGCGTTCTTTCAGGTCGGTGCTACGTCCATTCTCACCCCTCAACTCACAGATAATAATAGCTATATGAAAGCTCCATATCTACTTAATGGTAGATTTAGAAATTTGTAATCTATTAGTGCTTAATCCCTCCGTATTCATTAAATAATCTGTTTCGTTTATTATTTTTTCAAAGCTTGGATTGTTTAAATATACCTTCTTCTCAGGTTGAATGCAATCACTTATTATTTTCTTTTATTTTGAGTCAACATTGTTAAATAAATGACATCCATAAAATTACTCATTTAAGTCTAAATAAATATGAAAACAATGCATCGCCTTTGCGTTGAACAGGTTGGCTAGGCGTGACGCATGGGCTCAGTAGGAGTTCTTTGTCAAAACCCGAGGCTAAGAGTCAGTTCCATTGTGGTAACATCGCATTAATTAGTTTTTACACTAGTTTTTATCTACTCACTTTCTTGTATAGTTACCGTAATAACATATGGAATTTCATAACTTCATTTAATAAAATATCTTTGATATTTACATAAATTCAAATACCTATGATATTCCCTTCAAAAGCTTATTGCGATGCAAGAAAACGGAGAAGTACATTGAAATTCTAGATAGACTTTTCCTTATACAATATACAATTTCATCATCTATTGAATTCCGCAGTATTGTATAATAATTTTAATTATTTTATATTTAAAAAAATATTACAACATGTCTTATGCAATAATGTTTTATTTAATTTTTATCTTTGATATTTGGAATGATATATTCTGTTTTCAGCTTTTCTAGGACTAGTAGGGTATTAATACATATCTATTTTTTATTTATTTTTCAGTAACAATCCATTTGACGTATCATTCGAGTTTGAAATTTAGGTGATGAACCAGCACAGGAGGCTGAAAATCAACCTAATAGTACAAAAAAAAAGTTTGAAATTTGAATAAATTAGCATTTTTGTCTATTATGATATCTTAATCTTTTGTGTACAAAATATACTAAATATTAAATAACAAATAACGGTGAAAGGGAGGGACTATCAAGGCACTAAAGTGAAACGATTTAGATAGGGAGCATGGGACTGCCTGCTCCCTATTGTTAACATTTTGTGGAACGAAGGCGGGCTCATTGACCCCATCTATTGGGTTAATTCTGTCAATCGAGGGCTCAATTCTAGCGATGTGAGTGTGAACTTAGTTTTGAAAGGAGAATCTTTTCCCTATATTCGCGGGTTTCGCGTAAGTGTCTCTACTTACGGGCCCGCACAAACGTTTTTGGTCCTTCATACAGGAGCTTGATGATCACAGACAACTAAAGAATCCTGATCAAATCGTTGTTCAGATTATTCCACTGCTATGGAAAGTAACCTTGCAACAATAGATCCCAACAAACATCAGTGCTGAATAACAGCTTTGTCGAACAAGTTTGGAGAAGTTATTCAGCTTTTTAGAAGAAACAGCTGAACAACTTTTCCAAATTTGTTTGAACAAACAGTTATTCAGCATTGATGTTTGTTGGGATGGTAGTATTAAATCATCATCATCATCATCATAATTTTAATTATTTTTTGGCGTGGCTGTGATACAAATAAAAATAGTCTGAACATTCAAGATACGCATAACATTTTACAATTGCAGCCCAGTTATCCCATGCTATGTATTTGAAAAGAAAGGAATTATTTGTTTAGATTTTTTGAGAAAAGATCATACACGACAAATTCAACTCAAAAAATATTGTTCCTTCTTTATCAATTCACTAAGATTGTTTATTATCATTCATTTCCTATTTCACAGACATAGAGAATGGGTCCAGTAGCTATGAAGATTTATCGGAAAATTCAATTTTCCATTTCTTCCTTTGTTTTCTTTATTTTTTTTTCGTAGATTCATTAAGTTTCCGTTCTTGGCGTTATTCATAATCATATATTTCGCCATATTGTTAGCTTAAATTTTCTGTGGTATTTTGCTAGGCTGACAAGTGATAAATTTCCGTTTATTATACCAACAAATGTGCTGGCCCTACAATCAACAACGGATTTTGGAAATTTACGCCATTTTAAGGTTGCAATCATCAAACACCGCATGAGCTGAAGAGGCAAATAGCTGCAATTTATACTTCTTTGTTTATTATTTAGTATTGAATTAGAACATCGTTTTACTTATAATTATATTAAATATTTCAGTTCATTATTTAAAAAAATCAGATTGGTTTTCCTTGATGTTATCTCCAACGTAGTGGTTATCGAGTTTTTTTTCTGAAGAATAAAACGCGTTGTGTAGCAGTGTAATAACGATAATTATTTTACAGCATTTTGTAAGTGACAAGCCATTTCGCACCGCATCTCTGCGTGGTCATGCACACCAGCAGTTGATCTAGTGATAGAGGCTATACGTTTCTTTTCATCAGCTGTAACGGTTCATCGCATCACACTCGTTGCGCTTCACTCCTCACCGGTATAGGCGACTATGTGAATACAAATCCCTTTGCTCTTCTGTCAGATGACGAGTCTGACTTTGATTTGGCTGGAGAGGGAACATCACTCAGTTTTCCGGAAGGTGCTTCACGGAAGTGAAGATGCGTCCGCCCACCTAAAGTGGCTGAACTAGGAGCCCCAGATCAGCCTGCCCGTTTTAAGGAAACGTGGAATAAAGGAAAATGCAATTCCTCCTGATTTCCATAGTACTAACTACACCCAGGACTTTCCATCTCTTTCAGGGACATCCAAAACCCCTGATGCCCAATTATAAGAACAGAAGCCCCTTGTTTGACTGAGCTGATCTCATTTGATGACATTGTCGAAGGTATCTTCGAGTACCTTGACATTTCGGAGCCTCTTATAAGCATTTTTCTTAAAATGCTTCCCACAGTGAAGACTTTTTCGGATCGATTGACATTAAATGGTTCCTCTTTGCTGCAATCATTTCTTTCGATGGATAATTTTCCAAATGAGGTCGGGAATTTGATCACTGTTCTGCAGTGGAATTGTCGAAGTATTATTCCAAAATTGAAATCTTTAAAATTTTTAGCTCACAATGCCAGTAGTGATGCATTCGCTCTTTGTGGAACTTGGCTTTCTTCCGAAATCAATCTTCCATTTCATAATTTCAATATTATTCGTCTTGATCGTGAGGATTCGCGTGGAGGAGGAGTACTTTTGGAGATCAAAAAGTGCTATTTCTTAGATTTTTTACAGAAATCTGTAAAAGTTTACCGAATTCTCAACAGCTGAACGTTCGGTAATCCGATTAAACGGATTTCGGTGAAATTTTACAGTTATCTGTAAAAAAATTACCGGATTTCGGTAAAATTTTACCGAAATCCGTAAAATTGGATTACCGAGCGTTCAGCTGTTGAGAACTCGGTAAACTTTTACAGATTTCTGTAAAAAAAATCTAAGTGTGTATAGAGTAAATTTTCCTCCGAATCCAGGTACTGAAGTTCTCGCTGTCATGCTGTTATTATGAATAAAAGTCTTTGCTTTGCTTCTGTGTATATTCCTCCTAGAGCCTCAATTAAGTGAAATCAACGCACAGATATTTGATCGGTTCTTCCTGCTCCACGGTTGATCATCGGAGATTTCAACACTCACGGTACAGGCTGGGGAGTCAACTTGTACGATGACAACCGGTCTTCCATGATGTATGATTTCTGTGACAAGGTCAATTTGACAATTCTTAACAATGGAGAAATTTCACGTTTGGTTTGTCCATCCTCAGTTGGCATTAAATTAGACCTCACACTTTGTTCAAATTCATTATTGTTGGATTGCACATGGAATGTGATTCAAAATCCTCACTGTAGTGATCACTTGCCCACAAAAATGTCTATTGCCTCCAGGTTCGATCCGTCGGAATCCATCAACGTACGATTTTACCCATTACATCGATTGGAAAAAGGTTAGAACTATAAGTTTCTCTCCAACCTGATCATAGTAAGCGCGCTTCAAGCTCAAACTCGACTATTTCCAAGAAAATCATTTCGCAGGAAACTTCCTTTTCTATGGTGGGATCAACAATGCACCGAGGTTTACCGTAAAATTTCCGACGTTTTTAGAGTTTTCCGTAGACGTGGAACACCTGAGCCTTTCGAAGTACACACGGCCCTTGAACGCGAACTTAAGAGCCTCATCAAGGCCAAGAAACGCGGTTACTGGCGAAGATTCGTGAACGGGCTATCGCGTGAAACGTCGATGAGTACTCTTTGGAATACGGCGCGCGCGAAGATTGCGTAACCGAACTACGAACTACGAGACCGAAGAGTACTCGGACCAATGGATATTCAAGTTAGCACGAAACATTTGTGCAGATTCCTTGCGAAACCACGAATTCGATAGATGAGATCAGCCAACCCTTTTCAATGGTAGAACTCTCTCTTGCTCTCTTTTCGTTTAGGGCTCCAGAGACTGGCCGGATAGAGTTTTACTTGCTTATGAAACTTCCAGGCGTCGCTTAGAGACGCATGTTGAACTTTTTAAGTCAGTTTTTGGAACTAAACATTGTACCGAATGATTGGAGACGGATGAGAGTTATTGCTATTCAAAAACCTGGTTAACCCGTGACAAACCACAACTTCTATCGACCTATCACGAAGTTATCTTGTATTCGAAATTTGTTCAAGAAAACGATCCTCTTTCGTCTGGACAAATAAGTTGAGACGAACAACCTGCTCTCTGATACACAATATGTTTTCTGTAGGGGTAAGGGAACGAACGACTGTCTCGCGTTGCTTTCCACAGATATTCAGTTAGCTTTTGCTAAAAAGAGCAAATGGTTTCTGTTTTCTTGGATATCAAGGGGGTTTTTGATTCAGTATATGATAAAGTTCTTTCAGATTATTCTACGGTTGTGGATTTTCACCATCAATGAATAATTTTTCGTACAAATTGCTGTCAGAGAAACATATGAGCTTATCTCATGGAAACTCTATAACTTCCCGATTCAGCTACTTGGGTCTCCCCCAGGCATCATCTTTAAGCCCTCTTTTGTATAATTTTTATTTCAAAGACATTGATGGTTGTCAAAGTGACAACTGTACGTTGAGGTAACTTGCAAATGACGGTTTAGTGTCTGTCACGGGGCCCAATGGGGTCGATCGGCAAGGACCCTTACAGGATACCTTAGACAATTTGTCTATTTGGGCTCTATAGCTACACACTTACCAAAATGTCATGTAAATTTCTGTCTCCTGAGACCGACACATGCAAGCGTACTTTAGCACATAAGAATGAGTTCAAAGAGATGAGAAAATAAATACAATCAAACTCATCTTTCTTCAAATTGCGTATGAGTCAGTTTCAGGAGTCATATTTTTACATGAAATCTTTCTTTACGTTCCCCGACTTTTTACAAACATGAATAACGTCTCGTGTAAAATTCATAATTTCTAAGTGTGTAGGTATCGAATTCTCTACGGAGAAAACTGAGTTGGTAAGTTTTTGTAAGAAGCGTAAAACTGCACAACAGAAGCTTCAAATTTGGGGTAAACCAATAACTCATTCTGTGTCATTTAAATATCTTTGGGTCTGGTTCGACTAAAAGTGCACCTGGAGATTCCACATTGCCTATGTGAAGTGAAAGTGCCAGCAAAGGATCATCTTTCTTCGAACAATAACCGGAATCTGATAGGGAGCACATCCACAAGATCTTCTAACGTTATACCGGACAGAGATTTTGTCGGTTTTAGAATACGGTAGTTTTTCAGTCAGTCTGTTCAGTTCAGTCTTTGACCGTTTTCTGCAATACTTGACTATGTTCGCAATAGAGATCAAAATTAAGAGTAAAAACTGTGTCCTTTGAAAGTAATAGAATATATTTTGAAACATCTTTCTAGCTTAGCCTTACGTTCGATATTTTACAAAACACCTAACATTACCAAAATTACTGAACTTCAGATTTTATGCTTTTTTGGTACGAGTTTCATAAAGAGTCGCGAGATAGGTTGTGCTTACCAAAGTGTGAGATACGTTTTTACCAAGTATGATAAACTCTTCTTTTTATTCGTTTATTTTCCGTCGGCCTTTTTCATCACAACGTGGTGAACAATAACCACCAATGCCAGGAACACGACTCCACCACCTGGACCCTACATATCGCACTCATCAACACATGAGCCGGGACCAACGGTTTTACTTCCCTTCCCAAGGAAGACGTGATCAGATTTTTTTGCCTCAGAAAAACCACGGACCTCGACTTGGATTGAACCCAGACCCACTGGGGTGCTAAGTAACAGTCACGTTTACCACTACACCACCGGCGCCAGCGATTAACTCTTCTACAACAAGTTATATTTCTTGGGCTCAGACGTCTATCACGATCCCGTGCAGTAAATCCCATTCGACATTAATTTGGTCATATTTGGCATTGACATAAACGCATTTCATGATAGACAGCACACAATTTCCCAGCCTTTTCAGGTTTTGTCCCTCAATCGATGACGTCTGCACAAACAAGCTGTTCTTCTTTCATGGTGTTCTATTATCGTCGGCAAACATTTATAGACTGGTAAACATAAAATTCGACAACAACTCACCTAAGCTCCACATGTCGATGGGTGTTCCGTACGACAGTCCCAATATTACCTCTGGCGACCGGTAGAAGCGGGACTGAATGTAGGTGTACACTTTGCGGTGCGAATAGCACGAGCTGCCAAAATCGATAACCTTTATCAGACTGCTGCCTCGTTGTTTGAGTAGCACATTTTCCTTGAGAAACACAGACATAGGGGTTAAAAGATTATGACACGGGTTTGTCCATCTCCATGAAACTTACGGGCTTTAGATCACAGTGAATGATGTTCTCCTGGTACAGCAACCGAAGACACTTGACAATAGAGTTGCAAAACCGTCGGATTAGGCTCAGACTGAACCCTTGGTAGTTATTCTTCTTGATGAGCTCATACAGGTTCAGGCTGAAACGGTAAAGAGAAAGGAATCGGTTTTAATCGATTTGCGGAGAAGGACTGCGGCTCGTGCCGCAAAACCGTTATTGGTAGTGACAAATATAGCATGGCATGATTTGGCACAAATCACTATTTAACTTCCTTCAACCCTAGCCTGGGCCAAAGGCCAAGGCAGTGTGTGACGTGGGCAATTTTGTCAATAAACAAATCAAGCCTCGCCAGCAGCAGCAGCACAAGCGGTTGTTTACGGTAACTTTCAACGATTTGGAGGTTTGCTCCGGTAAAGTTTTTTTCTTCGTTAATCACTTTAAGTTTTAAACCGACATTGTCCCAATAACGACTGGTTGCCATGAACGTGAATGCGAGCTTCCATGACAGATAGCAATTTGTTATGGAGCGTGGCTTTTAATTTTTATTTCTCTGTGATGCAATTCGAGCAGGAACAATTATGGATCAAACCTCTAATAGGTTAGGTGATTATGGACAATTTTTACTGTTTGCGTTGTTAGAGCTAATGTATTTATCATCGGTTGTCATCATGTTTAAATTACTGTTCAGTAAGAATTCTGGCACGCTTATCTTGAATGGGTATTGATCGTACTTCTACTTGATTGTGTTGTAATTGAACTTATTCATAAATCAGTGAAAGATAACTGGAAAGTAGAAACAAAATTCGTGAGATATGTGTTCTAAAATTCGGCAATTTTACTTGAATATTTATAATAAAATGCGGCTAAAACACGTTAACTACAAGTTTGTTTATCTTTTAATGAACATCATCGATTTAACCATCCGACTCCATTATTCTAATAGCTTAAACGGTTGTTTACATGTTTATCGTCATTAAATCGTTATCGTATCCGCAATCTACAAAGAACCATGCATCTCGGCGTCCTCATCGTTGTTCTCTTTGCCTTTGGCTGAATTCCTTCCTGTCAACATCGTTACCAGCGCAAAAATATCCTCTCGCTGATTTCTACCCAAAACAGGCTGCCTTCCGCGCCTCACCCTGCCCCAGTTACAGACCCTCTCATACATCGATTACACAAATGACAAATCCCTTTACTTAAAAATAAACAAACAACCCAACAACACAAATTACCACGTGCGCGAAATCAAACGATAAATGTGGAAAACAAAAGTTCTTCTACCATTAAATGATTTAAACAAGCCGGAGGAAGCTTTAGAGGAAAACTTTGCTTCTTTTAATAAATATAAATTATCACGATAGAAAAATGAGTCCAAACGTTTGCGGCTTCGTCCGTAACCGCCATCACCATATAATCTGATTTAATGGCTTTTGGTGAGCTTCTAATTAATTATCAACGGTTGATCTTTGCGCGGTTCCACCTTCCGTGATCCTCTTGCTGTGACAAACTTCCACTCGTTCAATGATGGAAAAGCTCCTTCGCTTGTTTGTACCGGTGCTTTCTCCCCAACTTGGTTGACTGTTTGACATTTTCGCAGCACACGAACTCGTGCTCACAGTGCGAGGCGAGTACAGAAATCCCCCGAATAGCACGGTTGGAGATAGCGTCCACTTACTTCAGTTTCACCGTAATCGCGCACCAAACAGTAGGTCAGTTCTTAATGATGATTAGGGCCTAAAAGTCAATTGTACACGATGACTTTAAATGTCTATTTTGTCTCGAATATCAAATTGAAAGCAGCACCTGGTAGAGAAATGTTTGCTCTGCCTTGGTTGGTTGGAAGTCGTAAGGGTCTTGGGATTTGTGGAAGTCTTGGGATGTGAAGTCATTGGTAACAAAGGGCTTTAAGGTCCTAATCATGAACAAATCGAGGGTTGAACCTTTTGGTATTTAGTAGATAACCAACAGTGGGATGACGTTACCTCCCATCGCGTTTTTCGATGGACTCCTGTAGCTTTAAATGTCATTTTTTTTTTCATTTATATCGTCGATTAATTTTTTCGCAAGCTCAAAATAAATGAGACTTGGAGCACGCTTGACTGAATCCGTAGGAAAGAGAAAAGTTCGAATACAACTACAACTAAGGGTGGAAAAGCTAACAAGCATGAACAACGCCAAATGGATTCAGTATTCTTCACGATTGCCTGATAAGGAATGGCTCCCCTCATTTTGAGGTTCTTCGGCCGGAAGTTGAACTGCGATTATATTACGATTGATTGAGGTATCAAGGGAAATAGATACTTATTGGAGCTTTATTTCACCTTGTCATGAACATTACTCGGTCTACCCCTTTGTCAAGAAATGGCACCAAAATGCGAGAGATAAATGGTTCAATAATTTACTAGGCTAGTTTTCACGTCGATGTTACCATTTTGATGCAGAAGCCCCTTTCGATGTAAAACTAAAGTTTACAACTAAACTTTTGTACCAAAACAGCGTATTCTTTGATTACAGAAATTCCTCAAATAGCACGGTAGAGTGCGATATTGCGAGACGTGTTCGCGTAAATAAAATACGTAGTGCATCAAGTTCGATATAACTGGTTCCAACTTGGTATATCTCTGACCTGCTCTGAGACTGCTTCGACAAACGAGTCCAGTAGATCAAGGCTTTTTCATTGGTGACTATTTATTAGGAATTTTTTCACTACGCGGCGCTAGTTTGTGTGCAAGTAAATTTCCTAAAAATGCTTTATCTTTAGATCCTGACCAAATTTATGGTTTCAGTCTTCGACAAAGTTGTTCAGCAGGTAAAATTCTTTTGATTGATGAACAGAAGTCCTGAGTTTCCTTAATAGGTGGTGCTTGTGTAAGTAAATCTCCCAGATATGCTATGTTTTCGATATAGTTTTTCACTGGGCCATGGCCTTTTTATTGATGATTAATAATTCAGAATTTTCTCACTACGCGGCGCTAGTGCACAAGTGAGTTTCCTGAACATAATGTACCTTCTTCCAGCACCTTCCTCCCACATCGGTACAGCTGGAGGCCACCAAACCAAACGTAATCACAAATCGACCACGTTTTGATAGATGGTCGGCAGTTCTCAGGCATCGATCTTTGGTAACTCCGACCAAAGAAATTTATGATAAACATAAAACTATTAGGGGAATCAGGGTAAAATCAGCCATATCTACGTTCACAGAGCCGTGCGGTAAATGAAACCAATTTCAATCGATTTCCCAAAAAAATTTTACAAATTGTTTTATTGATCTTGAGTCACACCGAGCGAGAAAATTGTGAAAAACATGAAAATATTAGGGGAATCAGAGTAAAATCAGCCATATCTTCATTCACAGAGCCGTGCGGTGAACAAAAACTAACTCGAGTCGATTCTCCAGGAAATTTTACATGGTACAGCCATATTTTGTTGTTCTTTAATCTCATCAAACAAAGAAATTACCGAAAAACACAACAATATTAGGGGAATCAGGGTAAAATCAGCCATATCTACGTTCACAGAGCCGTGCGGTAAATGAAACCAATTTCAATCGATTTCCCAAAAAAAATTACAAATAAATAGCATTATTTTATTGGTCTTGAGTCACACCGAGCAAAGAAAATTGTTAAAAACATGAAAATATTAGGGCAATCAGAGTAAAATCAGCCATATCTTCATTCACAGAGCCGTGCGGTGAACGAAACCTACTTCAATCGATTTTCCTGAAAATTTTACATAGGACTAGCATCATTTTGTTGATCTTGAGTCACACCAAGCAAAGAAATTTCTGAACAACAAGGAAATATTAGGGGAACCAGGGCAAAATGAGCTCATTTGCTCCCCAAGCAGTTCCGTGCGGCCAATGAAACTACGTCCATTCGATTTTTGGAAATTTTCCTTCATTTACAGAAATCGTTCCACTCCGAGCTGAGATATTCTTTCGCGTTTCGGGCACATTTTTCCCTGTGCACTGTTTTAAAACGTACACTGAACCCACAAATCATCCCAAGATCGTCTGAAAAGTAAATCGATTGCGCCCTTTAACGAAAAGCATTCGGAAATCGGATGATATTCTTATGGTTGGATTCGTATGACGATCAGCCATGTTTCGTATGATAATCAATCAAATTCAATATGATGTTTGTTTCAAAACTGTGTACATCATCAGCGATTTAAGAATGGTTTGAATTAGATTCAACGGCAATAAATTGATGCACTCCCACTACCTTTAATCAAGGATTGCTACAGGAGCCCAAAAACGGAGGAGACAGGAGGCATTTATCCATAACTTCCATAAAAGCGGTCAGGTCTCCAACCTTTATTCGTGCTGATTCTAGTTCTTATAGCGATTGATAGGTTTTTACTGAATGATGTGAAATGGAATGTTTTTAATTCCATTTCAAATGATTTCCGTTTTAGGGCTTTTCCAATGCAATACGTATTCCACTATGACATTTTTTCATTGCGCATGCATTCAAATTTAAACGGGCGGTCAATTCGCTTTTCGTATTTTAAGTTGTTTGAAGGAAAATCATCTGGTTTCTACACTCAGGAAATTAACTGTACGATTTTCATAGGATCGGAACAATAAACCACAAAGCAAAGATGCAAGACTCACTCCATACGAAATCGCATGAAATGATTATTGTTGCATTGGTCGTGAAAACATGCCTCTTATACACTTTCAATTGACATCACTTATCAAACGTGTATAGTCTCGTTGGATTGTGGCTCGTCTCTGGATCCCGAGGGTCATGGTTCGATTCCCGATTACAACTTTTTTTTCTATGTGGAAAATTTTCATACGACCGTCCTATGAACTTCTTTCCGATTCCAGAGAATCGTATGAAATTTTATATATTCCTATGATATTCCTATGAATTCCTCTCGATTATCGTATGAAATTTGCAATAATATCTTCTAGCAAATTTTCAAACGGTATTCCTATGAATTCCTCTCGATTATTTCGCTCAGTGTAGAAAATCGTCATCCGCTTGCATCTACCATTCAAAAATGAGAATTCAATGGCTCGATATGAACCGACGGAGGATTAATTTGATAAAAGGAGGATGTTTGGGTTCAGTTTATACAAGCGGTTCGCCGATAATGGTACAAATTGTACCGAGGGGATCACAAATGAGTATATCACTTTCATGTTGCCAACCAGTATTTGGACGTTTGAACAAGACGAATGAACCACAAACTGGCGCAACATTATAGTGAACCAGTATCTAGAAAGTCGCCAAAGCTGGAAGGGTACAATGGGTGGGATATGTTGTAAGGATGCCAGACAACAAATGGTGTTTGAGCAAAATTGGAGCGCAGCGAGTTAGGTAGTCAGACCAAGTAGAGCATGACCTTGGAAGGGTTGGACGCTCGAAAAACTGGAGACAAGCAGCCTTAAACCCAGATTCTTTGCGAAACCTTGTGGCGTTGGATTTTTTGACATTGGATTTTTTGTTTATATTTAGAGTCGGTAAAGTAGATTTGCAAGATTCATGGATCAATTGTTCCAGTTTAATGAATTCAGCCCACGGTTTTCATGCGATTGATTCATGATTTCAGTGAACCAATTGTATCATGAAACCATGTTTATTGTTCATAGTGTTTATTTATAACATAAGTTGTGTCTTTATTCATTAAATTATGACCTGTTGGGAAATTTGAAGAACAAGTTATATCTTGTGTATAATATAAAGAAGATCCAGCCAATTTAAATGCTGATTGTTTTGAAAGATGCATCAGATACTTTTTTTTAACGCAGGGACGGAACATTTGGATACAATTTTGCTTGATGACCCATAAAAATATGGTAAATTGTCCAATAACATTCCTTAAATTTGCGCAATTGATCCACAAAATCTAACGTTTGTAACCTGAAATATATGCATGATCCATAAAGTATTGAAAATGTTCTATTAATTAAATGCCAATGATCGATAATAGGTATGAATAATGAACCATGAACTTTTAAAAATGATCCATAGCAAACCAACTTTGTGCACTTAAAATGATAAGTATAATCCATCAATTATGCCGGAATTCTTACAATTTTGAATTTTTGTTTTAATTTTTATAATAAAGAAATCTATCCTAAACTGAAACTACTAAGGTCTGTATCCGCAATAATCCGCACACCTCAAAACATGAATAAAACATAAATTTCGCATTATATTTCCGTCGTAGTTGTTTATTTCAGATTCATGGGATGTGTTTTAACAATTCGTGAAGACAAAACATAGTTATTCGGTATTTGCGTAAAATTTTCGAACTTTGCGCTTAACTCCGTCCATTAGGGTTTGTACAGACTCTTCAGAAATCGTAGAAGCCGTCTTTGTCCAAATTTGCTGGAAGTGTTTGGCGTCTTTGATTCCTTGCTTCTTTCCAAAAAAACTTCCGCTTCATCAGAGCCCAATATCTCTCGATTGGTCGTAGCTCTGTGCAATTTGGCGGGTTTGAGGTTTTTGGTACAATGTTCACTTGATTTGCTTGGTACCACTCCATCACAGTTTTAGCATAGTGGCATGATGCCAAATCGGGCCAGCACAAAGGTTTTTCTTTGTGACTTTTGATGAAGGGTAGCAATCGCTTCTGCAGACACTCTTTCTGATAGATCTCCTTGTTGATTGTGCCTGTAGTGACGAAAGATTTACTCCTTTTGCCACACGTGCAAGATGCTTGCCACACAAGGTATTTTTGGGAAATTTCGATGCCTTTTTTGTTCTGAAATGCTCAGCTGTAGCATTTCTGGCAATAGCAGAATAAAAAGCCAGCCCTGGAAACTGCTTGAAATCGTCCAGGACATAAGTTTCATCGTCCATAACAACGCATGAAAACTTCGTCAAATATTCGCAGTATAAACGTCGAGCCCGTGATTGTGCTGCCAAGTTCTGTTTGTCGTTGCGATTTGGAACTGTTTTTACTTTATACGACTTAAGTCCCAAACGTTGTTTTGATTTTTTGACAAAACTAGGCGACATCCCTATTTTACGAGCCACCGTTCGAATGGAGAGATTTGGGTTTACTCACTACTTAAATATTGCTGCAAAAGAAGGATCGAGTTGGTCTAAGAAGATTGTGACTCTTTATAGAAAGCTTACTTACTTTCGCGATCTCTCGTTCCTTTAAGACCGCAACTGCGGCACATGTTTCCCAAGAAATTTGGTAAAGAGCTCTCGTGCACACAAAAAACTACAGGTCAGGTTTAAGACTTCATCAAACTGTTATTTCAGATTTTTTTTAATAGAATTATGCCAGACAGGCGCTTGCCGTCCAACTCTCTATCGCTGGTCGGATCTAACTACAAAACACATCCTCCGTTTGCATTATACCGGGTAAATGCTTGAATCAGCCGTTTGCTAGAAGACACTATGTTAACACTTCGGATATCGAAAACATCGGCTGCTTTCTGCCACTTTGGCTATTCAATCCTCAAAACAGGTCCGCAAAACCATTCTATCCCAACACGATCCATCTTTGGTAGCAAACTTTTACCTGGATACCTAAACAAAAGGGCCTTAGACTGATGTAAATTTCAAAATGTTTGCTTTCCAATGTTCAAATGATTCCAAATAAGGTCCTCATGAGCCTTCCAAAATTTCAACTCATTTAATTTGAAACTGACTGTGCACAACAAACTTGAAATTTGTAAGGAAATTAGAATGGTAAACAACATATCTGTATTTGCTTCGCTCTAAAACATCGCTTAATAAATCTGCGTTCAAAGCATTGAGCTTTACAAATAGATCACTTCTTAGAAAAAAAAAAAACTTTGCAGAACATCACTTTTCGAAGAAATGTAAGACATAAAAGCTATAAAGCTTTAATAAACGGTTTTCGAGTTATGATGTTTTGAAAATGACACATATTGTAACTCATGCGCACTATTGAAAAATTAGTCTTGATCCAAACGATTTTTTTGACCAAGTGAAAAAACATAATTTTTGTTAAGTCGTTAACTCATTTGTTCGAGATTCTATTGGTACCAATTTTCGATTTGAAACTTTTTATACCAACAGTTGGGAAACAAACACTATTTTTTAACAAGGTTCAATAGCCGCTTCGAACAGATTTAATCCAACAGTAAGGATGCTGTTGGGACTATTCATAACATCACGCTTATTTATCCTCAACCTTGCAACATAAAAAAAGCGATCAAACACCACGGAGAAACAAAAAGTCCATTGCACCGGTTTGCGCAGTAAGGACTCCTTACTTTCATATGCCTTCTTGGTGCTCCACAAGCTCCGTTTGGGATAAGGATTTTGATAGAGCCCCCACCCCCACCCTACCATTCATTAATTGACGCGCTCTGATAAACATCTGCTACCGGCGTTGTGAAGTGCCGGTAGTTCATAACGACTACTACCGACGCTACACGGCTTCTCTAGTCTGTTCAGTTATAGAAGATAATAAGACTTACTTAGCTTCTTTTGAGGCCGAACAGCCCCTTGAAATTTGAGAGAATGTTTGAGTGCTCGAGCTGAACATTTCTGTAAGTCGCAGACGAAATATGCCTATCTGTCAAAGGATAAGCTTTTTTCTAATGTAATTCAAAGGAGTTTATACGCGTTTGCTAGTTATAGTTCGAAGACGTGTTTAAGTTTATTTTTATTTTTTAAAACTTGATCAAGTACGTGCTAGTCCTTGGGTCCTAGTACGTTGGGTCCTCGCTTAGCTCAGTCGGTAAAGGCGCGGCTACAAAGCAACACCATGCTGGAGGTGGCTGGGTTCGCTTCCCGGTCTGGTCTGGGAATTTTTCGTTAAGGACTCCCTGGGCATAGGGTATGATTGTACTTGCCACACTATCATACTAATGCAAAAACGGTATTTGGCATCAAAAGCTCTTAATTAATAATAATAACTGTGGAAATGCATTAAGAACACTTAGTTGAGAGCAAGCAATAAGCTAATTGCGAAAGCAATAAGCTTGAAACGCAAAAAAGAAAGAAGAACAAGTACGTGGTAATTTAAGTTTTCCTAGTATTTTAATGGTTGGTAATGTTATTTTAAACTTAAATGCTCAAAAAGAGTAACTTCCTAGCTACACATGTTTTCAGATATTTTTAAAACAATTCAGTATAGGATAAGTGTACCAATTATGTCCCCTAGTTTTCCACTTTTTGGCTATAGGGCCTAACTCAAAATAATATAAATGTTTATTGATGTATTTTCGTAAACAAATGGCAGGAAGTAAATGTTCTATTCTTGCATGGATACAATTTTAAAAATAATGAATACAATTGAAATTTAACGCATGGCCAACCAAATAATCAAAAGAGCCAAAACTGGAACACTTATCCTAGTTAGTTATATTATTATATTTCGCAAATATGCTGTTTTGATAAACTAAATGTGATTCATTTTTTGAAAATGAACATAACATAACTTTAGATTCAGCTTTTCTACGATTGGCTAAACCATAATAACGATAAGCGGAAATATATGTACACTGAGTAAAAAATCATGTAAAGTTTTCATAAAATTCAAAACAGAACTTTTTTATCTTTTGGTTGTTCAGTTAAAAAGTTGAAGAAATGATAGGATAATTTCTTTGGCTTTCAGTCTTTTAAATAATGGAAACGGATGCTTTTTTTTACTGTCCAAAGTTTCGGCGTAATTTATTTCGCCTTCTTCTTACGTCGAAACGTTGGAAAATAGAAAAAGTATCTGTTTACATTTTTTAAAAGACTGAAAAGCCATAGAAATCGGCCCACCATTACAAAGTCTCAGTCGATAACCAGTTGCAATAGTTGAAGAAAATTTTATTGTTATTTTGGCTAATATATTGTTGCAGATGAGGAATGAAGAGTACCTGATGAACAATGGTTTTTAGCTAAAATAACGCAGAACTTCTTAAAATAAACAGAAACATAAAATCTAGCAGACTTTATTAACACTCTTAGGAAAAATCATTTAATTTTTAGTCTACTAGGATGGACATAAAAAAGGTTAGTGCTCTTTTGTTCCAGTTAGACAGAAATTCGCACCTTCTTTAAATTTACAAGACCTTAAATACTCAAAAGTGATAACTCACATCACAAAACGTAAAAAATAATTTGAACACAAAATGACATTTTAAAAATGTTCAAGGCCTTAAGCTACAGTGGTATAAACTAGCTCAATTTTATCCATAAGTATTTTATTTTATTTCTTCATCTCCAAATGCTTGTAAACATTTAAAAAAGAATCGACTGTTGCCATCGTCAAAAAAATATTTAAGAATGCAAAGAATGCAGAATAAGCTAATGATCTTCTAAAGTTATACTGCGTAATCACTAAAGAAGTTGATTTTGAAAATATTTCGTTGTTTTTCGTATGCTATAAAATTTCCTTTTTACAAGACTTAAAGATGCAGTTTACTTTAAGATTTACTAGCATTACATTAATGAAATTCGATCTGTTATGCATTTTATGTCATGTTACATAGCCGTTCTATAATCTATTACGGAAGTGAACGAGTTGAACTTGTTACTTTTCGTGATGCGTGGAATCGACTGCGTCTGACATTGTTATACTACCAAGACAACGATCATAAAAATCTAAGATACTTGAAGTATTCATTGTTTTACAGAATTTTAGCATAAATTTTCTCGCTAAAAAAGCTTATAAAAGCATATTATATCACTCTGCTGTCAATTACGGATACACATATGGCATTCGGCCGCCCTAACTTCTCAAGTCCCAATCTCCATCTCTTACTTTGAGAAATTTAATTTCACTAGCTATGCTCTTCAACTGCGTAGCTAGTGAAATCAAATTTCCACGGTTAATGGATGATGCAAATTTTTTTAAAATTATTTTCCATTTTCTCCAATCTTCGCTTCATTGAATTTTCATTCTGACAGCATCCAATTATCCTACGAAATGTAATTTTCATAGAATTTGGCATTGATTTTGCCCACATTTCTCCAGTCTGCTTCGATGTGAATGCTTACATTGAATCAGATAAAAAAAAGCTCGTCTCTTTCGACGAATTCTCTAGTTTCGGCCGACGGTTTCGATCTTGACAAATGCTAAAAATAGTCAGCCTTCTCCGGCTTGGCATATTGATGGCAAAAACTTTATTTGCCACAAGGTCACTATTGCTTTGGCGTTTATAAAGCATGACAGCAAGGAGGAGCGATGTCAGTAGGAAGTCATCAGTTCTCCGATTGTCGTTTATCCACAACGTAAACGAGGAGGAATCTGCAATCACCAAGCTTGATTGCACAACGACTATAAATGAAAATGAAAGAAATAAAAGCAGCTGGAGCTTTCGGGGAAAATCATGGACGGGACGTTTTGTGAGATGCGTCTTTTAAAATTTAATGATACCATCCAAGTTTGTTGTGTTTGATTAAGTTTTATGATACGTGTAACAGTGCAAGATGTGATGATAAAGGGCTCTCTTTTAGCCCAGTTGGTAAAAATGCATCTACGAAACAACACCATGCTGGAGGTGGCTGGTATCGATTCCCAGTCTGATCTAGGCATTTTACGTTAAGCAAAATTTCTCGACTCTCTAGGCATTGTGATTGCCACACAATCGTATTAATGCAAAAATGGTACAGGTATCGAAAACTCTTAGCTAATAGCTGAGGAAATGCATTTAAAACACAAAAACAAGCAATACGCAGATTGTGGTGAGCAATAAGCTTGTAACGCCAAAAAAGTAGAAGAAGTGATGGTAAATTTGCGGTTAAACCGTTTAATAAGTATGCTTATCGAGATAGCGATAAAAAATATCAAATAAAGATTCGATTTCAAGTTCAGTTTTTGTTGATGTTTTGTTTCATGTATTTGGGTTGGGAATTATTCGTTACCTCTGGTGTTCACTTCAATGCATTCACAACAATAAAAAAGCACCTTGCAACATGCCGTCATGGAACGTCCTTCGCCTATCCACTAGTAATTATTTTTAGAATTTCAACCGAATTCTAACAAATCAACACATATACATATATCTATACGCCAGCTTAATACCTACAACAGCAAGCACCATTCAAAACAAGTGTTCTAGGAAGCAGCTAGGACACCATCATCAGTCTGTTTGCTCGTTGCTTGCACAGCGATCCGTTAAGTTCACCCGAAAATGAAAATCAAAGTCAGGTGCCAACACCGTTTCGTGACTGGTGCTCTATATACATTTTAAAACGATGTAAGCATAAAAATCATTGACAGAAGAATGACTTACACGACAAAATAAAAATTCAGTTGTCTTATGAAAGTATCTTCCAACAATAGTCAATGTCTGTTATGGCCATTTGAGAAGGAAGTTAAAGGGTCAAAAATTATCAGCTCCAACATGTTGAAAATGGTTCCCTATGATAGATAAACTTTTCATAAGCCCTCGAAATGAATGCAAAAAAAAAATGCTTCTATATGCTTCAATTTAATCGAATTTTGATTCTAAAACATTCCCTGCAGATTATTCTCTGTGAGTGCTTAATAATAACACAGTGGGAAAAAAAAGTACATGAATCGCGAAAGAATTCGATAATTCAGCTCCAAGTAGCACAAGGTTAGTGAACAATAGCATTTTTGATGTGAAAATTCCTGGGAAATCAAATGGAAGGAGTCTCACTTGCCGCAAAACTCAGTGGACGGAGATATTGGGCTTATTTTATCCCAATTCCTCCACATTTTCGAATAATGCCAAGTAATCTATGCTTGGAGGGGTCTTTTGTAGTCAAAATAGGCCTATTCTTATGTAGAATTTCCCTAGAAATCGAATGGAAGTAGTTGCAGCCATCGCACGGGTCGGGAAACAGAGATATTGGGCTTATTTTGCCCCAATTCCCCGTATTTTCGAATATTGCTATTGTTCACTAACCTTGTGCTACTTGGAACTGAATTATCGAATTCTTTCGCGATTCATGTACTGTTTTTCCCACTGTGCATTGGTTTGAGGGATCAACCAAACGAAGGACTTCCCTAACAACGCTCAGATTTCTGGAGTCACTCCGACATGGATAAAATTTCAAAAGCATTCATGCTTGATTAATTTACAAAATGATGTCTGAAAATCACGCTCGTTGATTAAGCGCTACTGGATAGTTTTGGTCGGAAATAAATCCCAAGATTATATCGGTTGTAGCTTAGTGTAATCATCGATTCTATGATTTTTTCGAAACCTATTTCTCCATTGTAACACATTTTAGCTGTGCTGAAAAAATCTGTTTGCTACATAAACTACTTTTGCATTGAGCTGCATGTAGAATATATGAACATTCACTATGATATCTATTTTAATATATATATATAAAAAAAAATGCAAATGCTTATGCAAATAATTTGGATTGATTTATTTGTATATATATTTTGAAAAACAATATACACCTTCCATTTACTTCGGTAAAATTTCTAACAGCCGAATAACTCGGCAGTTGCTTTTGCTGATGTTTCTGTCAAAAATTTGTTTGTTAGCTGATTTTCGGCTAAGTTTTCATTTGTTAGCTGAATCTCGGTAATTTATTCGATAAGTCTCACTAAACTGAAATGTCTAAATAATCGGCTGTTGGATTTCCGGTGAAAAAAACTAAGTGTGTACACGCTTAGTTTTTTTCGCCGAGAATTCAACAGCCGATCATTTCGGCACTTCAATTTACTAGGATTCAGTGAATAAATTACCAAGATTCAGCTAACAAATTAAAATTTTACCGATTCTCAGCTAACAAACAAACATTAAACACAGATATCAGCAAAAGTAATTACCGAGTTGATCGGGTGTTCTACATTTTGCCGAGATAAATTGAGTGTGTGAGCGATCACATCAGCTTTAAAAAGTCTTTCTAGTGTTATGACTTTTTCTAGAAAATAAGAACATGTCTTCGCATACCAATCTAAACATTCTTTTAACCGACAGTGATGTAAATAAATGTCACTTAATCAGCTAAAAATCAAAAGAAAACGCCTTGAGAGTTTACAAATTCTGATGTAGATTTTTGAATAATGTATTGTCTCACGTGGTGTCCTATCTCAGCACCCAAAGCAAGACATTTTTTTTATCAAAGCATGCTAGTGCAATGAAAAATCGATTCGATTGTCATTTTACTTTCAACTTTCGACCAACGAAGCAGCAAATTTCAAGTTTCAGTTTAAACTAAAGATAAAATTTAAGAAAAATCCCGTTTGGAACCAGACAAGATACCAGCTTGAAACCGTTAAGAGAATCACTGCTGGTCCAAGAATCAAACAGAACTGCTACCGGTTGGATAAGAAATTCCTTATATCAAGATGCCAAAGAAAATCAGCTGCAATCCTTGCCCTCGGCCCCTGTGTGGACCTTGCGTACCTTGTGGCCCATGTGTAAGTATCTTTTGTTGTGTTGTGTGCAGGCCATAAATTAATTTCAAATATTCTCATCAGGGCCCCTGTGGACCGTGTTTCGACTCCTGTTGTCCTCCGGTTTGTGGTCCATATCAACCGTGTTTTGGAACGTGCTCGCAAATAGGATGCAGTCCTTGCGGCCCCTGTGGACCGTGTAAACCACGTGGACCATGTCTACCCTGTGGACCTTGTGCACCATTGCCTCCATGTGTGCCATGCGGACCTTGTGGACCATGCGGACCTTGTGGACCATGCGGACCTTGTGGACCATGCGGACCTTGTGGACCATGCGGACCTTGTGGACCATGCGGACCTTGTGGACCTTGCGGCCCATGCGGCCCTTGTGGTCCTTGCGGCCCTTGCGGTCCTTGCGGACCGTGCGGACCATATGCACTCTGCCGTGACTCAAACAATGGATGTTGAAGATGTTCCCATTATTAACAATTTGTGAATTTTGTTTCTTAAATAAAGACGGTTCCAAAGGGAAGAAAACGTGTTTTGTCTTTATGTTTTTATGTTTTCTTTTGGCAAGCTCCTAAACATTTGTTCAGATTACGAAGATTGCGATTACAATTATACTAGAGTGCTGCCAAAATTATCGATAAGAAAGCAGAGAAACGAAAAAGTCGGAACGTAGCACACTTAAACGTAAAGTTGCCGCTATTCACATTTGATTGGTCACTTCTCACAATAAGGTCTATGATCAAATGAGGTAAGACGCCTCGTCTAATCGAGTGAGCTGACTTCCCATCTGATTTGCACGGAGAGTTACCGAACTCGATTTGAAAATGTTCACGTCGTGAAATAAGCCCCTCGTTTCGACTTAATCAACTCTCAGAATAGGCTTGAAGTTCATGTAGACCGCGCTGAATTATTTGAGTTGCATAGAAACCGAACGATACCAAACGACAAAAATAACTTCGGCATTCAAAAGAACCCGCATTGGAATGTTGAAAGTTATTTGTTAGTCAAATTTGAATCCGTAGCCATAATACCGAGGTTTTCGAACCTAACAAATCATCGTTTTTGTTCCTGTATTCTGCATTCAATTTGATATGGATTACCCATTCAAAGATACTTTTCTTGTATGAGTGAGCTTTGTAGAAACGATTGCAGAAATGCGTGGTTGGGAATTAAATCCTTGAAATGTTGCTTCTTTTTCCTGCTCTATTTCCGACCAGGTTTTCCAGTAAGCTACTAAACACGGTTGCAGCAGTTCTAAAGTTACATGACTAATTTTGTTTTTGTTCTTTGGTGGTCTAAATAATTAATACATTAATTTTTAACAGATTTACAAGTGTTTTTGTTCCTGTCCCATGATTGACTTAGGCTCGACCGCAAATCAAACCCAGCCAGTATGGTGTAGCTTTGCAGAAGCACCTTTACCGACTGAAATAACCCAAGCAACACAAAACGGTCATAATTGGTTACAGCGACTTGATTATGACTTAATTGAGTCGTATTGAGGTTTCATCAACCGAATTGTATCAAATGTGCTACTAGGGAAAAGAACACCCCAAGTTACAAAAATTTCAAAATGAAAAACAATCAAGAACCCAATTGTAAAAAAGGGAATTCTCAAGGAATTTGCAAGGAATTTTAAAATAATTATTCGGAGGATATTTTTTTTAAATCCTTGATTTCAGCCCTTCATCTCCCATCGTAGTCACTCAATTACTTTTTGGGTATTTTCGCAATTTTTCCAGGGGTGGGAAATATGGATGTAAGTCCCTACACCGGGCTAAAAGATCAAGGAGAAAAACGGGATGCTTTTAAATTTATGACTAGCAGAAGGAACATCACAGGGGGAGGTAGCTCATCGAATCTTCCGGGCCGAATCTTAGCATCTTACTATGACGTACCCGGTGGCTACCCATCGATTGCCTGTCGGTGGAAATTTAGAAGACGTCTGCATTAAGTTATCTCAAATTATAATATTCCGACCTTTATATCACGAAACATGACGAATAGTTGAGCGGATTGGCGATAACAAAATCATTGGGTAAGTGTTGATACGAAACAAATCAGCTTATTTAAAACGAGAATTTACTTGATGCAGATATTAGTTCCAGTAGACAAATAGTTTGTAGAATATAGTATAAACTGAAAGTGTTTTCCCAATGAAAAACATCTACCACACTTGGTGAGTTGCTCTAACAGCATGCTTACTGTTGGTTTCAATGGGACAAAATCGGCTCTCAGGCCTTACTTTAAATTAACCTTGTTTTCCCAATAGCATTCCTTCTATTGGTGTGGTTGAATCGGGTTTCAAGCGTAACTAAACCACCATAGAATTTGGAACATTTTTATAGAATTTTGTTGATCTTTATAGATTCTTTACAGGTACTGTAAATCCTCTGGAAAGCCCTCTAGACCTATTAGAATGCTATAAGTTCTATAGAATTTCTATGATTCAACCTAGAATTCAACGAAGTATTATTTCTTTTAAAGTTTCTCAAAATGACTTACTAAATCTTGCCTTGCCTTTCATAAAAGACTCTGAGTCTACGAAGTACCAGTTCCTCAAATAATATATGACGTTCCCATTCAAGTAAAAGTGTCATTAGCATCCTTAATAGGAATGTTTGTTCTATCCGGACTAACGTTATTGACCCAACAAACATCGGTGATGAATTAGAGCTTGTTCAAACAAATTTGGAAAAGCTATTCAGCTATTCTAGAAGAAACAGCTGAATAGCTTCTCCAAATTTGCTTGAACAAGCTCTAATTCAACACCGATGTTTGTTGGGGAGTTCGTTGACTTCTTTAAAGGGAAGGACATCAACATCGCTATTGTTACGACAACGCACCTCAAGCCTAAACTTTGCGTCGCCATCCCAGGCTACCGGATTGTACAACTTTATCGTTGCGACTCTGATGGAGGAGGAGTCGCGATGACCCTGGGCAATAACACCAACTGTCACCTCGGACCTGCCACCTGCAGTTTATCGAAGCCGTCGGAGTTAAACTCGAATCTTGCGAATCGCGGCCTATTGTCCCAAGCAAGTCAACTCTGCTAACGGGACAAAACGGCCCTACGAAACAACTTCTGCAAGCTAAGTTGGAGGCAGAGGCAGTTCATCATCGCCGGCGAACTTAACGTAAAACACGATACTTGGGGTATTCTACAGGAACACCTGAAAGAGGGCCAGTTCACCGTCCCGGGTCCGGATACTCCCACGCAGATCCGGGGCTCACTCAACGGTCGACATCTTCCTGACGAACATGGGGAACAACATCGGCCAGCCGGTCGTACACCAAGATCTCAACCCGGATCACTATCCAGAGGTGACCGAAGTTGGCTCATCGGTGAACCGTCATCGGATCACCAGGCGGAACTACTGTCACACCAGATGGGAGAGGTTCCGACAACACGTCGACTACATCATCGATTTTGACGTGGACCTCGAGTCGGTCGATGACAATGATCGGTAACTGCAGAGCATTAAATAGGCGATCTCCCAGGCCTAGTAGCAACACATCCCAGTAATAGATCAGTTGAGCAACTCTGTACCCATAGATAGACCCACTAAAGATTTGATCCAATTGCGCAAGGCCATCCAAAGGCAATAACAGAGAACTGGTCTGCCTACCTGAAAAACTTGTTGTAATCAAATGACGAAAATAATCCAGGCCAGAATAGTGGAAATAAGAACTAATGATTTTGCTGACAAGACCGCGCTCTCCCAGATTCTGCAAAGCCCTTTTGGAAGTTGACTAAAACTTTAAAAACTTAGCCAACACTCATTAGTTGAGACAGCAATGGCTCTAAGGATCGCTTGATAACTCCTGAAGAGAAGGTTACTGAGATAGGTCAACACTTCGTCAGCTCCCACAATCTCGTATAAAACATCGTCAGTCCGTGCGAAGCAGCCGTTAGTAAGCTTGCAAACATCGTCCATCTAAATTCCAACGATTTCTCGGAGGAGTACCCATTGATCAACAAAAGGTCTACTTTTTCCCTGAAGAACAACTATTAAATCATACTCCCGGTCATCAAATGCGGCATGCCAGCTGTGAGAGTTACGAAAAAACACATCACCTGAAGTTGCAGCGTATACAAAATAAGTTCCTCAGGATGATCCTGAACACCTCTCCGAGGACAAGAACAACTGAGATCTACCGTCTGACCGAGATTAAGGTGCTCGAAGCACGTTTCTGTGAGCCTGTCATTCAGTACAGAGCACGCTGACTGACATCAGGTCACCAGATCATCCAAATTGTAGTTTAATGTTTCAAATTGAAGTTGTAGTTGCCCCAAGGTCTGATTTGTTAGTTAAACCGGAAACCGAAATCCTTAAATTATTTTTTTTTAAAAAATGTGCGTCAAAGCTAAAGAGCCCATAAGACTAAAGCGATTGATACGTAAATAAGTATGTTAGACAAGTTAACTCAGAAAAAAAAATAACATAGATTTTACTGGAGAACATAAGTAGATTTTATCCATGTATCCATGTATCCATTAATCCATCCAATGGATTTCATATTCATCCTGCAGATTCATTTGATTTTCTTGCCACATTTAAGTGAAAATCAAAGGATCTTAGTGAAAAAAATCTACCGGACGAAACAAAACATAGTGGATCTGCTTTGGTAGATTTTAATGAAATACCACTTAAATTTTAGTAGATTTGTTCATTGCAAAAAGAAGCCTGTCAAGGTGGTGGATTCGTTCGTGCCTTGACCTATCCCGCATTGGGAATATAAGGCAAAGGAATGCGTGCTTGGTGCGAGTACTACTATATCCAAGCCCTTCGCTCAATTTTCAATACTTCTATTCAATTTTCACAACCTGCCGTAAACTGACGGAACTATCAACACTTTCTCTTCATATCTTTCATTCTAGCAAACATTACTGTCCACTCTTGGGGACTCATGGTGATGAGCGAAAATTTCCTTCTACATTTTTCTTTTACGCATATTTTAATACGGATCTGGTAAGTTGATCAACAATCATTTAAATTATTTCAACTCCACATATTTATTTTACAATATAACTTCATTTTATCCTTGAGAACGTCCAATTCCCCCCCCCCCCCCCTTGTCACGTTTTTTGTATGGATCTTCAAAACTTTTGGTATGGATTGTCACGTTTTCCCTAACCCCCATCTCCCTTTACTGCGTGACATAATTCATGGACGTTCCCTTGATTGCTGCTTGTTTTGTGAGCAAAGTTCCTTTGTTGTGAGTTGTGTTCGGTGTGACGTTTGGGTGTAAACAATGAGATGGAGCCGACAGACTACCCAAATAAAAATGTTTGTTCAAATGGCAGCGTTAGACATTATTTTCTGAGACACACACTACCAAAATGTCATGTAAATTTCTGTCTCCTGAGACCGACACATGCAAGCGTCCTTTAGCACATAAGAATGAGTTGAAAGAGATGAGAAAATAAATTCAATCAAACACATCTTTTGTCGAATTGCGTGTGTGTCAGTTTGAGGAGACATAATTTTACACGAAATCTTATTTTACGTTCCCCGACTTTTTACAAACTTGAATTACGTCTCGTGTAAATAATTTCTAAGTGTGCAGTCTATAAGTGTGCAGACGTAGCACAAACACAAAACGAAAATTTTCCTGCTTCTGAGATACAGCCGCACCCCTCGACGATAACCAAAATGCTCAAAATACTCCTAAATTTGTTTGCATGGTACCAAGTCTACAAAAAAAACACAAACCACCCCAATTTCATTTTTTCCCCCTTTTACAAACATGAAATACGTCTCATGTAAAATTAATAATTTTTAAGTGTGTAGTTGTAAAGCAATATAATTATAAAAAAAATCGACAAAGATTTTTCAATAGGGCAAAACAGACGAACGAAAACAATGGCTTTTTCCGCGAATTTCTCGTCATTGAAAACTCGCCTAATCAATCCATCAAGGTTATTTCGAAGAGCAAGAGTTCACCCATCCGATTGAGTCGGATGCTTACATGGGTAGCCTTTGTGCCACGAAAAATTTACGGATGAAGCCATTGTTTACGGTTTTCAGTTAGGCCCTAATGAAAAATCTTTGTCGATTTATTAAGGTGAAGTATACAGGATTCTGTAGACTGCGGCGTGTTTTTTCATCGTGGCAGCGAATAATCACGCTGAAAAAAATCGCCGCGGTAAGATTACATGGCGGCTTCTGGGAGCGCACAAACCACGGCGGAAAAACACGCGGCAGTCTGCAAAATCCTTAAGTGAGTCGATTATCAAAAACAAAGTAGACACTGACTTTTTCGAGCCTATAAATTGTCACTTTGAAACTATTGTTCGACTCAAACGGCCGCAGAATAAGTAGACAAAATTTTAATAACTGATAAAAAAATTCCAGTGAACCACACCATCACCGTTATCTTTCGTTCCGATCAAACAATGCCAAGAAAAATTAAACAATGTACGCCTTGTTGCCCGCCATGCGGTCCATATGTAAGTATTCTTCATTGGCAATTAGCAAACACCAAAGTGTTATTTGAAAATGTTTGTAGGTATTTCCGAGTGCTTACGTTCCGAGTGCTTGTGGGCCTTGCTATGGTCCATCTACCGGAGTATATATCCCTTGCGGACCCTGTGGACCATACGGATCGTCTAACCCGAGTTGTGCACCTTGTTGGGGACCCAACGGTCCTTGCAACCGTATTGAATACTACGATCGTTAAATTTCACGGATTCCAATAAAGATTTTCATCTAGCGTTCCCCTAAATCTTGGTTTTCAGTTACTTACCTCATCAACTCGAAACTGATACACAGATGATTGCGGAAATAGAAGTAGTCAAGCATGTGTATCACATTGTATGCTCCATCCACATCCTTCTTGCGCAGTTCATCCAATATCCGAACCTCAACCAGGGCCTGATGATGAAAGCGTTTCTTGTTGCGAATGATTTTGATTGCTATATGCTGGTTGGTTTTGTGGTCCAAAGCTCGGATCACTTGTCCGAAGCTGCCCTTGCCAATTACCTCCAGGATTTCGTACCGGTAGCATACGTGGTCGTGAATCACCTGTGGAACGATAGCGGGAGGAGGTTATTTGCCGGATTGTGGGTACAAGGAAAGATTGAATAACTACCTTATTGTAACTGCCATTGTCATCATCGTAGCCCGAGTTGAGTGCTGTGCCCGGTTTGGCATTTATCTTGCAGGCATCGAGGCCCAGGTAGTAGACCTCCGGATATTTTTCAATTTCCTGCTTCTCGTAGTCTGTCAAACGGGTTCCGTGATACTTCAGGGCTTCTGCAATTTAAGAAAAGATAAAGGTAAGGAACATTTTGTAAAGAACACTGGATGGGATTGATAGTTTGTTCTGGATGTCATTCACGGGCAAATCAAGTCCATTGCTGTACCCTAACGTAAAATGAGCTACCGTATTTTTTTTAATTTGCGAACGCCTTTTGTGGTTTAAATAGTTAACTCTGAAGTGAAGATACCAATGTTGCATTTTTGCATATGCCATTTTACTACGAAAATTTCTTCAAACCCCTAGGAACAGTAATTTCCTTGACAGCCCGAGCAATCGTGTGCAGTAAGCTTGTGATGTTAGCTTTCCGGCCGTTCTCGTGCAAGAATACCATGAATTATAAATATAACCACCCAAGAAAGTTACTTCCGTTCGCTTCCGGCACCCAGAAGAGCATGGTGCTATTAGTTTTGTATAATGCCATTGGAAGGTGTTGAAATATCTTCCTTCCAGCAAAATGCCGCTTTGTTCCTTTTGCTCTTTCTGACAATTTGATGCCGAGAACACCACTTCTACCAAATGTACGATGGTTGAGCGGAGAAGCGGTAATTCAATACTTCCTATGTTTACAAAATATGCTCTTCCTTCGAGCTGTGCATAGTTTGCTGTTGCTTTTGCAAGTTTCATGGGAAAGTTTTACCATCATCGACGATGCGACTATGCCGTTGGTGTTGAGAAACTATGACAATCTTTGTAAATCCAACTAAGCGGAAATGCAAATGTGTCTCGAAGGATCAGTTCAATACGGAGCCGAAACTTTACTGCTTTTATCGAATCCCACGTCAATTCTCTTCTCTTAAATAATTATAACTAAGTTGCATATTGTGTTTCGTCATCGTCACTTGGACTATTCAATAAATACCTATACTAACAAACTACCAAATGCCGGGGCTACCCTGGATTTTAGCTCTAAACACAGCTAGGACCTCATTATTATTGACGAAAAGTTTGTTTTCAAAGCAAAATTATTTTAAAAACTCATTACTATTTCGGCAGCAATTGATCAATTCACCTAAACATCATCACCACCATTTGTTAATTGGCCGGTTAAGGATCCCGGAGAAGAAACAAATCGTCCAACCACCTGCATCAATTAGGTAGTTAAACCACGCACAGGACAACCACTCACGTTATCTCTCTGTCTCTCTCTTCTAACCATATATTGCCATCAATTACCAGTGCCCGTAAATTTATTATTTACGACAATTTATACTCAACCCTAGCGTGCGAATGTGCATTACCCACCTAACATCGGAATTATCGTCGTTAGGGCGGTCGACGTCTATTTCCCTATATTGCATGAAATGCGGATCATGTTGAGTGTCTCGGTTGATTTTGTCTTGGGCTCGCTTCCTTCTGGAGTTTAACATTATCGGAGCAATGGATTTTTTTTGGTCCCAGGAGTTAAAAAAGAATGGCAACAAACTAAAAAAAAATGATATGGGTTTCCGCGCGTAAAACGATGCCTTTAGATGGTCTGAAACAGGTACGGCAGTCAGCAGTAGGTGGAACACGGAATTTGTATCTACGTCTTGAATTGACTTTCGCTTTCGTCATCGATTTGGTAGTCCACAGGCTGATCAAACCACTGAGGTTGGTGCTATTCAATTCATCAGGGAAAACATGACAGGGTCGAATTCAATCGAAAGAAGGGATAAAGAATTTTAGGAGATTTTTTTTTATAAACAGGTATCTGAAGCAGTATTGAGTGTTATTGTGGCTTTTAATAACACGGAAGTGCTTAATATTGCTTATGAAAAGTCTTGATGAATAGTTTGAAGATGCCCATCACCATTAGATATATTTAACTTTTTAAAGTACCCCACACAGAAATATGAGATGGCGTTTCAAGGAACATAACCCTTAAACGCATACTGTTGTCATTTGGTAACATACTTATTGCTACAGCATATGTTGTGAAGCAATTATCCTTTGCATCCTTTATTTTAATCTTACGAATAAAAATTTTAACAAAAAATAATTAAATCATGCATTTAAATATATTTTAGGGTAGTTTGGTATAGTTTGGACATACTATGGAAAACACAAAATTATTGGTACCATCCCGTAAATCAACCTTGTCACCTTACCGATGATGGGAGGGCTTAATCTCATGCTGTATGTCTGCATGAGAAGATTGATAAGAATTTGATCAGTAGTGAAAGTATCACATATTTTGCACTTTTATTTTTCTGCCACGTCACGGTACGTTAATATACAGTAATTCCATAAATAAAAGATTTATGATCACTCAGAATTTACAATAATTGGTATTTTGTTCTTCATCGAAATATATAACACCCATATTTCTTTATTCCTCAACAAGGGTCAACAAGGGGGCTCAAAAATACAAAACTATTCAAAATTATTGAAAAATTACATTTTTCAATTATTAAAATCTCTTGAATCACTCAACCGATTTCTAAGATTTATTTATTTATTTTCATGGCATAACGTCATTATAACATAACCTGATACACAATATTCCTACAAAGTCCTTCAGGGCTGCTCCCCTCCAATCCTGTGGGCACCTCCTGTGCTGAACCCTATGAACATCGCTGTCTGGAGTATGTTGAAGGCCGCGAAATCTGCTCTAAAACATGAGGGTGTGGAAGTCCTGAAGCGACATCTGGCGGCAGCCTGGGATAAAATAGAACAAAAGCACTTGCAGGCCTCGTACGATGTGTTCCTTGATCGTCTGTGGCGAGTGGTTAAACTCAAAGGTGAATAATTTGAACTTGACCAGTGAATTTTCAAAAAGAGATTTGTTTTCAAGTGAAGTTGAGTTAATTTTGAAATAAAATCTTTTTGTTTTGATCATTTTATGTTTTTTTATTGTGGCACTTTCATTGCCCGACCCTGCAGATATGGCACATAACGTCATCTTTCCACTCCTCTGGCAGCTGTTTGGTATCCTAAAGTCTGACTGTCAGTCGATGTAACCAGTTGGACAACTTGTCTGGGCCCATCTTGATAAGTTCTGCTTCGATACTATCCCTCCAACCGAATTGTTTTTCTCCAGCTGCCTAATAGCATCCTTAACTTAACCTATCATCAGAGGTGGCAAACGGCCACGAAACATTGACAATGCTTGTGAAGGACCAACGCGTTTTTGGTATCTTTGAACGGAAGGTGTTGCGTATGATCTGTGGTGGAGTGCAGATAGAAGACGAAACGTGGAGGAGACGAATGAACCTAGAATTGCATCAGCTGCTGGGATGCGCACATCGTACACACCGCCAACATCGGTCAATTATGGTGGGCTGAGCATGTCGTAAGAATGTCAAACGACAGCTCAGTTGAAGTGATTCTCGCAAGCAAACCGACAAACACAAGAAGAAGAGCCGCGGAACGGCAAGGTGGATCGAACAAGTAGAAGGCGACCTGCGGAACCTTCGTTGACGGCAGCCCTAAGTTTGCACCGTTAAA
The DNA here is from genome assembly GCA_024533555.2 of Aedes koreicus. Lineage (NCBI taxonomy): Eukaryota > Metazoa > Arthropoda > Insecta > Diptera > Culicidae > Aedes > Aedes koreicus. The sequence continues at coordinate 46,861 of JAHHFK020002597.1, read as the reverse complement.
ACTGAAGGAATGCTCCATGAAAAATTGAAAATCGTTCTATAAAAAACGCATTCTTGACCCATAAGACTCTGGAGAAAATCCATAAAAAAATAGAAATGATCCCTAAAACTCATCAATTAGATCCATACTAACAACAAACAAAAACAAACAAAATTTAGCAATTAAATGTCAAAAATTAACCGTTATATATCAAGGGTATATAGAATATATAAGATTTTTCGGATTACCCATTAACATATTGCAAATGATCCTTAAAAGGTTCAATAACTTTCCTTAAACTAGCACAATTGATCCACAGAATGTTACATTTGTGCACTAACATATGTACATATCATCCATAAATTATTGAAAATGTTCCATAAATAAATTGCCAATGATCTATAAGAGTTTGTATAACAAACCATAATTTTAAATAAATAATTCATAGCCAACCATATGTGTGCACTTTACATGATAGGTATGATTTTTGCTGATCTCCCCGCAACTGCGACACATGTTTGTCAAGAAATTTCGTAAAGAGATCTCCTGGACATAAAGAACTACAGGTCAAATTAATGATTTGATCAAACTGTTGTTTCAGAAAATTTGATTTGAATTATGCCGGGCAGACGCTAACTACAAAAAACATCCTCCAACATGCCTTATACCGAGTAAATGCTTGAATCGGTCGTTTGCCTGGAATCTAATTTACGCTATGTTAATACTTCGGATGTCGGAAACATCGATCGCTTTCTGCCGCCTTCGTTCTTCAATCCTCAATATGGCTCCGCAAAACCTCCGCAATCCTTTTTTGGCAGCAATATTTCATCCGGATACCTGAAAGAACGGACATGTCACTAAATTGGAGTCGTAACGCAGTTAGGGAACAATTTTACAATCTTTGGAAAAATTCAGATAAAATTTATGGACCATACCATATCGTTTAGCGAACAAAGCTGATTTACTATGTATTATTTTTATAAGCTTACCCAAGTAACATTGCAAACAGCATCCAGCTTTATTAAGTTTTATTGAAGTTTTATGAAAGCCACTTGAAATCAATTTGGTTTTATTATGGCACCAAGAGGTGCCAATAAGTTTCAAATTTTAGTCAGGTTTATGAGAACCTACACAGCTTGTTTAAAACGATCTTAAAACCTTCTTTTCTCAAATTCCTTTTACTCATATCAAAGGTTTTATTTCGACGTTATGAACTCGTAAAATGCTGTATTGAAATGCCGTTTTAGGACTCATTGATATTATCTTATTATGGTCAGTTGAAAAAGCATTTTAAAACCATTTTGCCTCCAGTAAATGCATTAAACGGCAAATTTGCATTGAAGGAAGTCACCATAAGACCAAATAGTTTTATAATAGTCATTGCGAAGAAAAATTGGCTTTAAAGCAAAACTGTGATTTTTTTCCAATCGCCATATTGAAATATAGGAAATAATTGAAATGTGGAAAAATAAATGCATCAAATTTTCAATGATGTGCAAATAAATTGTAGACTAATTTCGGCATTCTTTTAGATAATCTCATCCAATTCCAAGCACTTTTCAGGAAATTCATGATTAATTTATCGAATTTATTTGTTTTAATTTTATCTATGTTGTTGTCAATTCGCATAATTTCCGAGGCGCATTAATTTTCGGCTCTTACCGTGCCAATATTTACCAAAAGAAATAAATGCGCATATAATTTGGAGCATAATACGCTATAGAAAATACAATTTGTTTTGGACGTTTTGAAATCAAACAAAATTTCCCGCAACACAAGACTTTTTTTTTTACTGCTAAATTAATCAGAAGAGCAGAAAATCGAACAAAGCAGAACAACAAAAACCAACCTCGATTTCACAGTGAAATTTGACAGATGTGGCCATTTGGCCACATTCTGGTTTTCATGGCAGCCAATAGGTTTTATGGAGGTTCTCAAGTGGTCATAACATCTTTCACTAGAACATTTTGAAAATCTTTATGTTCTTATAAAGGTTTTATTAACTTTTTTTCACAACCGTCTATAGAGTGGGCCATTTTGTACAAATTTCGGCTTTAAAGAAGCATTGAGGAGGTGTTGGTAGACAAAACAGTTTTGATTGTAGTTTTATCAACAAAGCCGGGAGAAGTGCTGCACGGCTGGAATAAAACTAAAATTGTTACTTGGGTATGGTTTATTATTCATCGTTCTATAGATCCTTGGCAATTTAATTATGGAAAATGTCAAATGCTTTATGGAACATGCGAATATATTTTATTGCACAGAGGTTACATTCTATGGATCAGTTTTACAGGTTTAAGGAAAGTTATTGAACCTTTTATGGAAAATTTACAATATGTTTAAGGGTAATCCGTACAATTTCATCGATCATTCCCTAGATATATAACGGTACATTTTTGACATTGTATTGCTAAATTTTGTAATAAAAATGGTTCTGATTGATGAATTTTATGTATATTTATATTTTTTTGATGTATATTCACCAGAGTCTTATGGGTCAAGAATGCGTTTTTCATGGCACGATTTTAATTTTTTTATGGATCTTTTATTACTTTTTATATGCAAAAGTATGTTTACCTTCGTAGACTGCGAGGCTGCCGAGGTGCAGCCATGGACCGAATAGAATGGAGACAACTTCTATATACAGCAGAGGCCACCCGGGCCTTGGTTTGATTGGTAAGGTAAGTACGTAAGACTAACGTTTAACCACAACCAGTTAGATACACATTTCTATAAAATTAACCTCGCGGACATCAATCTTTGCCTGTGTAGAAACGGTTATGATGACATCGACCATATCAGCAAGGTAGAGGAAAAAAGGATGGAGTTTGATAGGCGCTATACAAGCTGCCATTTGTGACTTAAATGTACCCTCAGTTTAATACTAATTGAGATGTCCGTTGAATCATGTCCGAACTTGTACGGAGTCCAAGGTTGAACTTTTAGTTAATTTGGCTAAGGATTTTGAAGAAGTTTGCTGAGGATTCAGCGTGATTTTTTAAGCATTCCAAGCACAGAATTCAGATTGCATCTTGTTAGAGTTCTGAAAAATTGTTGGTTTCAAAAGTGCTATGTTTCAGAAGCAAACCTTGACAAAATTCGGGAAAAGCTCGGGACCCATTTCAAGACATAAAACAATGTATGTGTAGAAAACGGTGAGAGCATAGTTTACCAAGCCGAAGGTGGTGGGTTCCATTCCCAATCCGGTCAATGGTGTATTTCGGGTTGAAAATTTTCTCAATTTTGCAGTGCACAGCATATATCATTAGGCTTTCTTTACAATATAAAAACTCATGTCTTGGTATTGGCAAGAAAAATCACAATTAGTAACAGTGGAAATTATTCAAGAATCAAAATAGTTTTAAAGGAGTTTAAAGTTTCCTAGTTTTCCAATTTCCAATCAAAATATGTTATTTCAGGAACTCGGTTCAACTTATCAAATCCGGGTCAATAATCCGAGTGTTTTAGCTAATGAGTTGGAAAAAGTAGTTGATGCAACAAGTTGCAAAAAATAAGGTTTAGTTCAGCACATGTCGAAAATTTATCCAACGAGGCTTGTCGATGAGGATTTTATGTATGTTTTGTCCAATGTATATGCACCAACAAATTTCTTACACTAATTTCATGTCACTCATAATTTCCGAGGTAGTAAAGATTGTACTCAATATAATGCAGCACTTTCTTTCGTGTATAAATTTTTATTGTATGGGTGAAAATTTATGAAATTTTGGGTAAAAATAGTTTAAAGTATCATCACAATCTGTCGATTTCCAAGCAAGAAATTCTTGGACACAAAAATATGGGTGCGGTCGTGGTAAACCCAGGCCAGTCCCACTGGTGAATAAAACAGTTGGGAATCGACAATTCGACAGTGTCCCGCCCAAAATGATTTTTTGGCGAACATTTTTGTGTGTCTCATATTTTTCAAGTGCAGTCACCAATCTTCTATTAGTTGCGAGTTTCAAGTTGCTTCCTCTATTGAAAGATTTACCAGTGGTTGGCATCACCTTCAGCGCTACCATTCAAACTTATTTTTCTATTTAAATCTTATCTGGGAGCAGTCGGTGAGGAAGCCGGGAAAAATTTAAGTATTTGAAAATTAAAATGAAGTGGTCATTCAGAACGCATGATAGCAAATGTTGTAAACAATCGATATCTGCTGCCAAACGAAGCAGCAATATTATTTAAAGTTCTGTAGATCAGGGGCAAAAATAAGTCAGCCGGTAAATACACAGCTCCCCAAGTTGGCGGCGGCGGGTTCGATTCCGGGATCGACTTCTCGCCTTCAATGCGCATAGCGTATCATTACGCTTCTCTCACAGTATACAAACTCATGCATTAGTGTTGGCATAGAAAACTCTCAACTAATAACTGTGGAAGTTCTTCAAACTTCAGTTTAACATATCAAATCCAGGTCAGTAATCCATGCTGTTTAGCTGTTGAGTTGTAAATATTTTTTAATTCAACAACTTGTAAAACATAAATGGTTTATTTCAGCACGAGTCATACTTTATCCAATGCGACTTGCCAATGAAGATTTTTTTAAGCTTTGTTCAATGTTCAAATAGTTACAAGTTTTTTACACTGATTTCGTGTCACTCATGATAGTGTGAGAGAGTAATCGAAATTTTGTACCGGGTTGAGTCACGATTGATAAAAATAAGTAAAGTGACTCGATTCCGAACCGTTCAACACCCTTTGAGTTCACCCCTTGCTAGAATGACGACAATGACTAGGAGCCCGTCGTCTACGGCTGAGAAATGATGATGAGCCTCCAGCCAGTCTGAGCAAATAAGTTACAAAAAGACGATAAAAATGACATGACACGCAACATGTTCTCTTACAACATGCTCAGCCATTGGGCATATCCTCCGTTCCTTACAAATGGTGCCTATTTGGGTTGATAATATTGCGGTGAACCAACCGATCAAGCGGTGAAAATACCTCCGGTCACGTGGGTGGCTTCCATCACCTGTGTCTATGTGCATGAATAGAGTTTCCGTTTTCGGCAATATAGTCAATCCTGAACCGATAAAAATAATTGAATTGAATTGACAGAATCGAAATAAAAAATCGAATAAAGCAAGCCTTCATGACTGACAAAGACACGATAAGGAAGAAGCGCTCCCTGCTGCGGGTTTTTGACTTACTCTGGGGGAAATGCACATCTTGAGTTCTGAATGCGGCTTCAAAAATGAAAAGACGAATAGTGAAATGTAATCAGATGAAAAATGTGAATTTTCCACCACAAGTCAAACAGGTTCAAATTTGGAGTAAACTGAACAGGTAAGCTGACGTTTTCGTGTTTCCAGAGTTGCTGTAAACTGCGACAACGACAGCCCTCGGTGTGGAAAGGAAATGCGGATGTTTTGCAGACAAGAAAGTGAGTTTTGCTCTGGTTTTTCTTTAAAGTTAAAAGTAAGTATTTAATATACCTGGAAGGCTACTTAGCTAGTTCTATTTACTGGACGTTATCCGCTTGTGAAAATATCCACAGAAGTACAGAGTTAAGTTGACTCTTAAACTGAGATAGTTTCTCCTAATTTACAATTTGCTGTTAATATTAATAGTTGTTGAATAGATCATATTATCAAGAAACATTCAAGTGTCCAGTTATTCTCATTTAACAACTTCCACTAAAGCACAGAGTTTTCTATGTAAATTCAAGGTTGAAAAAAAAGTTGGTCAAAGTAAACGAAAGGCGTAAACATTTCCCTAGAAAACATCAAGATGTTGGGAGCTCTCACTAACCGTCAAAAATCAATTTAATTTTAATTTTTTCTAATCCCAACAAACACAAAGCCTTGCGAAACTAACGACAAACATGCACGTGTCTATCAACGATATTTAATCAGACAATGAAGATGTATCTGCGATATGCAAATGTGCCTTAAATGTTAATTGTCTTAAAATTCCACAAGTTCCACAATCACCCACCCAGCTGCATAATTGCTTTTTACGACACATAAATCAAAATTTACTTTACCAGCTAAATCCAATTATGAACCACCACCCCCTGGTAAGGGGAAGCAAAAATGTGCACTCCCTTGTCTATCACATGGATCGGTCATGTCTGTGTCTTCTTCAGGTCCTATGCTTTTGTAGCCTATAGAATGGAAAACAACCGGTTGTCCTCCTGACAACAACGTGTTTTGGCGCTTTTTCCACGTAATCCACATAAATTCGCTTCGTTCAGCAAATGGTAACTGTTATTCTTTCTATGTAAGGTACGACACAGTCACGTGTTCAAACATACAGCACTATTTACCTCAGGGCCGGTTTAGTAGACCGGTTGCTCGGTTGGTCGGCACCGGGAACGATTCAGCTAAAAATAATTTACAATCAAATAATACACCCAATCCACCCACGCCATATTGGTTTCCCGGAATTCCGGATGAACTTTTCCAAACCGTGATCTGTCGTCATTGTTGTGAAAAAGTTTTCCCGCAGCTGAAAGTTGATGTCTTACGACATTGAAGTGGCGAAGGACAGTGTGGAAAGAAGTCAAAATCTCACGTTGCAATGCAGTGGTCCTTTCTGCTGAGGACTACATTTGGAGTGGATAAATCTGGTTGCAGTTGTCTGTTGTGCGGTTTGCCTGTAGTTTGCATGCCTAAGACTGTGATGGGTGGTGTGCCATGTGCCAGCCACGAATCGGATAAGGATTATCAACTCGTGTTTGTTATATTTTTTCCGTATCAATGCAGTACAACGTGAGTCCTTATTTCAAAAGCTTATTTACCATGCAGCGTTGAACAGAGAGAGTATGAACGTGTGGAACGGATTTGAAAGGAAAATTGTATGTTGATGGCTAATTTTACTGCAACGTGACATAGCTCCTAATGGGTCATTTTAATGCCAAAAATATGAATCATAAAATGGGTGCCAAGTTTGTTTCGTTACAGCACCAACCGATAATAGATGATGTAATGTGTTGTGAGGGTCAGGATGTTCCTTAGAGTGGTCGGTATTGGTCACTTTTGATGAAAACCGGTGTTTTGGTATTGAATCCTGGTAAATTACCGGCATTGAAAAAAATTTCGGAGTAAAATTAAATTGTTACATTTACAATACATTGATAGCCTAGTAAATGCTCCCTGTCACCTGTATCGAATATCCCGCGCAAATTTTTCCACTTTGTAAGAAGGATTGTAACGGGATATTGACAATTACCTTGGAATTGCATCGTTGTGCGCCATTTCTAAATTGATTGATTTGGTAGTTATGGTACCAATAGTCTCTCACTTTAAACATGACCTGAGTGAAGATCAGCATGGGTTTATGGCAGGTCGGTTGACTACTACTAATCTACTGTTTCTCATCTCATACATTACATCCAAACGGATGTCATCTACAATGAACTATCAGTCGCCTTCGATAAGTTAAACCATCCAATAGCGATAGCCAAGTCTTCTTCATTCCTCGCCACATCTGGTATCCCGCAAGGAAGTCACCTTTGGCCCGTTGATATGTTTGCTCTATTTGATCGTGTGAGTCATATCAAAGAACTTAGAGTTATTTTGGATTGTCAATTCACAAACAAGCAGCATATCTCTTACGTGATCGACAAGAACACTTGGGTTCATCTTTAAGAAGGCGAAAAATTTCACGAAAATCGCTCAAGCTACTGCTCCCTCGTCCAGTCTGTGATAGAATACTGCTGCCTTGTTTGGAATTCCAATTACCATAACAGCGTGCAAAGAGTAGAGTCCGTTCAAAGAAGATTGATTTGTATCACTCTGCGAAGATTGCCCAAGAGTGATCCTTATCGTCTTCCAAGCTATTAGAATCGGTGCCAGCTAATCCACCTTGAGTATTTTTGGATTCGTAGAGATACGACAGGGCCCTGTTCATAGCTGACACTCTACAAGGAAAAATCGATTGTCCAACTCTTCTACATCAAAACGACATCAACGTACGACCCCGAACACATCGTAACAATGCGATGCCAAGGCTGCTTCGCCACCGTATAAACTAGGAGGCGACCCCGGCGTAGTGGTAAGCATCCATACCTCTCACACCATAGTCCGAGTTCGAATCTCACCCCCAAACAAGTTACGAAAATAAAAAAAAAAAAAAAAAAAAAAAAAAAAAAAAAAAAAAACAACATTTCAGAAAAAAGACAATTAAATTCAACACTTTCAATAACTTAACATTTCGCCCTTTGAGTTGATTTCAACGAAATTTTGGGTGAAATGACTTCAGCGTGTATTGTTTATACTACGTGAGTTTCATTGTGAAATGTATTGTAGTTTCGTAAATGGAGTCGAAGGAACAGCAAGTGCACGAAAACATTTTGCACACGCACCTCGACAACCCACTTCTTTCGCACCGAGCCATCGGAAAGATGTTGAAAATTCACCAGTCTACAGTGTCTCGTGTCATAAAACGTTTCGGGGAACGTTTAACTGTCGATCGGAAAAAGGTGAGTGGTAGAAAAAGTGTTCCGTACTGTGTGAAGGATCACAAGCGAGTGGTTGCTGCCTTTAAATGCAAACCCAACTGTTCCGTACGGGATGTCGCGAAAAAGCTGCACTTGACCAAAAGTTTCAAGCAGAAAGCAAAGAAACGAGCCGGGTTCCGTTCATTCAAACTTCAGAAAGCTCCAAACCGCAACGAAAAACAGAATAGGACAGCTAAAACACGTGCGCGTAAGCTGTATACACAAATGTTGACGAAACCACACTGCTGCATCATGGACGATGAAACACACGTAAAAGCGGACTTAAAACAAATTCCCGACAACCAGTATGTGACTGCGAAAGACAAGTTCGATGTTCCAGAGTCTCTAAGGAAACAGCAAGCGTCAAAGTTCCCCAAGAAATTCATGATTTGGCAGGGGATTTGTTCGTGTGGTAAACGGAGGAAGCCTTTCGTGGCAACTTCAACTGTAAATGGTCAAGTATACATGAATGAATGCCTGAAAAAACGACTGCTTCCGTTTCTCAAAACACACAACGATCCTGCAATTTTTTGGCCAGACCTAGCCTCTTGTCACTACTCCAAGGATGTTCTGGAGTAGTACAAGACGAATGGTGTCAAATAAGAGTTGCGGCCAATTGAAAAATATTGGGCTATAACGAAGCACGAACTTCGTAAGCATCCTAAAGTTGTCACTACAGAACAGGAAATGTTGAAGTCATGGTTGAAAGCGGAAAAATGTAGGTTCAAGCGTTGTAAAAAATCTTATGCGTGGTATTAAGAAGAGAGTTCGGGCTTTTGGATGTGGTAAAGAAATATAGTGAAATGAAAATACCTAAACCGAAATTAAACATTTTTTTTTATTCCCTGAATATTTCATGACAATCGATTTAGAGACTTGTTTTTGAGGACGAGTTTAAAGTGATTCAATTCAACTGTGGACACCCTTTTACAAAGTGTGTTCAACCATGTTGAGTCTTCATTTGACTTCCACTTGACTTGCGTTGCTACCACTGCGCTGGAGATTCAACGCTGTATTTTTAAGAATCAGGAACTTTATTTGACAATTCGTTTTATGTGAGTACCTTTGTTAATCATGAGTATGTGATTTGTGATATTTTTGTAGTTTTATTTTTTTTTAGAAATCAGCCAACTACTACGTTTGGAAATCCTAGAAAAACTCACTGGGATCAATATGTACAATATTTGAATTTGGAGTTATTTACAGAAGGTAGAAAGATTGATTCAGTTCAGAAATTAGAATAATTTTTTACAAATGTAAATGATAATATTTTAAATTCTTTCAACATTAGTTGTCCCATCAATGAATCGTCTTCTAACAGGGATGTTCCGTGGTGGAACTCTAAATTGGAACGTCTGCGTAAAACGTCTCATAGATTATTAAATAAAGCAAAAAGAACGTCAGATTGGACCCCCTATAGGAGTGCAGTTACTGAGTACAATAAAGAAATACTAGCTCCGAATCTGACACGCAAATGTAATTTTAAAACTTACTTCCGCATGCCTTCCATGGTGGCTGTTCAACAAACGGTATTGGTTACTTACCTTCAGCGATAAGCTTTCAACAGGATACACTCAAAACGGGTATTATCAATTTCGCTGTTAAAACTACCCTCTTAAAATAAACTATAAAGCGAAGAAGTGACGCCTATTGTGAGACACCCTGTATAAAAATGAAAGATGAAGAAGATTCAAATTCTGTGCTTGTTGAAAACGACTGAATACCCTAGTAGTACACTTCTTGAAAATCGGTTGAAGTAACTTCAATGTGACTCAATTAGGTCCCAATCAAGTTGCTGCAACTAATAATGACAGTTTGGTGTTGCTTGGGTAGTAGTTGAAGATGTAGAAGGAGATGTTCGCTCATAACCATGAAGCCCCAAAGAGTGGACAGTAATGTTTGCTGGAGTGAAAGATATCAAGAGAAAGTGTTGAAATTTCCGTCAGTGTACGGCAGGTTGTAAAAATTTAATTGAATCGGAACTATCAACACTTTCTCTTCATATCTTTCATTTCTAGCAAGCATGACTGTCCACTCTTGGGGGCCTCATGGTGATGACCGAACATCTCCTTCTTCATCATAATCGTTACTTCACGTACGGATAATACAAACATAACAATTATGGTAGTTGAAGATTGATCGTCGGCACGGTGAGAGATTGTGAATCTCTGCGTAATGCGAATCCTTTTATACGAATAATAATAGCTGCAAAATGCAATATGGATTCAGGTGTGCCACCTTACTGATATTACCAGATCCAATATACTATCAGGGACTACCGTGGATCTCAAATTGCTAAGGAAAACTAATGACGCATTGATGTCAAATTTTACAGTATTGCGAAACGAAGCAAATTTAATTTCTGAGGCAAATGGCATCTTCGCTTCTTCTTCTTGCTAGGCGTTTCAAGTTTATTGCATGTCACAATAAGTTTACTGCCTGTTTATAGTGATCTAAATGCATTTAATGGAATATAATGAAAAGCTTTCGATGCCAGTGCCATTTGTGCATTAGCATGTTGGTGTTGGACTAGCGAATACTGAAATAAATACTGGACTGGAGAATACTAAAGCATACTGAAATAAATTCAGACGTTTTTACCATCAATCATTTAATGACATTGATTTCCACAGATTGCGATCTTTAGTTTGCAACTCTAAGTTTGCATCCCAAGCGCTTTTGGTAATTTGTTCGATCAAAACGCAAAGAAAATGGATTACCTTCGTCTACCGAGATACAACCGCTCTGCTGTTGCTGACGCCTACAAGTATAATCTACGATAATCGCTGGAGTTGGTGAGAGTCGTAAACCATTCGACTGTTATTTTTCATAAGAGCCTAAGTCACAAATGTAAACAAAGGGAGTTAACGCTGGTATGCATCGTTTTTAATATGCAATCTGAATGCAATGGAATGGTAAAACAAGGTTGAAAAAACATTTATTCGATATATTAGAAGGAAAAAAAAACAACAGGGCAAAAATACTATTTTTCTAGAGATATGAATTCAGCTTACTGCGCTTGTATTTTTCTTTGATGTGCAACTGTAATTTTTGAAGCACCAGGACGATGTTTTCGTTTCATAGAATTCAGATGCAAAGCAGTAATTTCAAAAACAACAATTCACAACAGCAGCAAATCACCAGGTGAAATGTTTAGTTTCAGTTATTGGAATAGTTTTTAAAGGTTTCGGCTGAAAAATGCCTTCTTGTGCACTAAAAGGATGCTAAACTTGCTTTGTTACTATTCGATCCAAGTGCAGCCCTTGTGTTTCGTCAAAACACGGTAGTACAAGAGCCTTGCACGCTTTTTGGTTAGCGAATTCTGCTTCTTGTGCCGGTTGAAAGTGTTGTGCGACTTGTATCCTTCCCTGGCAAGGATGTTCCGCACCGTTTGAAAGTTTGCGTTGTGCCTTTTGGCCACATCTCGGATCGAAAGACCGGTGTTGGCTTTAACGTACCTCATAACCTTGCTGCGCAGCTGACGATCCCTGTTTCCAGTTTTTTCGTAGGTCCGCTGATTCCTTTCCACACTCAGGGTTTCCTTGTAGGGTTTGAGCACTCGATAAATAGTTGTTTTCAGCATCTTCAGCACTTTAGCCAGCTTGGAACCAAACCACTTCGGATTTTCCAGGTGTTTGTACACAGTATTTTTTCTTCTTTCGAGCTCCATTTGACGTTATTTCTGAACGCGATCGACTACTTTGATCAAACTTGCACCAGTTGTTCTCTATAGAAGTGTAAACGAACCCACGTCAAAGATTTTCGATTCCCAACACTAGAGGTGTGCTAGCAACGCGAGGGGCGTAGCAATTTACTTTTAGTCATTCTTTATTTTCGGTTCGTTGCTTTTTACCATCGAAGCCTTCAGACAGTTTGGATTATTTCACTTCGTGGAATTAGCATTATTTTTCTGCGGGAAAAATGTTTGAGGGAGTAATCAATCTGCTTTTCAATAACTAAATCGCTCTCACGTTATTCGTGTTGATGATATCAATTATATGACCGATTAGGTACATGTTGATTACGTCATCAAAACAATAGTTCTTGGAACACGGAAATCTACTGATTCAAATTCAAATGCCGACGTTCAGCATCATATTCTGACCTACGAAACGACTCAATTGTTGTCTAGTCCTTAACAAGCTTGGCTAATTTAGCTTCATTATATCCGGAATATTTTCCTGTCAGCAAAATATTATAAAGGAAGGCATTCAATAATTGATTGTTAGTTATATTCTTGCGAGTAGGCAACAGGGCGATATTGACAAAATGACTAAAATATATACTGGCACTAATTAATGAAAATTTAGCAATGAAAATTCACAAAATTGCCACTAAATTATTAAACACAGTGCCAACGAAAAAATAACAATTCGCACTAGAAAAACATAAAATAGCAATAAGAAATTGATAATTCATTTTCAATAATTCAAAAGTGACCGGTAAAACTTTCAAAAATAGCAATGGCAATTAGTATAAACGCAATAATAAACTGATAGTTTTCCGTCATAATAATAAGTTTTAGCGCTATACATGTGACAAAAGTCTTTAAATTTTTCAAAGCTTTCCAATCAAAACCAAACAAATTATTTTAATTTTTATTTTTTTATTTTGGATTTTTTATTGCGATTTGTTTGGTTTCGATTGGAAGATTTGAAAGATTTGAAGACTTTTGTCACATGTAAGCGCTAGAACTTATTATCAGTTTATTATTGCGTTTATACTAATTGCCATTGCTTTTTTTGAAAGTTTTACCGGTCACTTTTGAATTATTGAAAATGAATTATCAATTTTTTATTGCTATTTTATATTTTTCTAGTGCGAATTGTTATTTTTTCGTTGGCACAGTGTTTAATAATGTAGTGGCGATTTCACATATTTTTATTGCTATTTTTTCCATTTTTATTGATGTTTTATTACCCTGCCTTGACAAAATACAATCAAAATCAGACGTAAAAATTTCAAATTCACTTCAACGAAAATAAAGCAAGTTTCTGAAGGGCGAAATCAAGCCCTCGAAAAAAAAGGGGGCGCATGGTATTTTTTAGGTTTCCACAAGTTAGTAGAGAACAGAATTTTTTTTAACTTGTCATAATGTTGAAGCATTGGTGCATTTGTAAAAATTAACTCACAACATAATTAGAAATTATAACCAAAGCTATATTTGAAATAGCATCATGCTATACTTTTGGCAAAGTAAGACAAACTTGGCGTGTCAAATAACTTAGTTCGTTGGTTTAAATCTTACCTAATGGACAGGATACTCTGTGTGAAGATCGGCTCAGCTCAATCGAACTACTTTACTAATATGTCGGGCGTATCTCAAGGCAGCAACTTGGGACCACTGCTGTTCTCAATTTTCATCAACGAGGTAGGACTGATACTTCCACCTAACTGCAAGACGTTCTATGCAGACGATGTGAAAATGTATGTGGTTGTGCGATGCTTCGCTGATTGCTTACGTCTACAGCACTTGATCAATAGCTTTGAAGAGTGTTGTTCTAGGAATTTCCTCACTCTGAGTGTTAACAAATGCTTCATTATCACATTCCATCGAAAATTTAACCCAATTGCATTTGATTACATAATATAAAATTAACCTCTACTGAAAGTTCGTGACCTTGAAATCACGCTTGACTCCGGTTTGACACGTAGACAACAATACACGGATATGATTACCACAGCCGACAGCTCGGTTTCATGTTTAAGATCTCCGACAAGTTTCGTGATCCCACCTGTCTGAAAGCATTGTACTGCTCTCTCGTGCGATCTATCCTGGAATTTGGAACGTGTGGAGATGTGGTGCCCGTATCAAAGAATTTGGATTGCGAGGATTGAAGCTGTGCAAAGAAAATTTGTTCGTTATGCTCTCCGTCATCTGCGGTGGAATGATCCTGTAAACCTTCCAGTGTACCAGGATCGTTGCTCACTCTTGGGTATTGAAACATTGGAGCATAGGCGTACATTCATGCAAGCAGTCTTCGCAGCAAAAGTGCTGCTAGGTGAAACTGACTCTCCAGGAATTCTGGCCGAACACTTTATCTACGCTCCTGAACGAGTTTTGCGAATAAGAAATTTTCTACAGTTCGGAACCCGTGCTGCAAACTACGATGATCCAATTCGATTCATGTCGTCACGCTTCAATGAACTCTACGCTGTGTTTGACTTCAACTGTTCCGCTGAGACCTTCCGTCGCTGGATTCAGCGTAGTTCGATGAAGAGCCGCTAGTTCATAAATGGTGGTATATCCTACGTACTGGCATTAATGGCGAAGATACCAGACGCCTGATTCCATCACGAATGATTATTTAAATTTTACTGACAAGTTTTGTGTGTGTACTAGAGTTAATTTTGCTTTACTTGCTTTGAATTCCTTCTATTCATGTTGATTAATGTACGGTTTAGAGATAGGGGGTTTTTACTCCACATGGCATTTTCCCACTACATTTCAGTAAGACGTTAAGTTTCCAACTGACTTAACGTTATATCAATAAATAAATAAATAAATAAATAAATAGTCATTCAACCCCATTCTTTCCCTCTTGAGTACAAAATCAGTGTCGAATTGATGGTGAAAGATTCTTAAAATGTAGAAATGTGACAAATTTCTACAGCCAAAATAAAATGTGTACACATCCACAGACATAACAGCAAATCTGGCATATAGATCAACGATTGATTAAATATCAACCCTAAACAGTGATTCCCACTAGTCATCGAGAAATTCATGAATCTCAATTCTTCGAATAATTCATGATTAGAGCCTAAAAGCCATTTGTAAACAATGACTACTCGTGTTTTTCAAAGCATCATCTGGAAGATGGATTTTTATTGTGTCATATAGTGTAGTTTGATATCGTAGGAGTATTATCATTCGTGAGAGATCAATGTTTACAATTGACTTTTAGGCCCTAATCATGAATAACTCGAGGTATGCTTCAGTCCTGGAAAGAGTATCATTCCGTATTGCAGCACAATACAACCCCCATTAGTCAATTTGATAAACCACATCACTTACCACTAGGCGACAGGGGTACTGGCTTTTGTTCAGTCTCGCTGGCCGCCGACGTCGATGACGACGAGTTGTTGTTGCTGGAGGGGCTGAGCGGCGGCAGAGCGTTGCCATGTGAATCGACCATGTTTGTTCTGCTGGATCTGGACGTGTTTCGAGTTCCACATAGGCCTACAAGATCGAGCCGCGATCCGGATAGGTGTGATTCCCGCTCACGACGACACTTGTCGTTGTCTAGCTGGACCTGTACGAAAACGAGAGAGTGGAAACAATATTGATTTTAGCAAAGATGTTCACTTGAATGTCAAAAAGCGTGGATGGACGACAATTCGATTCAGAAGTTAACTAAATTTTACTAATTATTTTATTTTACTTTGACTAAAAATTGAACGAAATTTTACTTGGTTTAAAAAAAAACCGGAATCAACAATATCCTCCATTGGAATCGATGCGTAGAAATATTTCCGATCGATTGGTGCAATTTTTTTTGAAAATCTTTGAAAAAACGACTGAGATATTAACGGTCAAAACCTGACCAAATTTCGTAACGGTCGCAATCCGTTTTTTTTTCCAAATTCTACGCCAGTATAGAAAACAAAGACGTAGTCTTTTGTTAAAAATTCGAAAAGAGGGCATTGGTGTACCCACACTAACCTTTGGCATGTACAAAAAATAAAGTTGTTTAGTTCGATTGCGGTTGAGTAAAAGCGATGAGAAACGGAAACAGGTTCAGTGGCAATCCACTTTTTGCAAAAATGAGTAATGATTCATCATGATTTTGAGTTGGCCTGAACGACCGTGCAAGTTATCTATGTTGTTTCTGAGCTTGCATATCAACAGGGGCTTCATGCTCGGTCTCTGAATTTCGAGCACTTTCGTTTTCATTTGCGATCACGTTTCATGCTATTCAGGTATCGGCAAAGCTATATTAGAATAAAAAGTACTCGATTTTCTTAAATGTCGAGCAACACGTACTGAAGCAAACATGACTGCATTATCTGCCTTCAAAACAAAACACTGCAGTTGAGTGGTGATGGTTGAGAAGGTGCTAAACGACTCTGTCAGGCAATCAAGTGCGCCTACGAAATAAGCATTCAAATGAAGCGAGAAGTGAATGCGATCGAACCGAAAGCGGATAGCGACGAAGTTGGAGGTCTCGTTCGAATTAATAGCGTCGAAAAAAAAAACGTTTCCAATGGTAATTCAACACCTTTCACGGATGGCGGGTGCTTAGCAATTAATTCCGTGGCAGATTAGAGCTTCCAATAAGTGCCGTTGGCTGTAATTGATTGTTCACTGCTTAGTACCTATTAGTGAATGGTGGGACGATCGTTAATATTATTTCATGTGGAACTTTGAAGATTTTTTTTTTTGAACGTGGTTGATATTTTTGAATTCTTTTCGGTTATGGGCACTAAGTTTTATTAACGAACGTGCCAACTGATTTTTGAAAAGCACGGAGCGTTGCCCAGAAAAGAGCTTTACCAAAGCATAATGACGCATTTTGTAGTGGGGAAGTATTGGGTTCGCCCATGTTGTGTGTTCTCCGCAACCGCTTTTCAAAACGCTTATTCTATACATTCTTTCATTAAAGCACTTCACTGAATATATTCATTTGATAACTTAGTTGGCTTAAAGTTGATTACATTTCAAATAGTGAGCCAATCCGTTATGCTATATTTTTCTTCAAACGACCCACATGCACTCGACAATGCTACTGATTTTGTTGCCTATAGTAGGACTTTTTTTCATAAGCAGCCGATAGTCAAATGAAAAAGAGGGTGCCGATAATAGCTTAACTCACTTGAGAAGTTTGGTGCTTTATATAAACACTTTCAAACAGTTATGGATAATTCTGTTGATTGTAATAGATAGAGGGTCACAGAGCAAATAAATGTTAACAAACTAAAATCTCAGATGTGTGTACGTCGCTGGAAAAATACTCATCAAATGGTAGATAGCTTGCCTAGAATAAGTTAATCCCTCTAGTTTAAATATGTGGGGCTGTGTATGTTATGTTATTATAAACAGTTATTTGAAATTGTAAGATAACGATTCAGAGAATAAAAAACTATTACTTGACAGCGTGCGATTTTACGTAAAGATAACGAAGGATTACGTAATGATGTGTAATGAATGTTATTATTTTTAAAGAGCCTTTTTTAGAAAAGAGGAAACTTTTATCAATTGGAATCAGCGATTATCTGTCATCGGGCTTTTGGGAGCCATTATTGCGCTATAAACAGTCCGACTCACACGAAAATTGAACTGAGATTTCTGACCGAAACACGATGAAACACGTCAAGAGCGCACTGTGGTCAGACGTAGAATGATGACGACGCTTTTCTTTTTTCAAGACAAGGCTTAACATTAATGAATTTATCAATGGCATGTGGCCCAAAATCCGCTAACGAAACGACTACTTTTCGTGACGATCGCAATACGATTTTTTTTAAATGGTACCCCGGTATAGAAAATAAGAACTTAGTCCTACGTCAAAATTGAACCCCAATTTCATCCGAATGCCAACAGAGATTTCTCTGCTGATTAATTTAGAATCACATAAAGGCCAGTGGGCAGTGTTTTCAAAGTTCCTGATTTTTTTGTAAGCTTTTCATCAATAAACATAACCAAAATCCCCCGAAACTGAATTCATTCCAAGAGGTACCCAAACAATTTCAAATCACCCAACAATAATGATTGAAACAACATTCAAAACGGGTAGCAGGGAAAAAGCTCAATTTCATTAACAGAACTGTTTCCATTGCCCCAACAGGTAGAGACAGGGTAACCGAACAATTTTGCAATAAACGATCAGCAAAACTCTCACACGTGCCCCTTCCCCACGTAACGGTTGTAGCGTCGAGTTGCAGACCCATTCCAGGGCCGAATCGGGCCTCCACCATCCACAAAGTGAGTTCAGGGTGTAATTGCACTTAAATTGATTCACTCAATCGTTTTCGTTTGTGGTATGGCTCTTTAAGTTAGGTTGTGTTTCCACTTTCCGAGGAACCTTTACGCTAGTTCGCCTGATAAAAGAGGCACTCTTTATGAGTGCGTTTGAGCGTGTGCTGATAGAAGCCAGATCGCTGGAAAATGTTTAGTGCGCCATTAATATAAAATTGCTGACAAGCAATCAATCAACAAGCGCTATAGCTGCAAATGCATAGCAACCATCTTAGGATCTCAATGGAGGGACGACTAATGTTTCCATTATTCTATAAGGAGTGACTCGCATGATTGACTTATGAAGAGATACGTGTGCGGAACAGCTGAACGCGAGATGTCTAGCACGCTTGAATACTAGCTCACAGGGTACTGCGTTAGATCATTAGTCACCAGTTGCTTTGTCAGATCCAGCTGCCAATAAAATTTACTGAGATAACAAAGGAATGCGTTTTCAATTCTGCTGGTTGTTGTTTACTATGTCAAAGTGAGAATAATTGTTTGATGACGCTTTCAATATATGCCACAATTATGGCTTTTGCTGATCATTAAAAGTTCAATTGAAACTTCAGATAAAATTGTAACTTCAAATAAACTCCAGCTAAAATGAATGTAGCAGATCACAAACTCGAAGCTCAGCAAAACGTTACGTCACAGTTTAGCGCACGTTTGGCTGACCAAAGGGCACCCGCCTTTGAAAAGTGCAAGTGATCTACGACCCGCGAACAATGCACTCCCGCGTAGAGGGTATTGAGGGGAGGGAGTGTACATAAATGCAACACAAAGCATGCTATAAAACCGACGACGACGATAGGACCCTATCTGTACACAAAGTGCGGACATAAACAAATGCTCGTGTGCCCTTTATGCTAACTTCCTTCATTTGTTTGCCTCAGCACTATGGCGGCAGCAGCAGCAGCAGCAGCAGCTCAAAACAGCAATCCGATAACTCGGCTGGTCAGCTGCTTGGAGCTCAGTCGTTTTAGTTCGGTGGACTTTGCGGCCCAAGTCTAAGCTTATTAGACACAGTGAGCGTGCACAGCTGTGTGGAACAGCGATAGCGGAAAATGGTTATTTGCGTTGGGTGGTACGAGCAATGGAGTTGGGAATAAAGCACCGCTGAGCTGCTACTGAAATTGCGCTGGCTACAAAGGGCAGTCTAATCGTGATAAAAGCGGAAAAAATCAATCAGAAAGAAAGTGTTCCCTTTGAACGAGTATTGGTTTATGAAGTTATCACGTCATTTGTGTATGGTATGCGGTATAAACCTGATGATTCTGGTAGAAAAGTCATTAGTCGCAAGGTACGAACAAGCTGAACCATTTCTTTGTTGCAGTTGATTGTTTTCGACGTGTTCACTTCCAACAGTTCAGTGACCAATTTTTGTAATATTTGAGTGTAGGCAGACAAGATTTCAACAGTTATTTATGTAACTATGATCAATTTATCAAGACATCTACCTCAAGAGCTGGATGGTTAAGAAGAAAAATAATGAGGGTTATTCCGAGAGTCGAAGTGACGAAGTGAATTTGATTTACTCAGAAGAGTCACGTCACTGCAAGTAACTTTTCTCACTTCACCAGTGACAAATGCCACTTCAACACTCGGAAGAACCCTCAATATATATAGTACCAGCAACACTCAATAGGAAACTAGCGATTTAAATTAGTTCACTGCTTTAGAACCCCAATGGTCCCAAGTAAACCTGGCACCTTGTACCTAGCAATACATTCCTGCGCTTTTCGGCATTTTTTTTTTTTTTTTTTTTTTCAATAATTTTTTTTTTTTTTCAGTTTACCGGCTTGCTTTCTAGTCAAAAACTATGTCCATTTCCTTCTTAATCCAACACATGGTACCAGCACCGACAAACCGACATGAAACTCAATGTTCACTTTTGATCAAGAATGCATAACGGCCGATTCAAATGTGCAGCGATCCTATCTGTCAAAACCTTTAGAATCATTTTATCTAGATCAAATAAATGTGTCCAGAATGGCTCAGACACGAACCTTCTTATCATGTTCCCAAGCGTGTTCGTGGCTTCAATAAACGTTCTCAGCGAACACGAAGATAGATGTCAGTAATATCATTTGAACAGAAATATTAGGACATTTTCTATTGTCATTCATGTCGGTTTGTCGGTGGTACAGCCCATCGGACCCAAGATAAATGAATCACCCTTCACAACATTTGTTTAGTAATATGAAGCAGCTAATCAAATTAAAAACGAACATTCTAGTACGGTGAATCGAAAATATGGGGTATTCTACGGTGTACTTCGGAATAATGGGGTTCTAAATCAGTGAGCCAATTAAAAGACGACTAGTTACCTATTGAAAGTTGTCTGCATGATGATAGCAATGCACAAATATAACATTCGCTGCTTATCACGGCGCCAATCGAATGAATGGGAAAAATGTGGTCATCGAATTTCAAAAAATGGTAGTGTTCAAAAGTTTCGTCTTCTCTAAAACAGTCCTCAAGCAAAATTTGAGATCGAGATTTGAGATAGAATCGAGCGTAGCGGGGCACTAGTAGCCGCGAAGGCCGCGCTAAAGAGGAAGATAAAGGCCAGCAAGCGAACCTGCTTGGAGGACCTGCGTCAGAAGGCCAATACGAATCCGTATGGTGACGCCTATCGAGTAGTAATGGCCAAAACCATAGGAACGGCGGCTCCAACCGAGCAATCGCCAGAGCTGCTGCAGGGGATCGTTGGGGTACTCTTTCCGAACCATGACCCGAGTCCATGGCCCCCAGCCGCCGTAGATTTGCCCCATGACCAGCGTTCCAGTATCCCAGACCTTAACGCTGTCATAGCCACGGAAGGGTGGGCGGCTCAGCCGAACACCCGTGACCACGTGGGCATTGACAACGGCACAACGGAGGCCGGCGACGAGGCGACGGTGACGAACGAAGAACTCATTGCCATAGCAAAGTCGCTAAAGGTGAACAAAGCGCCAGGACCAGATGGTATACCGCACCTGGCGATCAAGACGGTTATCTTGCTGGCTCCCGAAATGTTTAGGGTGGTGATGCAAAGGTTTCTGAACGAGGGCGTCTTCCCGGACGCCTGGAATATTCAGACCCTAATGTGGCTGCCAAAGACAGAGAAGCCACCAGGGGATCCATCGGCATATAGACCAATATGTCTGTTGGATACAGCGGGTAAGGTGCTTGAGAGGGTAATCCTCAACAGACTGACAAAGTACACGGAGGGTATAGGCGGTCTGTCTAATAACCAGTTTGGCTTCCGCAAAGGCAAGTCGACGGTGGATGCCATTTTGTCCATCACCAAGACGGCCAAAGTGAAAATCCAACGCAAGAGGCGAGGAGTCCGCTACTGTGCACAGGTCACCCTTCACGTAAGAAATGCGTTCAATAGCGCCAGTTGGGTGGCTATCGCTGACTCGCTCTAACGCCTTCAGGGTCCTTGGTACCTGTACATGATTCTGGGAAGCTATTTCTAGAATCGCGTACTGGTGTACAATACTGAAGTAGGGACGTGTCCAGATCACCGCAGGCGTCCCACAATGTTCGATCCTGGGTCCGGTGCTATGGAACACGATGTACGATGAGGTACTACGGCTTAAGTTCCCGAATGAGGTGAAGATAGTCGGGTTTGCAGACGACATCATATATATAGGGTAAGGGAATGTTATGTTAGCTCCTTCATTCGGCCTATTGTCAAAGTCTTATTCCTAAATTGGAATCTTTTAAGTTTTTAGCTCACAATACCGGTTGTGATGCATTCGCTCTTTGTGAAACATGGCTCTCTTCCGAAATCGATCTTCCTTTTCTTGATTAAAATATAATTCGTCTTGATCGTGAGGATTCACGTTGAGGAGGAGTACTTTTGGGGATCAAAAAGTGCTACTCCTTCTATAGAGTGAATTTTCCTCCAATTCCAGGTATTGAAGTTGTCGCATGTCAGGCTGTTATTAAAAATAAAAGCCTTTGCATTGCTTCCGTTTATATTCCTCCTAGAGCCTCAATAAACCAAAAACAACTTTCAGATATTTGTTCGGTTCTTCCTGCTCCGCGGTTGATCATCGGAGATTTTAACTCTCACGGTACAGGCTGGGGAGAACTGTACGATGACAACCGGTCTTCCTTGATATATGACTTCTGTGACAACTTCAATATGACAGTTCTTAACAATGGAGAAGTTACACGTTTGGCTGGTCTATCCTCACTTGGCAGTAGATTAGACCTCACACTTTGTTCGAATTCATTATCGTTGAATTGCACATGGAATGTGATTCAAGATCCCCACGGTAGTTATCACTTGCCCATAAAAATTTCGATTGCCACCGGGTTCAATCCGTCGGAATCCATCAACGTCGCGTATGATCTTACCCATCACAGCGATTGGACAAAGTTCAGGACAGCAGTAGGTGTAGTAACGACGGTAGAAGAGCTTCCACCGCTGGAGGAATATAAATTCTTCTCCAACCTGATCTTAGACAGCGCGCTTTAAGCTCAAACTCGACCAGTTCCAGGAACGTCATTTCGCAGGAAACCTCCTTCTCCATGGTGGGATCAGCAATACCCGAGGTTTATCGTAATAAGTCCGAAGCGTTCAAAGTTTTCCGTAGACGTGGAACACCTGAACACTTCGAAGTACACACGGCTTTCGAACGCGAACTTAAGAGCCTCATCAAGGCCAAGAAACGCGGATACTGGCGAAGATTCGTGAACGGGTTATCACGCGAGACGTCGATGAGTACCCTTTGGAACACGGCGCGAAGATTGCGTAACCGAACTACGAACAACGAGAGTGAAGAGTACTCGGACCAAAGGATCCTCAAGTTCGCGCGAAAAGTTTGTCCAGATTCTGTGCGGGCACGGATCATTCCTCGTGAAACCACGAATTCGATAGATGAGATCAGCCAACCCTTTTCAATGGTAGAACTCTCTCTCGCACTCCTTTCGTGTGGCAATACGGCTCCAGGGTCTGATAGGATCAAGTTCAACTTGCTTAAGAACCTCCCAGACGTCGCTAAGAGGCGCATGTTGAACTTGTTTAATCAGTTTCTGGAACGAAACATTGTACCGGATGATTGGAGACGGGTGAGAGTTATTGCAATTCAAACACCTGGCAAACCTGCGTCCGATCACAACTCCTATCGACCCATCACGATGTTATCTTGTATTCGAAAGTTGTTGGAGAAAATGATCCTCTTCCGTCTGGACAAATGGGTTGAGACGAACAACCTGCTTTCAGATACTCAATATGGTTTCCGTAGGGGTAAGGGAACAAACGACTGTCTCGCGTTGCTTTCCACAGAGATTCAGTTAGCTTTTGCCAAAAAAGAGCAAATGGCTTCTGTTTTCTTGGATATCAAGGGGGCTTTTGATTCAGTATCTGTTGAAGTTCTTTCAGATAAACTCCATGCTTGTGGCTTTTCACCATTAATGAATAATTTTTTATGAGCTTTTCTCATGGAACTGCTACAGCTTCTCGATTTAACTACATGGGTCTCCCCCAGGGATCATGTTTAAGCCCTCTTTTGTATAATGTTTATGTCAAAGACATTGACGGTTGTCTAAGTGACAACTGTACGTTGAGACAACTTGCAGATGACGGCGTAGTGTCAGTCACTGGACCCTATGGGGTCGATCTGCAAGGACCCTTACAGGATACCTTAGATATTTTGTCTACTTGGGCTCTCGAGCTAGGTATCGAATTATATACGGAGAAAACTGAGTTGGTAGTTTTTTCTAAGAAGCATAACCCAGTACAACCGAAGCTTCATATTTGGGGTAAACCGATAACTCATTCAATGTCATTTAAATATCTTGGGGTCTGGTTCGATTCAAAGTGCACCTGGAGATCCCACATTGAGTATCTGAAGCGAAAATGCCAGCAAAGGATCAACTTTATATGTACGATTACCGGAACCTGGTGGGGAGCAGATCCGCAAGATCTTCTAACGTTGTATCGGACAAAGATTTTGTCGGTTATAGAATACGGTAGTTTCTGTTTTCAGTCGGCGGCTCAGTCGCATATCGTTAAACTAGAACGTATTCAGTATCGGTGTATTCATATCGCGTTAGGTTGTATGCACTCGACTCATACGATGAGTTTGGAAGTGCTGGCTGGAATGTTACCACTCTCAGATCGGTTTTCGGAATTGTCTCTCCGGCTCCTCACCAGGTGTGAAGTTATGAACCCCCATGTAATCGAAAACTTTGAAAAGCTTCTTGAGTTGAATCCTCAAACTCGCTTCATGACTTTGTACCATTTGTACATAACACAGGATGTCAGCCCTTCGCCGAATATTCCCAATCGTAATTGCTTCTCCGACTTCGGCAGTTCGGTTCATTTTGATTTATCCATGAAGCAATAGCTTCACTGACGGATCATTGATAGAGGAGTCAGCAGCCTTTGGTATATCTAATGAAATTTATAGCGCCAATCGAAAACTTCAAGCTCCTTGTTCCGTATATGTCGCCGAATAAGCGGCAATACACTTTACGCTAGAAATTGTTGCCTCACTAACACCGGATCAGTACAACATTTTCACGGATAGTTTCAGTTCCATAGAGGCTATTCGCTCCTTGAGGCCGGTAAAGCACTCCTCGTATTTCCTCATGAAAATACAGGAGCTTCTAAGTTCGCGTTATTTTATCATCACCTTTGTATGGGTCCCATCTCATTGTTCAATTCTGGGCAATGAGAAAGCGGTCTCACTTGCAATGGTGGGCGCTATAGAAGGCGATATTTATGATCGACAAATCGCCTTCAATGATATTTTTCCTATTTTTCGTCAACAGTCACTCGTCAGCTGGGAGTATAAATGGAGTACAGGAGATTTGAGGCGATGGCAACATTCTATCATCCCAAAGGTGTCAAAGAAATCTTGGTTTGGGTGGATGGATGTGGGTCGAGACTTCATTCGTTTCATGTCTCGTCTCATGTCCAATCATTATTCATTAAACGCTCATTTGAACCGAGTTGGACTGGGAGACAGCAATGTCTGTGAATGTGGACAAGGCAATCAGGACGTAGATCACGTTATTTGGGTTTGTGCTAATTATCGAGGAGTCAGATCAGAACTTCATGATTCCCTTCGGGCTCGAGGTAGAAAACCCAATGTACCAGTTCGAGATATTTTGGCTCTGCGTTGCGTTTATGAAACTCATTTATGTGTTTTTGACTAACATTAGCCTTAGATTGATGTTAGTTTAACCTGTATGTTTGATTTAAGTTTTTTTTTGTCTGCGTTTGTGTTTTGTTTTCTTTCTCAAAAATGTTCATGTCAAAGTCAAAAGAAGCCAAAAGTTGTATAGTTTTAAGTTTTTTGATAATTTAGAATTCAAAATAAAAGTGTTATGTAAACCATACTTCAAATTTCCGCCCATCTGCCCATCCTTTCAATTGTTATTCCTATTAACCTCGAGACGGCCGTGAGTAATCGGTTCTGTTCCCTTAACGTTAGTTTTAAGATTGATGTATATAAATATTAAATCTTGGATTTGTAAAGTTAATTCGATTGAGCCTGTACAAATAAATGATCTTAAAAAAAAGGGGACGTTATGTTAGCTCCTTCATTCGGCCTATGTACCAAGTATGCCATTAATTCAGCAACAATCAACAAAATATCGTTGAATTTTTGATTGTTGTTTTTTGTATTCTTCCAATGCGCGGAGTGATCTCACACGTCACACGTTAGAAACCAACTGTTAACATAGAAAAAATAACTAGGATTTAACAAGAAAACCGTGAACCCAATGTTAAGGACATATTTTTTTCTTTGTTCCCAACTATGGCCTGTTGTTCGGATGACGTAGAAAAGCTGTTGTTATTGGTAAAATTTTCAATGGTAATGTATGAGTTGCGGTTGTAGGTATATTTTTCAAACGGCTCATCTAAACACAAACTAAAGGAAGAATGCCTGTGCAGAGTGAATTATAATGTTTTCATTATATTCAACAACGACCAATAAATCATATGTGAAAATCTTTTAAGTGTTTCAAAGCAGTTTTCATTCTGTTAGTTTGTGAAATTTTATGTTGGATAAAGCACACACAGCTGGCAATGCCTTTAATCATAAATTAGGGAAAAATCCGTACGAAGACTTATGGGCCGACATAACATTCATATCCCACGAAAGTTTCTGACTTTATAAAATTAGTTGTATAGCTTTTCGTGATACATACTACCAAACATCTTATTAAATGCTTTTCAGCAAGTGTATAACTAGCTGAATATTGCTTACAGCTAAAATACTCTATGAGTTGGCTGAGTCAAGGCACACATACCCTCTATATCTACTCTAATCGACAAAAGAAGGAGAGCAACTGAGATATCTAAAATGTGCACAGCTACTTTCAACACGTCGATTTTTATATCACAAACTACTCATCACCAGACAGTAAATGATTCACTGGAGGATAAACACATCACTGCTATTTGCCAGCTGATATTTGTTTCACAGAAATCATTGTTGACGCTTTCAGTGCACTGAGGAATCCCACGTTTTGGCTTTGTTAACCATTATTCAACTACGATAAGATAAGCATAAACCAGTCCAGCGACTGCATCCTACCGAAATTCAAATCAATACGTAAGTGTTTAATCAAATCGAAACACACAATTACTCAAACAAACTCATTTCTGACGATGTTTAATGCATCACATCTTTCGAAATGAGTAAATTGCCGTTTAGACCTTCCAAAAAAAAAAAATAGAGCCTATTATTGTTACACGGTTTTTTTTGCCAGCCATTGTATAAGTGAGGATGTTTTTTTTTTCATTTTCAATTGACTGCAACTCATCGATGCCTCAGCGATTGATCACTGGCTGAAAGGCTGAAAAATAAACAAACAAAAATAAAAGATAATTGTCCAGACGCAATCGATTCGGCTGGTAAATTTGAGCGTTTTTTTCCCTAGGAAATACTCTCACAAAGTCCGCGTGGCAATGATACTGCTAAGAAAATGGTTTGTCTAATTGATGCCTTGCGTAATTGAGGGTGTATCGAATGTGACCTTTGAATCTGTCGTTCCTGGTTTGTGTCGGGATGGTCACCGAGTAACTTCTATCTGAACCACTCTCCTCCGCATTTTTGCATGAAGGAACATTGGCATCGTTAAATTGGTTTCGTATCTGCACACAGGATTTAATAATCGTAAAATTGATATCGTGCGTCGTAAAATGATCACTTCATCCACGATGTACAACAGTTGAATGGCTTTCTGAATGGTTGAAAATATTTTGCGGAAAACGTTGCTGCCGCTAAGCTAGGATCAGCTCAGAATCATCATAAGCGGAGCTGAAGGGTGGTCGGATCGATCCACATCGATTAAGATTTAAACTCGACCTTCTAGCCATGTAATGTGGATAAAGGGACGGGAAGTGAGTTAAAGTGTTCTGCAAAATTCAACGAGTGCCGGGAGTAATTAAGCGGTTTCCATTATAATTTAGTATACCTAAAATTGCTGACTGCGGGTGGCTGCCAGAAGAACGAGAGCTCTGCTTGGCCTGTAAGTGGTTGACTAATGGAGTGTTGGTGTTAAAATTAATTCTTGAGATACATTGAGGTAAATAAATCAAAAATGGGTAACTCAGTAAGCTTTGTCGTTTGCAGTGATCGATGCCACTTTAACACTGCTTTGTCAATGAAATGGCCAGATTTTCAATGTAATGTAGCTAGATAATGGATGTATTCAAAACAGTGCTGTAAATAGTAAATTCAACCCAATGGGATTCATTTGCCAATAACTTATTCCAGAAGATGGTTTTCAAAATACCACGCATGATATAATTGTTCTGTTTGATTATTTACATAAATTTGTCTCACAATGCATTGTTCTAACTTTAAAACCTAATAGTACGTTCACACTACTGCTTATATTACGTGATATAGAGTATCTTGATATCAGCAACTATACATCTAGTTTTCTCTGGAAATAATGTACATGTCATTTGATATCAAGATACTCTATATCACGTAATATAAGCTGTAGTGTGAACGTACTATAAGACGCGAGAGCGTAATATCAGCTAGCGCAATGCATTGTTAGACAAAGTTTTAGAATTAGGCCATTTTCAGCGGTGTTCCATTAATATGGACCATCCAAAATAGACCAACTGTTCCGCTTTCACCAATTTTGTTCTACATTTTGTATGTTGGCATCAACGAGTTCATTCCTCAGAACTTCGCCTAATTGGCTTTGTTTTGTATGGTGTAAATTCAGCTCGTTCGAGTTTTCAATATTCTTCTAAGAAGTTTTCGAGTTTCACGAGTCAAAAAGTGAAAGGTTATCCCAATTTTTTCCTCCCGATTCTTGTTGGTGCTAGACAAATATCAATATGAGTGATTGGTTCGAGACAGTATTGAATTCCGCGACTGCTACGCGCCATTTTATGAATGACGTTGTGAAGGAATTGCTTCTTGCTGAATCAGCTAAATATGGTAACAAATTTCTACAGGAATTTCCTTTTAAGGTAGAACCTTCTATAGGCGTAAACACGATGTTGGGCTAGAGGAGAGCACGGCACTAGCTGGCAAGACATAAACCATCGGTAGTGTGTTGGGAATCTGTGAAATGTTTTCACCTATTTTCGGCAGACAAACGGTTTACTATATGTGCGACGTCTGTATTAAGTTATCTCAAATTATAATATTCCGCCCACTATATCACAACACATTGGTATTCGTTGAACGGATTGGAGATAATGAAATCCTTGGGTATAAAACCATGTCTCTAAAACCTGTTCACGTTAAATTTCGGACACCAAAATAACAAAACAAAAAAACAGCAAAACAAATTTACACGTAATTCAACTAAACTGATTGTTTATTTCTTAATAATAGAGTTTTATCTACATTAGAAACAGTTAAATAAGATGTTAATCCTTCTTTCTGTGAAATTCTCGAACTTTCTGTGGTATCTTCAGATACGCCTGCCGTGACAATTCTCTATCTTCTCTTGAAATGATCAGTTTCGAAGAGTTTCCGCTTCACTAGAGCCCAGTACTCTATTGGGCGAAATTCTGGACAGTTTGGTGGATTGGCTGTTTTTGGCACGTATTTGACCTCTTGTACCTTATACCATTCCAGAA
Source organism: Aedes koreicus (assembly GCA_024533555.2). Lineage (NCBI taxonomy): Eukaryota > Metazoa > Arthropoda > Insecta > Diptera > Culicidae > Aedes > Aedes koreicus. The sequence goes on along the minus strand of JAHHFK020002597.1, from coordinate 17,410 downwards.
CGGATTTTGCATAGTAAAAAGGGGCCAAATCAGGCCAAAACAGAGCTAAAGTCGTGACTTCTGATAAACGGTAGCAACCGCTTTTGCAGACATTCTTTCTCGTACCCATCCATATTGATAGTGCGGGTAGAGACTTTTAGATTTTCGACCACAACTACGTATGCCCTGCCAAATCAAATAGGGTAACGGGATGTAATGTTAGCCAAGCTCCTTCATTCGGCCTATGTACAGAATATGTCATTAATTCGGCGATAATCAAAAAATTATGTTGCTATCAGGATGACCGATTTACTTCAATGCAATTGAGACATTAATAAACAATTTATAGTTGTTCACTACCGCGTAATTTACGATTTCCTTACCTTTTGAGACACCATGATTTGACTGGTTAAGCTAAACAGATTATCTACGCGATCTTCGAATGATCTAAATTTGGATAAATTGAACCTATAAAGCAGGTAATACAGCCAAGATGTACAGAAAATAGTCACACGTGCTAAACTAACTGTTCACATAGCTAAAATAACATTGATTTAACTTGAAAACCGTAGACCCAATGTTAGAAACATATTTTATTCTATGTTCTCAACTATGGCCTGTTGTATAAAAAGCGTAATGAAAATGTTGTTATAGGTAAAATTTCAATAAAAATGTGTTAGTTTCGGTTGAATGTTGTTTGAACGGCTCATCCAAACACAAACCAAAGGAACAAAATCTGTACATAGTGAATTATAATGTTTTGATTATAGAATGGCCGGTAAATAATATGTGAAAATTACTTAAGTGTTTCTAAACAGTTTTATAATTGTTTGTTTTGAGAAATTTTTTGTTGGGTAGAGCGAATACATCTGGCAAATCAGAAAATCGAAAAAAAACCGTACGTACCGTAGTTAACATTTAATAACAAATCTCTCGAATGGGACGAAGTTGCATCCATGAATAGACCCAATTTGGCGCTTATAGACCAACATTCTATCCATATTCCTCGAAAGTTTCGGACTTTATAAAATGAGTTGTGCAACATTTCGTGATACATACTACCAAATGGCTTATTACACATATCTAGACAAGTGTATAACTAGTTAAATATTGCTTCCAGCTCAAATACTTTATGAATTATTACAAAAAATGCAATCGATTGTTGCATATTAGGCTGAGTTAAGGGACACATACCCTACTTCTTCGGGAATTTGGTCACCTTCTTTGTCCGAAAATGCTCAACAACAGCGTTCCTCCTTTGCATTGTGGTATAAAAAGCCAGGCCCGGAAGCTGTTTAAAGTCTTCGAGAGTTTCGTCGCCCATTATGATACAAGAAAATGTTGCAAAAAATTGGTGTAAAGTTCTCCAGCACGACTTTTTGCAGTGAAATTTTGCTTGTCTTCACGGTTGGTCACCTTTTCACTTTGTACGCCTTCAGTACTTGCCTCTGCTTCACTTTTTGTAAGTATGATTTTGACTTCCCAACTTTGCGAGCCATATTTCGCACAGAAAGATTGGATTTATTTTTAATAATGGCTACCACCTTCTTGTCCATTTGTCGGGTGCAAACTTTTCGATTTGTTACACTTCCAACCTTCCGATCTACAGTCAAGCGCTGGTCAAATGATTTGCAAACCAAAACAAGGTACTTTTCAGTAGTTTTAGTTTCCTGACAAGATCACGTACCGATAAATTTGTATTTTTCTGCCGTTCGTACAAAATGCGTTTGCGCCCTTCCACTTGATTCGACGCCATTTTACTGAATGTAACAAGAATGTAAACATGTTGTAGCACGAAATAAAGTGGAGAGTTTCAGCTGTCACAGAAGTGAAACGTTTCGACGATCCGTGAAATAATTCAAAATCTACACTGGATGAAAAGTGTCCGAGATTTTACGTGGAAATGCTTCAATTTCCCTAAATTCTTCAATCGTTTTTTTAGGTGAAATGGTATAGATTGCTCTTCTGCATGGAGCAACATGACCGATAATTAAGGCTGAATTAGTTTTTCAGCATTTAATTATAACGCTCACATGAAATATTCTACTCATTTACTTTGCTGCCACGTCGTAGAATGTTTATATCAAGGAGCTAACTTCAGGTGTGATACTGGCGGGATTTATAGCAATTCACTCTAAGACATCTTACTATCAATCTAAGAAAAACGGGTACATTTTTCATCTCTGTGGCAATTTATGTTATTTATTCATTGTTTTATGAATGAATAACAAAAATGCCTTGTTTTCTTATGGCATAATAATTTTTGAAAAGGGTAAATATTTTGATCATGGTTATTATCTGACTATTAGAAATGGAGCCCATTGTCACAGAAAAGTGTCGCTTGAGACTGACGATGAAAAGCACTTTAAATAGGACGCTTAGGAAACTCCATATTAAACAGTAAAAGAAACTTTTCCATGTAGTTTGTATTAGTAACTGTGTAGAAGTAACAGTGTCTGCTTAGGAAACACCATTTGAAACAGTAGAATGGACTTTTTCATGGATTTTATATGAGTAGCAGTGTTTACGTTAGAGTAATACTCTATCATAGTGTCATTGTTTTTTTTTTCAAATCAATCTTCTTGTATTTATTTTTGGCAGCTTTGTTTCAGGTAAGTTAGGTCGGAATATGAAATATTGTTTAATTGGGGATACAAAATCTCAAGATGAAGTGGGATAGGGGTAAAGTTAAGGACGCGTTCAAAAGTTATTTATAAAAGCTAAAGATGCGATGGAGGATCGTTGCTCTGATATTCCCAAATATTGCACGTAGTGGTTTGGTGTTTGTCTTTTCTTACTAAGCTTAATGGAATTTAGTTAACGCGTGAAAGGTCGGGAATGATCCCTCATATGCATCTGTCGAACCATTCTTAACGGCCGTTGCGAGAATACCACCATAAATATCTCACATACTCATCGCATGGTACCAATAACTAATGACTTCTTTCCTTTATTCATCTCTCCTTTTTTCTTGTTCAATAATCGCGAGGGCTTACTTCAAACGCAATCCGAATCATTCGATTCGGGACGTGACCAAGTCAATTCTTCTATCTGGTTCCTCCAGCAGACAATGAAGCGGGCCGGACTTCATGTCTTCAAGGTAAGATAGGCGCCGTACCGAACCGACAAACAGAATACGGTGGCCAAACTATGATGCTATACCTCGACCCCCCCCCCCCCCCCCCCCCCCCCCCCCCAAAAAAAAAACCCCCCCCCACCCCCCCCCCCCCCCCCCTTTCCCCACCCAACCCCCAACTTTTTTTTTTCCCAGGCCAACCCCCCAACCACCCAAATTACGCCCAATACAAAATTCTTGATGATTATTTATTTATTTATTTAACATATAAAATTCAACTGACAATTGATGTCTCAATGAATAAAACATAATCTAATTGGTAACGATTAGCGGTGCGGAAAAGATTTAGAAGTCTTTGGTGAAACACGTCAATGGAAATATTGAAGTCAAAGAAGCCAAAGTAGCCGTTAAACCGCTGACAAAATGAACGTATAGGCTCGTGCAAAGCGTAATTTCTGCTCCCTGGTTCCAAGAGCAGAAAATCACGTTGTCGAAGTGGTCGCTCGGGTGCGTACAAATTCAGCTGTGTCAGCAAAGCCGGGCAGTCGATGTCTCCTGACAGAAGTTTCCCTACGAACGTTTCTTGTGCAATTGAGCGTCTCAACTCCAGTGGTTCGATCTGTAGAAGACGCTCCACGTATGGTGGCAGGTTTCGTGGATCACGCCAACCAAAAAATCGAAGAGCTTATCTCACAAATTTTTTTTGAACTGCTTCAATTCGGGCAATCCATATGGCATGGAAAGGACTCCAGACGATCGCATTTGTTTCTAATATTGACCGTACAAGTGAGCAATAGAGGGACTTGAGGCACAGTGGGTCGTCAGCAATTTTGAACATAAAGCCCAGTTGTCGATTGGCTCTGGCAACAACATCATTGTACTGCATTCGGAAGGTGAGTCCGGTATCAAGGATAACACCGAGATCCTTAAGGTGCTGTACTCGAGTAAGGCAACGTCCCGATAACACATAGTCAAATGTAATCGGCTGGTGTTTGCGGTAATACGAAATAACGTTGCATTTTTCAACGCTGAGGCTTAGCAAGTTTCTTGTGCACCAATCAGCAAAGATACCCACCATGTCCTGCAGATCCAAGCAGTCTGAGAGGCATTTTATTATTTTATAAATTTTCGCGTCGTCAGCGAAAAAGAAGCGGCATCCCGACGGTAACAACAACGAAACATCATTCAATAAAATTGAGAAGAGCAGCGGACCGAGGTTACTACCTTGCGGGACTCCCGACTTATTTGAGAATGATTCCGATTCAGAAGAGCCGATCTTGACCCGCACTGAACGGTCCGTTAAGTAGGATCTGAACCAAACCGCACTCCTAGATGCGACGCCGAGTTTCTCCAGTTTAGCCAGAAGGATTTCGTGATCCACTGTGTCGAATGCAGCTTTCAAGTCCATATATGCAGCATCAACTTGCCATCCTGAAGCCATGCTTCGCAGGCACGTAGAGGTAAATTGTACCAAGTTCGTGGATACGGATCGTTTCGGGTAAAAGCCGTGTTGCTCTGTGTCGATATACTGTTTACAACATGCAAACAGGGAATCGTTCACAATTATCTCGAATAGCTTGGAGCATGCGCACAAGGAGGTAATTCCACGGTAATTGGCAACATCCCGTTTGTCTCCTTTCTTGTGAATTGGAAACAAGTAAGAGAATTTCCATCGTATGGGGAACTGCCTTTGCTGAGCCCAAAGATTGAACAGCATTGCTAGCGGAAAGCTAAGAATATATAAAAAAAAACCAAAGGAACACCGCAAACATCCCCCCCTCTCCCCTCCTCCAAAAAAGACTACATCCCGTTTCTCCTTCTCAAACCACAAAAATTTTGTTTTTGCGCAAAGATATGTTTCCGCGCTTTTCCCAAACATTTGAAGCAAAAAGGACAATATTGACAATAGGCGGCTGCCGCGGTAAAAAACACTTTTGCCGGGGGGGGCGGGATCGATTTCGCTTGAACGAGCGTAGGCGGGGATTGGACCATGGAGGGTTTTGCGGAGGTCGTCGTACTGGAACAGCACGAAAAATTGCATCCTCGACTGCGGAGCTGAACTGGTTCACTGCAACATTGACATCAGTGGTCGATTCAATGAAATTCCAGTCAATTTCGGAAAGCGCGTGGCCTAATAAAGCGGAATCAGCCCGACAAAAATCCAGAGAAATATGCGCAGATGCCGGTACATACACAATCGGTGAAGGTAAGTCAACCGACACGACAAGGGCGGGATGATCGGCATCAAGATCAATCAGGGCCTCGATTGGCAAAGAAACGGTAGAACCGGAAAGCGCAGATTCGTTTACTAGGACAAGAAGTGCAAGCTCCGGAAAACAGGGAAGGTCTTCAAAAACGACAAGAATTTTAAGAAAGAGTGGATTAAAGTGTGTAAGGAAGATGGCGCAAGTGTTGCACAGGATTGGGGTAGCGTTAAGTTCAAGGTGCGTGCATTTAGCCTAGGAGAGGTGGTTGAATAAACCAGCTTTACAATAATATAGTTAATGTATATTTATTCATTCCATGAGAGTTTTAAAAATATCCTACATAAAATGAATGTTTGGTGATTATTTTTGTCTGTTGCATTTTTTTCGAGTACAATCTTTATTCGTGGATGCAACTTCGTATCATCTACTAGGTTTTAGTCTTTGAAAGGATTTTTATTTTGTATTATTTGATTAGACATTGCATTGTTAGCTAAGTACTCTTTGTCCAACAAAAGATTCCAAAGATCAAATAAGAAAACTACTTGAGAAAATTGAAATGATTTGCCGTTCAATCTTTCGGCCACTCGGTTGTTTAAACATTGACTCCCCATTGCAAAAAAAAATTGAATTCTCATTCTTTGAGTTTAATTTAGATTAGATGCACCATTTTAAAAATAAACAACCACTTACTCATACACTTCCATTGAACATTTTAGAAAAACCTATGTGATGACCAGAATAGGTCAAAGTTAAAAACATATCAACCTTCCTTGGGTGTTAAAATTTTGTGACAAATAAGATGTTTCGGGTCATATTGACTCCGATTTAAAACTCACACTGTGGAAAGTTTATATGACCAAATTATAAAGTCTTTGCATTCAAATTACTTGTTCAAGTCCTAATTTTTAGTTAATGGTGAACACTTCTCTTTTTGTCCCAATTGTCCACAAGGAATCTGTGCAAGAAGAGGGCATGGTTTGCCACAATGTGTGGGGCGGCGACAGATACAAATTTTCATCGGAACATGCTTTTCGACGGTTCAAACTTCATGATTTTTCATGAGTAGTCTATTTATAGCCTTGACATGGACCAATAACCATTTTTGTTATTCTGGGACAATCAACATGCCCCGAGAGAATCCTTCAAGAGGGAACAAAAATTGATTTTTGACGAAACACGCCCTTCGATGGCTAAAAACGTCATGATTTTTCTAAGGGGTAGGAGACATCAATAAGAAAAATGTGGTGAGAATTGTCAAAGCATGTAGTGAAAATTGTCATTTTTTACAAACAAGGCTGTTTATCACACCTCAACATTTGCCGTTCAAGAATTTTTTTGGTCGATTTTATTACAAATCTTGATTCATTAGGGATGAGACCCAGTTACACTACGCCATTGTTCATGAACACATTTGAAGATCCAAGCTCGTTTGAATTTGAGAACAATAATTTAAAAAGTATAAAATGTATCAAAAATCAAGCCTCGAGACACTCCAGATAACACAGTCACTACAGATAATAAAAATTACCGTAAAATCTGGCACTTTGTGTTCTACCGGTCAAGTATGATTAAACCCTTAAATGAATAATTCCTGATTGAAACCGAGAAATTGTAAATCAAAAATGGTCTATTTCACGGCTAGAGTTTGACTACTCATGACAAATCATTACGTTTGAGCAGCCGAAAGGCATGTTTTGGCAAAAATCAATTTTCGTCCCCTTCTAAAGGGTTGCCCCATCTGGATTGTCCCGAAATAATCAATATGGTCATTGCTAGTGCTGATAATGGTCATTGTCATTGAATGTCTTCACGCAAACATTGACAAGGTTTTCATTGACATTGACACTAGATGAATTGATATTTATAATAATCTTCGCCAAAAATAACACTAATTCTTCGTCATTGACAAGACTCACCCGATAATAAAAATTGTAATTTCGTTCATTTTGTGTATTGTTATTGTTATTCAGACAGTTGAGAAAAAGAATGCTTATTCAGTGCCAGCTGCGTGGATTTATTTAGCTGAATTTGTTTAATTTTGTTACCAATTTAGCGAATAATGGAAACTGCACATTTTGGACATTGGCAAGATAGCCAAAGAGAAATTGACATGGTTTCCTTTGACAATTACTCTTAGCTTGAACGAGTAACCATGGTTGCTTTGTCAATATCACCATGCATGGTCGAGATTTAGTAGCCCGGGTTATTTTGGTGAAACACCGTATTTATCTCCTCCTGAAGGGTTTTCCCAGTGTATCCGGATTTCCTGGGAATGGCCAACCCAACAAACATCAGTATCGAATAACCGCTTGTTCAAACAAATTTGGAGAGGTTATTCAGCTTTCTAGAAAAAAAAGCTGAACAACTACTCCAAATTTATTTGAACAAACAGTTACTCAGCATTGATGTTTGTTAAGAGTATGGTCATTTGTCCACTTAATGACTAGAAGTAGATTGTTTTCGAAAAATCATGAAGTTTGAGCCGTCAAAAGGCATGTTTTGGTGAAAATCTGCATTTGTCTTATCCTAATGGCTTCCCCCAGGACGACCGGGTTGTCCTGAAATGGCCATTACGGCCATTGCATATCAAGGCTACAATTTCATGAGAAATCTTAAAGTTTGAGCCTGCGAAAATCTGTGTTTGTCCCCTCCTTAACGGTTCCCCCGAGGCATCAGTATTGTCTCGGAATGACCAATATAGTCTTTGAGACAGTTTTAGACTAAGTTAACTACATAAAAAAAATCATGAAGTTGGTCATTGGTCGATTTCAAGGCTATAAATAGACTACTCATGCAAAATCATGAAGTTTGATACAATACAGATTCTTTGAGGCCAATTGGGTCAAAAAGGGCAGTACTAACCGGAAAATAAAAATAAAATGAAAATGAAAATAAGGATGATTCTGGTCTACATGTTGTCGCGGCGGCGTTACCTGCCAATTCGAGGACTTCAGTCACTAGGTATTCCATCACTGCAGCGAGGTAGCCGGGGGCATAGGCGACAACGCGCTTGGTGTATTGCCTTTCCAAAGCAGACGATGAATTCGACCGAGTGAGAACTGCAATTCGACCGGAAATTTGCCACGGCGACTCATATAGCTAAGAAGCAGTGCACCAGACAGCTTAACGGGCGCAGTCGAGCGCTGATGTAACATCTTCGATAATGGCGGATGAATGAAGCTCCCCGACTGTCGTAAGACTGAATCAAAATGTTCTGCTAAGAGCTATTAGGTAAAGGCGTCGGATGCTAGTGCACGAAAGAAGGCGGTACCAACGAAGGCAATGTGTTACAAATTGCACTAAAGGGGACGAACTTCAATTATTGCGCCACTATAATTAGTTTTAATTATTACACGCTAGACGGATGATTTTCTTAACCGAAACATTCCTAATTTGCTTTCCACCGCCAGCAACTAATCCGCTATGCATAGCTAGGAACTACAACAAACTCAACCACATGGTCGGTTTGAAGTGTCGCAGTTCGGTTCGAATTATCCGTTCTAGAATTTCGTTCGTTGGTTGTTCAAGGTTCTTTGTCATTTACTACGGGACGCGGCGTTTACTGAATGCTATGTTCAGCCAGGGCGCGGTAATTGAAATTAATTTGAAACAGCACAAGAGAAAATTTTAACCAAACAAACTCTTCAATTCGAAAACTGATTTGGTCATCCTGAAAAGGACGGATTTAGTTGACGGGGGAGAAACATGGTTCGCGATTGAACTTGGGCTTTCTTCTTAGTATTCTTGGTTCATCTCCTCTTCATTGCGCGTGGCCATCTGCAGGCTGACGTGGGATGATTGATTCTTGACTCGTTGTCACGGGTGGCTTTTTCCCGCTAACTCGTAGGCTTCAGCAGCCATGTTTCTCGCAGCGAGGTTGATGGGAGCATCGGCAACAGCAGCCAACTGCACCAACGCCTCTCTGGGCAACGACTACTCGCCAGTGCACCCTCCAGGGTGCTTGCTGCCGCCAACTGCGATCATACAGCAGATCCTACTGTGTACAGCTCCACGACTGCCGAAAAACTAAATCAAAATGCGAAGGTGTACCTCTTATATAACATTCATGGCTGCCTAGGAGACGTTCCTTACTTAAATATGATGTCTGTGATAGGAAAGTACTGTGTGTATGGTAAATTTACTCTGAAAAATCGACATCATAAGACATCACCTCATATTTGCGTTAATTTTATTAGTGGCATGTTAAAAATCAATAAATTTAAATTTTGGAATCAAAGCGTAGAAAATGTCTCAACCTAATACTGCAAACATTTTGGAAATCGATCGTGAAATAACTTAGTAATTAACGTTCAAAACCTGACCGTCTTTCGTGACGCTCTTTTCGCAATTTGAATGTGTACCCCAGTATCGAAAACACAGACGTAGTCCTACCACAGAGATCAGACACTTAAATAATATGCAGCCGGTATAAAAAGCAAAAGCAGAGAAAACCAACAAAACTTTTCAGGTTATGTGCTAGGCTTTTTATTGATAAACATTGACATGACAGTTCTCGCACAACTGCAGCGCCTCCTACCAGGAGCATAACGACATACATTTGAAATGTCGGTTTAAAGTTTTACACAAGTAGCAGACCGAAGATGAACGTCTGTTCTCTGTGGTCCTACGTCAAAAAAAAAAAAAAAACAAACAAAAAAATACAACGCAAAACAAAACCCTAAAACAGAAGGAGAGGTGGTAGATTTTTGATTTCTCAATCATTAATTACTTGGTGACAAGTCCAACAAAATGTATGAAATACTTAATACATTTTGAAAACTAAACAGTCTTTCGTCAGTCTGTTTGTTCGAATCCATCGGTAAAAGACGGATTTAATGCAGGATACCGTTCATTTAGAAAAAGATAAGATCAAAACCCGTACTGACCGCGAAAAAAGGTAAGCTTTTTTTTTTAAAGAGATACTACTAAGAACATGTTTGGAGCCTCTCTGCTCAATCGCTTGGCACAGTTACAATGTGGTTGGAAATAAGTAACATTGAGAAAAGCAATAATCTTGAAAGTCCAAAAAGGAGAAGGAAAAAAGACAACTTGTACAGCCTTGCAGATTAACTTCAGATGACTCGTTTTAAATTCAGTAACCATATGAGTCAAGTTCATAAACATCTTGATCGAAACCTTATTCATCACGCGCTGAGTTATTCATTAGTTTCAATAACCTTTCGAGATAGCCGTAAAATGTGTTTCAGAACAACTGTGACGGTTAAAATTTGTGAAAATCAAAAACAGTTTGGAATCTATACTAAAACGTCATGCCAATACCCATCAGCATCGGAATAGCAAAACAAAACCAAAAAAACAAATTGTGTCAATAATTACACTCTGAAGGACAGTTCCAACTTCTTCCAGCTGACTCATTGGATGCTGGAGTTACACAATTCTCGATCAATTGAATACCGACAGCAGAGTGCAAAGCAATGCAAATTACCTCCAACCTTCCGACCAATCCAACCACTAAGACTCGGCACATGTGTGCAAGTTGCAAAAAGCCACAATCTACAACCCAAGCAATACTTACTGGTCCACGGTCCAACATGATTGCAGCTGTACGACTCAACACGTGGGAAGGCTGATTTTGCCTTCTGCAATAATGGTACTAGCTTGCCTAAACTAGGGTGCAGTCTCAAACCTAAGTGCTGTAGAATCTCTTAACCGAGGCTTGGCTTTGCTGATTAGTCTACCACACGGGAAGATGCTGTAGGTAGTTGAAGTTATGTATGCCACAGATTACGCAGCAAATTGAGCACATTTAATTCTTTCTGCTTCACAACGGTGCTGGAGATGGAAAACCTTCTTGTGTAATTTACTCGTAGCAATTCCACCCACTACACTTGAATGCTTCTACACAATATTTACTAGCTACACTTTTAACGATATCTACAGATACTTTTCAAACACCTTGGATGTTGCACATACACGAGCAGCGAAACTATTTTATATGGACTCGCTTTCTCAGTCTCTTGCTTTTCTCAGAAAACCATTAATGCTTTCCTATTCACATCAGCATCTGCAACGGTGCTTCTATGCTTTATGCTTCTTTATATTCTTCACTGATTCTATACACTCTTCTTGAATCAATCGATGGCAGGAGATTTTTTTTCTTCACAATTTATTCTTCCCCAGTGAGGTTAATTGATTACCTTCTTCCTATGTGTTTTCACTCCAAATGGCTCTTGAAGAAAAATCTGAATTAACCACTTCGCGAAAATTATCATCAGGACACGATGCCGTACGGTTCTACGCGCGAGGACTCGAAGCCTTCACCAAAAAGAAACGTATCACGTCCGACCGTCACGCTGCGACTAAAGAAAACTTGGCCCTATCTCGAAGACGGGCGGTGGACGACGTTACTAATCAGCCGTGCACACACGACTTCGCTAACGGCTGGGGGCTGACTAAGAAGAGCCTATGTCGTCTGTCGAAGCCCGAGCACGCTGTACGTGAGTGCGAGTATGCAGCTACTACGACTGGTTGGAATTCTTAATTTACTCGCGCGCGCTCTCCCTCGCTCTCTCTCTCTACGACGCCGCTGTGGCCGTTTGTCGTCTCTCGGCGACTCAACACTACTACCACCCAAATCTATCGGGTTGCAGATTGTTTGGATCCGGAGTTCAAGAACTGCGGCTGCCGTTTGTTGCACTATATGAGTATAGGCAATAACAAAGAGTCCGTTGTCGAACCGGTTCCTACTCTCTGTGGTGGCCTGGCGGGCGGTGGGTGGGAGGTCACACGTGCTAGCTGCTGTGTCTGGAACATGAAATGTACATATTCTAGCTAATTTGTGCTCGAATCTGTTGGGAAATAGGGAAACGGAGAAATAGAGAAACATTGAGAATTGTACGAGCGAGCGAGCGAGCGAGGAAAAGAGTGAGCGGCAAGGGGTTGCATTATAAAATGAGGAAATGAAAAAAAAAAATGTTTCATTAGACTCTAATGTATATGTATGTTTACGAGCGAAAGGTTGATTCTACATTGGGGCATGGATTACTTGTATATACGGGCTAATGGGTTCACAACTGTTTCTGGTTCTACAACTTAGTATTATTGGAAATAAGCCGATATTGCAAGTAAGCGCGTTAGAAATATTTGGCATTGGAGCCCAAGTAACATTTTATGTGAAATGAAGTTTTCCAAGGCTACTTTAAACAAACATTCACAGTACCGTGACCAAGACAGGGTTGCTTCTATACTAGTCATCAAAACCTCATCAAAGCAAGAATCGGACTTGTTGGCCCACTTTGGAAAGAGCATTGAAGTGTATTTTTTAACGTAATTCAAGACTTACTGACTACAACACAAAGCTGGCGAACTTCTAGAAAACCATACTCAAACTAAGATAAGAGCAATATGACATCATTCAAAACCTTTCTATTCTTGGCCGAGATGAAGGGGGATGCATATATATATTATAGGTTCTTGACAAATCCTGACAAGTTCTCTAATGCAATGCTCCTCTATGTTTCGTCTTCCATCTGCACTCCACCGTAGTCATACGCAACACCTTCCGTTCAAACACACCAAGGGCAGGTTAGTCCTCCACAAGCAGTGTCCATATTTCGTGGCCGTAGAGGACTATCGGTACAATTAATGTCTTGTAGCTAGTTAACTTTGTAGTTCGGCGAATTTTGTTCCATCTTAGCGTCCTTTGGAGTCCGAAGTTGGCACGATTGCCAGCCATAATGCGCCTTTGTATCTCTCTGCTGGTATCGTTATCGGCGGTCACCAATGAGCCCAGATACACGAATTCGTTTACCGCCTCGATTTCATCATCGTCGATCTTAACTCGTTCTGGGAGACTTACATTGTCTTCTCGGGAGCTTCTTCCTTTCATGTTTTTTTGTTTTCAACGCATTAATCACAAGCCCAATCCTACTTGCTTTAGCTTTAAGTCTGATGTACGTTCCCGCCATTGTCTCAAAGTTACGATTTCAACGTCGTTGGTGAAGCCAAAAAGTTGGACTTCCAGAAGATCGTGCCACTGTTGTCTATCCTTTTTCTTCGAATTATACCTTCCAATGCAATGTCAAATAGCAAATACGACAATCCTTGCCGTAACCCTCTCCGTGATTCGAAGTGACACACGAGTGTCCCTGAATCCCGCTCGAACTCCTTTGCAATTGGTGACAGGCGGCGGCACACATTTTGGGAGAGCAACTTGTAGGCGCTCAGTAGCGTGATTGCATGACAGTTGCAGCAATCTAGCATGTCACCCAAGATTAGACAAACGATGTCTTCCATCGAATCCTCCGGTAAATGCTCTTCCTCCCAAATCTTAGCAATGACCAAGTGCAGCGACTTCTGACAAGTTTTACGAATTGATCGGGAGTGCCTCAAGGAAGTAGCCTGGCTCGCTACTCTTTCTTCTGTTCTTCAAAAACGCAATGCTTCTTCTCGGATCTGGCTGTGTACTTGCATATGCTGATGACTTGAAATTGTATGTCGTTGTGCACTGTTTCGACTGTAACACATCTTCAAGATTCTATGTTGAGTGAGCTTACCCATTTCTTTTTAAAAGTATTTTCAACCGTTATAAAACTTTTGTGTTGCTTGGGATGAGGCTACAATCATTACTAAACAAATTTTTCGACTGGTGTCGTTGGAACAAGCTGACTGTAAGTGTTCCCAAACGTACGGTAATGTCTTACTTCCGCATCACTCGACCGATTATATACAAATACCGCATCAACAGTGACGTGTTTGGACAACGAGAGATTCAACGATTTGGGTCAGAAGCGTGGTGAATCAAAAGGTTACGAACATTTTGCATCGATCGGCGAGGATTGCTAAAGCTAGTCGTCAACTGGGGTTTATCTCAAACCTCCAGAGATTTCACTGATCCTTACTGTGTAAAAGCACTCTGCAGTTCGCTTGTTCACCCAATCCTGGAAAGCTGACGTGGAGTTTACAGATGAGTCCGGTTTATTATAATAGAATTGCATTACCCACCCCCCCCGCCCCCTCCACCATACCTAAACCGCTGTAGGCATTTGAATATGAATACGCTTGTTCGCGGAAGGAAAACCCAACAATTTCCTTTCCTAGACAAACGTTTGCACAGGCAAGCTGACCGAGCCAGGTCTCCTTCCGTACTAAACAATCAAACACCACCAAGAACCCGTCACCGTTTTTTTTTGCTTTAACTGAAGGACAAAAACGAAATTATACCCCCAACAAAACATGCCAAGCCAATTTTTATTATTATAATGAAACCAACAAAAATATTAGAGTTTATTTATATACATATTTTCAATAAAAAAAAAAAAAAAAAATAATCGGATGCACCGTGAAGAAAAAATTAACACGTTTTTTCGTTGCCCCCCCCCAAAAAATTTCCAGCGTCATCCCCCACCCGCTTCTCTGTTTTTTTTTTCCATTTTATTAACATGTCCTTCTCGTCTTTGACTGTATTCTTGCTCTTCCGAAGTTCCCGCTCCATCATTGCCCAGTACTGCTCCACCGGGCGCAGCTCCGGACAGTTTGGCGGATTCATGTCCTTTGGAACAAAATGGACAGAATTGGCCTCATAGCACTACAGGACACTTTTAAAATAGTGGCATGATGCCAAATCTGGCCAAAATAGCGGAGCTTTGTCGTGCTGCTGCAAGAACGGCAAAAGGCGCTTCTCGAGGCACTCAGATTTGTAGATCTCGCCATTTACTGTGCCCTTTGTCACGAAAGGCTCACTCCTCAGTCCGCAAGAGCAGATGGCCTGCCAAATGAGATATTTGGATGCGAACTTCGACATTTTCTTCTTCTTAAATTTGTCGTCCACATAGAACTTGCTCTTGCCGGTGAAAAACTCCAACCCCGGAATTTGCTTAAAATCGGCTTTTATATACGTTTCGTCGTCCATCACACAGCAGCCATATTTTGTCAGCATCTTCTCGTAGAGCTTCTTTGCCCGAGTTTTAGCCGTCGATTGTTGCCGCTCATCGCGGTTTGGGAAGTTCTGTACCTTGTATGTATGTAGTCCAGCTCTCTTCTTTGCATTCTGGACGTAGCTCTGCGACATGCCGATCTTTTTAGCCAAATCACGGCTTGAGACGTTGGGATTTGCTTTAATCATCCGCTTCACCTTTTCCTCCGTCTTTTTGTTCTCCGGTCGCGGTTTTCTTCCAGCTCCTTTGCCGTGGTCCAACGTCAACCGCGCCTGGAACCGCTTCAACACTCTGGAGACGGTTGAATGGTGAATGTTCAACATTTTTCCCAACTGCCGGTGCGACAGGTCAGGAAATTCCAGGTGTTTGGAAAGAATTTTGTTCTCTTGACTCACGTTGGTTCACCTCCATTTTCGTTGAATCGAAAAACACGACTTCGAGTTTGACAGCATGTAAACAATACACATCAATGAGAAAGTGTGAACAAATTTGCTTGATTTTTACCCAATGGTAAAAAAGTTATGCCCTGTTGAATGTGTCGCAATAATTTCGTGTTCGCCCTTTACGCTTCCACCGAACTTGTTTTGGCCATTGTGAACCATTAACATCTACACTAATGCAATTGTAAACTAAAAATTTATTTAGTTCGAGCACATACTCTTTATAAGATATTCGAAACATTATTTTTATTTGTCCAAACATAAATTTTTAATACTACCCTTATCTTTTAAAATGTAACACGTATAGGCATTACAAATATTATTTATGTATGAGCTGCCATAAAATTTATAGTTCGCATCTTATAGTTAAAAATTATGTGATTTCCACACATACTTTTAATGTTTTTGTGCACGCAGTCAACCCAAATAACAATCCTACTGCTTTTTAGCCTTTGTTTAAATTTATAAGGGTTTTATCATGGCAATAGACATGCTATTTTTTTTAAAGGCAACTTTCAATAATGCGAAAGATGTATACTTTTGGCTACTTTTAAAACCTTTTCTAGAAGGAAGGTGAAGTCTACGATTGTTGTCATAATAAAATAAAACAAAGATGGATGCGCATAGCAACAAACTAACAAAAGTGAAAACAAGTGTTTTGTTAAGCGAAAAATTAAGCAAAACTTCTTGAGCATTCTGCATAGTGATTTTCCAACTATCAATTAAGGTTGTTGAAAAAACCAAAACTTTTTTCTTTGTCCAATGAAAGATTCCATTTTCCTCCCATCCAGATGGAATAATCGTTAGGCATGTTTCGCCTCATTCGACTGTCTGCACTATTTTATACGGTATTGCTTTCCCATATTCTTTCGTAAAAACTTTCTTCCTGCTGAGAATGATCCTGATGTAGCTCTTCAAAACTCATTTCTGGCAGCAGGTTGGTTACCATATAAGCTGTTTGACAGCTAAATGGTCTTGCATATAGCAAATAAGCGTTGCAAAGAAACAGTTTAACCTCAAAATTATTACCATAAATGCCATATCAAAAGATCATTTGTTTATAGATGCTTTCATGAAAACAAAACAGCATTTTCAATAATGGCTCAAGAAAAATCAATGTGAATGCCGCAGTCATTTTTATTTCAATCTTCATGCAGGTTTATAATTTACATATATCATGCTACGTTTTATTTGACACGGCTTATTGGTATACGGCAGTTTATGTGGGATAAAAAAAGTATTAAATTGAGCAACAAAATTTCTTCAACAAAGAATTAAACTTTTTTAAAAAAAATGTTGTTTAAAAAGTACAACGTACTTCGACGGCGCACCTAGTTTTTCAGCTCTTTTCAAGCACTTTACACAATGAATTTAATTTTGCGCTTAAAATTTGATCACTATAGGAAACCAGTCATGAATTATGAATAATCAAGCTGAGATAAATATTTCACTAAGAGAATACTGACGTTTTATTTGACAGGGGTAATTTTTTTCTTCAATCAGAGCTCTTTTTGTAGATATGAATTTGTTGAGATTGAATCCAATCTATATTTAATTCTAATATATACTTTTCAGAACTTCTGCCAGGGTGGGCCAACTAGACACATTTGAGTCTTCATGAGGTCCCCCACAATTAAGACAAATATGCCTTGACCAGGGTCTCATGGATGTCGTTTTAAAACACCCTTGTAGGAATTCATAAAATTTCAAATGTTACTTGGGAAGATGGCCACAGAAGATACTGTTTTTAATCGTCTCGATCTTTCAACAGAACTTCTGGGAATGTTTAAAGGTACTAGTTCATTTTAAATT